>CATIUR010000007.1:20045000-21245000 GCA_949592205.1 Helichrysum umbraculigerum | reverse complement strand
TTGTCCAAAAATTATGAAACCAGTTGGAAATGAAAGATAACTTCTTGAAATTAATTTTAGCCTTTTGATTCGACATTTTTTGCACTTTTGTGTATGTTCTATATACTAAAACGTTTTAGAGTATATTATAAACACATTTTGGACAATATCTTAGAATAGTGAATGTACTACATGTTCATAAACGAAAATCATGAAAGAAAACCAAGAAAAGAGTTCTTACAAAGGGTTGAATGGAGAGAAGAAGAGGAAGATGAATGATGCTTGTTCTTGAGCTTGATCCTTCGTGAAATCTTGGAGATTGAGATGGTGGTGGTAGGGTGGATTTTGGTGGTTGTTTGGGGAGGTAGTGGTGGCGATTTGGGGGTGTAAAAATCGAGAGAGAGAGAGAGAGAGATGATGAGGGAGGGAGGAAGAGTGTTAAGGAAGGGTGAAGTGTGAAGTGAGTGAAATGTGAGGAGTGTAGGTTTAGTTAAACTGGGGAAATCAAAGAGTGGGGTGGGGGTGTCATGAGGGGGCCGGCCAAGGGGGCCCACAAGTTGTGGGTTGGTCAATTTTTGTTTCCCCAAATTTGTGTTAAGTGTTTTGATTGTTAACCGGTTAGTTGCATTTATCGTTTAAACGTTTACGCGTTACTTTGTTTCATTTTGTTAACGTAAATACACATTAATTTTGATTGAAGTATTATTCCCAAATACTTTGTTTCTTGTTTCCAAAATATTCGTTGTGTTTCGTTTGGTTGTCGAGTTCGATTCGCGTGTTCACGTTGCGTTTACTACGTTTAATATAAAACGTATAAACGTTTTGCGTATTATTATAACGTAATAATATAAATGTAAATAACTACTATTTATTAATAAAATAGCTTTACGTTATTTATGAAAATGTTTTCACCAACGTCCGCATTATTGTCGGACTCCGTCCGATTGTTTTGAGTAATTACAAATAACTACGCATATCTATGTATATATATACAAACTGTTACAAGTATTTAGCCTAATCCTGAACTAAATACACGTAATAATGTTCTAGCTTAAGGTAATTACTACCCTTAAGTGCCGGTTGTCACATACGACCAATATCCACCTTTATAGGTGAACCTTCTCAGGTACACGATTATTTGTCAGACCCGTGTACTTTGCTGGGTAATAACTGCTGAATAATATAAGAACCACTATAGATTTTCCACTTCAATCGGTGATCTTCTATTTTTATCTTCATTATTCGACTTGAATAAAGGCTTCAATCGGTCTTCAGCAGTATTCGGTAACTTGAACAGATGAACCAAGTGTTGAATCAGCGTATTATGTAAGCTGATAAGTTTTACAAGTTACAAAAGGGTCGCTGCCTAAATTATAGCAGTGAGTAATAAACCTAAGTTTATTTATAAGTAATCACTACTTAACATATAGCAGTGAATAATAAACTACTTAAGTTTATCAAGACAGATAGGGTCGCTGCTTAATTTAAGACGGCATCTATTTTGACTTAGAGTTTTTTCATATATAAATTACAAAGGAAGGGTCAGTGACGCAACAATATATTTATATGATTATAATCTATAAGAGAATATTATATTGTTGTAGAAATACTTCTATCAAATTCATTGTAACCGACTTTAATATCCATCGATATCTTATATCGATTACATTAGTTATAATTTCATATTACATCTATTTTATACTGAAATTAATCCTGCAAAATTTGCGGGCTACAACATTGAAAAATAAATGTGAGATTAGTTGAAGCAATTTTTGAAAGTAAGGACGACGTTATATCAAAATGCAAACACCGAAAATCAGACGAAACGCATGAAAAAGCTTTACACTGCCATTTCTGTTTATAAAACCTTCAAGTCCAATTGTCCAAAAAAGAGACCATATGTAAATTTAAACCAAAAACATCATATACAATTGAAATCTTTCTTATCAATCTTGTTGCAATAAACTCATCGTGACCAATGTTCGGACACAAAGAAACTACACAAGACTCTACATAAAGTCAAAATTAGACTTGTAGTCATTTAGAAAGATTTCAAAGTAGACACTTATCAACTCGAATGACAAAGAAAGTATAAGCTTATCAACAACAATGATAACTTATGTCTAGCTAGCAAGCACATCATATCAATCATCATGGCAAATAAAACTTAACCAATATATACTGTTTGTTGCAGAACTCACGAGATCCCTAAGCATGTACCCCTTTTAATATCATACACCCACAATACTCGTGCACCAACACTACAAAACCACATTCACTTACAGCTCATTTAAGCTAAAACAAAAAACTCATATACATAAATGACGTCAAAATACCTTCTTGAAATATATATTTTTAGATAATACAATAGATAAAAGCAAATTTAATGATCAAGTTTATGGATTGGGAGGTGATATTGCCACAGGTGAATTTCCTTCCTCCACAAGCATTTATTGTGCATTGACATATTTACCCTCAATATATTTTAACTTGACAAAAAAGTTAATAAATTCTACCAACTGCTGCTTTTCTTGAATCATGGAGTCAAGAGTGGGCCAATTATTACCATTACATAGCATTCGGGATACTCGAATTCAAAACTTGTTGAGGCCAACAATGTGTTCACTTTGAGAGACTCACTGATACAAATGACCTCCCTGATGGAAATTCAAGTGGTTGGTTGCCATTGTAGTTTGTAGCTACATACAAAAAACAACTTATAAGGATAACTTAACAAATTTATATATAGATTTAGAAACAAAAAAATTAATTTGTAATAGAGAATATAAGGTTACAACTTCTGGAAGTGAATATTGACTTAGTAGTGGGTGATAAGAAGAAGCAGTGCCAATATCACCCAATACACACTTGAAGTTATTGACACTTAATAAAACAGATAAGCCCACAATCACAACGATAATGGCTACTGACATGCTGTTATATATATTGATTATGGTACAATATGCACATTAGTTATATATTACTTAAAAAAATTTGTTACTCATGTGAGATAATTGAAAAGAAATGCATTACAATAGCAACTTACTGTGGCCACACATGTGCCACGTGTTCGACAGCTGCAATTTTTGATTTACTAATTTCTAAATTTGCTATCACCTGTGTATTTGGAACACTCCTAACAGTCTCAAAATGAAGTGAGCTAATTATCATTATAATCACAATCAAATCATTAGAATACCTTAGTTATCATCTTCATAATCGGGTGGAGGTACATCCAACGGAGTGTATAGCGACGTCAGCTTCTTCCATTCGATAAACATATAAACAGTAATACAAATAAGTACATGCTGAAAATTCAATACATTAATAGGCATAAAAACGACATATAAAAGAAGAGCTTACTGAAGACCACTTCACAAGGGTATTTGAGAGATCAACCGGATGAGTACCCTACAACACTTCTATTTCCTTAATAACAAATCAACCTAAACAAAAGAAAAAAAGTCGTTAAAGAATCAACTAAAAGAATGACTAAGGTTTCGATAACCGGGAGTTGAAGGTCTGCCAAATCTTAAGTATGAGTAGATTAAGTCATCCCTTGAACCTCTATGTCCATTTATTAGCATGAAAAAAATAGAAATACTCAACATCTAGAGGCAATTGTCTAAGCATACTTGCTGATTGAGTCTACGATATCAATATATGAGTTATATAATTCCAATAACCTACGAAGATGGTTATTGGATTATATGAACACCACAGTTAGTTTTACAATAAAAAATAAAAATTTCTTAATATTTTCAAAAACTTATCTATATATGAAACGCCCCGATTTTTTTTTTTTTGAATACTATCGAATTATAAAGAATACTAACATTTATATAGAATACTAACATTTATAAAGATTACTAACATTTTTTAAAGAATACTAACCTTTTTAAAGAATACTAACATTTTTAAAGAATACTAACCTTTTTAAAAAATACTAACATTTTTGACCACTTTTCATACCACAATACAACTCAAACAAACTCTTTAAAACCTGGACTTTTGCAGATACATACATATACATACTTTGACATGAAAGTTGGTCACAATACAATAACTTCTACATTTTAATTCACTTGGCGACCCATTTAGACATCAAAACGACCCATTAAGCAAAAGACTCATTCAATTTGCATTCAAACTACCACTTCCTTTCCAAAACAACATTCTTAACATTTACCACTTTAACATTTGACCCAACTAACATTACAACTCTTTCATGGCCAATTACAACGAATAGGTCAAACTTTCAAACTTACAAATTACATACCCAAAACATCATTTTACAAATGGGGCTTTCATAGTTCTACCAAGAGTATGATTCTACTAAATTATAAGGGATTTAACTTACTAACTCATTAGCAAGTTCCACCCTTAGCCGATTTCTCACTTTCCTTGCCCAACTTACCACTTGTCCCGCTTACACCTACACATCATTAACAACAATAACGGAATAAGCACAACTTGCTTAGTAAGTAATAGGAACATAACATGAAATTTTCACATTAAACATAAAACATAACACTTTACTACCGTTATTGGAACATACTCGTACTTTCTTACTTTCACTTACCAATAGGTGCTCACACTCATGTGAGTCATCTAATACATAACCTTTCCATTAATTTTCAACTTACAATTGAGGATCATCATCATTCCTTTACTTGTCCTTCTCGAAGGAACATTACCATGATATTAAGACATGATCACGAGATTTCTCAAGCCTTTTTTCATGCTTAACATCCTTACAAACTTACCAATGGTGTACTCGTACACCCTTAACATTCTTACAAACTTACCAATGATATACTCACAGATCTTATTAACATAAAACTTATCAAAATAACTTTCTTACCACATACAACACTTTAAGTTAACTATTACTTACGCAAAGCTACATAATTAACATTCCCGATTAAACTTCATACAATAGATACTCCCATCCCCCATTACTTACCTTGGCAAAATGAATGATCGAATTAGCACAAGCGTATGCCTCAATGTTCCTTAATTAATCACCTAATACATCATCATACACACAAGAGTTACTAATAACTCAATTTGTCAATTTCTCTTCAATTCACCTAAACATAACATTACTACATAATATGGTTAGTCACCATTTAAGTGACATAACTTCTACTCAAATCAACTATCAATTTATTCTTTCATAACATTTCTTTTTCTCGATATCTATCATTATAACTTTAAAAGTGCAAACTTCTCATTATAATTCAACAAAACCCTATTTCATAATTCTACAATTTCTCATGGATTTAGCATGCATAAGCTAGTTTAGCTATAAATTACTATCAATAATCCCATAACACAAAGTTTACTGTAACATCCTCAAATTGGGCCTAGAAGTAATAGGTATTTCTTGAAAATTTTAAATGCGATTTAAAATTGCTATATGTGTTTGAGTGTAAAATTAATAGGTCGATAAGGCTCAGGAAATATTGTGACTAGTGAAATATTGATTGTTTTAAATTTATTTAGTTGACGGTAAAATAAAATAGTTTTCCTCGCAAATGAATTTTAAGTTCCAGACAATAATAAATACGGGGAATGAAAATTAACACTTATAGAGTATATTATATGGATTGGATCGGGTTTTATTTCCTCACACATACATACATACGTACGTATTCATACATATACACACACACATTAAACCCTAACTCAAAAACAAGAAGAAATCATCAAAATCGGAGCTTTATAATTCGGATTCAAGCTTCAAACACATAGATAAATCATCCTTCAACCTTTCTAATTGCTTGGTAAGTTTTGTTTCTCTAATTTTATAAACCTAGAAATGATATTTTGGGGTTTTTGTAAATTGAAAGGTGTAAATTCGAAATTAGGGCTTGAAGTTGTTAAAATGATGTTAGTTAAGCTTATTGTTGTTGATATCTAACATGATTCATGCTTAAGTTATAGGTTTGAATTAGGGTTCATGAGTTTTATAGGAAATTTGATGATTTTGATGGGTTAATGGTGATTATTATAAATTAATGATTGATATTAGTGGAAATGGTGTTAATATGTGTTAGTATGAAGGTTAGTAGCTTTAATCTAACCTAATAATGAATTAATCAAATTGTGTGAATTATAATTCAAGTGGATTTTGGTGAAAGTGTGATGATTAGGTGTTAATCACCTTGATTGATAATAACAAAAGGTTGTTATAGTGTTATTAGTGAAAGATGAGTTATTATATGAGTTTTATTCATTGAAGCTAAGATGATTATGATGATGATCATGAGTTGGTAATGGAATAATGAAAGAGATAAATAGTGAATTCTTAATATATGAGGTTAATAGTTTAATTATATTGATTAACTATAGTTGAGGTGGATTAACGTGATAATGTGATTCTATGATCATAAATTTGATAGTGATGATGAACTAATGAAGTTAATTGTGATAATTCATTAATGGAATGAATTATGTGAAATTACTACAAGTGATAACTAAATTGATGTATAGTTGAAAAGTGGTTAACATGATACCTAATCATGATTAAGAAACAATTCAAGAAGTATGAAACTTGATGTATGTGATGATTATGTTAATACATATGAATTAAGATTGTTGGTATAAATCTATTGGAGTAATGTTATGTAGATTTGATACAAGTAACTGACTTGTGTATTTTGTTGTATTTCCAGATATGGAGAAGACTCAGTGATATTAGACTACTGAGTGGGCGACTATGGTAGTCGGTGAGTGGACTTTGATCTCTCACTATAATTTAGTGATCACTATTGTGGTTACTTCAAGTGTTAAGTGTTATTCCTGTGTTAAGTTGAATTGTGAATGGTGTTAAAGTGTTAAGTGTTAAGTGTTAAGTGACCTATTGGTAACTGTGTTAATAGAGGTCAACTATGTTGGACTGTGTTGTTACAGGTTAGTCAACACAAGGGTTGTGAACATTCGTTGTAAGTAAGGCTTGTGTTGACTAAAGGTAACATACAGTTATCGGTTAACCGCTGTATTGGCCTGCAGTTGGTGTAAGTGTCGCTTGGTGGGCCACCGCGGCTGAGGGCGCCACAAGGGCCACCGATCCTCTGGTGATGTTGAGTCAAAGTGTTAAATGTGGTGAACTCATAGTGTTAAACTAAGTTGTATTGTTAGTGATGAGTTAACTCACTTAGCTTCGTGCTAATCCCTCGTTGTTTACTCCTTGCAGGTTAATATCTATTGTTATGGGCGGGTCAAGGAGTAACTGAAGAATGTTTGACTAGGATTACTCTGATTATTATTTAATACAGTTTAAAATGTTTGATTATATAATGCCCAGGATATAAAGGATTGTTTTGTAAACGGTAATAATCAATACTTAGAACTTAGGTAATGGAAAATGACGTCATGTCATTTTATGTATATATATGTTTTGGGACTTGAACTTCCGCATTGTAAAAAAAAAAAAAAAAAAAAAAACAGTTGTAAATTTTGGGGCGTTATAAGTTGGTATCAGAGCATAGGTTTGGGCGAATTGAATAATGGTTAAATTGTTCAATCCCAAGCCTAGTGATAGTGGTCAAACATTCCGAGGTGTGGGATTAGTGTTGGTATGAGCAAGTTGTTGTTAAATGTGAACTAATCTATAACAAGATGTCAGATTGTTGTTTTGAGTGCAGAGACGGAGGATAGTGAGGAACCGATTGGTATTCTCAATCCTCAACACTCGTGGGCCTAGATGTGCCAGGTAATTTCTGATAAACTTGGTGAATTTCAATAAATTTTAATTGTTTTACTTTACTATATTATGATTGTTAGTAAAGTAAATTGAAATTTTGATGATAATTACGTGTTAATAAGGTGATAGAGATATTAATAGGTAATTAAGACGGAAATAGTAATTTCAGAAAAGTGTTAAAAACAGTGTGAAGATACATTGGTGAATAGGGTGTAACAGTTGTGTTATGTGGAATTAAGTGTATATGCAATGTGAAAATACAGTGTGTGAATATAAGTCGATAAATGCAAGGTGTGACTGGCTATGATGAAATCAATGGGTTGCGGGTGTATCTATTTATAAGTTTGGAGTTGTGTTATTTTGTGACTTAGAATGTGTCTATTTGTTGAAATATATGCTATTGACTTGGAAAGGTCAATGTTGAATGTAATTGTGTCAAAATTGATAATTGCCATGCTATGCCATGCTATGAAGTGAGGAATGTGACTAGATGTCTAAATGTTTAGCATTGATCATGATTAGGGTGAATTATGATCTTTGTATTACTAATAGTGTAGTAAGAAAGTCAAAGTGGTCAATGAGTCTAAATGTGCGATGACAAGTTGTGAAAAGTCAAATTTGAAATTATATGATCAAGTTGGTTTATATATGGTGAAATTTTGTGAACTTGATGTTTTAGGGTGATAATATGAAACTAATGATGAAAGTGGGTTAGCTTGACTTGGAATAGTTAATGAAGTGTGGGTTGGGTGTTGAAATGGTGATCATATGGTCGTAAAACCAAACGGGTCATTTAAGTGTTCAAATGGGTCACTTAGTGTTAAAATGTATAGAATTTGATGTGATACATGTAAGATAACTTTTAAAGTGACTGAAAGTCATAAGTATAGATAAAAGGTGGATTGAAAATGTTAATGTTGTCATTATGAATGAAATTGGGGAAATTGTCCATTTTGACCCCTAAACGGGTCAACGTGTTAAAATAATGTATAAGGAGTGTTTGTATATGATGAATATGCCCACACGTCACTAATGTATATAGAAACATGTTGGTAAAAGGTGGAAGTCAGAAACCAAGTCGTTTGAAATATAGCGTGTCAACCAAAATGGTCGAAAATGGTCAAAAATGAGTCGTACGTCCGTTTTCTCGTAAAACGAGTAAATTGAAAAAGTGTAAAAAGGGAAAGTTTCATTTTTGCATAGTGGATATGCCTGCAAAATTTTAGAGTCTAACTCTAAAAGAGTAAAAAGTTATACGCGTTTGAAATTGGTTAAAAATATGATTTTCTGAACCTCAGATTTTCTGCTTGGGAACGCGATCCCAACATGTTCTCAGGATCGCGTTCGTACGTGTTATTTTGTCCCAGATTATTTTTATGCTTGGGAACGCGATCCCAGCCATTTTTCCAGGATCGCGTTTGTGTGTGTATTTCGTGTTTAGGTGCGTTTTCTCTTGGGAACGCGATCCCGCTCACTTCTCCGGATCGCGTTTGTATGCCTAATTTGGTTACAGAATTTTTTTCTCTTGGGAACGCGATCCTGACCTGTTTCCCGGATCGCGTTAGTATAAAAAAAAAAAAAAAAAATTCTTGCGACGTTCGACGTAATACTTGACGTAGAAATTTTTTTTAGAAAATTTCGGTGTCCGATTAAGACGAAATTTACATGTCAACTCAAAAACGGCCCAACGATCAAAGCTCATCGCGTTGCCATGAGCCCTGTCAGTTTTCGGCACTTCGGGGTCGTTTGGGGCCCGAAAATTGCGTTTTATTGTTTTTCGGACATTATTTCGGACTTTTAACTTATGAATTGTATTGGGCTTTTGTTTCTTTGAGCCCAGAGATCATTCCTGTGACTTTATGCAACGTAAAAACTTGTTTTAAGAGGTTCACCCATTTTATTATGTATGAATCGTTTGTAAGCGGTTTAACTAACTGCATAGTATATCAGTAAGAGTATTATTGATTGTTGCTTGTTAGGGTAAATAAATATTGATTATGTGATCATGTTAATTACCTTATGTGAAACATTTAATATGATTGAATAAGTAATTGTAAGAGTTGAAGAGTATTGTAGGAGCTTACTCTTGCTTAATAACTAAATGTGGAAGGTTATTTATTAATCAACTTAGAAATTATATATTGATGAATATATGTGGAATATGACCTGGTATTTTAACAAGATACTTAGTGCTAAATGTTATATAGAGTATTATACTTGATAATTAAAGTGTTAAGTGATTGATATTGAATCGTGTAGAGAGGGTACTACATTGATTTAGTTGTGTTAAAACTTACACATGTGTTAAGGAGATAATGAGAATAGTGTTAACAGGTTAAGTTGTTATACCTGTATAATTATATAATAGTAGTTTCACATTCAAGTGATAAAGGAAAAATAGTAACAAGTTAACACTTGGTCATAAATCTATTTTAAGTGTTACTATATGTGTGATAATTGTTAATTTCAACACTGTGAATTATGTGAGAGTAAAAGTTAATTACTTTAGAGATCAATGGTATGAAGTAGCCTGAGAATAAAGTGTGATTGACATAATATGACGACGTCTGGCCAACGTATTTATATTATGCCATTTCACATGGAGTATTGAGGCTACCAAGTACCAGAGAAATTAATGAGATTTAAAAAAAAAATGGTAGGTTTGCAATGTTGATATATGAGAGAGAGAGAGAGAGTCAATGATTGACTAAATCGAAATGGTAGTAAAAGATTAAGTTATTGTATTAATGAGTTACTATTAATAACAGAAATATATAAATGTATATAGAGAGAGAGCCTTTTGATTGAAATTGTGAAAATTTATAGTTATATTATCGTTAATTGAGAATTTTGTGAAACTTGATTGTTATTATATGCATAATATCAAAGTGAAATGATAGGTTGCGTATAGAAATGATGGAAATATGAAATAATCTTCCGTGGAGATTAACGATATAGAATTGAATGATGAAATGTTGATGAAAAATGTGTGTGTGGTTAGCACATTTTGTTGGAGTGGTACTTGCGCTTGAATGGCAATGTACCCGTTGATGGAAAAACTTGGTAATTATCCAATTTGAATTGATACTAAGTGACTTGGTGATTAAGTGATAATGGTTTTAACCATGAAGAATTGACTTGTATTTTGCTTGTTAATATGTGAATAGTGTTATATGAGTTTGAGATACTTTTAAATAAAAGATTATCAAATACAGTAGTGATATGTGGTACTAGCCTAAATGCTAGTTATGAATTGAAATTAAAATTTCATTGTTGTTGGGTGTATTGTGATTTTCATAATCATTGTTTTGTTGTTAAAAGGGGTATAAATCATATATCTATTTTAAAGATTCTAGCACGTCGTTAGTTTCTTGTGGTAAGAGTATGTTATTGTACACGATTGTTATTCACTTACGTCTAGTGATTACCTGTTTAAAGTGATTAATTGGGAATAATTTCCTTAAGTGATCATAGTATGCATGAAAATATGATTTAGATACATATCATATGTTAAGGTAAGAAATAGAAACAGGTACATGCGGATATGTGTATGTAGATAGAATTGAAATTATGTGCATATAATTAAGAGTTGCTCAAGGGAGTAATTATTGTAAGTGATAATATCACGCTTGTTGTTGAATAATGTGAGTAGTATTATACTATATGCAAGTTAAATGGAGTATAAGACACAATGTATGTGTTTTTGTGAAAGTGATTGAGATATACACTAGTCGTGCGTGAGTCGATGAAATAATATATATGTAGGTACACGGTGTATGTAGTGAAATGTATGATTTAACATGTCATGCATAGGTGATTTAAGTTGTGTACACATTTTAGGTGAATATAGTGATGAGTAATTACGATGTTAGAGTAGTACGAAGAGTACAATAGTAATAAACTGGAAATTGTGGTGGTAGTGGAATCTCATTTAAGGAATGAGATTTATCAGGTAATTAAGTACTTTAGAATAATCAAGGTTGATTAGATTTCGAGGACGAAATCTCTTTAAGGGGGAGAGATTTGTAACATCCTCAAATTGGGCCTAGAAGTAATAGGTATTTCTTGAAAATTTTAAATGCGATTTAAAATTGCTATATGTGTTTGAGTGTAAAATTAATAGGTCGATAAGGCTCAGGAAATATTGTGACTAGTGAAATATTGATTGTTTTAAATTTATTTAGTTGACGGTAAAATAAAATAGTTTTCCTCGCAAATGAATTTTAAGTTCCAGACAATAATAAATACGGGGAATGAAAATTAACACTTATAGAGTATATTATATGGATTGGATCGGGTTTTATTTCCTCACACATACATACATACGTACGTATTCATACATATACACACACACATTAAACCCTAACTCAAAAACAAGAAGAAATCATCAAAATCGGAGCTTTATAATTCGGATTCAAGCTTCAAACACATAGATAAATCATCCTTCAACCTTTCTAATTGCTTGGTAAGTTTTGTTTCTCTAATTTTATAAACCTAGAAATGATATTTTGGGGTTTTTGTAAATTGAAAGGTGTAAATTCGAAATTAGGGCTTGAAGTTGTTAAAATGATGTTAGTTAAGCTTATTGTTGTTGATATCTAACATGATTCATGCTTAAGTTATAGGTTTGAATTAGGGTTCATGAGTTTTATAGGAAATTTGATGATTTTGATGGGTTAATGGTGATTATTATAAATTAATGATTGATATTAGTGGAAATGGTGTTAATATGTGTTAGTATGAAGGTTAGTAGCTTTAATCTAACCTAATAATGAATTAATCAAATTGTGTGAATTATAATTCAAGTGGATTTTGGTGAAAGTGTGATGATTAGGTGTTAATCACCTTGATTGATAATAACAAAAGGTTGTTATAGTGTTATTAGTGAAAGATGAGTTATTATATGAGTTTTATTCATTGAAGCTAAGATGATTATGATGATGATCATGAGTTGGTAATGGAATAATGAAAGAGATAAATAGTGAATTCTTAATATATGAGGTTAATAGTTTAATTATATTGATTAACTATAGTTGAGATGGATTAACGTGATAATGTGATTCTATGATCATAAATTTGATAGTGATGATGAACTAATGAAGTTAATTGTGATAATTCATTAATGGAATGAATTATGTGAAATTACTACAAGTGATAACTAAATTGATGTATAGTTGAAAAGTGGTTAACATGATACCTAATCATGATTAAGAAACAATTCAAGAAGTATGAAACTTGATGTATGTGATGATTATGTTAATACATATGAATTAAGATTGTTGGTATAAATCTATTGGAGTAATGTTATGTAGATTTGATACAAGTAACTGACTTGTGTATTTTGTTGTATTTCCAGATATGGAGAAGACTCAGTGATATTAGACTACTGAGTGGGCGACTATGGCAGTCGGTGAGTGGACTTTGATCTCTCACTATAATTTAGTGATCACTATTGTGGTTACTTCAAGTGTTAAGTGTTATTCCTGTGTTAAGTTGAATTGTGAATGGTGTTAAAGTGTTAAGTGTTAAGTGTTAAGTGACCTATTGGTAACTGTGTTAATAGAGGTCAACTATGTTGGACTGTGTTGTTACAGGTTAGTCAACACAAGGGTTGTGAACATTCGTTGTAAGTAAGGCTTGTGTTGACTAAAGGTAACATACAGTTATCGGTTAACCGCTGTATTGGCCTGCAGTTGGTGTAAGTGTCGCTTGGTGGGCCACCGCGGCTGAGGGCGCCACAAGGGCCACCGATCCTCTGGTGATGTTGAGTCAAAGTGTTAAATGTGGTGAACTCATAGTGTTAAACTAAGTTGTATTGTTAGTGATGAGTTAACTCACTTAGCTTCGTGCTAATCCCTCGTTGTTTACTCCTTGCAGGTTAATATCTATTGTTATGGGCGGGTCAAGGAGTAACTGAAGAATGTTTGACTAGGATTACTCTGATTATTATTTAATACAGTTTAAAATGTTTGATTATATAATGCCCAGGATATAAAGGATTGTTTTGTAAACGGTAATAATCAATACTTAGAACTTAGGTAATGGAAAATGACGTCATGTCATTTTATGTATATATATGTTTTGGGACTTGAACTTCCGCATTGTAAAAAAAAAAAAAAAAAAAAAAAACAGTTGTAAATTTTGGGGCGTTATAAGTTGCAGCTCAATTGGTGATACTAAGTGGTAAGACTTAGTATTAAAGGGGTCTCAGGTTCGAGACTCAACAACCTACCTATTGGTGAAATTCATAGGTGATGTGGTTGGGGTGCATTGGGCTGCAGACCTGGCCCAGTGGGTTTATATTAACATTGCTCCTCAGGCCCAGCTGTAGTGTCCAAATATATGTTTGAAACTTGTTTTCGGAACATTGTTGGAAAAGTTCGGTTTTGGTCATTGTGTGAAAACGACACCTAAAACGACACTCGACACAAAGTAAGAGTTTTAATAAGCTTAATGAACCAAAATAAGGGTTGGGTAAAAGAATCAGACCAAATGGTGGTCGTTAAACACGTTTTCGACAAAGTCCGGATCCGACCAGACGTAAGTGTCGCACGGCCAGATCCAGTATAGCGTCACTTCCTTAAGTGACGCATTAAGTGTCGCCAAAAGCCCTAATTTTGCGTCACTTGCCTAAGTACCGCTAAAAACCTTCTTTTCCCGTCACTTCCTAAGTGTCGCAAATACTATACCCGTCACTTGTATCCGACCCTTGCTTAAGTGTCGCCCTGAAACCGATTTGCAATTAAACCGACACTTGTACCCGACACTTGCTTAAGTGTCGCCTCCTATGCGTCACTTCCTTAAGTGACGCCCATAATACAGAATTTACCATTTTATGCGACACTTCTTAAGTGCCACCCAACTCTTAAGTGTCGCATTAAGTGACGCTAAAAACGGAAAGTTTACAACTATTTTTATACTAAGTGTCGAACTTAAATGACCTCAAACACTTATACGATACGACTTCTAAAACACATTGGGACATACTTTTAAGTATAACACTTCGAAATCATAATGATAATGTTGAGATTATTATTACAAACAATCACCAAAGGGCCGTACACGTTTTCAATACTCAATCAAATCAACCAAATCATAGTCATTTGGACAAGTTAATCAACCAAATCGTAGTAATTTGGACATTCTAGTTGGACGAACAACTATAAAGGTAGTCTTTATAGATACCTACTCACGTTTATAACCATCGCGTGTCGTGGACACCCTCAGGTTATAAGTCTTCGGACATCACTACTCGGCTAATCAACTCAAGTTTATTAAGTTAAACTCTCAAGACTCAGGTGAGTCTCATAGCCCCTATTTTACTGTTTTCATCAGGGGTGTGATACATTGCTCGATTTATTTACATATGAACGCAAGTACAATAAAATGAAATACTACATGAGTTGTTTTCAACTAATCAATTTAAAGCCCTCCACAACATAGTTTGGTAATAAATCTGTAGCGTGAATGTTAGTATATGATATCATATAGGATTGACAATCCTCGTCCGGGTTAGCAAGTACTAACTGGTCAAACGGACGTATAAGCATTTGGGTAGACGAGTGTAGATTAGGCACTCGTAGGAGGCACCTCGATCGAAATTCCTTCATTGGACCCGACCCTCAAGTTAAGTTCAGACTATGTGCTCATGGCTGTATAAGCTTTATTTTGCTTTATTGCAACTTAAATTCAATTAAATCTTGCAGTTCATACTATATGTTTTGACATACGAACCTGTGAGCTCACCAGCATTTCACTGACTCATTTTAGCATGTATCATAGGTACTCAGCAGTAAGTTAGACTGCCATCAGGATTACTGTAGCTCGAGTCAGCATGCAGATATTAGAGATTTCCTTGCATTAATATATTTTGTAAAAGTATTTATGTGTTGGAATCTCTCATTTTCAGAACACGAGCTATGTATAGCTTCAAATGTCGTAAACATTTCTTATATCAATATATTTTGTTAAAACGACGCATATAGAGTCGTTTACTATATATCTTTGTGCTGTGGTTACCGTATTAGTCGCGCCCCGACCCGAACCGCTTCCGCATCATAATTTGGGGTGCGACAGATTGGTATCAGAGCCTAAGGTTATAGTGAACTAGGGTCTAGGTTGCATTAGTGGGCCTAGACTATGACCGTTAGGCCGTATTTCCTTATTAGGCATGACTGGTTCAGGAATTACAGCATACGACTTTAATTTAACATAGCCTGATCAACTATGTACAATTAAGGAAAGATGATGTAAGGTTTGAAACGATTATGTTGAACAGGAATACACTAGCTGACTTTGACCTCGAGAGAACCGAGACTCAAACATGTCTGTGTTAGACACTCAATAGGCTATTATGTGATACTATGTATACATAGATAGGCATATCTACAATTTATGCTATATTGTATATGTATTATATGAATATAGGCCTCATTCTCTCAAACGCTTTGTCTCAGAAATGGCAAACACACAACCCAATTCGTCACGGTCTCATCCGTATGGATCACGAAACTCAAGGGTAGCTAGGAGGGACACTGGGTTGCCTCGAGCTAGCCCATACCCCACACAAAACCAACTCAATAACCAGTCCCAGAGGCAAGTAACTAGCCAATGGCAATGGTTATCGAATCGACTCAACACTTGGAGGGACGAGGAAGGAATCCAACTCCCCGCCTCAAACGGAGAATTTTCCAACATGGAAGTCTCTCCCTATACTCAAGAACCTGCTCACTTCACTGTACCTGTCTTAGCTGCCAGGGTACACCGTCACGAGCAACGGCTTCGCGATATGGATATCGAAATACAGGAAACTAACGAAAATTGGAGACTCACATCACTCGAACGTATCAATCAAGTCTCTGAGGATCACGACAATACCGTTAACCACATGGACATCCTCCGTAACCAAATGGGAGAAACCATCGAAACCATGGAGATCGTCCACAATCAAGTGATTGGTAACTGAAATGAAATCTCCGTCCTATAATCAAGGTTGAATCAGTGCGAGACATGTCTAAGGGAAACCGAGGACACCCTCCGAATGGTTAGCAGACTTGCAGAATCTGTGGACCATCTCACCGAACTACTACCACAACTCAATCTACGTCAGAATTAGCTTAGACTGAGTACTCTATTATGCTTTCGTAGGACCTATGTAATTCGAACGGATGTAACAATTCCTGGTACGTTTGTAAAAAAAAAAACATCTAAGTCTGTCACTTTTGGAACTCGTAACTCGAGATTGTCTATCATCTTTTGAGATTCATAATATCAATTGACAATTTCCCTCGATTATTCCACATTATTGATTTTTACATTGTGATGTTGTATATTACCGCTTTTATATATATACATCTGTTGTAATTGTCACTCTGGTACGATTTCTTATGTACCCTTGTTTCTTTCTTGAAGAATCATGCCGCCAAAGAAGAAAAGTTACAGTGATGCAGAACTTAATGCCATCATCTCTCGAGCTGTAGCCGATGCCTTGGCTACTCGGGACTCACAACAAACCAGCGATCAAACTGTCAATACCACTCCTGTGGTCAAACCATGTTCGTACAAGGATTTTCTTAGTTGCAAACCATTGAGTTTCAAGGGCACGAAATGTGCCATTGGAATTATCCGATAGATGGAACGTATTGAATCTGTCTTTAGTCTATGCAACTGCGCTGAAGACAGCAAAGTCAAGTTTGCTGCCTACACCTTTCAGGAAGGTGTCCTTACCTGGTGGAACGCTCATACTAGTGCCGTGGGAATCGAGACTGCAAATCGATTGCCCTGGGCAGACCTGAAGAAAATGTTGAAGGATTAGTATTGCCCGAACGAAGAACTTCAACGTTTGGAAGAAGAATTCTGGAATCTAAGGGTACAGGGCACCGACATCATCAGTTACACCACCAAATTTCAACAGCTTGCCATCCTCTGCCCGTCTATGGTATATCCGTAGGAGAAATGCACCAAGAGGTATATCCGCGGACTCCCGGAAAATATCCAGGGGAACGTCGCCTCATCCAAGCCAACCACCATTGTTGCGCCGCCGGAGTGCTGACTCTGTCGCGGTCGTTTCCAAGGGGGGTGGCACGGCGGTCCTGCAAGCAACGGCGCAACAACGCGAACGTGTTAGGTTTTAAATTTATTTGAGCTGGGGCTCAAACTATAAGTACTACCTACTTTTGGGGAGTAAGCAGTAAGTATAACTCGAGTGTCGTTCTTAAAATCGGAGCGAATAGAACTAAAAGGGACTTACCGTAAACGAGCTTTCTGATAGGATGGGTTTATAAAAGTAGGTAGGTTTTGGTTGGTTTATTTAATACTAAATAAAACAAATAAATAAAATAGAGAGTAGGCAACAGGTAGAGCGTGATTGTTGAAACTTCGATAATTAGGGTTTCCGGATGATATTCATTATACAGATGATTGGAGACTACCTTGGGCAAATCATCAGACGGACACTCGGTGTAAACACTAGGACCCTATGTTTTAGTCGAAAAGCGTAAAAGCATATGTCACTGAATCCTAAGTTATCCTGATGCTGATCAGAAACAGGTTGTTCAAACCCCCCTCACTTGCCTTGTAAGACTAAGCGACCTCTACGGATGACATATCCTGGGTGTAGGCATAAGGTAACAAACTGCAATTTTCTATCTGATCTTTCTTAACACCTAAATCTATATGAGTTTATCTAGGTATGTACTAATTGTATGTTGTATATGTTGAGCTGTCGGTTATGTTGAGTTAAGCGGTTTAAGCATCTTGTATTACAGCCGAATACTTGCTTTCTTTTCAGAACTCATTTTTATCTGGTTTAAGCATAATTAACTCCGTCATGAATTAGACCATCCTTTGCTATCAGGCGTTCATCCCTAGGAATACTCACGGTGTACAGTGCAATTGGCATATCCACAGTGTTCCAGACTCAAGGTATACTCACGGTGTACAGTGCATTTGGCATATCCACAGTGTTCCAGACTCAAGGCATACTAACGGTGTAATGTACATTAAAGTAGTTCCACAACTGAATGTTAACCTTGGTGTACTAACGGTGTACGGTGCAGCGAGCATTTCCACAGCTGTATTTTAACCTTGGTGTACTAACGGTGTACGGTGCATCGAGCATTTCCACAGCTTTATTGTTCCTAGACCCATATTCTAAAAGGGTGACTTCTAGGTATTCCACGATGAAATAGACCTACGGCAGTTCCTTAGCTTCCACGTATTTGTACTCCACACGAGGTGTTTCCAACGCTATACGAAGTACTGTGCCGTTTTACAGAATATTCATAGCTTCATACTATAATATGAGATAACTATGTCTACGTAGTATTAGGGTTGATCAGATCCTATCCTAAGGCAATAGTCACGTGAAAGACTGGAAAGGGTGGACACTTTATTAAGTCTATATTCATGTAAAACTCAACCAGATACACAACAAAACAATCACCAATCATAGCATTAGGAACATTATTCCACAACGGATTGTGCCCACGACTTTCGTAGCTTTCATGTTCCGTACTACACACATTCGTGATGATTCCGGCGCTATACAAATGAAAGCCGTATAACGTTACCTCCGTTATTTCATAATGATTATCCCAATGAATTAAACATCATCCATAATCCTAATATCTACATTTCAACAATCACAGTATTAAACTACGTAAATAGCATGGCAATATTCGCAACACAAACAAAGATATCATCCAAACAAAACATAATAACCGTAAGTAAAGGAATAAGTAATAACCAGTATTTAAGCAGCGTAACACTGAGTAGTACAAGCCAGAATCTTGAAAACTTCAATACAATAAAATTCCCAAGCTACAGCTATCTTCCCCACTCGAACCGTGCCTACATCTCTCTAGTTCTCTAGAGAGAGAAATGATGTGACGTAAAGAGTCATGTTTTTAGAAGCTTTATTCCTCACATTTTGGACTTTTATTTAGTAAAAAACATTCCAAAACATTGATTATTTATTAAAATTCACTAAAGTGGTTCAAAATTAGACGTTGTGGTAAAAATCACTGAAAACACTCTGAAATCGCACAAAACACAGCATTTTAATACAGGCCGATTCTTCCGACCTTATTTTCCTGTCAAGGCACACCTCCTAACTTCTACCATCTGTTGTACAGGTAAAATCGAGACGGAAAAATCTGGAATCAAGTGAAACGGCCAAAGGACGGAGAAACCACTACGCTTTCAGAGCTATTAAAAGTCATTTCGGCTACGCCTAAGCTCTACACATCCAATTTCTGTGAGATTGGCATCATTAGAAGCGTAACAGAATGACGAAACCACAGGCGAAAGAATCGAGTCAAACGGACGCATAACGAAGGAGATACGGATGTTTTAAGCAACGAACGAAATCAGACAGAGCCCGTATACGGCCCTAGGCACCGTATACCGCCCTATACAGACCGTATACGGCCTTGTATAGACCGTATTTGGCCCTATACAAGCCGGATACGGCCCCCCTGCCCCATATCGTGCTTCGTTTGCTTGTACGTGCTGCTTCGTGAGTTGTACGCGCGATTTGATGGTTTGCCTATAAATAGTGGATACACCTCCAACCTCAAACATACCATTTCTTTCATTCTCATTCTCTCCCTACACTTTCTCTCTAACACACATCACTCTCTATCTAGTTTCTCTCTCTAGAGGATTTTCTCTCTCTAGAATTGAGCTAGTTAGAGAGATAATTAGGTAGAGGTAGCTTTTAGCTTTTGTACGGAGTCACTCCAAGACATTGTATTCGCGAAGATCTGTCTGTAATAAATTCGTATCAGGTTCTATTTATATATCTTTTACTTTCCAGTTTTAAACATGTGTTGCTTTGTTTATGCTTGTTTAGGATTGTATGCTAGATATATAATGTTAGGCTAGACATTTCTTTGTGTTTACTATGACGTAGTTATGTTAGAATAGTCAATATGTTTATGCCATGCTGTTACTCTGCCCGTGTTACTTTAAACTGTGTATGAACTCATAAACTAAATCTCGAATGTTTATCTATCCAACTTATGCTGTGGTTAGAAGCTTCCTGCTAGAACTTGGCCAATTACTAGTGGTACATTCTCTACCTATTCTATACTTGATGATCAATGAACTTGGTATGGCTGTGTTCTCTAGGTTGAAACAAATCATAAGAGACACGGAGCGTAGGATTAGAGATAGGTTAGATTCATGTTTATCTGTTATATATCTTTGAGAGAACTTTCGGGATATCTATGATCTGATTATTGGTTATCTGCTATGCTTAGGTTTATGGTGTTCTGTTATGTGTCACCCTATTGCATGTTCTTGTTTGATTGTTGCCTTAGGAATGATGCATGCTAGAGTTATCCTCCCGGTTCATATCAGTAACTGTATAATTAGGTTTTCAGACACAGAATATTGGTTTACACAGTAGATTAACATGCATGGAATAGTTGTGATGATTTATATCTGTAATGCTGAACAATTTAACTGATCGTTAGCCCGATTATCCCAACTTGGTCCGCGGGATTACCCCCGTTCGTGTTCTTGTTCAATCAACAATTCACGCTACGATACAGACGTCTCTGATGACTATGACTGGGGACCAGGATTCGAGGATAGTCGTCGGTTAAATTGGTCTGTACATTTGGGAGAACTTCCGGTGTATTTGACTTCTATAACTGCTATCCACGTGACATGTTATTTATCTGATTGCGGACAACTCTACGTTAGATATTTAATAGACTCGTAGTTGTAGCTCATTAGGATATAGGAAATCTGCGAGAGTAATGTGGAACCCTAATTAATGTAACGGAAAAACCGTAAAACGCCCTATTACTTGGTATAGTGCTGGAAACACCAATTGGTGGAGTACAAACGTATGGAAGCCGCGGAACGGTCGTAGGTATAATACTTTGCATTAATTATGTTTCTATCCTTTCCGGATTAGTCATCACATCTAGTAGCCTTACCCTTGACTATTCATCAATAACACATAACGAAATCATAGTAAACACTCGCTTATCCTCTGTTGACCGAGTCTCCGTACAAACCTCTTTTGTTTTATTTTCTTTATTTAAATTAATATTTAGTTATAAAAACCAAACCTATCCAAAAACTTTTAAAAAAACCCTAGCTGAATCTCCAAAGATAATAAAACTTCCTAGACTCCCATGCCCGTTGTAGTTTGAAGAACGACACCTGAGTCATACATACCACTTGCTGCCCTTTTAGGTCTGTCAGTAGTATACAACTTAGGATTCCCCTGCTCTACAAATTTAAAACCCTGTCCGCGCATCCTGGTTGGTTGGTTCAACGACCGGATTAAAATCCGTCAGACCACTGGAAGCACGACAAGCTTTTTGGCGCCGCTGCCGGGGACTACAACGACCGATTTTAGGAATTTTGTTATCTTAGTTATTTAGCGATCCTTACGGAAGATTAATATCATCCAAGTTACAGTTTTTATCCCTAGGTTAGTTAGTTTTTAATTTCCCGTCCTTAGTTAAACCTATCCTTCCAAAACCCTATTTTCTTCTAAAAACAAGTTATGGCGAATCGTATCACTCTCGCCTCATCAACCCAACCACTGCTAGAGGGACGAGGAGGACCAATCGTATCACCAACCGACGAAACCATTGAAATCAGGCCACACTTCATTAAATTACTTAAATCTCAGTGTCAGTTTCATGGTCTTTCGGTTGAAAATCCAAATGCCCATCTTAACAAGTTCATCAACCTTTCCGACTCTTTCGAACAAACAGGATCCAGTGTCAAAGTCACCCGACTTCACCTGTTTCCTTATTCTTTAGCTTTCCGAGCTCAGACATGGTTTTATGAACTCGAACCCAATTCGATTCATACATGGGAGGAGATGGCTACTAAGTTCTTAGCTAAGTTTTTCCCTCCGTCCCTACAAACCAAGCTCAAAAATGAAATCATTAACTTTCGTCAAGGAACTACTGAATCATTAAGCTCAGCTTGGGAACGCTTTAAGAATCTGCTTGGAAGATGTCCGAATCATCAGTTGGCTGAAACGAATCTGGTCTGCACATTCTATAACAGTCTGAATCCTCATCACCAACAAACCCTCGATGCTTCATCCGGAAATTTCATGCTACATACGTCAGAAGAAGCCTGGAAGTTGATTGAGACGATAACGATGCACCAACATGACTTGGAGTTTGATTAATCAACTTCGGAAGACAAAGATACTTCTACTCAAGCATTCTACACCTTAAGAACTCAACTCGAATCCATCTCTAAAGTTGTTAAGGATATGCAAGACTCTTCCAAACCTAAGAAGCAACCTCAACGGCTCTTCTCACGCTCGAAGCCCAAGGAAGATGTTCTCGCCACATCTGGAACCACTGATCAAATCATTCATTTAAAACCTTTCACTCAGCGGTTATCCAAACAACCTATCTCTCATTTGTTAGTTCCCTCTACACCCTCTACTTCTTCTCAATTGTCTTCTCGTCTAAACAATACGATTTTCAATAACTTCATGGTTGAGCAAAATAATAAGAACAAACAAATTGTTGATTTTCAAAACCAAATTGATTATTTGCTTAGAATTTCAAACGATTTAATTAAAAACATGGAGGATAATGTTAAAAGATTGTTTTTAAAAGTTGAGGAGAAGCGAAGAGAAGAAGCGATTAGCAAAGCTATTCATTATTCATCTTATTATTATGATGATATCCTTGTTGTCACTAAAGGCGGAAAAGAGACTAAGAATGAGAAATCGGAAGATATTCCTTCAGACGAACCTTCTAGTTCTTCTCTACCCACTGATTCAGTACCTGTTGACACTCCTGTCACCTATCCTGAACCAGGATCCTCCAAAGCCCCAGAAGTAGTTAAACCAACACGTATACCTTTCCCTGGTAGGCTTAAGAAAGAGAAACAAGAAGCCCAGTTTGGAAAATATCTAGAGATGTTCAAAAGCCTACACTTAAACGTTCGATTATTAGATGCTTTAGTTGAAATGCCTAGTTGTGCCAAATTCTTTAAAGAACTTATATCCAACAAAGAAAAGCTCAGACAAATAGTTAACTTACCCTTAGACGCAGAATGCTCTTTAATTATGCAACAAGGACTGCCCCCAAAGTTAGGAGACACTTTCCTTGTTGCCTTCAGGATGTTCAAATAAGTAACGCCTTAGCTGACTTAGGAGCTAGTGTAAACCTTATGCCATACTCGCTTTATAGGAAACTAGGATTAAGCGAACTTTTACCAACCCGTATGACCATCCAATTAGCTGATAGATCAGTTAAACTCCCTCGAGGAATTGCTGAAGATATTATGGTGCGTGTTGATAAATTCGTCTTTCCTGTTGATTTTGTTGTTATGGATATTGAGGAAGACATTCAGGTACCACTCATCCTTGGTAGACCTTTCCTAAATACTGCCAAGACCGTCATTGACGTGAATGAAAAATCTTTAAAACTTAGAGTGGGAACTGAGGAAGTCACCTTCAATGTCGATAAACTAATGAAACTTCCTATGGGAGAAGACCTTGGTCTTGTAGATTCTATGCAGGAAATAATTGAAGAACACTTGGAAGAAATCCTCGCAGTAAGCAGCATTAATCCCCTTCCAAACACTGTCATCACAACAAGGAAAATCTGTGAAGAAGGTGCGGGTCTATGCTCAGCTATCTCGGATCCATCCATTGCATCAAAGGAAGTGCTATTACCTTTAAAGAATTCCAACTTACAGCCCAACAGATTTATCACTGCTGTACCACTTGGGCAAGGCACTCCGGTCACTCTCTTGAGAAGAAACCCTAATTCTGAAATTCCTGATTCATCTCTCTCAAAAGAAGAAATTCTGAAGACTCTCAAGGAAATGGAGTCAATGCTTAAACCATCCAATCCGTAACTTTCTGAAAGTTGTGAAAACTAGAATCCAGAGATTACTTTTAGCACATCTTCTTCAGCTCAGTTTCAGAGATTTGCATTCACAAAGGACATCAAGGAAATAATCACCGAAGATAATGCAATCTCTCAATCTTCCCAAGTAAAATATGAGCTGAGAAAAGATGAGCTTTACAACAATACAGAATGGGTTGAAATAGCATCAGCCAACATTCCAGAGGCACCTGCAGTTGAGTCAGATTATCAGACAACATACGATGAGCTTAAGAGAGACGAGATTGCCAGGATGAAGCCTTCCACTGAAGAACCACCCGAATTGGAGCTAAAGGAACTTCCCTCACACCTTGAATATGCTTTTCTCGAAGGAACTTCACACTGACCAGTTATCATATCCAAAGATCTGAAGCCTGAAGAGAAAGCACTACTCATTAAGGTTCTAAAGTCACATAAGAAAGCGATTGCATGGAAAATCTCTGACATACAGGGGATCAGCCCAAATTACTGCACTCACAAGATCTTAATGGAAAATGACTTCAGGCCTTCCATTCAAAGGCAAAGGAGAGTTAACCCGAAGATTCAAGACGTGGTGAAAAAGGAGGTTATCAAACTCTTGGATGCTGTTTTAATTTACCCTATTTCAGATTCCCCATGGGTCAGTCCAGTTCAAGTCGTCCTAAAGAAATGAGGCATGACAGTCATCGCTAACGAAGACAACGAGTTGATTCCAACACGAACCGTCACCGGTTGGAGGGTATGTATCGACTATCGGAAACTAAATGAAGCTACACGCAAAGATCACTTCCCTCTACCGTTCATTGATCAGATGCTTGAAAGATTGTCAGGAAACGAATTCTATTGCTTCCTTGACGGTTTCTCCGGCTATTTTCAGATACCTCTCGATCCAAAGGACCAAGAAAAGACGTCGTTCACATGTCCATACGGAACCTTTGCCTACCGACGTATGCCGTTTGGCTTATGTAATGCACCGTCGACATTTCAAAGATGCATGGTAGCAATCTTCCACGACATGATTGAACAATGCATGGAAGTGTTCATGGATGATTTTTCGGTTTTCGGAGATTCGTTCACCACTTGTCTTTCTAACTTGAACAAGATGCTCACCCGATGTGAAGAATCGAACCTAGTTCTGAATTGGGAAAAATGCCATTTCATGGTAAAAGAAGGCATAGTTTTAGGACACCGTATATCCAAAGCTGGAATTGAAGTTGACAAAGCAAAAGTCGAGACCATCTCAAAACTTCCACCGCCTACCTCTGTCAAAGCCATCCGCAGTTTTCTAGGACACGCCGGGTTCTACCGTCGCTTTATCAAAGATTTCTCTAAGATATCCCGACCTATGACTCATCTCCTCGAAAAGGATACTCCGTTTGTCTTTACAGACGAATGTCTCAAGGCCTTCGATCATCTGAAAGATCTGCTTGTTCATGCACCGATCATGGTTGCTCCAGACTGGAGTCTCCCATTTGAAATCATGTGCGACGCTAGTGATTTCGCAGTCGGAGCAGTTTTGGGACAGCGGAAGGAGAAACAATTTCAACCAATATACTACGCCAGCAAAATGCTCACTGACGCCCAAGAGAATTATACAACCACAGAAAAAGAGCTGCTAGCGGTAGTATTTGCTTTTGATAAATTTCGTTCTTATCTAATCTTGTCCAAAACTATTGTCATACAGATCACTCAGCTCTGAAATATCTTTTTAAGAAGCAAGATGCTAAACCTCGCCTTCTACGATGGATTCTACTCCTTCAAGAATTCGACATCGAGATCAAAGACAAAAAGGGAGCAGAAAACGTCGCGGAGGACCATCTCAGCCGATTAGAGAATCCTTCAATGGATAAGTTGTACGAAAAAGACATTCAAGACCAGTTTCCAGAAGAACAGCTCATGCATGTTGGTAAATACTATCAAGGGTCATGATCTACAAATGATCCCTGGTATGCTGACTATGCCAATTATTTGGTGGGAAAAGTCGTACCTAAAGGAATGCCAACCTCTCGAAGACAAAAATTCTTCCGCGATATAAAATATTACTATTGGGACAACCCTTTCCTCTTTAAGGTTTGCCCTGATCAAATCATTAGAAGATGCGTTGATGGGAAAGAGGCAGAACACATCTTACACCAAAGCCACC
Source organism: Helichrysum umbraculigerum (assembly GCA_949592205.1). NCBI lineage: Eukaryota > Viridiplantae > Streptophyta > Magnoliopsida > Asterales > Asteraceae > Helichrysum > Helichrysum umbraculigerum. The sequence continues at coordinate 21,218,296 of CATIUR010000007.1, read as the reverse complement.
ATGGACCTACTGGAGGACATCACGGTACCAACATGACCGTAAGAAAAGTGTACGATGCCGGCTTTTTCTGGCCAACCATATCTCGAGATGCGTACGATCTAGTGAGACGCTGCGATATCTGCCAAAGATAAGGCAATATAACAGCCCGGAATGAAATGCCACTCACAAACATCCAGGCCGTAGAAATCTTCGATATCTGGGGATTAGATTTTATGGGACCGTTCCCTAAATCTAACGGTAAGGAGTACATCTTGGTTGCAGTCGACTACGTCTCCAGGTGGGCCGAGGCCCAAGCTCTCCCAACAAATGACGCCAAAGTGGTAACCAAATTTCTCAAAAAGCTATTTAGTCGATTTGGGACTCCAAAAGCAATAATCAGTGATCGTGGTACACACTTTTGCAACGTTCAATTCATGAAAGTTCTGCAACAGTATGGTGTCACTCACAAGACATCAACAGCTTATCACCCCCAGACAAATGGGCAAGCTGAGGCAACAAATTGAGCTTTGAAAAGAATCTTGGAAAGAACTGTTGGTAATCATGGGTACAAATGGGCTGAAAAATTAGATTATGCATTGTGGACATTCAGAACCGCCTATAAAACACCATTAGGAACCACACCGTATCGTCTAGTTTATGGCAAAGCATGTCACTTACCAATTGAGCTAGAATATAAAGCATACTGGGCTTTGAAGAACTGCAACTTAGATATTTCTACAGCTGGAGCAAATGGACGAATGCAGTTGAATGAGTTAGCCGAACTAAGGGATCAGACATATGACAGTTCGTTAAGCTTCAAGGAACGAACTAAGAGAATTCATGATGCTAAGCTGAGGCCCTCAAGATTCAAAACAGGAGATAAGGTGCTGCTTTTCAACTCGCGTTTCAAGAAATTCTCTGGCAAGTTTAGGATCAGGTGGAGCAGACCATTCATAGTATCAAAGGTATTTCCTTACGGTGCAGTCGAACTCGAGGCACCAGGGGGTAATTTTAAGGTTAATGGTCACCGCTTAAAGCATTACTTCGAAGACTTTCCCATCAGGGAAGATGTCTTTATCTTTGAACCACCGTGAGTCGACAGAAAGGTACAAAGAGTCAAGCTAGAGACTCGTAAAACAAGTGCTCTTGGGAGGCACCCCAAGCCTATCTTTATTTCTGTCATTTTATTTCTTAGTTTATTTTTTATTAAGTATGGTTGTCTCTGAACTAATAAAATTGCAGGCTTACCACTTATCTGACTTCGAATTGCAAAATCTGAGATAAGTGTTGTTCATTAACTATCACTGTTAGCATTACCTGTTTATTTTATCTTATTTCAGGATGGACGCTGTTGACACTGATCATGTAGCTGCGAGACCACGCAGACGACACAGACCTCGTAGACGCAGAGCACAGAGAGCGGCTATGCTGACCATCACTGAGGAGGACCTGACTGATGACCCGATCACTCACGAGGAGTTGCCCGATGAGAGGCCCTCATCACCTTTGCCAGCCCCCGTACCTACTTTCGAGTACGGTATCACTACGGCTGACCCAGCTGCTTCGTGGGCCCTCTTCCGGACACTCTCCATCTAGCATGACATCGTGTCCTCTATCTGTGAGCAGCTCGAGATTCCGAGACCTGATGCCATTCCCTACAGGCTTGGCCCAGATCCATGACCATCTAGCCTTCCATGGTTCTTCTGTCCTCCTGCTGATCCACCTGTTCTCTCTACTGCTGGACCTTCCACTAGCCCCACTGCTGCAGCTGCTGATCCTGATCCAGCATTGCCCACAGGATTCGCATCACCAGACCGCAGCCTCACAGAGCAGCTTCTGGCTGTTTTTGATGCTCACACTTCTGTCACCCACACTTCCACTGACGAGATTGTTAGTCAGACTGTGGCTACTATGGATTTCTCCATCCCATCTCCGACTTCCATCTTTGATAGGGATGCTGTGGAGGAGTTTGATCCTGACACTGATGACCTGCTTGATGATTACTAGATTCTATCTTTATTATTTACTTTCTGTATTATGACTCTGTACTTACGCTTTAGACCTGCTACCTAGATGAGATACTGTGATATGTGTGTCGTGGTTTATTGTAGAATTCAGCTTTGTGTGGAATGGATGATCTTAAACGAGCCTGGTCCTTAAAATCCAGCAATTCACTAGCACCACTCCTGCACAAACCTGGTCTATTCCAGTAAACACAAATGGGGAGTCTCTCTGTTCCTTTCTCCCCGTTTCAATTATGTTTTACTATGCCTATGTTAGTGCGCTTAACTTCTGTGCCTCATCCTAAACTTATCACTAAGTGTGGGATTCCAGCCCAAATTGAGCACTTGAGGAACATCTACTTACATGTTCAAACTCTAAGTGTGGGATTTTACTAGTAAAATCTATACTCAAGAGAACATTAGGGACAATGTTCCTCTAAGTGTGGGATGGTAGGTATAGAATACCTTAAATGGTGATTTTTATGTCTAATAGCAATCTTTCTCTCAAAATTTTTTCAAAAATAAGGTCAATTTTTTTTCAAAATTAATGAATCTAACTCAGTTTTTGAGTCTCAGATACTACTGAGAGAAACCATTTTCAAAATATAAGTATGATATTTCTAAAAGCCTAAAGGAAATAAGGTAGAAATTGCTTAAGCACGAAGTGATAATCAAAGGAACATGACTAGACACATACAACCCTTTGTAGTGAGGTATCTTGAGCCTAAAAGCATTCATCTTTAATGTTTCACTTTCATTTCTTGTGTGTGCGCCGACATACGCTTCGAGACCATATTGGTGTGTACCGTACGCGGTATAGGTGCAATTAAATGACCTTGACATTCCTTAGGACTTAACCCATTTCTTACATATCTTTTCAAGCCCAAAACCCTTTCCGATGCTCATTTTTAGTATCGAAGATCCGCCTAGTATACCCTGTTGAGCCTAAACCTTTCATTTCTTCAAAACCCTAATTTTCACTCACTTCCCAAAATTACCACCCAAACTTATCTTGGAATTTCTGAGGTTATGAAGAACACCCTTTTAGAATATATGTTTCCAATATCCTACTCATTCGCATTCTCCTAAATCAAGCTTCTCAACAAATGGTGCGGGAAAATTAGCACATAAGAGAACTGGAAGGACGATGGTGCGGGAAAAATTAGCACCTGGAAAAGAATCAAAATGATCAAGATAGAGGAAAAGATTTCTAAAGGATTCAAAATATAAAATTCCTTGGAAATTCTCTAAAAGAAATTCTGAAGAAAAGAAAAAGAAAAGACAAAAGAAGAAAAAGAAAAGAAAAGAAAATAGCTCCGTAAATAAAGCTGAAAGTTTCAAAGCATAGCTCTTCATGGAAAATCCGACAAAAGCTGAAACAGCTACTAACTCTCCGTTCCTCTCCGTTCTAAATAAAGTTGTTCATGATCTCAGTGATTCTAGGATAAGCTAAACACCCTCACAAACCGAACAAACCACTATCCATACCCTTCACCCTCACCAAACACTACAACCCTCTGAATTTCTTGAGATAATTAGCACCGTCCTCACCTAAGTGGTGGAGATCCGATTCTCGATCGAGCCTATGACGATGAGTGCAGCATGACTGGCTATTTTGAGCGATTTCATTTGAGCTAGATTGATAGGAAACCCGATACACTTTGAGTGAATTGAGTGACCACCTATAGTGAGATCGCCTAGTCATGTGTACTCCAAGATCATGAGATTTGGATGTACGCCTAAGAGAATCTCTTCTTGTTTATGGAAGGATCATCTTATCCTCCTCCACACTTTTAGAAGTAACTTGCTTATATGAGGAAATGCTAATCTCGGAAAATATTCTCTGACTCACCCCTAAAAACATGACCTAAAATATTTTTTCAGAGAGTTGTTGCTTGAGGACAAGCAACGTCTAAGTGTGGGATAACTTGATGTGACGTAAAGAGTCATGTTTTTAGAAGCTTTATTCCTCACATTTTGGACCTTTCTTTAGTAAAAAACATTCCAAAACATTGATTATTTATTAAAATTCACTAAAGTGGTTCAAAATTAGACGTTGTGGTAAAAATCACTGAAAACACTCTGAAATCACACAAAACACAGCATTTTAATACAGGCCGATTCTTCCGACCTCATTTTCCTGTCAAGGCACACCTCCTAACTTCTACCATCTGTTGTATAGGTAAAATCGAGACGGAAAAATCTGGAATCAAGTGAAACGGCCAAAGGACGGAGAAACCACTACGCTTTCAGAGCCATTAAAAGTCATTTCGGCTACGCCTAAGCTCTACACATCCAATTTCTGTGAGATTGGCATCATTAGAAGTGTAACGGAATTACGAAACCACAGGCGAAAGAATCGAGTCAAACGGACGCATAACGAAGGAGATACGGACATTTTAAGCAACGAACGAAATCAGACAGAGCCCGTATACGGCCCTAGGCACCTTATACGGCCCTATGCAGACCGTATACGGCCTTGTATAGACCGTATACGGCCCTATACAAGCCGTATACGGCCCCCCTGCCCCATATCGTGCTTCGTTTGCTTGTACGTGCTGCTTCGTGAGTTGTACGCGCGATTTGATGGTTTGCCTATAAATAGTGGATACACCTCCAACCTCAAACATACCATTTCTTTCATTCTCATTCTCTCCCTACACTTTCTCTCTCACACACATCACTCTCTCTCTAGTTTCTCTCTCTAAAGGATTTTCTCTCTCTAGAATTGAGCTAGTTAGAGAGATAGTTAGGTAGAGGTAGCTTTTAGCTTTTGTACGGAGTCACTCCAAGACATTATATTCGCGAAGATCTGTCTGTAATAAATTCGTATCAGGTTCTATTTATATATCTCTTACTTTCCAGTTTTAAACATGTGTTGCTTTGTTTATGCTTGTTTAGGATTGTATGCTAGATATATAATGTTAGGCTAGACATTTCTTTGTGTTTACTATGACGTAGTTATGTTAGAATAGTCAATATGTTTATGCCATGCTGTTACTCTGCCCGTGTTACTTTAAACTGTGTATGAACTCATAAACTGAATCTCAAATGTTTATCTATCCAACTTATGCTGTGGTTAGAAGCTTCCTGCTAGAACTTGGCCAATTACTAGTGGTACGTTCTCTACCTATTCTATACTTGATGATCAATGAACTTGGTATGACTGTGTTCTCTAGGTTGAAACAAATCATAAGAGACACGGAGAGTAGGATTAGAGATAGGTTAGATTCATGTTTATCTATTATATATCTTTGAGAGAACTTTCGAGATATCTATGATCTGATTATTGGTTATCTGCTATGCTTAGGTTTATGGTGTTCTGTTATGTGTCACCCTATTGCATGTTCTTGTTTGATTGTTGCCTTAGGAATGATGCATGCTAGAGTTATCCTCCTGGTTCATATCAGTAACTGTATAATTAGGTTTTCAGACACAGAATATTGGTTTACACAGTAGATTAACATGCATGGAATAGTTGTGATGATTTATATCTGTAATGCTGAACAATTTAACTGATCGTTAGCCCGATTATCCCAACTTGGTCCGCGGGATTACCCCCGTTCGTGTTCTTGTTCAATCAACAATTCACGCTACGATACAGACGTCTCTGATGACTGTGACTGGGGACCAGGATTCGAGGATAGTCGTCGGTTAAATTGGTCTGTACATTTGGGAGAACTTCCGGTGTATTTGACTTCTATAACTGCTATCCACGTGACATGTTATTTATCTGATTGCGGACAACTCTACGTTAGATATTTAATAGGCTCGTAGTTGTAGCTCATTAGGATATAGGAAATCTGCGAGAGTAATGTGGAACCCTAATTAATGTAACGGAAAAACCGTAAAACGCCCTATTACTCGGTATAGTGCTGGAAACACCAATTGGTGGAGTACAAACGTATGGAACCCGCGGAACGGTCGTAGGTACAATACTTTGCATTAATTATGTTTCTATCCTTTCCGGATTAGTCATCACATCTAGTAGCCTTACCCTTGACTATTCATCAATAACACATAACGAAATCATAGTAAACACTCGCTTATCCTCTGTTGACCGAGTTTCCGTACAAACCTCTTTTGTTTTATTTTCTTTATTTAAATTAATATTTAGTTATAAAAACCAAACCTATCCAAAAACTTTTAAAAAAACCCTAGCTGAATCTCCAAAGATAATAAAACTTCCTAGACTCCCATGCCCGTTGTAGTGTAACACCTGCTAAATTAGGATAATTATTTATGCCTAATTGATTGTAACTAGTTGTAATTAGTATGTAATAGGACTAATTGCAGACTCTATTTGTATATATATATAAGGTGAATTATATATATATATGTGTGTACTTACGCGATTTGGATTAATCGTACGAATTAACCGGACGGAGTCCGACACAATTATTTTGACGTTGGTGACAGAAACTTACCTAAATAATGAGAACGTATTTTACTATATAAAATACACAGCGAACAAACATTATTTATAATATCGCGACGACATTTTAAATAATTTAACGAATACGTATTAAACGCGAGTTAAGAATTTTAATACTTCGACAAATGTTTTTATAATTAATTTCAAGGCATTTCATTAAAATATTCCCGTCACCTTTTAAAAATATAACCGCTTGATTTAACGTTTAAACGACGGAGGAAACGAACACCGCACGGGGTGCGGGGACCGGAAAATGGGAGGATAACCTCCCATTTCCCCACCTTCTCTTTCATTTCATTTTCATTTCTCTCTCTCTCTCTTTCTTTTACTTTCAAACCACCAAACCAATTTCATCACTAAAATCGCAAAATAACACCACGAAACCTCGCCGAATCATACCACTCTTTTGGAGAAAAGTGACCACGACAACTCGATCTACAATCCTATCTTTCCGGAATTTCATTTCGGCAAATTGTAAGTTTCCGACAAAACCCGAAACTCTCCGTTTTTGCTCATTTTTACGTTTTTATGGTTTATATATGCTTAAAATGTCCAAAAATGGGTTGGGTAAAAGATTTGGACCGAACGGAAGCTTTTCGACCGATTTTCCGGCCAACAAAGTCCGATCAGACCGCTACGTCGCAGAGACGCTGGACTTTCTGCGACGTAGCTCAAAACGTCGCATTTTGTGGCCAACGTCGCATTTAGCGACGTCACGGCCTACGTCGCACAGATATCCCAACGTCGCACTAGCGACACAGCCTTTTACGTCGCATTAACTTGCGGACGTCGCACATAGCGACGTAGACTTTTACGTCGCAAACCGAACCAACGTCGCATTAGCGACGTCGCCTCCTACGTCGCATTGATTTGCGAAGGTCGCATCATGCGACGTACCTCCCTACGTCGCACCCTACGTCGCATGCTACGTCGCATGCTACGTCGCACAAACCAGAACCTTGAAAAGTCAGATTTTTCTAAGTGTCGAACTTACCCAACTTCAAATACTTATGTCATACGACTTAACAAACGTCATAGAACATACTTTCTATTACAATTACACTAAATTGCGTTATAAATGATAACACTTTGAATCATTATTACAAACCGTCACCAACGGGCCATATTTGTTTTCAAACTACAAACGAATTACTAAACAAACACTTGGACATAATGAGTTGTGTAAACAACTAGCCTAGGTGGTCTTGCGAGACATCTACTTACTTAACCTTATATGTTTAGGCATTTGAAGGTTACGGGTTCGGAGAACCTACGGTTGATATTATTTACTCGTTTATTGATATAAACGTACTTGCAAGGACTCAGGTGAGTCTTACGGCCCCACTTTTTACTGTTTTATCTTATTGGGGGAGATACATGCTACTGATTTTTCCTGAACACAAGTACTAAACTGATTTCTATACCAAACGGAATTGCATGAGTTAATTACTATTTACAGAAGTCTCTCCATCATATATCGTTAGTTATGGACTTAAGCGCGAACAGTAGTTAATGGATCCATTAGGGAAATGACCCTCCCCACCCGGGGCAGTAGCGCTGCCACGTACCGATTTACACGTATAAACGGGTGACAACTTATTCGTTACGGATGCTTGCTCACTTACGAGCATGTCACGGGAGCAAACATATTATTTACGGGTTAAGCTTCGATTATGAGCCTCATGGCAACGGTATAAACTTATTTATTTACATTTGCTGGATTGCAAATACTGATTTTTACGATTGCTGGATTGCAATGGCTGATTTTACGCCTACGGGCTCTACTAATGAAATCTCGTGTTCAAAGCCGATATTATTGACAAACCTGTGAGATTCACCAACTTTTTGGTTGACACTTTTTAGCATGTTTTCTCAGGTACCCGGATGGAGTAGGATTACTCCAGGATTCTAGCTAGAGTCGCATGATTTCAACACAACTGCATTAACGGAGATTCTTAGCATTATCTTTTGTATATTTTGATTATGTAATAGAATCTCCCGCTACACGCGCGGACTCTAGGGAAACTACATTTTTGTATACGAAAACACTAAGTTTTCAAACACTATATCTATGGAATGTAACAAATTTACAAACGTTGCATATAGATGTCGTTTACTTTAGCTTTGTGCTGTGATATTTGATTAGTAACACCCCAAACTATGCTTCCGCAAAACAGTGAATTTCGGGGGTGTTACAGATTGGTATCAGAGCCAGGTTATAGTGAACTAGGTTGCATTTAGTGGGCCTAGACTATGACCGTTAGGCAGTATTCTCTTATTAGACATGACTGGTTCAGAAATTACAGCATACGACTTTAATTTAACATAGCCTGATCAACTATGTACAATTAAGGAAAGATGATGTAAGGTCTGAAATGATTATGTTGAACGGGGATACGTTAGTTGACTCTGACCACGAGAGAACCGGACCATTACTTGATACGTGCTAGACAATAGGCTGGATATGATATATGTATATATATTAGCCTCGTCTTACTTACATTCTGCCACAGGAATGGCAAACACACCACCTAATCCGTCACACTCTCACTCACATGGGTCACGGAACCCACGAGTAGCCAGGAGGAACACAAGGTCGCCTCGAAACAGCCCTTATCCTGTACATAACTCTCAGAACTTGGCACATCTCACGTTGCCAGTATTGGCTACCCAACTTCACCGTCAGGAGCAAAGGCTCGAACATCTCGAACGGGAACAACTTCGAATGACCTACCTGCTTCGCCAGGCACTTGATCACATATCCCAACTCCAGCGAGAACAAGAGGATACCAACCTCTCTGTAAGCATAATTCAGGATTCAATGACCGCCGAATTAGGTGCGGATGAACTTGTAAGAGACCGACTAGAAGAATGTGAACAGCGTTCACAGGAGACTGCGGATCACTCTCTAACACTAGCACAACGACTGACCTTGGTGGAAGACAACGCCAGGCAAACCAACCGACTAGCAGAAACCGTGGACCGCCTTGTCGCGCTGATGGAACAAATTAATCTACATTAAGATTAGGGTAGTTTTTGTATTGTAATCTATCGCGTAATCTAGGGACTATCTAGCACTACTCTATAAACTAGTCGGATGTAACAATTCCCGACACCTTTTGTAATATCCCTGTAAGATGTAACTTTTGAACTCACTTTATCTATCAAATATCCCTTGTATTCTTAACTCATATTAATTGTCATTTTCCATGTTGATGTTATGTATTACTGCTTTCATACATATACATCTGTGACAATTACAAGTTCATACAAAATCTCATGTATCTTCACTTCTTTTATTGAAGAATCATGCCGCCAAAGACACGACCATACACCGACGCCCAGATTACCTCCCTTATAACCCAGGCTGTTACTGAAGCCTTGGCTCGGAATACTCCACCAAATTCTTCGAGAAACAGCGATGCCGCTGAAACCACTACTGCTAAACCTTGTTCTTACAAGGACTTCCAGAACTGCAAACCTCTAAACTTTGCAGGTACCGAGGGAGCTATCGGTCTAGTACGCTGGATCGAGAAAGTTGAGTCTGTATTTCTTATCTGCAACTGTGCGGAGGGAGATAAGGTTAAGTTCTCCGTTAGTACTTTTACTGACACCGCACTCACCTGGTGGAACACTTATGCCCAGACTGTGAGTGTTGCTACTGCTTACCAACTCCCGTGGGAGGAGTTGAAGAAGATGTTGAGGGGTGAGTATTGCCCCAGGGATGAATTGAAACAACTAGAAGTGGAATTCTGGAACCACAAGATGCTGGGTAATGATATCACCGGCTACACCAACCGTTTCCACCAACTGGCACTTTTGTGCCCAACCATGGTCGATCCTGAGTACAAGAGGATCGAGAAATTTGTTGATGGTCTTCCTGAGAGACTCCAAGACCTGGTAACTTCTTCCAAACCGGGTACTATTCAGAGCGCCATCCGTATGGCCCATGAACTAACGGCAAATTCTGTCCGCCGTGGTACAACTTCAACCCCATCTGCAAACAACAAACGCAAGTGGGAAGGTAACCCCAACTCATCCAACCAAACCTCCAACAAAAAGCCTGAGTACATTAAGGCTTATTCATCTGGAACTTCGGAGAAGAAAGGGTACAGCGGGAGCAGACCCTACTGTCCCAAATGCAACCGCCACCATGACGGTTCTTGCCCTTGCTCCAACTGCAAGCGGTTCGGGCATCTAGCCAAGGATTGTCGAACCAACATTCCCACCCCCAACACTAATGCACCAAAGGCCTGCTTTGGGTGCGGAAATACAGGGCATTTCAAGAAAGATTGCCCAAAGCTGAAAAACAACAACAACCCTGCTCGCGGCAGATCATTCGTTATCAAGGCTGGGGAAGCCAGACAAGACCCGAACGTCGTGACGGGTACGTTCCTTCTCAACGACCTTACTGCTTCTGTGTTATTTGATACCGGTGCCGATAGAAGCTTCATATCTGAGAAATTTAGCCCTTTACTTGATATTACTCCCACTGCCTTAGATGCTAAATACATTGTAGAATTAGCTAACGGCAAACTGATTGAGACTGATAGCATCATACACAACTGTACACTTAACCTCACGAACGAAACGTTTTCCATTGATTTAATCCCTGTCGAGATCGGCAGCTTCGATATTATTGTCGGTATGGATTGGTTATGCAAGCACCGAGCTGAAATCATCTGTCATGACAAACTCGTTCGTATACCTCTTGTCTCCGGTGGAACCTTAGTCCTACAAGGGGAGACCGGCAGACGGAATCTAAATATCGTATCTTGTCTGAAAACTAGAAAATATCTACGAAAAGGGTATCAAGCCATCCTCGCACATGTAACGGAGAAGAAGTCGGAGGAGAAGCGACTTGAGGATGTTCCGATCGTGCGGGATTTCCCGGAAGTCTTTCCTGAAGACTTGCCCGGACTTCCGCCACCTAGACAAGTTGAATTTCAAATCGAACTTGTGCCCGGAGCTGCACCCGTGGCACGAGCCCCTTACCGTTTAGCGCCATCCGAAATGCAGGAGTTGTCTAACCAACTACAGGAACTCCTGGACAGAGGATTCATTCGACCAAGTTCCTCGCCTTGGGGAGCTCCGGTCTTATTCGTGAAAAAGAAAGATGGATCTTTCCGCATGTGTATCGACTACCGAGAGCTAAATAAGCTAACCATAAAGAATCGTTACCCACTTCCTAGAATCGATGACCTGTTTGACCAACTCCAGGGATCGAGTGTTTACTCGAAGATTGATCTACGGTCGGGTTATCATCAACTCCGAGTCCGTGACAATGATATCCCAAAGACAGCGTTCCGAACTCGTTATGGGCATTACGAATTCCAAGTGATGCCATTCGGGTTGACCAACGCACCGGCCGTATTCATGGACCTTATGAATCGGGTGTGCAAACCATATCTTGACAAATTCGTCATTGTGTTCATCGACGATATTCTGATTTACTCTCGCAATGAGCAGGAACATGCTCAACATCTGAAAACCATTCTAGGACTTCTGAAACACGAAGAGTTATATGCCAAATTCTCTAAGTGTGAGTTCTGGATTCGAACCGTTCAATTCCTCGGGCACGTGATTGACAGCCAAGGAATTCATGTTGATCCCGCCAAGATTGAAGCAATCAAGGGCTGGGAGTCACCGACCACTCCAACCGAAGTGAGACAATTCTTAGGTCTTGCTGGTTATTATCGCCGATTCATCGAAAACTTTTCAAGAATAGCTGTTCCACTAACCACACTGACTCAGAAGGATAAGAAGTTCGATTGGACTGATAAACAAGAGTCAGCCTTCCAGCTATTGAAAAACAAACTTTGCAGTGCACCAATCCTGTCTTTACCCGAGGGCACCGACGAATTCGTAGTTTACTGCGACGCCTCACACCAGGGACTTGGTTGTGTGTTGATGCAACGGGAAAAAGTCATTGCCTATGCCTCACGACAACTAAAAATCCACGAGAAAAACTATACGACCCACGACCTCGAGTTAGGTGCTGTGGTCTTCGCATTGAAAATCTGGAGACATTATCTCTACGGTACGAAAAGCACTATCTTTACCGATCATAAAAGTCTCCAACACATATTCGATCAGAAAGATCTAAACATGAGGCAACGTCGCTGGGTTGAGTTACTTAGTGACTACGACTGCGAGATCAAATACCATCCGGGCAAGGCTAACGTGGTTGCCGATGCCTTAAGCCGAAAAGAACGAGTGAAACCCCTTCGAGTTCGAGCACTTTCTATGACAATTCATAACGAGCTTCCTGCTCAAATCCTTACCGCTCAACTTGAAGCACTCAACGATGAAAACTTGAAAAATGAAGCCTTGCGAGGCTTGGATAAACAATTCGAAATCAAACCCGATGGAACTCGATACTTCTCTAACCGGGTGTGGTTACCCAAATTCGGAAACTTGCGAGATTTGGTGATGGCTGAAGCTCACAAATCTCGATACTCTATACATCCTGGATCTGACAAGATGTATCATGACGTCAAAGGGTTGTATTGGTGGCCTAACATGAAAGCTGACATCGCCTTGTACGTCAGTAAATGCCTAACCTGTTCCAAAGTAAAGACCGAACACCAAAGACCCTCTGGGTTGCTTCAACAACCTGAAATTCCTCAATGGAAATGGGAACAGATTTCCATGGACTTCATTACCAAACTACCGAAAACTTCGAGTGGTTGCGATACCATTTGGGTGATCGTGGACCGTCTCACGAAATCTGCTCATTTTCTGGCCATCAAGGAAACCGACAAGATGGAGCGTCTGACTCGCATCTATGTCAAAGAAATCATCTCGCGACACGGTGTACCTATCTCGATCATCTCGGATAGGGACAGCCGTTTTACTTCTAACTTTTGGCAATCGCTACAGAAATCTCTTGGTACTCGTCTGGATATGAGTACTGCTTATCACCCACAAACCGATGGCCAAAGCGAGCGAACTATTCAAACACTGGAGGATATGCTACGAGCCTGCGTAGTTGACTTCGGTACTTCTTGGGAAAATCACTTACCGTTGTGCGAGTTCTCGTACAACAACAGTTATCATACCAGCATAAAGGCTGCACCCTTCGAGGCACTTTACGGACGTAAGTGCCGATCACCTGTCTGTTGGACTGAGTTAGGAGATTCCCAACTCACGGGTCCAGAAATCATTCAAGAAACTACTGAGAAAATCGTTGGTATTCAAAACCGGCTGAAAGCCGCACGTGATCGTCAGAAAAGCTATGCTGACGTGAGACGCAAACACCTTGAGTTCCAGGTAGGAGACAAGGTACTTCTCAAAGTGGCACCGTGGAAAGGTGTTATTCGATTCGGGAAACGAGGCAAACTAAATCCTAGATACATCGGACCATTCGAAATCCTTGAAAGGATTGGTCCAGTGGCCTATCGCCTGCAACTTCCTGCTGGACTTAGCAACGTACACAACACATTCCACATTTCTAACTTGAAGAAATGTCTGTCTGACGAGACACTGATTATACCGCTCGACGAAATTCAAATCGATGATAAACTTCATTTCGTCGAGAAACCTATGGAAATCATGGACCGTGAGGTCAAGCAATTGAAACAGAGTCGTATTCCCATAGTAAAAGTCAGGTGGAATTCTAGGCGCGGCCCTGAGTTCACCTGGGAACGGGAAGACCAAATGCGACAGAAATACCCACATCTCTTCCCAGACAACGCACCGTCCGTGCACTCAAGCTAATTTCGGGACGAAATTTCTTTAACAAGGGGAGAATGTAACACCTGCTAAATTAGGATAATTATTTATGCCTAATTGATTGTAACTAGTTGTAATTAGTATGTAATAGGACTAATTGCAGACTCTATTTGTATATATATATAAGGTGAATTATATATATATATGTGTGTACTTACGCGATTTGGATTAATCGTACGAATTAACCGGACGGAGTCCGACACAATTATTTTGACGTTGGTGACAGAAACTTACCTAAATAATGAGAACGTATTTTACTATATAAAATACACAGCGAACAAACATTATTTATAATATCGCGACGACATTTTAAATAATTTAACGAATACGTATTAAACGCGAGTTAAGAATTTTAATACTTCGACAAATGTTTTTATAATTAATTTCAAGGCATTTCATTAAAATATTCCCGTCACCTTTTAAAAATATAACCGCTTGATTTAACGTTTAAACGACGGAGGAAACGAACACCGCACGGGGTGCGGGGACCGGAAAATGGGAGGATAACCTCCCATTTCCCCACCTTCTCTTTCATTTCATTTTCATTTCTCTCTCTCTCTCTTTCTTTTACTTTCAAACCACCAAACCAATTTCATCACTAAAATCGCAAAATAACACCACGAAACCTCGCCGAATCATACCACTCTTTTGGAGAAAAGTGACCACGACAACACGATCTACAATCCTATCTTTCCGGAATTTCATTTCGGCAAATTGTAAGTTTCCGACAAAACCCGAAACTCTCCGTTTTTGCTCATTTTTACGTTTTTATGGTTTATATATGCTTAAAATGTCCAAAAATGGGTTGGGTAAAAGATTTGGACCGAACGGAAGCTTTTCGACCGATTTTCCGGCCAACAAAGTCCGATCAGACCGCTACGTCGCAGAGACGCTGGACTTTCTGCGACGTAGCTCAAAACGTCGCATTTTGTGGCCAACGTCGCATTTAGCCACGTCACGGCCTACGTCGCACAGATATCCCAACGTCGCACTAGCGACGCAGCCTTTTACGTCGCATTAACTTGCGGACGTCGCACATAGCGACGTAGACTTTTACGTCGCAAACCGAACCAACGTCGCATTAGCGACGTCGCCTCCTACGTCGCATTGATTTGCGAAGGTCGCATCATGCGACGTACCTCCCTACGTCGCACCCTACGTCGCATGCTACGTCGCATGCTACGTCGCACAAACCAGAACCTTGAAAAGTCAGATTTTTCTAAGTGTCGAACTTACCCAACTTCAAATACTTATGTCATACGACTTAACAAACGTCATAGAACATACTTTCTATTACAATTACACTAAATTGCGTTATAAATGATAACACTTTGAATCATTATTACAAACCGTCACCAACGGGCCATATTTGTTTTCAAACTACAAACGAATTACTAAACAAACACTTGGACATAATGAGTTGTGTAAACAACTAGCCTAGGTGGTCTTGCGAGACATCTACTTACTTAACCTTATATGTTTAGGCATTTGAAGGTTACGGGTTCAGAGAACCTACGGTTGATATTATTTACTCGTTTATTGATATAAACGTACTTGCAAGGACTCAGGTGAGTCTTACGGCCCCACTTTTTACTGTTTTATCTTATTGGGGGAGATACATGCTACTGATTTTTCCTGAACACAAGTACTAAACTGATTTCTATACCAAACGGAATTGCATGAGTTAATTACTATTTACAGAAGTCTCTCCATCATATATCGTTAGTTATGGACTTAAGCGCGAACAGTAGTTAATGGATCCATTAGGGAAATGACCCTCCCCACCCGGGGCAGTAGCGCTGCCACGTACCGATTTACACGTATAAACGGGTGACAACTTATTCGTTACGGATGCTTGCTCACTTACGAGCATGTCACGGGAGCAAACATATTATTTACGGGTTAAGCTTCGATTATGAGCCTCATGGCAACGGTATAAACTTATTTATTTACATTTGCTGGATTGCAAATACTGATTTTTACGATTGCTGGATTGCAATGGCTGATTTTACGCCTACGGGCTCTACTAATGAAATCTCGTGTTCAAAGCCGATATTATTGACAAACCTGTGAGATTCACCAACTTTTTGGTTGACACTTTTTAGCATGTTTTCTCAGGTACCCGGATGGAGTAGGATTACTCCAGGATTCTAGCTAGAGTCGCATGATTTCAACACAACTGCATTAACGGAGATTCTTAGCATTATCTTTTGTATATTTTGATTATGTAATAGAATCTCCCGCTACACGCGCGGACTCTAGGGAAACTACATTTTTGTATACGAAAACACTAAGTTTTCAAACACTATATCTATGGAATGTAACAAATTTACAAACGTTGCATATAGATGTCGTTTACTTTAGCTTTGTGCTGTGATATTTGATTAGTAACACCCCAAACTATGCTTCCGCAAAACAGTGAATTTCGGGGGTGTTACATGTAGTTTGAAGAACGACACCTGAGTCATACATACCACTTGCTGCCCTTTTAGGTCTGTCAGTAGTATACAACTTAGGATTCCCCTGCTTTACAAATTTAAAACCCTGTCCGCGCATCCTGGTTGGTTGGTTCAACGACCGGATTAAAATCCGTCCAACCACTGGAAGCACGACAAGAAACTAGAGAGAGAACTAACCTAAACTAATCTAGAGAGAGAAAGAGTGTGAGAGAGAGAAAGTGAGAGAATTCTATGAAGAATTGGTGTGTGAAATGAGGTGAATGAGGCCTCTATTTATAGGCAACCAAGGATGCAAGAGTACAAGTCTACAAGCATGCACGTACAAGCAAACGAAGCAAAATGAGGCCGTGTGAGAACAACCAGGGCCGTACATGGCCTAAACAGGGTCGTACACGGCCTATTTAAGGCCATACACGGCTTCACCAAGGCCGTACACGGATGGGTGGTGGCCGTGTGCTAGGCCGTGTGATTTTTCTGACTTTTCTCGTTGCTTCGGAAGGCCGTATCTTCTTCCTTTCACGTCCGTTTGACTTGATTCTTTCGCCTACGGTCTCGTAATTCCGTTACGCTTCTAATGATGCCAATTTGGTAGAAATTGGAGGTGTGGAGCCCGGGCGTGTCCAGAATACGTTTCGTAGTTTTCGGATGTGTTGTTTGCTGCGTAACTCTCTCATCCTTGATCCATCTTGAGCAATCCATATATCCACTTTCTAGTAATCTTCATAGCTACAAAATAAGACAATTATGAGGTTCTGGTATGAAGTTTACAGTAGAATTAGGGTTAGGCTCAAAACGGTGCCTATTTAGGTTAGTTTTCCGCCCTTTTTGCTTGATTTTCAAAAGACCGACAAGTTTATACCTTTCTAACAAAAGTTATTGAATAATGATGATTTTAAGATGTATTTGTTAGAAAAGAGCTAAATATGGGACAATTAATGCATGTAAAAACGTGACTTTTTGCGATACATCAAATATCCCACACTTAAGCTTTTGCTTGTCCTCAAGCAAACCTCATTTGGAAAATAGGTTTTGAAAAAATTATTTTGGATGCTTAGGGTATCCTCCGCAGAAAGTCACTTTCTTCAATAGTAGATAAATCTTTTCGGAAAGCAAGCATCAACAAAAATTAACTATACTAAAACATAAAATTGATCAACCCTTTTTTGGCATACTTTGCAACTCTCGAGACGTAGATGTACATGACTGGGCGATTCTCACAAGTGGGTCACTCAATTCACTCAAAGTGTATCGGGTTACCTATAATCTATAGAAACAAAATCGCTCATTGCCAGTCATGCAGTGCTTATCGTCATAGGCTTGGTCGAGAATCGAATCTCCACCACTCCTTTGGGAACGGTGCTAATTATCCCAAGGCATTTTAGTGGGTTGTGTGAGTAAGGGTAAAGTGGGTAAGGATAGGGGTAGTTTGGTCAATGGTTTTAGGGTTTTTGAACTTCAGACTCGGAGCTTTCAAAGATCAAAGCAAGTTTCACTTGAGATAACTTCTAGAGTAGACTCATCTCCTAGAGGAATCATCTCTTCTCCTGATGTTTCTTTTGAGTTCTGATAGATATTTCTTCTTTGGAGAGTAGTCTTCTTCTTCTAGGAGCTCTCCAAGGTCTGCTTTTCTTTTCTTTTTCTTTGCTTTTTCTTTTTCTTTTTTTTCTTATTTTTATGACCTTGGAGATCCTTCGTATAGTGAGACATCTTTGACTTCTCTTTTGACAAGTACCAATTTTTCGTACTGTCTTTGGCGGATAATATCTTCGTGATGAGTAATAACTTCGCATTTGTACCGTATCTTTATTTTGGATTACTTTCTTTGAACTCTTGATAGGTACGGAGAGATGTTTGAAGATGAGACACCAATAGAAAGATATCTCAAGCAGTCCTTTACTTATGATCTATGAAGATTCACGAGCTAGAATGGTGTTTGGTGGGAAAGTGTTTGTGTTGTGGGGAAGTGTTTTAGGGTTTAGAGAAATGAAATGGCTAAGGCGCAAAGGGTTTTCTAATCGGATCATCAACAATCTTAGAAAGAAAGTTGGAAGGGTTGGTTTGAAAAGATATGAAAGAAATGGGTTAATCCTAATAAATGCCAAGATCATCTAATTGCACCTATACTGCGTACGGCACTCATTGGTATGGTCTCGAAACGCATTACAGGAGCAAGTTCTAATTCAAAGACACATGCATCGGCGCACACTTAGAAACGAAAGTGAAGCATTAAAAGTGAATGCTTATTAAAGGCTTAAGTACCTCACAATCAAAGGGTCATATGCACCAAGTCATGCGATGCCTAAAGGATTTCTCATTTTTAGTTTAAGATACGTTCTTATCTTTGCCTTATCTTACTTTCCAAAGCAATTTATTTATTTTCACAGAAGGTTTATCCCTTTTAAAAGAATTTTCTAAGACTAAAATCTTTGAAAATATTCGAAATCAACCGAATGGATGTCGAACACCGTCCAGGTTGGGTTTTCGAATGTTTTGGTGATTAAAAATATCAACCTTTTGGGTTGGTTTTGCGAAAATTTTTGAAAAAGTTTGAATGAAAACGGAGGTATTACTTTGGACAGGCAAATATAAACTTGCGGTATATATATATCGTGTATCCCACACTTAAAGCAACATTGTCCTCAATGTTCATTGCTAAGACATAGGATTTTCTTCGGGAAAAATCCCACACTTAGGTTTTAAAATAGTGGAACAGTTTTAAGTGTTTTGAAAAATTTGGTGGGATGGAATCCCACACTTAGAATTTAGGCATAGTTGGATATATGGTAGTGGCGAAAATCGTGACAAAAAGAAAGGAACTTCCCTAAAGTAGAGACGGGGAGATGTGTTTAAAGAAAGAAGCGGCGATCTGCAGGTGATTGAAGTTTCTTGGTCGATTCCATGCAGAAAGCAGTTTCTTCGTGAACGAACAGCATCTCCTTTCCTCAATTCTCATTTGCACAAACACATTTCACTTATTCTAGGATAAGAAAAACAGAAATTAAAACATAATAAGTAAACTAAATAACTGATAACTAAATACTGAAAATAAAGAAACTAAACAGACTGTGTCTGATAGTTCATGTCCCAAAAATATAACAAAGTAAAGTTCCACAACCACACAATAAGTCAAAAGTATGAGATAGAGGAAATAGTAAGTATGTAGATATGGGTGCACAGATCTAGGGTGCTGGAGAACCATGATCAGAGTCCTGAACAGAAGGCTGAACCGGTGGAGGAACTGAGGAAGGTCTGGCAACTGACTGCTGACCACTGGAGACTCTCTGCTCCTCTGACCTCACCTGCCAATACTGCATCAATACATCTCTAAGGGAGCAAGCAGGTAACTTCATCGGATCCTCTAATGCCAACTGTCTGAAATCCTCAAAAGTCATCCCCTCGCGCTCCATCTTGGATCTGTAGATGTGCCTAAGTATCTCCTCTGTAGGAAGCTCATCAGAAGGTATAGGGTCTAATGCCAACAATCCCTGAAACTCTGATAAAGTGAATGGATCAGTGCCCAAATGAACAACATCTGGTTGGTAGGAACCAACAGCCTCTCCTACTGCGGACTGCTGAGAAGAACAGGCTCTACGGGCTGATGCAGTAGGATGTGGAAATGCAGCATCAACCGATAAACAGTGCTCGACCGACCGTGTGGGTGGAATGGTAGTAGTAGGTGGTATGTGGGTAGTGTATGGTGGAACGGTAGTGGATGGTGGAACTGGTGGTAGTGGCACACACTCGTATAGGAGCGGCTCGGGAGCTGGAATACCTAAACCCTAGCTATAAGTGCCTGATGCGCATTGTTGACAGCCAACGCGTGCAAAGTGAAGTACTGGGTCATGGGAGTGACTGGATCTATATGTCGTATCTGAGCTCGGGGACCTGATGTCCCAACCCCAGCATCCCTGATTGGTGTCCTGGTACTCCTAGGCACAGCCGGTACTCTATCCACTCTATCAGCAACCGGAGTCTCTACATCCTCCTCTCTGACCCTCTTCCTGGTCATGAAACATCCAGGGATAAGCTCATCAGTGTCCTTCCAGTAACACTGTCTCTCAGAACCCTCAGTGATCAAATGGATCTGCTTACAGTAGTCCAAGTCACATGGTAATGAAGTGGAAGACACTCTATACTCGGCCTCATGACTCTTTTTCAAGAGTCGCATCTCTCTCAACAATCTGGTGATGAAAGCTCCCATAAACACATGCTTAGTCAGGTCTAAGTTCTTCTCCTTCGCCATCCTCTCAGCAATAATGCAAGCCACATTGATATTCTGGCGGCTCATGATAGCATCAATAACATGTAACTCATCCCCATTTATCGGCCCAGTCTCCTTCTTTCCCATAATAGATGTAACAATAAGATTGTGTAGGAGACGTAACTGAGGTAGAATCAGAGTCGAGGACTTGGCACCACAAGTATAGTGAGTGCCCGTCAGCTCACTCCAAATGATCCTATGGTTCCTATCCGGATGATGAGGAATCGCCTGATGACCATGTAAGAACAAATCTGAGCTAATCTGATCCGTTGAATACAATCCCAAATGCCTAGCTAAGCCCAAAATAGAAACACTCAAGCTCTTTCCTCGGTATCTAAATGCTATCTTCTTGTCATCTCCAATCCCTAACTCCTGGTTAAGCTCAAATGTCATCAGGAACTCAGTAACAATCTCGGGGTATATGGGCTTACGAATGCTAAAAAGCTGGATCCAAGAGCCGAACTCGCGTCCCTGAACCGCGTATCCTATCAACCCTCCCAACCTATCCTCAATTCCAAATTTCCCCATATCTTCCCAAACTATGTACCGATTACTTCCAAATGCCCTCTTTAGCCATCTCCGAATCAAAGTCTTTTCTTGTGTAGTCGTGGCCAAATAAGCAAGAGTAGGTGGAATCGGGTCCATCTGTTTAAGAAAAACAAGGAAACAAATCATATAACAATAATTTGATAATACAATATTTATTCCAAATTTTCAGAAAAAATTCGAAATGTAGGCTTTAGATTGTGCAATTATCCCATTATTATTTTTATGATTATCCTAAACCGCAATCATCAATCTGCAATTTATCCAAATAAACAAAACCGTAGCTTTCCTATTTTTCTAAGATTACTTAAGGGTGAATATTACTAGACAATTTAAATAATCAAATAATCAAGCAAGCATCATGATCATAAATCATATAATTACCTTACTTTGATTAAAATAAGCAAGCAAAGCGATTTTATTTACCATCCATCATTTTGGTTAAGCATAAGACTTTAATTAGAGGGTAATTAATTTGAAATCTCACTAACTTTATTAATTAAAGTAGTGCTATTCCAAATATATTTAATTGCATTTTCATGAAGCAAATTACACAAGGTTTAAATAAATACCATTTAAAGATAATGATTTTAATTAAAGTAATGGTTTTTAAATAGTTTTGTATAAAAGCCTTACTTTAATTCATAAACATGCAATTAAATCAATCCTCTTAACCTTAACAATTACTTACTTATGTAAACTAATCATTTTAAGCGCAAATTAATCACCGAAAAGTCCATTATAAGCAAATAATTATTCAAGAAAGTCAAAATTGCTAAAACCCTAACAAAAAGTCAACTTTCAAAATCAAGACATCAAATCTAACCATGGAAACCTCAAATTACTTCCGCAAACATGTTAACAATCAAGAATATAGCATTTTGCAAGCAAAAAGCATGTAACTTGATGATCAAAAACCAAGATCTAAGCATAAACCCTAACTTTATAAAAATATTCAAAATAATGATTTTAGGTTAGAATCATACCTCAATCTTGATGTAAAGATGATCTAGATACAAAAGAGATGAAGATATGGAAGATTTGAAGCTCGATTTCAAGAAAAATGATGGAAAAATGGAGAAATGGAGATGGTGATGGTGGGTGACGGTTTGGAAGGAAGAAGGAGGAAGAAGAAGTTGCTTTTTACTTTATGTAAAAAGTAGTGGAAGCTTCCTTTGCTTTATGCAATTTTAATTTGCATTTTTAATTTAAATGCGAATGAGATGAAACGTATACTTGGGTTTTTAAAGTTAAAATATTTTTTATGAAAATCAACCAAAAAATGCACGAAACTTTCGTATTTAAATTCGTATATTAAAAACGTAACATTAATTCACGTGCGAAAACATTTGCTTTTTTAAATACGTTTTATTAAATCTTTTAATGTTCTTTAAAATTAAAACCAATCCAAATAAATTTTCCAAAATTTTTATTAAAACTTTGTCAAATTTCTGAAACGTTTGGACTGTTTGCGAAAATTCGTTTAAAAACTTACGCGTTTAAACTTTAAAGAACGTTTTTCTTTGTTTTTATAAAAGTAAATTAAAAGAAAATCTAATTAAAATTATTTTTGTCCTAATTAGCAAAATATTCAAACCTATTTACATCAGACCATCACCATTTATCTGTCACTGCTTGTGACGGCACTTTCAGATAATCCTGAAACATACGAGAAAGTGTGGTGAAGAACGAACGTACCTTGAAGCGCTTTAATGATACTATGAATTAGGTCAGCGGGATTTATATAATAACGCTCAAATTCTCGTAAGAATTCTTTTTCTTCTTGACCTAATGCTAGTAATGCATCAATGAATTGGTTAAATGCTCGTCTTACCTTCCTCGGATTCGAAATACCATCCCTGAATCCTGTTTCTATAAAACACGGATCAAAGAGCAATTCTCCGATGACATGTTGAAATTCCTTTTCTTCTTCTGAATCAGGGTTTCCAGTAGTAGAGTGAACTACTTGGGAAATCTCTCTTATGTAGATCCTTTGTTGCTCAGTAAAAGAGAATTTAGATGTTAGTAACAACTGAGTAAGCTTAACATGAATTTCTTTCCTTTTTTGGAAGAAAGCAGAATCCATGGCTTCCTCAGTAGAATCAGGGAAAATTGATCTTAGTTCATTAATCAGATAAGTGGCAGGATCAACAAAGAATAGTTTAACGCATGGAATCAAAGTATATGTGATAGGGGCTCTTTCAATCCAAGATTCGAGCTCGTCAATCAGGGCAGCAACGTAACGATCAATCCTAATCTCTGAAACAGATGGATACTCGGTGCTAGTTATTAGATCCATTACTAGATCTAACTCTGATTTCAGTGATAACTCGTCTTTTTGATCGTAATTAGCACATAGACATGTTATTATCCTATCAATCACTACAAAGGTCTTCCTCTGCTCAGTTGAAAAGGGGAAATCGGATATCTTAAGGTTCCTAAGAAAATCAGCACAGATATCTATTATCCTACTGGGCTTGTGAAAGTTTCCTAAGTGATGTTCATTACTTGATTCTGATGGATTACTACTTGATTCAGTGTTGGGCAGGGTTGGTGTTTCTAGTTCAGGATCTTCTGGATATTGGAGATGCTCATCCACTTCTAAACTTTGGAAAAGAGTAGTGGGGTAGGCTCGCAATATATCTGGAAGATCATACCTGAAGTATTCATCTAAGCAATGAAGTCGCTCATTCAAATCCATCCAAGGCATTAGTGGATAGAAGAAAACTTCAATACCGAAAGGAATGTCTTCTGGTAGGGTGGCAGGTCTAAGGTAATGTGGGTACTTAGATAACATTGATAACATCTCAGGGTCAAGTGTGGGTTGACCACTTAATTCAATAGTGACAGAAGGTGGAATCTTCTACTGAGATGTATCAAAACCTAAGTCTAAGGATGAATATTCGTCAATCTCAACTTCCTGGTTAACACAGACCTCTTTGTGGGAAGACACAAAGAATTCCGCATCGTCCATGATCGTTATCTCATCCATGGGAGAAATAAGATTGGAAGGAGAATTAGGGTGGGGTTTTCTAATTTAACTAACTACTAAAACAATTAACTTCCTAAAGTAATGAAAATCTTAAGGAAGGGTCTCCTAAAAGTCAACTATCTACGGTAATCTTAAAGTTCACTATGCTCAACCGATCCCCGATAGCGGCGCCAAAAACATGTTGCGCCGTCGGAGTGCTGACTCTACCGCGGTTGTTTCCAAGGGGGTGGCACGGCGGTCCTGCAAGCAACGGCGCAACAACGCGAACGTGTTAGGTTTTAAATTTATTTGAGCTTGGGCTCAAACTATAAGTACTACCTACTTTTGGGGAGTAAGCAGTAATATAACTCGAGTGTCATTCTTAAAATCGGAGCGAATGGAACTAAAAGGGACTTACCGTAAACGAGCTTTCTGATAGGATGGGTTTATAAAAGTAGGTAGGTTTTGGTTGGTTTATCTAATACTAAATAAAACAAATAAATAAAATAGTGAGTAGGCAACAGGTAGAGCGTGATTGCTGAAACTTCGATAATTAGGGTTTCTGGATGATATTCATTTTACAGATGATTGGAGACTACCTTGGGCAAATCATCAGACGGACAGTCGGTGTAAACACTAGGACCCTATGTTTTAGTCGAAAAGCCTAAAATCATATGTCACTTAATTCTAGGTTATCCTGATGCTGATCAGAAACAGGTTGTTCAAACCCCCCTCACTTGCCTTGTAAGACTAAGCGACCTCTATGGATGATATATCCTGGGTGTAGGCATAAGGTAACAAACTGTAATTTTATATCTGACCTTTCTTAATACCTAAATCTATCTGAGTTTATCTAGGTATGTACTAATTGTATGCTGTATATGTTGAGCTGTCGGTTATGTTGAGTTAAGCGGTTTAAGCATCTTGTATTACAGCCGAATACTTGCTTTCTTTTCAGAACTCATTTTTATCAGGTTTAAGCATAATTAACTCCGTCATGAATTAGACCCTCCTTTGCTATCAGGCGTTCATCCCTAGGAATACTCACGGTGTACAGTGCAATTGGCATATCCACAGTGTTCTAGACTCAAGGTATACTCACGGTGTATAGTGCATTTGGCATATCCACAGTGTTCCAGACTCAAGGCATACTAACGGTGTACTGTACATTAAAGTAGTTCCACAACTGTATGTTAACCTTGGTGTACTAACGGTGTACGGTGCAGCGAGCATTTCCACAGCTGTATTTTAACCTTGGTGTACTAACGGTGTACGGTGCAGCGAGCATTTCCACAGCTTTATTGTTCCTAGACCCATATTCTAAAAGGGTAACTTCTAGGTATTCCACGATGAAATAGACCTACGGCAGTTTCTTAGCTTCCACGTATTTGTACTCCACACGAGGTGTTTCCAACGCTATACGAAGTACTGTGCCGTTTTACAGAATATTCATAGCTTCATACTGTAATATGAGATAACTATGTCTACGTAGTATTAGGGTTGATCAGATCCTATCCTAAGGCAACAGTCACGTGAAAGACTGGAAAGGGTGGACACTTTATTAAGTCTATATTCATGTAAAACTCAACCAGATACACAGCAAAACAATCACCAATCATAGCATTAGGAACATTATTACACAACGGATTGTGCCCACGACTTTCATAGCTTCCACGTTCCGTACTACACACATTTGTGATATTTCCAGCGCTATACAAATGAAAGCCGTATAACGTTACCTCCGTTATTTCATAATGATTATCCCAATGAATTAAACATCATCCATAATCCTAATATCTGCATTTCAACAATCACAGTATTAAACTACGTAAATAGCATGGCAATATTCGCAACACAAACAAAGATATCATGCAAACAAAACATAATAACCGTAAGTAAAGGAATAAGAAATAACCAGTATTTAAGCAGCGTAACACTGAGTAGTACAAGCCAGAATCTTGAAAACTTCAATACAATAAGATTTCCCAAGCTACAGCTATCTTCCCCACTCGAACCGTGCCTACATCTCTCTAGTTCTTTAGAGAGAGAAACTAGAGAGAGAACTAACCTAAACTAATCTAGAGAGAGAAAGTGTGTGTCGTGCCCCGTCCATTGGTCTGGTTTTTACCCCGAATCGTTGCTCCGACCGCAACAGAGGCGAACGACTGTTGAAGTTTTAAAAATTTATATTTGCTGGGCTCAAACTATGCAAGCTACCTACCTTGTGGGTAAGGTGGCAAGTATAACTCGAGTGTCGTCCAAAATTGGAACGAATTGAATTGAATTGGAACCTACCAAAGATAACTTGACAATAGGATGGGTTTAAAAACAAGGTAGGTATGGGTTTTGGTTTTATCTAATCTAATCTAAAGACAGAAATTAAAGTGCAGAAAAGTAAACGAGAATATAAGCAGCAGGTAGAGAGTGATTGCTGAAACTTCAACGATTAGGGTTTCGGGATGATATTATATTGATGATAGGTGATTACTCTAGTTAAGAATCTTCTAAACGGTCGGTGTAAACACTAGGACCCTACGTCTAGGTGTAACCCTAAAGCATATGTCACTGAATCCTAGGCTATCCTGATTCTGGTCAGATGGGACTGTCTTCAGAACCACCTCACCGTCTCTTTCGGAGACCAAGCGACCCTCTGAATGGGGTTAAGGAATAAGGTGACAGTCCACAACACTGACTTTTCTTAACACCTATGTCTATCAAATTTTAACAGAGTAATACTGGTTGTATGCTGAATAAGTTAAACTGTCGGTTAAGTAGAGTTTAGGGGTTTTAAGCATCTGGGAACACAGCCGGCATCCTTGCTTTCATTTCCTAACTCATGTTTTATCTGTTTTAGTTTTAATACTTCCGTCATGGATTAGACCCTCCTTTGCCATCGGTCATTCATCCCTAGGCATGCGTACAGTGTATAGTGACCTTATTTTCCACATTACTCTAACCCTAGGTATATCTACGGTGTTTTAAAGACCTAATGTATCTTTACACAGCTTTATAACCAGAGGTAGTCTAACGGTGTACTATGGCATTTTCACGGCTTAACAAGACCTAGACCCGTGTCTGGAAGGGTTGCTTCCAGGTAATCCGCGATGAGATAGTCCACCGGCATTTCCTTGGCTTCCACGTATTTGTACTTTACCAGTGGTATTTCCAACGCTATACCAAGTATTCTGCCGTATTACGGCGATCCCACAGTTTCATACAAACAGGAGATAACTGTGTATTCGTAGTTAGGGTTGATCAGATCCTATCCTAAGGCAACAGTCACGTGAGAGACCAGAAAGGGTGATTAATTAAGTCTACATCCAGGATAAGTCTAAACATGTATACAGCATAACAACTACCAATCATATATAAGATATATTAATTAAACATCATCCCTAATCCTAACATCTACATTTCAACAATCACATATTAATCTAGCTAATCAACATGGAAACAATCATAGATCGTACTGAAATAATATGCAAAGTAAACATTATAACAGTAAGAAAGTAAGATAATATCACCGGATTAGAAGAGTAATACTGAGGATTACAACAATCTGACTTGAATAACCTTGCTACAACTTGATTACCCAATTACAACTTTCCTCTAGCTCTAACAGCTAACTTATATCTCTCTAGTTCTCCTCTAACTCCTAAGAGTAGTGCTAGAGAGAGAAACTAGAGAGAGAACTAATTACAAGAACAATTCTCCTCTAACTCCTAAGAGTAGTGCTAGAGAGAGAATTCTAGAGAGAGAAAGAGAAGAATGGTGTAAGGTGTCTTTTGAAATGGTGAAATGAGTGAGGTATTTATCGGAGAAGCTAGTTGGCCTTGGTACAAGTCTTGAAGCACGAAATACAAGCATCAAAGCAGCATACGGGGCAAGCGGACCAAGGGGGCAAACGGCACCTCACAAGCCAACCAACCCTGTATACGGCACCCTAAGGGCAGTATACAGAACTTAAGGTACCGTATACGGTACCTAGTGCCAAGGGGGGGGGGGGGGGGTTGGTGCTTGGTTTGGCCTCCGCTTGTTTCTCGGTTGCTTGGTTCGTCCGTATCTTCTTCGTTTGGGTTCCGATTTGCTTGATTCTTGCGCCGTTGGATTCGTTTTTCCGTTACTCTTCTAATGACACTAAGTTTCCAAATTTGGTAGTGTTTGACTTTTGTGTGTTCCGGATGACAATCGGCGGGCTTCCAGACTGCACATCTTCTTCGTTCTTCACCCGTTTCTCTTGATTCTTTCACCTCCGATCTAATTTGATAGGATAATCAAGAATGTAATATTTAAGGTGATTGTTTTTGCCTCGGTTTGCGTGCAAAACAGATGTTTTAACTGATTTTTGTAGCAACTCCCGTATTTAGACTCCCTTGGTGATTTTTGATGATAAATGATTGTTTTGAAATGTTTTCACCAAAAAATAGTCCAAAAAGTGTGGAAATAAGTACTTAAAAACATGACTTTTTGGGTCACATCAGAGTGTGTGAGAGAGAAAGTGAGAGAATTCTATGAAGAATTGGTGTGTGAAATGAGGTGAATGGGGCCTCTATTTATAGGCAACAAAGGATGCAAGAGTACAAGTCCACAAGCATGCACGTACAAGCAAACGAATCAAAACGAGGCCGTGTGAGAACAACCAGGGCCGTACACGGCCTAAACAGGGCCGTACACGGCCTGTTTAGGGCCGTACACAGCTTCACCAAGGCCGTACACGTCCATGTGCTAGGCCGTGTGATTTTTCTGACTTTTCTCGTTGCTTCGGAAGGCCGTATCTTCTTCGTTTCACGTCCGTTTGACTCGATTCTTTCGCCTATGGTCTCGTAATTCCGTTACGCTTCTAATGATGCCAATTTGGTAGAAATTGGAGGTGTGGATCCCAGGCATGTCCAGAATACATTTCGTAGTTTTCGGCTGTGCTGTTTGCTGCGTAACTCTCTCATCCTTGATCCAACTTGAGCAATCCATATATCCACATTCTCGTAATCTTCATAGCTACAAAATAAGACAATTATGAGGTTTTGGAATGAAGTTTACAGTAGAATTAGGGTTAGGCTCAAAACGGTGCCTATTTAGGTCAGTTTTCCGCCCTTTTTTGCTTGATTTTCAAAAGACCGACAAGTTTATACCTTTCTAACAAAAGTTATTGAATAATGATGATTTTAAGATGTATTTGTTAGAAAAGAGCTAAATATGGGACAATTAATGCATGTAAAAACGTGATTTTTTGCGATACATCAACATCCAAAGCGCTTTCCGGCTTGCACATGAATTCATGGCGATGATTGTCAGCCGTGAGGCATCCACCACACCTTCCAATAACAAATGCAAATCTTCTGAACACCCCAGTCAACCAGACAAGAAACCCAACACCATCCAGGCATACACCTCCAACTCTGAACCCAAACGTGGGTATACTGGAACAAACCCTATTGTTCCAAGTGCAACCGCCACCATGATGGTCAGTGTAATACCCCTTGCAACAACTGTAAGAGGTACGGGCATCTGACAAGGGACTGTCGATCCCCCAAAACCAACAACAACTCTTCCAGCAACAACACCAAACAGCCCAGGCCGTGTTACGAATGTGGGGACACCGGACACTTCAGGAATGAGTGTCCTAAACTGAAGAACAAGGGCAACAACAATAACGACAGCAACAACGCAAGAGGTAGAGCCTTCGTACTCAACTCTGGGGATACCCGTCAAGACCTGAATGTGGTCTCGGGTATGTTCCTCCTCAACAACTTATCTGCTTCTGTTCTGTTTGATACTGGTGCCGATAGAAGCTTTATTTCTGATGAATTTTACCCACTGTTTAACATCACCCCCACTGCTCTAGATGTTAAGTACATTGTAGAACTAGCAAACGGTTAAATTCATAGAAACCAATAGTTTGATACCTAATTGCACTTTAAACCTAGCCAACGAATCTTTCTCAATCGATCTTATGCCTGTTGAAATTGGAAGTTTCGACGTCATCATTGGTATGGACTGGTTGTCCAAACACCTCGCTGAAATCATTTGTTATGACAAAGTCGTTCGCATTCCTCTCACCGCCGGTAGAACTTTGGTCATACAGGGGGAGACCGGTGGAACGAAACTAAACATCATCTCTTGTTTGAAAACTCAAAAATTTCTGAGAAAAGGTTATTCGGCAATCCTCGCACACATCATGGAGAAAAAGTTAGAGGAGAAGCGACTTGAGGATGTGCCAATCGTTCGAGACTTTCCCGAAGTCTTTCCCGAAGAACTGCCTGGTCTACCACCATCAAGACAGGTTGAGTTCTCAATCGATCTCGTGCCAGGTGCTGCACCTGTGGCCCGAGAACCATACCGCTTAGCCCCATCCGAACTTCAGGAGCTATCCACCCAGTTACAGGAACTCCTGGAAAGAGGATTCATCAGACCGAGTTCTTCGCCTTGGGGATCTCCGGTCTTATTCGTGAAAAAGAAAGACGGCGCATTCAGAATGTGTATCGACTACCGAGAGTTGAACAAGTTGACCATCAAGAACCGATATCCACTTCCTCGTATTGATGACCTGTTTGCCCAACTTCAAGGGTCGAGTTTTTATTCAAAGATCGATCTTCGGTCAGGTTATCACCAACTACGTGTTCGCGACACCGATATCCCGAAAACTGCTTTCAGAACCCGTTATGGGCATTACGAATTCCAGGTGATGCCATTCGGTCTAACCAATGCACCGGCTATATTCATGGACCTTATGAATAGGGTGTGCAAACCACATCTCGACAAGTTTGTCATTGTTTTCATCGACGACATTCTCATCTATTCGCGAAATGAACAAGAACACTCGCAACATCTCAAAACCATCTTAGAACTACTTAGACTTGAGGAGCTGTATGCTAAATTTTCTAAGTGTGAGTTCTGGATGCAAACCGTTCAATTCCTTGGTCATGTCATTGATAGTCAAGGAATTCATGTTGATCCGTCAAAAATCGAGGCTATCAAGTGCTGGCAAGCACCTACCACACCGACCGAAGTACGGCAATTCTTAAGACTTGCTGGGTACTATCGGCGATTCATTGAAAACTTCTCTAGAATAGCTCAACCACTCACGACACTGACTCAGAAAGACAAAAAGTTCGATTGGACTAAAAAACAAGAGTCAGCATTTCAACTTCTAAAACAAAAGCTTTGCAGTGCTCCTATTCTATCATTACCCGCAGGCACCGATGACTTCGTGGTATACTGCGATGCTTCTCATCAAGGTCTCGGTTGTGTGCTGATGCAACGAGATAAGGTCATTGCTTACGCCTCGCGACAGCTGAAAATTCACGAAAAGAACTACACCACTCATGATCTCGAGCTTGGAGCTGTCGTCTTTGCTCTCAAAATCTGGAGACACTATCTCTATGGCACTAAGTGCACAATCTTTACCGACCACAAAAGTCTCCAACACATAATCGATCAGAAGGATCTCAACATGAGGCAACATCGATGGGTCGAGTTGCTTACCGATTACGATTGCGAAATCAAATACCATCCAGGGAAGGCAAATGTTGTTGTCGATGCCCTCAGTCGAAAGGAACGATCGAAACCACTTCGAGTCCGAGCCCTCAGTATGACTATTCATAACGATCTAAATATTCAGATTCTCACCGCACAACTAGAAGCCCTAAGACCTGAAAACATCAAAACCGAAGCCTTGCGAGGCATGGATAAACAATTCGAAATCAAACCTAATGGAATTAGGTGTTTCTCTAATCGAACCTGGTTGCCTAGTTTCGGGAACCTGCGAGACTTGGTGATGGACGAAGCTCACAAGTCCAAATATTCTATTCATCCGCGATCCGACAAAATGTATCATGGCATCAAGGAATTTTATTGGTGGCCAAACATGAAAGCCGAAATCGCCACATATGTCAGCAAGTGTCTTACTTGCTCAAAAGTCAAGGCCGAATATCAAAAACCTTCTGGTTTACTCCAACAACCCGAAATTCCTCAATAGAAATGGGAACAAATCGCCATGGATTTCATAACCAAACTACCAAAGTCATCGAGCGGTTGCGATACCATTTGGGTGATCGTTGATCGTCTCATGAAATCTGCTTATTTCTTTGCGATCAAGGAAACCGACAAAATGGAACGCCTCACTCGAACCTATCTAAGAGAAATCGTAACCCGACACGGCATTTCCATCTTAATTATCTCTGATAGAGATAGTCGCTTCACATCTCACTTTTGGCAATCACTTCAGAAATCATTGGGTACCCGTCTTGATATGAGTACCGCATATCATCCTCAAACCAACGGCCAAAGTGAACGAACAATCCAAACACTGGAAGATATACTACGAGCCTGCGTAGTTGACTACGGTGCAAACTGGGAAAAACATCTATCGTTGTGTAAATTTTTGTATAACAACAGCTATCACACCAGCATTAAGGCTGCACCTTTCGAGGCACTGTACGGTCGTAAGTGCCGCTCACCTATTTGTTGGACCGAAGTGGGAGACAGCCAACTCACTGGTCTTGAACTCATACACGAAACAGCCGAAAAGATTTTCAAAATCCAAAACAAACTCAAAGTCGCACGTGATCGTCAGAAAAGTTATGCTGACGTGAGACGCAAACCACTCGAGTTCCGGGTTGGGGATCGAGTACTACTCAAAGTTTCACCTTGGAAAGGTGTCATTCGATTCGGTAAACGGGGGAAATTGAACCCCAGATACATTGGGCCATTCGAGATCCTCGAGAGGATAGGTCCAGTGGCATATCGATTGCAGCTGCCATCCGATCTCAGCAGTGTGCACCCCACTTTCCACATTTCTAACTTGAAGAAATGCCTGTCTGATGAGACACTTATTATCCCACTCGATCAAATTCATATTGACGACAAGCTTCACTTCGTTGAAGAACCCGCCTAAATCATGGACCGTGAGGTCAAACAACTCAAACAAAGTCGTATTCCCATCGTAAAGGTCAGGTGGAATTCACGGCGTGGTCCGAAATTCACTTGGGAACGGGAAGACCAAATGCGACTCAAGTATCCTCAGCTATTCACTGACGCTACTTCAAACACGACTTCGAGCTAAATTTCGGGAAGAAATTCTTCTAACAGGGGGAGAATGTGACACCCGTCAAATTAGGACTAGTAATTAGTGCCTAATCGTCTGTAATACATGAAACTAGTTATATGTTAGGCTAATTAATGTATCAATATATATATTGTTGAATATATACAATTATGCGATTTGATTAAATCGTACACATCTCAAATCGAATGTAATTCAGTTCAAATAATACGGACGTTGATGAACAATTTTATTAAATAATATAACATTATTTAATAACACTATTGTATTTAAAATATTAATTTGATAATATTTCGTTTACATTTTGTATCGTACAAATGACGTCTACGCGATTTAAAATATTAAACGCGCAAACAATCAAAACAAAGCTAAGTTATGCTTTATAACTCAATTACAAGGTATTTGATGAAATACTTCAACTAAAAATATCGAGTAATCATTCGTATTTCAAAACGTATATTTAAACGTATTAAATAATTATTTAACGTTTAAACGACCGGGAAAAACGAACACCGCACGGAGCGCAAACGCGGAAAATTAAAATTGGAGCCAACCACACTTGGGTGGGGCCCAAGTGGGCCGGCCCCCTACCACCACAGTCACCATCATCTTTTTCCTTTTCTTTTTCATTCTCATCATCACCACCTCTTTCTTCCTTCCTTCTTTCCTTTCATTTTAAAGCATCACCACCACCACCCTTTACCACCCAAAAAGCACCATCAAACGACCTCGGATCATCTAGCTCACTTGGAGAAAAATGACCACAGCAACGAGATCTACAACCCTATCTTTTCGGATTTCTCTCGCGTGAACTTGTAAGATTCCCGACACTTTCGAAAACTTTTAGATTTTCGATTTATTTTACTTGTATGTTGTTCATCTAGCTTTGTAGTGTCCAAATATATGTTTGAAACTTGTTTTCGGAACATTGTCGGAAAAGTTCGGTTTTGGTCATTTTGTGAAAACGACACCTAAAACGACACTCGACACAAAGTAAGAGTTTTAATAAGCTTAATGAAGCAAAATAAGGGTTGGGTAAAAGAATCAGACCAAATGGTGGTCGTTAAACACGTTTTCAACAAAGTCCGGATCCGACCATATGTAAGTGTCGCACGGCTAGATCAAGTATAGCGTCACTTCCTTAAGTGACGCATTAAGTGTCACCAAAAGCCCTAATTTTTCGTCACTTGCCTAAGTGCCGCTAAAAACCCTCTTTTCCCGTCACTTCCTAAGTGTCGCAAATACTATACCCGTGACTTGTATCCGACACTTGCTTAAGTGTCACCACGAAACCGATTTACAATTAAACCGACACTTGTACCAGACACTTGCTTAAGTGTCGCCTCCTATGCGTCACTTCCTTAAGTGACGCCCATAGTACAGAATTTACCATTTTATGCGACACTTTTTATGTGCCGCCCAACTCTTAAGTGTCGCATTAAGTGACGCTAAAAACGGAAAGTTTACAACTATTTTTATACTAAGTGTCGAACTTAAATGACCTCAAACACTTATACGATACGACTTCTAAAACACATTGGGACATACTTTTAGTATAACACTTCGAAATCATAATGATAATGTTGAGATTATTATTACAAACAATCACCAACGGGCCGTACACGTTTTCAATACTCAATCAAATCAACCAAATCGTAGTCATTTGGACAAGTTAATCAACCAAATCATAGTAATTTGGACATTCTAGTTGGACGAACAACTACAAAGGTAGTCTTTATAGATACCTACTCACGTTTATAACCATCGCGTGTCATGGACACCCTCAGGTTACAAGTCTTCGGACATCACTACTCGGCTAATCAACTCAAGTTTATTAAGTTAAACTCTCAAGACTCAGGTGAGTCTCAAAGCCCATATTTTACTGTTTTCATCAGGGGTGTGATACATTGCTCGATTTATTTACATGTGAACGCTAGTACAATCAAATCAAATACTACATGAGTTGTTTTCAACTAATCAATTTAAAGCCCTCCACAACATAGTTTGGTAATACATCTGTAGCGTGAATGTTAGTATATGATATCATATAGGATTGACAATCCTCGTCCGGGTTAGCAAGCACTAACTGGTCAAACGGACGTATTAGCATTTGGGTAGACGAGTGTAGATTAGGCACTCGTAGGAGGCACCTCGATCGGAATTCCTTCATTGGACCCGACCCTCAAGTTAAGCTCAGACTACGTGCTCATGGCTGTATAACTTTTATTTTGCTTTATTGCAACTTAAATTCAACTAAATCTTACGGTTCATACTATATGTTTTGACATACGAACCTGTGAGCTCACCAGCGTTTCGCTGACCCATTTTAGCATGTATCACATGTACTCAGCAGTAAGTTGGACTGCCATCAGGATTACTGTAGCTCGAGTCAGCATGCAGATATTAGAGATTTCCTTGCATTAATATATTTTGTAAAAGTATTTATGTGTTGGAATCTCTCATTTTCAGAACACGAGCTATGTATAGCTTCAAATGTTGTAAACATTTCTTATATCAATGTATTTTGTTAAAACGACGCATATAGAGTCGTTTACTATATATCTTTGTGCTGTGGTTACCGTATTAGTCGCGCCCCGACCCAAACCGCTTCCGCATCATAATTTGGGGTGTGACACAACCCGTCAAAGATGGTAGTGGACGGTTTGGTTTTTATTTCTGGTGGAAAAAGTCAGTGGGAATACAAAGTGTTAGGTGGGTGGGACCACTTGATTGTGAAAAAAAAGGTTACAGCAATAAAAGAAATATATATTATTATATGTAAATAATAATTGAACTTTTATATTTCTATAAAAACACAAAATCCATGTATGATGCCAACTCACTTACACGTAAGCATAACCGATGCCACATCAGCATATATCCAGTTTCAGGTCACTTAATACACACAATAGACAGTTTTGTAAGTCGACTACATACAATAGAAAGTTTGAAAGGTCTACGCATACTATAGTAAAAAAATGTAAAGTTAAATACATAATGAAACAATAAACCCTAATGAGAAATAATTATGTGCATTTTCAGGTGTCGCCTAACTCCCACCTTAGAGATTAAATAGACATATACATAAATACACAAACAGATAATTCAATTACAACCTAAATCACGATTCTCAGCTTGAAAATAATATGATCTGGACTGTATCATAGATTAAATAGACGATTAAAAAAGATCCCACTCTTTAGTTCTCTGCCATCAAAAAGTTGTAGTCCAAAACAGCATCTCGACGCTAATAGCATGCGGATTTTTTTGCTTATAATGGCACCTGAGATCACCTCAAGAATGTTGGTTGACCCACCTGACTTCACCTCACCTGATCAAAGAAGATTTGTAAACAAATGGTATGAATGAACTTCATTAGTCATTTCACCTCATCAATTAATGAGTTCATATAGCGTCATATCTTAATATTATTATTTCAAGAATTAGAGAATCACATTGGCCTTACCACGAATTGAGAGAAAACTCCAGCACCAGTCCATTTTTATCGGGAAAAAAAAAACATAAAAGCATTACTCATGTGCTTAATTTATGCTGAAAGTCTGAAACCAACCCAAAGTCCATCAATATTTCACAATGCACATAGATCACTTACATCCATAACAAAACATAAATAACGGGATGAGGCATTTTCAAAGTTTACTTATTGGAACAAATTTGACTACTTAAATTCTATATTCTATCAAACCAATGTAATATGTCTAATTACATTCAGATATGAAAAACTACTAAATAACCATACCAGGTCCAAAAAAGTTTCATTTTTGGGCCAAAAACCATACAAGTGGCCTTGATAGCATGTAATACAAGTGGCCTTGTAGCATGCACCTCCTTGTTCGTACCAGGAAAAATACAACCGAGGCTTAAGATCTTGGAAGAAAAATAAAAGAATGTAATCAATATGGAAAATTAATGATAGTTAAGATCACTTATATATCAGTAGTATACTTGAAAATTGATTTAACATCTACCTGTGCTTAAAATGGCTTTACATAGAGTAGTACCCAATGGTTTCTTTGTAGGCTGGTATCAATCTATAAAACCATTTCGATATAAAAACAATTATGCAATGTTGATTAATGGCATATAACTATTAAGAACAACAAAACCCATATCGAGTACATGGCTCTATTGAACATGGTTCATCACTTCATCAGAACTTGGATAAGCAAACACCAAACTCACCAAAGAAAGAACTTTTACCCTGTCCATTACACAATTTAACTGCAAAAAACTACTGAACATCTTCATGAATTTTCCGGCTACACATGCAATTAATACGAATTATTACACAACTATAATACACGTAGATCAAAACTCACTTTATCATCAAAGCATCGAGAAGACTTCATGACCCACATATGATTTCTGATTTTGAAATCCTTTACCCATATCATATTTTGTGATGACGATCGAGAAGAAGAACAGAAATTTTGAAAAATTCCCACAAAAGGAAATTTGGTATGAAACTTGTTGATTTGGGGCTGGATCCCTATATTTGAGGTTGATTTTGGATTACAGTATATATAAACGATGGAATTGAAATAGTATTCAAAATTTTAGCAAGCCCAAAATTAAAGGAGATCGTGTGGCAGTTGTAGAGCCCTAAGCCAGAGGAAAACCGTCACCACAGTAACCAACAATTAAGGGTTGTAACTGTGAGGATTGAAAGCTCTCTTGATCCCACGGTCGAGACGAAAAGTCAATCAAAAAATTTCCAGTCATCTCTCCTGAAACCATATATATGAACAATATCCCCCAATTTTAAATCTTCAATTTTGATTTTGAAGTTCAAATTACAGAGCATGTGATGGGGCCATTTTTTGAAGTTAAGAAGGGGTATTAGGGTAATTAAATATAAAAGCTAATGATTTATTTGCTAATCAAAGAAAAGGTTTGAGATAAACATAAAAGGTAATTAAAAAATGATTTGGCAAATCAATGCCTCTTTTAATATATAAGAGGGAAGAGGGATATTAAAGTTTATAATTAATTATGTTTATTTAAGCATTTAATTGTGCATAATTTGTAGACATATTATTGAAGTGGAGGGTATAATAGTAAATTATAATATATCCTTTTTAAAATTCTATCTCAAATGTTTTATATAGTAATATAGATAGATAAATCTGGAAAATATAACAAAAGGCTTAAACAAGATATACATATATCTACCATTTGAGTCACTAAATACTCTAAACCAACCCAAGAAATACACATGACTAGCAAATAGTCTAACACTATTCACTCTCTTCATTTCCCATACCTTCCATCCCTTTACCTCATCTCTTCACTTTCTTCCCTGTCACTTTTTCACCTCATTTGCAAAAGACACGCAAAACTCAAGCAAACGAGTGGAGGAATTTCAAGATGTAAGAATTAATTTCATATTTTTGTAAGCAACTTATTTCTTACTTTCTTCAATTTCGTTTTGTGTGTGTGTGTTTTCTCTGCTTTGCTTTATTTTTTTTTTTTTTTTTTTTTTATGCTTCTATTTTACTCGTGAGGTGGTGATGAAGAATGAAGGACTTTCAAGATCCATGTTATTTTCTTCTTCTTTTGTAAGCAATTTATATATTCCTATCTTCAATTCCTTTTTTTTTCTTTTTTATCATCTATTTTGCTTCTTTTTGACATTACTGCTTATACAGGTGAAAAAAAAAATCTACAATGTTTGGGTGTGTACAATAGTTGCTTATTTGTGTTTTATAACCTAAGGTATGTGCAGTAAGTTTTTATCAAATCATTACCTGGCTTTTATGTGAACTTTCTTTGAACTTTCTTGTATTTCAATAGATTAGTGGCTTCGTCAATCTTTCCTTAAGAGCAGGTTCTCTTAGAAAACATGAATAGAAAAAATACTAGAAACAAACAAATATATGATGATTTGTTTGATGAAGCTTTCAATGGTTGATTATTGGACATCCATATATAATTTAGATGTTGCAGCTCTTGCTTCCTTGAGTGCTCCGTGTAGGACTCCACTTAACTTGGAAGAAATTTATTACAATCATAGGTTCTTGAGAGATTCGGATCAACATGCTAGGAATGCCAATCTTTTCATCACAATTACATGTTCAGTTTACTTAGATGTATATATATAGTTGTAACTTGTACATAATGTATTCACTGGCCACTGTTGATGGTTTTCCGATGGAACGTTCAGTTTAGTTGAGGTGGCTATGGAGGAGACATAAGTTTATTCTAACTACGAGGATGATAGACAAATAGAGCAAAATATAGAGGAAGGTTGATGTATGTGAAACAGTATGCGGTGACAACTCGCTGGCAATGGTTAGATTTACTTATTATTTTAAGCTATTTTCCTTTTCTCTTATTTTGTTTATATGATACTTGATGGTGATGATGACGTTTAGGTGTTAGAGATGGCTCAGTGGGTGTAGCTACACAAAAGTTTGTTGTTGACTCAATCGATGGATGATGGCCACAAAAGAAAATAAAGAGGAAAATGGTTGTGAGCGGTTACTGTTATATTTTCATCGTTTTACTCTCGTTATATGATATAGGTTCGTCATTGTCCCTATGAGTTTAATAGGTTTAGCTATAAAAGAACTTGGGATAAGTTGTATTAATGCCAGTGGTCTTTTTTCATATTTGCCACAAAATGATAAATTTGGTCATTATATTTGCAGGAGATGATGATGAAAACTGAATTTTTTACCGAAATAATACATTTTGCTAAACAATTATGAGAACTAGTGTTATTCTCATACCATTTACCAAACTAGTAGAAAAGAATTTGGTAAACCCGACTTTAGTTATGAATCAACTAAAAATCGTGCTTTGCAAACCCGCTTTTACTGCAAAAAGAGAGGAGAGAGACTCGGGTTTGGGAAACCTGGTTCTAGTTGTGTCAGGAGTGAGAAAATTAGTGTGGAAAATTATTTCAAGGTGACGTATGGAATTTTTACATTATTTCAAGGAATTCTAAATTTTGGATTACCAGCTTTCTTCATCTAATACTAGGATTTTTACATTATTTGTTTTTTTCCCAACCCACAACTCTAGTTTTTATTCTTTTTCGTTTTTACTTTATCATAAATCATAATATTAAATATTGATTGTGTGTGATTCTCTTTTAGTTTATGTATATCTTTTTAGATTTTTAGCTATCAGTGTATTATGATTCCAACGAGTTTTTTTTTCACTCGTGTGTTGCAGCAGGGTATAAAAATTGTATAAATTTAGATGAACGGATCTATCTCTTCTTTTGATTGTTTGGTTATTTTATGTAACTTAACATGTAGAACAACGTAATTTTTTAGGTACCATAATAGGGAGAGTTCATCGAAGCAGTTTTTGACTTTCTCAAGTAGCTGAAATTATAGTATTCTTTTTGTTAAAGATTCCGTACCCAACTGTATAGCCAATTCAATCAATTTTTCCCTATCTTCGATCTGAACCAATTCTAACTGATTAGGTTGATATAATAAAGTTGGATGAAAAACATTCAACATATTGTCATTATCAAGCTTTAAGAACTCAATTTCAAAAATATAAGTGTTAAATTACTAAAAATTATAATTTTTTATTATTATAATGTAGCACTTTTAACATATATACCTTAAAACAAAATATTTTTAAAAAACTTTTATTTTATAATAATTTAACAAATATAGTTTATTATTTTGATAAAAAAAAAATCCACTCATTTCGATGAGACATTATATTTTGGATGAATAAACTAATAATTAAGTGTCAAGATCTAAAAAATTGAATGTAATTAATATATAAAGATGGAAATCAATTTGTTTCAATATCGATTAGAGATCGAAAGTTATACAATACATATATTTTAATAATAACACATATAACATAGTAAAAAAAATTAAAAAAAAAATTAAAAAGACCTCTTTCTAAGGTACAAATTTTTATGCATGTCTCAAAATTTTATACAAATCGTGTATCCTGCGTATATTGGCTAGGTTGTTATCCTTATTGGTTTTTGGTGGGCTGTTACCTTATTGGGCTTTACATATGGCTATGAAGGTAAGTGGTAACATGATATACGATTAGTGCTTAACTATAATAAAGCCTCTTCAATTGTCTTGATAAGCTAGGTAACTTATTGTAAAAATTAATTATGAGTGCAATTTAAATATTATTTTTTGATACCTTATTGGTTTAACTAAAATTACAATTTAAATATTTCCTATGATGCTTTCTTTATTTTATTAGTTAGTTTATAGAGTTTATGTTTCGCTCATCAACAATATAGCAGACTCCCATATTTATATAAGTTTGTTCACGTTTGTTGTTTGATGAAGTAGAAAAAAAAATAGTTAACAAAATTATCATTAATATTCAAATACGCACATACATTATTTTATTATACTTTTTTTTTTTTGAACGGCAACAAAATAAAATTTATAAAAAAAACAACTCTAGCAACAACTAGAGCAAAAGATTACAAAGACATAGACCAAGGGTTTTGAATCCAAACACCCCAATCAATGTTTTTTCTAACCCTACTAGAAATCCAAACATAACTTCTAGCGACAAACTCATCAAATAAAACACATCTCCTAGGAATTTTTGAACCAAAAAGAAATTGGTTCCTAAAACTCCATATATGCCACCACAAAGAATAACAAAGGCCTTCGATCACTTCTTTCAACTTAGAATGCAAACGAATACCTTGGAACCACGTCCACCATTCTTGATATGAAGAAATTTGAACAAAATCAAGATTCCACCACAAACACATCTTACGAAATAAAGAGGCCGCAACCTCACATTTAAAAAGAATATGATCCAAATCTTCTACTTCCAAATTACAAATCGAACAGCTCAAATCAGACAGCAACAAACCTTTATGAGCCAAATTACGTTTTGTAGCCAATCTATCCAAGCACACTTTCCACGCTAGAATATTAACCTTCCTTGGAATCAATTTAACCCATCTCGTTTGGAATTGTTGTCTTGGCAGAAACATGTCATCAAGCATGTTCCTCACTTCTTTAACTTTAAAAATACCCTCACCATTACCTTCCCAAAACCACCTATCCTTCGTATTAGCCAACGAAAAATTAGCAAGCAAAGACCGCATCTCATCATATTGATTACGCTCCACCCCATCTCGAACTGGTCTACGAAACGACCCATCAATCTGTTCACTGCCTCCTAGTTTATCAACAACCAACGCATCTTTATGAATATCCAACGCATAAACCCTTGGGAATTTAGATTTAAGCTTACTATCCCCTACCCACAAGTCATTCCAAAACGATGTATTCTTGCCATCACCCACCTTTTTCAAACACAAAGCAGGTAAATCCACCCCTTTATCTTTCAGAATACCCGTCTCTTTAATAATCTCAGTCCAAGTAGTATTAACCTTAAAATTCACATGCATCATAGCCTCAAAATCAGCCCCATAAACAGCTTTAATCAAACGTAACCACAAACTATCTTCACCCGAAATAAATCTCCACACCCATTTAAACAATAAGGCACGATTTAGAGCAAAAAAACTAGAAACTCCCAATCCTCCATAATTCTTAGAAGCCAACACTTTGTCCCATGCAACCCACGTGATTTTTTTCTCCTTATGCATAAACCCATTAAAAAACCTACTCCTTAATGACTCCATTATTTTTAGAATTTCTTTCGGCACCTTATAAATCGACATCATGTAAATAGGAGTCGCACCAAGAACTGATTTCACTAACGTTAATCTACCCCCCATCGATAACGTTTTACATTTCCAGTTTGAAAGTTTAGACTTTATTTTAGAAATGACTTCCTCCCATGCATTCTTCCTATTCATCCCCCCAACATTCACACCTAGATAACGAAAAGGAAGTTTACTAGCTTTACAACCCACAACTCTAGCAACCTTAGAAACCTCATCCATAGACACCCCAATGCCCATCAAACTACTCTTGTGAATATTTATTGTTAAACCCGACGCTAAAAAGAACATTTGTAAAACATTCACAATAGTTTTCATATTCCCATGATTCCACATGCCCATAAATACCACATCATCAGCATAAAACATATGTGAAATCTGAACCAGATTCTTAATATTGATTCCAGAAAACAAACCTGCTTTAATCACCCGCATGAACGATAGATGAAGAGATTCCATAACCAATATGAATAAATAAGGAGAAAGAGGGTCACCTTGTTTCAATCCTCTCTGAAAATGAAACTCATTAGTCGGGCTTCCATTTAACAAAATAGAAGCTTTAGCCGAAACTAAGCAACCTCGAATCCAACATCTCCAAGAATCCCCAAAACCGAAAGCCTTTAAAACATCATCTAGAAAATCCCACCGAATAGAATCATAAGCTTTAGCAAAATCAACTTTAAAAACCATCGCCTGTTGATGCTTCTTTTTACACCAAGCAATCAACTCATTAAGAATAAACGGACCATCTAAAATTTGACGATCCTCTACAAAAGCCGATTGAATATCTGAAATCAAACCTTTAATATGCAAAGATAACCGAGTCGCCAAAATTTTCGTCACCACCTTATAGACACTACCCACTAATGTAATAGGTCTATAATCCGACACCACCTTAGCATCTACATGCTTAGGAATTAAAGCAATAAAAGCCGAATTACATCCATTTGGAAATTTACCGTAACGAAAAAAGCACTCTACCGCTTCACAAAAATCAACTTCGAGGATATCCCAAAAGTTGCGAAAAAAATCAAAAGTATAACCGTCCGGCCCCGGAGACTTACTCTCACCACAAGCCCAAACAGCATCCCGAACCTCTTTTCTAGATACCGGACTATCAAGCAAGTTCCTTTGATCTTCATTCAAAACATTTGGAAAAACAAAATCAAGCACACATCTATTTGAATCTTGTTGATGAAAATGACCCCGAAAATAATCTTCAAACACCTTCTTAACTTTACTCGGCTCAATCAACCACTCACCATTATGCATAATTCCCCTAATTCCCAACGTCGCTCGCTTCTTATTAATAATACCATGAAAAAATTTGGAGTTTTCATCTCCTTCAACCGACCATTTGATTTTAGCTTTTTGCATATTATCCAAAGCTTTTTTATCTTTAATACCATTCAGAGTATTAACCAAATTTCTTCTTTCTTGGATCAACTCCTCATTACCCAATCCTTTATCCACGACCATATCTATATGAGAGATACGCTCGTTTATATCGTTCTCCTCCCTATTTTCTTTGGAACGTTTAACCGAAACCCACTCTTTAATTTTGGCTTTTAGGATTTGAAGTTTCTTTTTAAATCTGACCAAACTATTTGAATCTTTCAACTTCATTTGCTTCCATTCATCTCTAACCATATCATAAAAACCATCCCATTTTAGCCAAGAATGAAAAAACCGGAAAGGACTTGGACCATAGTCCACATTACACTCACAAAGCAAAATCGGACG
Source organism: Helichrysum umbraculigerum (assembly GCA_949592205.1). Classification (NCBI taxonomy): domain Eukaryota; kingdom Viridiplantae; phylum Streptophyta; class Magnoliopsida; order Asterales; family Asteraceae; genus Helichrysum; species Helichrysum umbraculigerum. The sequence continues at coordinate 21,173,431 of CATIUR010000007.1, read as the reverse complement.
ATGATCCGAAAGGTGACGATCTAAGCCTCTAGCCGATATAGAAGGGAAAGACAACAAAACGCCTTCCGAGACCAAAAATCTATCCAATTTGCTCATCTTCAAGCCTGATCTATGAGCCCAAGTAAACGAAAAACCATCCAAGTTTATATCATACAACCCAGAATTCGAAATAAATGCATTATAACGAGAAGCACCCAAGACATCAAACTCCGTCCCAAACCTCTCCTCCTTTTTTCTAACCTCATTAAAATCCCCCATCACAATGCAATCGCCATTCCACTTCTGAATCAAACCTTGAATATAATCCCATAACATACATTTATCCCTACCATCCTGCGGAGCATACACATTCACTATAAGAAGCTTTTTTCCCGTACTCATCCACGTTCCATATTAACATTAAAAGATTCATTATTATACTTGACAAGTCGTTCTTGAAATTGTTAAAAGATTCATTATTAACATTAACATGTAACAATGTTAATTTTAATTGGGAGATAAAGAAAAGAAAAAAAAATAGGTCTGCACAGTTGGACCAAAGTTGGGACTGGAAAGATGAAATAAAAAAAATTGAAATTCTATTTGTAGAAAAGAAAAGGATGGTCACCCTGGGTGTAGAAAACATATTTACTACAGTTCAATAAGTTTCTCCACAATCTTCTAAATTAGCTTTCTCACTCCTGCCATAAATAGCAATGGCGGTACGAGACTGAGAGCCGTATAGGCCATTGCCCATACAAGCATCTTACTAATTATCATTATATACATATAAAGTTGAATAATACAAGTATATGCCCACGTAGATAAATGGTTAGCACCCTTGCATCCAACCAAATGGTCACTTGTTCAAGCCTAGCACCCATCTTCTTTCTTATGTATTTTTTTCTTTATTAAATTTTCCAATCTTATTTCACTTTCCTTTCCATTCAATATCTTTTCGCTTATTCTTTAGTCTTTAGTAAGTTATATGTGATTTCTACCACTAAAAAAATAATTGTAATACTCTATATTTTAAAGGTTCATTTTTTTCCAATAATGTAATTCTAAAAAATTATTATGAGAACAAATTTGTAACACCTGGTCAAAAAGGTCAATTTTCGCGCCCAATTTTAACTTCAAATAATCGTACTTAGTACGCAGTTATAACAACGTATTCAAAAATCTTATATATATATATATATATATATATATATATATATATATATATATATATATATATATATATATAATTATGTATATGTAATACACAATGATTATTTAGTGATCACATTTGAAAAGAATCTGAAAGAATGCAGAATATCGCGTCCGAATTTCGGTGACAAAATTTTATAAATAATGTTTTATTATATAGATTTAACATTATACATTTGAGAAAAAATATTAAACGTTCGAAAATGTAAGTCGTTTTAATTTAAAACGCATTCTATTTATCTGATGCCGCGCGAAAACAAGTTATTAGATTTTAGTTCCAAAATAGTATTTTTATAAAATACTTTCGACTCAAAAACATTTCGAAAACATATAAATGAAATTATAAAGTCAAAATATTAAATTTATTTTACGATCGGGTACAAAAATACGGGCATTTTGTACTGCGAGCTGGAGACCACAGTCCCCAAATTGGGGATCTTGGTTTGTGTGACACCCGCCAAATTAGGACTGGTAATTAGTGCCTAATCGATTGTAATACATGTAATTAGTTCTGTGTTAGGCTAATTAGTGTATCAAAATATATATTGTTGAATATATACAAGTATGTGATTTGATTAAATCGTACAAGATTCAAATCGAATGTAATTCGGTTAAATTTAAATACGGACATTGGTGAACAATTTGATTAAATAATATAACATTATTTAATAGCGCAATTATATCCAAAAATATTATTTTTATAATATTTCGTACACAACTCGTATCGTACAAACAAAGATTTCGCGATTAAAATGTTAAAACGCGCAAACAAAATGAAACAAGCTAAAGTTATAATTTTATGACTCAAATATAAAGTATTTGATAAAAATACTTCGAGAAAAATATCGAGTAATTATTTGTATTTTAAAATGTATATTTAAACGCGTATTAAATTAATTAAACGTTTGAACGATTGGGAAAACGAACACCGCACGGAGCGCGAATACACGGGAACAAAATTAGGAGCCAACCACACATGGGTGGGCCTATGTGGGCCGGCCCCATAGCCTCCCCAAAATGGGGATTTTCCCCATCCCTTTCTCGTAATCACCATCCATAATCTCTTTCTCCTTTCTTTTCTCTCAAAACAATAACACCACCACCACCATTAAAACCTCCAAAAAGCACCCCAAAACGTCCCTAAATCACCTAGCTCGTTTGGAATAAAAGAACCACGACATCACGATCTACAACTTCATCTTTTCGGAATTTTGATTCGCCACCGCGTAAGTTTCCGACAAAATCTTGAAACCTTTCGATTTGGTATATTTTCGTTTGTTTATTGTTTTTCCATACTTAAAATGTCCAAATATGGGTTGGGTAAAAGATTTGAGTCGAAGGGTGGCCGGAAAACTCGTTTTCGGCTCAAAATCCGGCGAACAGTTGGAAGTGTCGCTAGGGTGCCAAAAACAGTACTAGTGACACTAGCCAAGTGTCGATATACCAAGTGTCGCCCCTATAGCGACACTACCTAAGTGTCGCTGAATTACTTAATCCGATTTATATTAGCGACACTACCTTAGTGACGCCAAAATTCAGAAGTGTCGCCAATTTATTGAAAATCAGAAATCTAGCGACACTCACAAAGTGTCGCCTAACTAGTGTCGCCTATAGCGACACTAGCCCAGTGTCACCAAAAACAGAAAATTGACAAATTATTTTCATCCTAAGTGTCGAACTTGTACAACCTCAACTACTTATACGATACGACTTCTAAAACACTTTGGGATACATATTTAAGTATAACACTTCAAAAACATAATGATAATATCGAAATTATTATTACAAACAATCACCAACGGACCACGTTTTCAAAAACTCAAGTCAATCAACCAAATCGTAGTAATTTGGACAAGTCAAATCAATTAAATCGGGGTAATTTGGACAAACAATTTCAAAGGTAGTCTTTTAAGATACCTACTCAATTAATAACCATCGCGCGTATTGAACGCCATCAGGTTACAAGTCTACGGACATCAATTCGCAAGCTATCAATTCAAGTTTATTTCGATAAATACTCAAGGCTCAGGTGAGTCTCATGGCCCCTATTTTACTGTTTTACTCAGGGGTGTGATTACATTGCTCGTTTTATTTACATGTTGAACGCAAGTACAAATCAATCAAATACTACATGAGTTGTTTTCAACTAATCACTAAAGCCCTCCATAGCATAGTCTGGTAATACATCTGTAGCGTGAATGTTAGTATATGATATCATATAGGATTGACAATCCTCGTCCGGGTTAGCACGCACTAACTGGTCAAACGGACGTATTAGCATTTGGGAAGACGAGGGTAGATTAGGCACTCATAGGAGGCACCTCAGTTGGGTTTCCTTAATTGGACCTGACACTCAAGTTAAGCTCAGACTATGTGCTCATGGTTGTATAACTTTTATTTTGCTTAATTGCATTTTAAATTCAATTATAAATCTTGCGGTTCACAAAAATTACGCGTTGACATACAAACCTGTGAGCTCACCAGCGTTTTGCTGACCCATTTTAGCATGTATCACAGGTACACAGCAGTAGGTTGGACTGCCCAAGCAGGAATCATTAGCTCGAGTCATCATTCATACAATCAGAGATTTAGCTGCATTATTATATTTTGTATAAAGTAATTATGTATTTAAATCTCTTAATTTCAACCGAGCTATTGTAAACTATATTTTGATGTAAACTTTTGTTTTTATCAATACAAGTTCAAACGACGCATATAGTGGTCGTTCCTATATATCTTTGTGCTGTGATTACTGTAATTAGTCGCGCCCCGACCCGTATCGCTTCCGCAACCCGAATTTGGGGTTGCGACAGTTTGACTAAACCGATCCAACCACACCCTCTTCCCATTCTTTTTCATTTAATTTTCTTCATCTTCTTCAACCTCTCATCTCAATCTCTCTCAATCTCTCTAAAATTAACAACAACAACAACAACAACAACAACAACACAAATCATCATCAACAACAACAACAAAGTAGCAACAACACTAAGATCATCATCTTCATCATCAATTATCATCACCATTTATCATCATCATTTACTCCACCACCGCCGGTCACCACCACTGAAATCAACATCATCATTTTCGGAATCATCAAAGAGAAAGGAGCAAGGAAAAGTGTAGCAACAACAACATCATCATCATCGTTGTTCATCATCATCTTGGTTCCATCTCCATTTTCGGTTCTCACTCGATTTGTAAGAAATTATCCATGATTTTCTCTTTATTTCGAGTTTATAACACTTATATTATCATATATTATCGTTGGTTAAGCTGATTTGGTCCAAAAACCGGTATAAAAACTGATCCCCAAATCAGTTCGTCGAACAGATGCTAGTGTCGCAAACGGGCCAAAAACAGTGCTGTTACACTAGCGTAGTGTCGCAGCCAATGTCGCATATCATGCGACACTTTCCTCAATGTCGCACCTCTTGCGACACTAACCCGAATGTCGCATATCATGCGACACTAAACCGAATGTTGCTACACCTGTGACACTAACCCTTAGTGTTGCAACGCCAGTGTCGCCAACAGTAATGTCGCATCCAGTGTCGCTAAAAACAGAAAACAGAAAACTATTATTTCACTAAGTATACGACGTTTACAACAAACAAATACTCGAACGACTAACTTAGTCAGACTAATTAGTTGCTTACTTATATAACCTCGCGTGTTTAGGACGCTAGGAGGTTACTACTCGGACATCACGCATATCTTAGGATCGCTGACAATTCACAGGTGAGTTCATAGCCCCACTCTTTCAACTATTTTACTGTTTTCGGGGTGAGACGCATGCACAACTACTGTTTTCGAATTATAATGATAAAATCTTTATAATTCACACTCAACTATATTACTGTTATGTAATACAAAATGTGTAATACTTAGGAATTACACCCATCATATTGTTGTAGAACAATATCACTAATTAATCTAGATAGGTTACCATTGTACACTGCTAGATTGTTGAAAAATAATTACCATTATATAACTTGCTTAAGTTATCACTATACATTGGCCATATTGTCGCGGGACAATATTATCGAATATACTTGAACTGGTTAGTTCTACCTACGCTGAGCAACAACTAGACTCTTTACAGGATTAGTTTTCCTTTTAGGAACAGAGACTGCCTATATATTCCAAGATCACTCGAATGGACTTGTACTTAAGTGAACATTTCCCAGAGACCTCAATATACTTGCTAGACTGGAGGCTAGGAGTATACGATAGTGACGTATGTTAGTATAGTTCCTTATACTAATACAAAACAACTAGGTGATGATTATTCATACCTAGGCTCTTTGTGCTACACCTAATATCTAAGTAATGTATATACATATTTAGATACAATAAATCACGTTCATGTGATACATGATACCCTGTTAAATGTGTTTGTTGACTAAGACTTATATATACATATATATATATATATATATATATATATATATATATATATATATATATATATATATATATATATACTCGTACACTATCCCGAGCACTTGGTGCTACTTACAACTTACTTATGTATATGAATATACATACACTTATACAAACACAATTACTCTAGTCGGGCATGTCGTAGTACTGCCAGCTCTCAATTACTTTAGTCGGGCATGTCGTAGTACTTCCGACTCTCAAATACATACATTGCTTGCGAGCAACACTGTTCGATGCCATGGTAAAGTGGGCACAAAACGATGTCACGGTAAAGTGGACACAAAACGAGATCATGGTAAAGTGATTCAAAACGATATCGTGGTAAAGCGATACAAATCATAAACACACGAGTTGATACTCGCACTCATTAACGGATCGGGGAGCTTACACTCGAGATCGTTAACACAGTATTTGGCTAAATACTCAATCATAGTTCTACGGGACTACAATTACATGTTGCTGAAGGCAACACACTATGCCAGGTGGCACACAAATACCTTACTACTAAATAAGTAATTTTATTACTTGTTATCATATGACGTGGTCATACACACACTCGAATTGTACTTAAGCAGGTATTGCCTCACATTGGTAGACCTACTCATACCTTATCGGTACCTAGGCATGGATTGCCACACCCTTGATATAACTCGGTCATACCCTTACTCGATAGTACTTAGGCATGTAGTGCCTCACGTTTGTAGACTCACTTATACCTGATAGGTATCTAGGCATGGATTGCCATATTCTCTATGTACTTAGGTACACACCACAAATACTTAGGTATGGGATACCTTGTTAGATGTATACACACTGATATTACAACGATATAACAATACAATTCAAAATCGTGGGTTTTGAATCATTTTCCAAAACATACAAGGTTTATACTTTATGTTTTCAACTAACAATCCTATGAACTCACCAGCTTTATAGCTGACTCGTTTAAGCATGTGTTCTCAGGTACCCAGCAGGATTAGGATTGCTACAAGATATGCTAGCTCGAGCCGTATATTTTCAAACATCTGGATTTCTCTACATAACTTTTGTATTACAAATTATGTATTGAAATTATTTATGTGAACTCGCAACTTGTATACGATTTACTTTTGGAAATGTACAACTACTTTCAAACGTCTCATTTAGAGGTCGTTTGCTATGTATCTTATGCTATGATATTTGATTTGGTAACACCCCGACCCGACCGCTTCCGCAACCCGAAATTTGGGGGTGTTACAGATTGATAAGAACCTCTATATATTTATACTGTTAGGTGGTCCTAGACTATGACCGTTAGGCAGTATTCCTCATTAAGTATGACTGGTTCAGGAATTACATCATACTAGTTTAATTTAACATAGCCTAGCTAACTATGTACAATTAAATAAAGATGATGTGATATTTGAAAGGGGTTATACTGAATCAGGAATGCACTAGTTGACTCTGATTGTTATGTGCTAGACACCTTAGGCTATTATATGTACTATAGGTATATATGAATAGGCCTTGCTTATGTACTACTTCTACGTATCTATATATGTATATATATATACTGAGTATATATAACACAATTCCACTGTACCATCACATACTCGCGAAGAGACACATCGTCGTCTTCCTTACCATCATGACTCAACACTTTCTCCCTATGTAAGCATAGGAGAATATCATACTTATCGATGAAACTCGGGAAGGAGGCATAAACGTTATCTATGGGAATAGAGACCCACACATGCTAATCTTTTACAATTCAAAACAAACAAATTACTCATCTTATGAGAAATCATTACCAGGACGCGTCACAATTACTACTCTCATATTATCTTTACTCACTTTTATCATCGAGCACAGATGACCACCAAATGGGTTGGTTAACCGCAACACTCGCATTTTGGAATGTTCTTCCAACAATTAAACCGAAAAACTCAACGACTTAAATGCGCCTCGATATCAACTTTGACCATACCGATCACCATTGGATTAGTGTTGACTAAGTCCACAAAAATTATCTCAATCACAACCTGATCATATTGATCATCACGAATAAGTACTTCAGTGCCTACCTGGTTCGTTACCACGGCACTTACATTTTAGCCCTTGCGCTACATTTGGGAAACTACGAAACTTCAACACATTTTTGGCCCTCGGGCTACACTCGAACAATACATAGCACGTGGTGCTACATCGTGCTTCGGGCACAACACACGGTACTTTGGTACTGCATAACACGGCACATTAGTGCTACACTCACAGTAGGTTGATACTGCAATTCGGTACATTAGTGCTACACACCCAGTATATCGATACTGCATTTGGCACATTGGTGCTACACTCACGGTACATGGGTACTGCATTACGGTGCTTCGGGCACTGCTTTACGGCACGTGGTGCTGCGTTTCATGGTACTTCGGTACTACATTCATAATACATTACTGTACTTTTATCACTGCGTTAAAGTATGTGGTTACTGCATTTTAGTACTTAAGGTACTACACTCTGATTTATTAGGATTATATCTACAGTACGCTAGTATTGCACTATTGTCCGTTGGACTACTTACAATAACCTAGTCGTGGTTGACCTATATTGGAAACACTATTTAGTCGTTATCATGACTACACACTGAAACTACAACATCTCAACTTACTCATTATAAGCATACGTGAGCTATTCACGTCATGACAACTTAAAAGTCCGAGGACTTTCGAAAGCATAACTTAATTGACTTTCTGGTTCTCATCACTATGAATCACTGATTGTCACGTCGCGCTAAATCAAAATCTTTGAATAAAGATCTCACACTTTGTCGTTTCATTCTTATTTAAGAATCATGCCGCCTAGACGACAATCGTACACTCAAGCGGAGCTTGACCAAATCGCTGAACAAAGAGTGGCTGATGCTTTAGCTACTCGAAACCGAGCGCGACCATGCACCTATAAGGAATTCCTGAACTGTAACCCACCAAACTTCATTGGAACTGAAGGGGCTGTCGGATTAATCCGATGGATCGAGAGAATGGAATCTGTATACCACATTTGCAACTGCCCCGATGACTACAAAGTTAAGTACTCCACCTACACCCTCCAAGATAATGCCCTTACCTGGTGGAATTCCTATGCCCAAACTGTAGGGGTCGACACCGCTCACAAACTTCCTTGGGAGGAACTGAAACGAATCATGAGGGACAAGTATTGTCCCAGTGAGGAACTACACAAACTCGAGGATGAATTCTGGCACCTCACCGTAAAGGACAACGACATCATGGCATACACCAATCGTTTTCACCAATTGGCACTTCTTTGCCCAACCATGGTGAACCCTGAATACAAACGAATCGAAAGGTACATCGGAGGACTCCCGATGTAAATTGAGGGAAGGGTCACCGCCTCTAAACCCGACACTATCCAAGATGCTGTTCGCATGGCCCACAAACTCATGGCACAGGTGGTTCGACGCGTAACACCTGCAACTGAAAACCTTAAAGGAAAATCGAAGGGTAATTCCAGCACCAATCATAACCCAACGAACCAACCCGAACCCTTGAGGTCCTACACTACCGAAAAATGAAGCTATGCGGGGAATAAACCATTTTGTCACGGTTGTAAATGACATCATGATGGTTCATGTGGTTTACCATGTGAAAGATGCCAACGATACGGACACAAAATCTGGGATTGCAGAGTTCCCGCCAATCCCGACTCACAAAGGACATGCTTCAAATGTGGTGAGCCCGGACATTACAAGAAGGATTGCCCAAAAAGGAAACGAAAAATTTACCTGATCGGCTCTGAATAAACCGAACTAATCTCCGACAATGATGTAAGTACATCCTTCTTCGAAAACATAACCCTTCGATTTTGGTTTACACTAAGCGTGTACTTTTTACTCTCCGATATCACTTTTATCGACTTAATGCCGAATGCATCATAGGGCTAGTTAACCTAGGCCAACGTAAAACTCAAAGTTTGCTTTCAGCAGACTGGACAAGCTGAACATTCACCAACCACTTGGTCCTGATAGGACTACTCACTAAACAGTCACTTTGTGACAACTATCTAGTCCTAGATGGACTACCACGTAAATGGTTACCCTGTAACCACGATATAACTAAAACGGGAACAAACGAAATAGTCAGTGATTTGACTACTATGATGAATCATGACACAGTCATGGATTGACTGCTTTCAAACCTAACATAGACATTTGTATGTATACTATTCACTCGACGAACTTCTCGCACATACACTTCTCCCCAAACCCCACGCGATCACTACCTCACTCGAAATTTCTAGATGAAAGTTTCTTAACGGAGGGAGAATGTAACACCTGGTCAAAAAGGTCAATTTTCGCTCCCAATTTTAACTTCAAATAATCGTACTTAGTACGCAGTTATAACAAAGTATTCGAAAATCTTATATATATATAATTATGTATATGTAATACACAATGATTATTTAGTGATCACATTTGAAAAGAATATGAAAGAACACAAAATATCGCATTCGAATTTCGGTGACAAAATTTTATAAATAATGTTTTATTATATAGATTTAACATTATACATTTGAGGAAAAATATTAAGTGTTCGAAAATGTAAGTCGTTTTAATTAAAAACGCATTCTATTTATCTGATTGCCGCGCGAAAACAAGTTACTAAATTTTAGTTCCAAAATAGTATTTTTATAAAATACTTTCGACTCAAAAACATTTCAAAAACATATAAATGAAATTATAAAGTCAGAATATTAAATTTATTTTACGATTGGGTACAAAAACACGGGCATTTTGTACTGCGAGCTGGAGACCACAGTCCCCAAATTAGGGATCTTGGTTTGACTAAGCCGATCCAACCACACCCTCTTCCCATTCTTTTTCATTTCATTTTCTTCTTCTTCTTCAACCTCTCATCTCAATCTCTCTAAAATTAACAACAACAACACAAATCATCACAACAACAACAAAGTAGCAACAACACTAAGATCATCATCTTCATCATCAATTATCATCATCATTTACTCCACCACCGCCGGTCACCACCACCGAAATCAACATCATCATTTTCGGAATCATCAAATAAAAAGGAGCAAGGAAAAGTGTAGCAACAACAACATCATCATCATCGTTGTTCATCATCATCTTGGTTCCATCTCCATTTTCGGTTCTCACTCGATTTGTAAGAAATTATCCATGATTTTCTCTTTATTTCGAGTTTATAACACTTATATTATCATATATTATCGTTGGTTAAGCTGATTTGGTCCAAAAACAGGTATAAAAACCGATCCCCAAATCTGTTCGTCGAACAGATGCTAGTGTCGCAAACGGGCTAAAAACAGTGCTGCGACACTAGCGTAGTGTCGCAGCCAACGTCGCACAGCACTCAATGTCGCACCTCTTGCGACACTAACCCGAATGTCGCTGATGCGTCACCAGCAGTCGGTAAGGATTTTACCCTTGCCGTTGCACCGGCTACTGACGACGGCGATCAGTGGGTGTTTTAAATTTTTAATTGCGGGGCCTAAGTTTTCCCTAACAATGCTAATCCTAAGGGTGAGCAAGTGGTAGGTATGACCTAGAGTCGTTCTTCAAACCGACTGAATTGAAACTAAGGCGTGGCAGATGAGGGCTTTCAAACTAGTGAAGGGTTTATAAATTAGTGGGGGAGTTTTGGTTTTTATATTAACTAACTTAGGCAAGTAAATAAATAAAAACGAAATTAAAATAAAAGATAAAGCAGATAAAATAAAGATATTGTTTGCTAAGACTTCGTTAATTAAGTTATGGAATGATATTTGGAGAAACTGTTTTGAAAGATATTAGTTAATTATCATTCTTGAATACTTGTATGTAAACACTAGATTCCCTACTAATTAAAATCCCATTAGCATGTCACACTGGGAGCTAGGTTATGGTAACATTACAAAGTATTTAGAATAATAAGCAAAATCTTAATTATGGTTTAATAATACTTTCATATGAACGGGAACAAAATCTTAAGGTACTAGACATAACTGAATCGTATAACGATTCCTCGTCATCCTAACAGATTCGTATATTTAAAAAGTTCATTTATGACTTTAAACCAGCCCTTGCTTAAGACTACCCAATAAACTCCCTAATTATCCACAGCGTTCCTCACTTAAAGTGGTTCCGCCGCTTCAAACCTTGGTCATGTCTTGTCCTACGGTAATCCCCCATGTAGCCTTGCGGTTCCATAGTTTCATACCTTTGACAAATTATATTGACACAGATGACTGACTACCTTTTAATTGGACGTCGTTAAAAAGGTGTTGTAATCACGTTTATTATTAGAAAGGCGATAGATTAATTTGAAGTTTAATAGTCTGTTTAGAAAGGTTAATTAAACTAGGTTTCTCATTTTATATATTAGTCCGTAATATAACTACCTTCGGTCGTTACTCGACTACCATACATTTGTACTCCACCTTGAAGTGTTTCCAGTACTATATCGAATAACAGTCGAATAGGGGCCATCATATTATTTCGTAATATTGTACCGTTTCGTAATATGACTACCTTCGGTCGTTCCTCGACTTCCATACATTTGTACTCCACCTTGAAGTGTTTCCAGTACTATATCGAGTAATAGTCGAATAGGGGCCGTCATATTACTTTACGATAATTAAGACCATTTATACTTTACTACTATGATGATCCTAAGGCAACAATCAAACAAGAACATGCAATAAGACGATCAAAGCAATACTACCGATCTTTAATATTTAATTATAAATCATCCCATAATTAACTAACTACATCGCAAGCAAACACAACAAGTATACTACTCTCTAATCATGGCAATAACTAAATCTAGCATAATCAATATAAACGTAATTAATTAAGATAGATAAGGATAGAAAGAACCAGGATTAAATGCGAGAGAGAATAGACTTGAATTAATTGACACAATTCCGAGCGTATACCAAAGATTACAAGCACGTTCCTTGCTTTCGTTCTATTCTAAACAAATTCCCTAAATTAGCCTATTACTAATTTAGAATAAGAAAATAGAGGGAGAAAGTAGAACTAATAATTAGAGAGAGTTATTAGCCTAAAGAGAAGTATGGAAGGTGTTTTTGCTAAGAAAGGTGTAGCAAAGAAGGTGTGTCTTGAAAATGAGGCATTGATGGCCTATTTATACTTGAAGAAGGGCACACTTTAGCAACTTAGGGCACATGTTAGCAAAAGGTGGATAAAGGTCTAGCACATGTACCCTAAAGCGCGTAAAGGTCTAGCACATGTACCCTGCAAGTACCAAAACGGAGGTGGAGATGGGTGGCGTCCAGCCGGCCTGGTACCAAAAAGGACGTGGAGACGGGTGGCAGCCAGGGGTGGCGGCTGGAGTCCAGCCGGCCTGGTACGCCAGCCTCCCGCCCCGGTTCGCATTCTTTTGCTTGTTTCTCGTTTCGTGCGTATCTTCTTCGTTATGCGTCCGTTTTCGTCGATTATTTTTGCGTTGGATTCGTTTTCAAAAACGAAGACTTTGATGTTTAGAAATCCCTGATATGTGTCTCTTATCTTTAGATGTCTCATGCGAATCGTTTGAATCTTCCGGCGTATGTAGAATCTTCATTCTTCATCCGTTTTTGTTGATTCTTATTATGTTAGATTCGTATTTTGAAAATGGAGATTTTGAATAAGATGGATCTTAGTGATGGGAACTTTGTCTCTAAATCTTGTTTCGGATGCCTTGAATCTTTAACTACGCGTGGAATCTTCGTTTCTCGTTCGTTTTGCTTGATTTTTCTCGTACAACTTCATTTTGACCTTCTTGGCAAAGTTTCATTGATTTGTGCATTATTTGAGTCCAAATGCCAAGTATTGTTCCAGAATGAGAGAGATATCGGAGGTAAAAACATGACTTTTTACGCGATATCAGTCGTATATCATGTGACACTAAACCGAATGTCGCCACACCTGCGACACTAACCCTTAGTGTCGCAATGCCAGTGTCGCCAACAGTAGTGTCGCATCCAGTGTCGCTAAAAACAGAAAACAGAAAACTATTATGTCACTAAGTATACGACGTTTACAACAAACAAATGCTCGAACGACTAACTTAGTTAAACTAATTAGTTGCTTACTTATATAACCTCTCGTGTTTAGGACGCTAGGAGGTTACTACTCGGACATCACGCGTATCTTAGGATCGCTGACAACTCACAGGTGAGTTCATAGCCCCACTCTTTCAACTATTTTACTGTTTTCGGGGTGAGACGCATGCACAACTACTGTTTTCAAATTATAATGATAAAACCTTTATAATTCACACTCAACTATATTACTGTTATGTAATACAAAATGTGTAATACTTAGGAATTACTCCCATCATATTGTTGTAGAACAATATCACTACTTAATCTAGATAGGTTACCATTGTACAATGCTAGATTGTTGAAAAACAATTACCATTATATAACTTGCTTAAGTTATCACTATACATTGGCCATATTGTCACGGGACAATATTATCGAATATACTAGAACTTGTTAGTTCTACCTACGCTGAGCAACAACTAGACTCTTTGCAGGATTAGTTTTCCTTTTAGGAACTGAGACTGCCTATATATTCCAAGATCACTCGAATGGACTTGTACTTAAGTGAACATTTCCCAGAGACCTCAATATACTTGCTAGACTGGAGGCTAGGGGTATACGATAGTGACATATGTTAGTATAGTTCCTTATACTAATACAAAACAACTAGGTAATGATTATTCATACATAGGCTCTTTGTACTACACCTAATATCTAAGTAATGTATATACATATTTAGATACAATAAATCACGTTCATGTGATACATGATACCCTGTTAAATGTGTTTGTTGACTAAGACTTATATACACACACATATATATATATATATATATATATATATATATATATATATATATATATATACGTATACTCGTACACTATCCCAAGCACTTGGTGCTACTTACAACTTACTTATGTATATGAATATACATACACTTATACAAACACAATTACTCTAGTCGGGCATGTCGTAGTACTGCCGGCTCTCAATTACTTTAGTCGGGCATGTCGTAGTACTGCCGACTCTCAAATACATACATTGCTTGCGAGCAACACTGTTCGATGCCACGGTAAAGTTGGTACAAAACGATGTCACGGTAAAGTGGACACAAAACGAGATCACGGTAAAGTGATTCAAAATGATATCGTGGTAAAGCGATACAAATCATAAACACACGAGTTGATACTCGCACTCATTAACGGATCGAGGAGCTTACACTCGAGATCGTTAACACAGTATTTGGCTAAATACTCAATCATAGTTCTGCGGGACTACAATTACATGTTGCTGAAGGCAACACACTATGCCAGGTGGCACACAAATACCTTACTACTAAATAAGTAATTTTATTACTTGTTATCATATGAAGTGGTCATACACACACTCGAATTGTACTTAGGCAGGTATTGCCTCACATTGGTAGACCTACTCATACCTGATCGGTATCTAGGCATGGATTGCCACACCCTCGATATAACTCGGTCATACCCTTACTCGATAGTACTTAGGCATGTAGTGCCTCACGTCTATAGACTCACTTATAACTGATAGGTATCTAGGCATTGATTGTCATATTCTCTATGTACTTAGGTACACACCACAAATACTTAGGTATGGGATACCTTGTTAGATGTATACACACTGATATTACAACGATGTAACAATACAATTTAAAATCGTGGGTTTTGAATCATTTTCCAAAACAACAAGGTTTATACTTTATGTTTTCAATTAACAATCCTATGAACTCGCCAGCTTTATAGCTGACTCGTTTTAGCATGTGTTCTTAGGTGCCCAGCATGATTAGGATTGCTACAAGATATGCTAGCTCGAGTCGCATGTTTTCAAACATCTGGATTTCTCTGCATAACTTTTGTATTACAAATTATGTATTGAAATTATTTTTGCGAACTCGCAACTTGTATACGTTTTACTTTTGAAAATGTACAACTATTTTCAAACGTCTCATTTAGAGGTCGTTTGCTATGTATCTTATGCTGTGATATTTGATTTGGTAACACCCCGACCCGACCGCTTCCGCAACCCGAAATTTGGGGGTGTTACAAATTTATTGTATTATTACTTCACAAATAAAAAAAGTCAAAAGGTATAAACTTTGAGATAAACAAATTTGTGAAGTATAACATATGTAGTCACATGATTTGTTCACATTGCTAAATTTATGAACTTTTGGTTTGGTTTTTCGTGTTGAAGATATGAATTAAGTAGGGGTGTGTATGGGTCGGTTTGGGTCGGTTATGACCCAAAACCGAACCCATAACCGAATTGTTGGTTAAAAGGAAATGAAAACCGAATACCTTCGGTTAAAGCTTGGGTCGGTTTCGGTTCCATGTTTTTAAACGGGCCGGTTTTCGGTTAAATTCGGTTATTAACCGGACGTAACTCGTTAGATAACTTTTCAAACTTGTGTCCAATAGTTTCGACTTGGGCTTCGAAACCCACGGGACTAAAGTCAAAAATACGAAACCAAGAGAGAGTGAGTCACTTTGGCGGTGCACTCATTTGAGTGTGATATTTATAAGGAGTGGGAGGCTCCCACTTTTCATGCTCCAACCGATGTGGGACGAGCATAAAAATCAAATAGTTGAAGTTAAACACTACAAATTGCCAATTCGTTCACAACAAGTCAGCAAGCTATTTATTTTCAAAATTAGTTCAAAATTAATTTAAATGAATAAACTGAATTTATACTTCAAATATTGAATGGCGATTACAATTTTGAAGGGGTCAACAGAGGGTTCAAATACTTGATAAGGTTTAGAAAGTTTCTTAGATTTTTTTTGTAGAATCATGTACAACTTTTGCGAAATATGAATTGAGTTTATTGCAAAGAGTTTTCAGTTACACAAATGAGATGAGTTCAACATACACTTGTACATTTCTATGTATCATATCTCACAAAGATAGCAGTAGAGATAAACAAGAATACCAACCGAAAGGTTAATATATATCATCATCATAACTTCTAATTTAGTTATCATATCTCACAAAGATAGCAGTAGAGATAACTAAGAATACCAACTGAAAGGATAATATATATCATCATCATAACTTCTAATTTAGTTATATATTATGGCGGTTAAAGTTGGTTAAATTGGGTCGGTTTTGATACGTTAACCATAACCGACCCACATTAATCGGTTAATTCAAAAATCATTAACCGAACCATCGGTTATTGGTTTGGTTCGATTAATTTGGGTCGGTTAAATCGGTTATGGGTCGGTTTCGGTTATTTTTGCTCACCCCTAGAATTAAGTTAGACTGAATTCTTTTTCGGTTTGGTTGAATTAATGTTAACATAAGTTTTTGGTTTAGCTTGACTTTTGACTTGAAGAATAAAAATCAGAATTCAGAACCCAAACCTTATGTGACGAATATCCTAAAATTCGCCCCCTTAAAATAAAAATTATGGTACCGCCCCTGATAAACAGAATCGGGTTTCTCAAACCCGTGTCTCTCTCCTCACTTTTTCTTGTAAAATCGGGTTTGCAAAACACGGTTACTAATTAATTTACAATCAAAGTCGAGTTTAGCAAACCCTTTATACTAGTTTTGTAAATGATTTAAGCAGGGCCGTCTCTGAACTTTTAGAGGCCCTGGACAAAGTTGTCGTGTTACGAAAATGAGACCCTATAACTAGATATCAAGTAAGATAAAGATTCGATAAAATTGATTCTCAACGATCCAATTTTCAAATAATTTATTTATTTCTCTGATACATATTTATTTATCTGATACTAATTCTATCAAATCCCAGTTGTTAGTTATTAACTCTTTAGGTCAAACTCTAACACGTCAATATAAGTTTTCAATTTTGGACCATTCAGTCGACCTATATATTTGTTTAAATATATATTTAGTCCAAATCTAATTACTAACAAAGATCTCTTAGTTCAAAATAAAAGAGGTGTCAGATCGATGATCAAGGATGATTGCGCTGATTTGCTTTGTTTCCATCCAAAGCTATAAACATGGCCATAGCCAGATCGATGATCAACTAGATGGAGTTGGTCTTCAAGCAAACTAACACCAATGAAAAGATAACATAAGTGATGAAATCAATACTAGACAAACAAACATAAGTGATGAGATCTACCATCTGTTATGAAAAGAATAAACAGATACAGATACATAATGAACCACATCAAACAGAATAGACAGAGAAAACAATAAACATATACAGATACATAACAAACCACATCAAACAAAATAAACAAAATACAAAAACTTTCTGATGCAATGTTTTTATTAATGTCATAGTGTACATGCAGAGCAGCTCCAACTGGTGAATCAACGGTTGCAGTATGATGAAGCCTATCGGTTTAGATGGATTCAAAGTCAGACCCAAACCCAGTCATCATTAATCAGCCCAGACTGGTCTCCAAATGGTTTATTTCTGTCATCTGGTTCCGCTGACAAGGCTATTAACATCTTTGACATCCGATACAACCGGGACAATAATCCCATAAGAAGTTTTCCAGTTCACAGGACCACCGTCTACAAGGCTGCATGGCACTCGAGATGACCCATTCTTCTTTTTATATCTGCTGCTGACAGATCAATTGGATTCCATACCTTGACCGTAGAATGAATTCAGTGGGGATGGTAGATTAGTAAGTATTTTTGGGATATATTTTAGTAGTATTTGAGAACTTATATTTTCTTAATTGCACTTTTTACCTTTCCACTTTTAAGTATGATTCTTAAAGAAGCAGTAATTACTTTTTCCACTTGTAAGTATGGTTCTTGAAAAAGTATTTATTGCTTTCGAAACTGGTTGCTGATATGTGACACTTGTGAATTGAAGTTCTTGTATTGCCTACTAGTTGGTGTTTGTAATCATGTACTTGTTTTGATATAAGAGTAGACTTTGGTTGCACCCATTAGTCTAGACTTGGCCCAATTTTGTTTTTCAGATTTATGAGTTTTATTTTAGCAATGTACCTTGGAAACTTCACAACAACCTTATTTATGTTCTGTATTTTTATTATATTCCTCCAATAAAGTTGATAGAAGAAAGATGGTGAAGATTTCTAATAACAATTAGGACAAAGACAATATATTGCATAGATGGTGAAGATTGGTAATAACCATTAGGACAACTGAATAAACATAAAGTAAAACCTAAAGAGCATGACACAAGGTGATGTTGTACTGCAAGGCCCATATACACATGTCATTTAAGAATAGCGCTAGTTCTCATAATAATTTAGCAAAATGCATTATTTCGGTAAAAAATTCGATGAAAACTAGAAGAAACTCACTCCGGAAATTATTAAGTGGATGAAATATATGATTCTGACTACACAACAATGTTCGTCGCCACCGATCTCATAATTGTGGCACTCTGGCTCAATCTCTCTAGCATCCAAAGTCAACTTTTACATGTTCACTTATGAGTTTTCATCACCTATTCTTGACTCATAATCGAATATTGCTTATTAATTAATTCTTTTTTAATAACTAACCATATATTTATGATTCAGAGGTGCACAGACAAGACATTAAAGATGGCCAAACTAAGGGATGATGTTTGAGGTGGTAGTCAAGTAGCCAAGTAGGTATTTTAATTTCAAAAAGCTTCTATATATATTACTCTGTATGAATTGTATTGGAATGAAGTGTTAATCTAATCTATCTATAGACCATTAGTTGTTTTTATATATGTACGTGTTTCGTAGGTACGTGACAACTTAAATTGAAAGATATTCAGTGTTGCTCTATATTATTAATAACTTCATTAATTAGCATTTCCCTTCACTAACAGAATTGACAATCGACATTACTAAATTAACGGGGAAATAACTTTGCAGCCAAATTAAAATATTGTAGAATATTATTACATGAGACGACCTTGACGAAAATTATTAGGTCTTGAGTCACTAGCCAAAGGAGCATGGGTAAGGGGCGTAGGCAAGGTTACAAAAGTCGAAAGTCGGGGTCGAGTCGGTTGGGACCTTGGAAGGACTAGTCGGTTATGTTGGGGACTAATCGGGTTTTGACTTTGTTGACTTTTTGTACATTTAAATAATAAATTTCAAAATTATGTGTAAATATAGGTAAGATTCTTATATATTTTAAAGATAAGGGACTAAGTTTGTAAATTCCTTTTAACTTCTACTTGAAAAGTACACTCTCTCTCTCTCCTTTTCTCTATTTGCAGATCTGAACACAAATCTCTATCCTTCTCATCTTCATCTTCTAACTCTCATCTTCATCTTCATCATCTTACTCTATTTACCATTTTCTTATATTTTCTCTCATATTTAGCAACAAAAAGCAATGGAGAAACACACCCAAATCATAGACTGAACGATTCTGACCCGTTGACCCGACTTTTTTGAGCAACTTGGCCCAGATCGAGTCGTGAACCTCTTCAACTCCGACTAATCTGCGACTAGTCGGCCGATTTGGCCGACTTTTGCAAAACTGGGCGTAGGTAATAAAGTTAGTAGGAAGAATGAGTGAAGGATGGCAAGAGAGATGGGCAAGATGTCATTTCAATCCGTCATTTTGACTCATCAAACGAATTATCTAACTGCCATAATTCTTTTTGAGTCATCAAACACGTTTTGACTTTATAGTTTATCTAGGATTTACGAACTTAAAGAGATGGAACCGTTAACTCGTAATTCGAAATTTTGATTTTTAATTTGTGGCTCGTGACTCGACTGGTCACCATTTTACAGTGTGTGTGTGTGTGTGTGTGTGTGTGTGTATATATATATATATATATATATATGTATGTATGTATGTATGTCATTGTTTAAGATTTCTGTTGTAAGTGAAGTAAAACATATATATAGTCGATAATTAGGTCATTAACTGACAATCAACACAATGTTTAATTTTAAATAGATTATAGTCATTTCTATTTATGTTATGTCCTTTTATTTTGTGAATTAGATAGTTTGTCAAATTTTCTGACTCGTATGAGTCAAGGTTGTTTAAGAGTCGGGGTTTAAGTCGCCCCGTTTTTTGAATTTTTGACTCGACTCGTAAGAAGTCGACTCGTAAATCGTAAGAGTATAATAACTGTGCATGGAACTTCGAACTTTTGAAGCGTAATAAAAGATAATAAGTTAAAAGCTTTTTATGTCAAATTTGTGAGGGGATATGCCTGTTTTTGCTCAATTGATTTGTATATTTGAATTTTGTTAATTTGAAAACTAACTAATAGAATGTGACTTTTTCGTCAAAGCATAGTGAAATCTTATCTTATACAAACTTATTTTCATTGTAAAAGAAGAACTTTTTAACCTAAAAAGTTAACATATCTTAAGTTTTAACGGGATACTTATTAGTCAAAATATTTTCATTGTAACCCCTGAAAAAACTTTTAGTTGTAGGTTTTTTCCAAAAGATTTTTTGATAAAACATGATGTGGGATATAATTATGTAAATCGGTGTGGGTTGTGCTACGCATTACATAGTACATGTAAGTATATTTATTATAAAACAGTGACTTTTAGAGTCGAGTTGAGTCACAAATCATAAATTAAAATCTAAAATTTTAAAATACGAGTCGAGTTATGATCCGCATAATTAAGAAAATCATATTGATTTCAGGGATGGAGACATACGGGCATACGGCTATAGGTATAAACTTAAGCCCATCAAAGAATATATGAATGGATCAACCAATCAATCAAACTATTACAGAGGCCCATATGACTTTTTCTTAATTATTTAAGTATTTACTAACTAGGATTGTTTTCTTTTATTATTCTTTTCTCAAAAAACAAACATGATTGTATGCTTTAAACGTAATACACATTTTTCTAATGTCTGAATAAAAATAAGTGTTTATGTGATTATTTTGTACTCTGTATTAAATTAAGCACTAGTACAAGTAATAAACTACTGATAAGAACAATCTGAAAGTTCTTAACAAAAATAGTCAACTGGAAATATGAAATAGTTGAACACATCCTGAAAGAAACTCGCCCCCCCAAAAGGTCAAAATCGAATTCCTAGCTACGTCACTGTTTGATTTCATAGTCATTAAGACGTGTAAATTGATCTTTAGTTCTAGTGGCCTAGAAGACATCTGGAGTTTTGGGTGCATACTAATCATTAATTAAGATAAATTAATGATGAAAACTAACAATAATATTTTGTGATTTAAATTTATAACGGATTCTCAAAACTGTTCAGAAAGAATAAATAATGTTAGATGATCCATGTGTATATACGAGATTAAACCTAGTTTAATAATAAAAAAATACTAGTTTAGTGACCCGTGATAACACGGGTTTGTTAAATACTCTATTTACATAATTTATTTGATGTGTTTTATATGTATAGTAATTATACAAATGATTTGCAGCATCTAATGTGTTAAATTTAGAATTATAAGGTTTGTATTGATGAATTCATCTAACAATAATTGGAAGATTGAATAGTAATCAGAGACAGCATAAAAGTAAAAAATGTGTAGATCATTACGAAATTAGACAAAAGCAAACTACTCATCTCAGAAGTACACAACAAAAAATATAATCTTCTATATATATTTATAAAACAAAGATTTTTCCTAACTAATTAGTTATGCCACATGATCCAATTTTCTTTTTTAAACAACTACCTAATTATGCCACGTTGTTAACTTAGTTTTTCCTTAATTTTTTCCTAATTTCTTAATTATGCTACATCATCAAAAAAAAAAAAAAAATTTAAAAGCTACCTAATTATGCCACATTATAAAATTAGTTTTTCCTTAAAAGTCTTTAAAATTTCTAACACTCTCATCTTATAAGTTTCAAGATTTTTAAAATTTTCAACAAACTACTACATTCTATTTTGTGAGGAGTCGTAATTCAATTTTATTATACGTTATTATAATAGCGTTCTAAATTCTTGCATTACATTTAACAAAACTAATGATTTTTTTCCTACATAAAAACGCCCCATTTAGTTTCTTGATTACCTACAACATCACTTTTTACGAAGAAACCAATAAAAATAAAAGTAACAATTTCAAGTTCTAAGCTAATAAAATCATTAAAGGCATTAACATACCGTTCACTTTCTTTACCCTTAAAATCTAAACTACAAAAATACAGTATCACCCAGTCAAACAAACCAAAAAAAAATAATTACAAAATTTTATATACTCGTAGTTGACAACCCGTAGAGTAAGAGGCAATGCAAATATGTTTTTGCAAAGATTGGCATATTTGACAACATCTCATAAATTTCTATAAAATATTTTAAATTTTATTAGTACAGCAGCAACTATCGCAATTATTGTTATCATGGTTAATTACATCAACATTACAATAAACTAATTCTAAATAATAGCATGAAACTGTTGTCTATTTAAATCCCCATCAAATGCGTTCTTTAGTATGCTCGATAAAAATATGTAACCATGAGAACTATATGTACCCTCCATTTTTCTTTGCCTTAAGATTCACCCTACAATCAACCATGTGGAATTTGACAAAATAGGTATCTCAAAAATGTAATAGCTCATGAATGCAAATTGCAAAACAGACAAAAATTTAGCTTACAACTGTAGACCATAGTTGCACCAACTCTGAAAAACCACCATTTATTTTCTCTGAAGCAAGGTAGCTTATGCTATACTGGTTTAGTATCTTTTCAAGATTCAACTGCAATCAATCTCTTGACAATTTTAGGCATCATATTAGTCAATTCACCTAATCTTGCATTTAAAGTTCTTCAACAATCAAGTAATTACCATGTTTTTCTTATAACTATAGCAATACATATCACGATAAAGACAGTCAACAACAAATAAAAGACATGCTTTTACATATCATCTTCATCTAGAACTTAATGGTGAAATGACTGTGAAGCGTAGCACTTAAACTTAATTGTACTAACAAAGATGGTTGCCATAGCAACTCAACTAAAGGTTCTTCTCCTGCTCACTTTCAATTTCACTATGATTCCAACAAAGATACGGGAAGATGACGACAGTTCAGTTTCATTATTATAACAAAAAGTATATTCAAAGATAAAAGTAACTATACATTCCTTTGATTGTTTACATGAATACCATATGGATGAGAAAATGATATTAAGATCCAAAACAAAGCATATGGATATTAATATATTTCAAGCCAATGGTGCAGAAATATAGGCCTGCAAAAATGATATTAAGATCCAAACAAAGCATATAGATGAGAAAATCTATACCCAAAAATATCCTTTCCTTCTTCCTTCATGCCAAGCACCTCATATCGATATCCATTTGCAATACAGTACACACCAAAACCATGCAATTTGTTTACAAAACACGATTATAAAAAGGTCAAGAAAACATACATTGATGGTAACAAAGCTTGGTGAATCATCAACATCAATTGAAGCGTTTGGATAAAACTGGACTTCACCCTCCTCACTTGCTTTAAATGTGAAAGCCGATAATGTACCTGATTCTGTACCTGATTAAAGGAAACAAAACGATGATGAAAACGATTGAATGAGTTTTAGCAATCCTTTGCAACGATAATATAACATAAAAATAAATTGATAGTATTACCGATCTGATTATGAAAAAAAATAAACATAAAAGAATAAGACCTTTTTATTACCAATCGAGTGCATAACCTTTTAGGATCCCAGAATACAACACATTTGCATATGTAATTTCCTTCGGCACGAGTATCGTCACCATTGGTCATATCATCAACTGCTTCATCACCAGGCATACCATTTGAGCTGCATAATCAGTCCATTCTTCTTCAAGAAATGGTGCATAACGATCCCCATTTGGTGGCCCTATCCCACTCTTTTGAAATATCCTGCATAGCACAACGAATCCTTTTCCCCACCACCACAAAACAATAACAACAACAACAATCAACCAATAAGTTAAAAATCCTGAAATAGGCACGCTGTTAAATGATCAAGAATTCTTCAAACCTGTGATACTCCAACACGTAACAGTTCATTATCCAAAAGCCGATACTTATGCATAACCCAATTAGCCAATACACGCGCCTTTTCTTCATCCCTATGGTCTCCATTTTAAGGCGTACAAACCGGTCCTTTCCAGTTGCCTTACAATACCCTTTGCCTGTAGCACGGTTTAATATTGAACCATTGCCACACTTCCTATCTACAGGGCTGAAAAAGTAATCTCTTGTCTAAAGTGATGAATAGTATACAATACACATAAGAATGACAAAGAAAATCAATAGTAACTTTATGTAATTAATTTTGTATTTAAATGAATGCATTTTTATTCCCTGTAATTGCTTTTGATTATATGTGTCGATCTTTGGTGTTATTAAAAACTCACCAACTTTTTACATTTCCATTGAATTCAATCATTCCTGCAACATAAAAAAAGAACACATAAAACCTTAATAAAACAATCAAATTTCAACTAAAATTGCAAATTAAACAAACCCCAACAATAAAAATCAAAACTTTATCATACCGGCAACTTCCCACGGCTCAGATTTATAAACATCAATTTCAGTAACAGGTTGGAACCTAAAAGGTTCCCCACAAGCTTTCCTTCTCAAATAATACATCATAAGTTCTTCATCGGTGGATGAAACCGGAATCCAGTGGTGTAGAAGAAAGATGAAATATAGAAGAGAATTTGAAAATGATAGAAGAGATCTCCATTAATCAAAATTAAGAGAAATGATATGGTGTAGAAGACGGATGAAATCGAGTGGGAGGTGAAAAGAGGAGATGGAGGTGTAAAAATTTTGAATTATTAAACAAAGAAAGAGGCGTCTCACATATTCCAAGATATATGGCGTGCTGTAGCAATAAATTTAAAGGAAGCAGCATGCTCAAGAGTAATTATTACCGTGTAAAAGAAATAGCTTAGGAAATTACAAAAATATAATGAAGGAAAACATTATTAAGTAAAATGATTTTATGCATGTCTTTAACCTTCAAAATTACTTAATTATGACATCATCCTTTTAACCACAGCTTGACATATCAGCATCAAAACATACCTCATGACTTGACAAATCAGCTTTATGACGTCAGCGAAACTCCCCTTTATTAGTATAGATAGATAGATTTTGTACACAATATATAAATTTTTTTCAGAATCGTAAATTCTATAGAGAATAATAATAATATAATAATAATAGATATAAGGGGGTAACTTACGTACAAAAAATTGTGTATTTTCATTGGCGTTATTTTGTGAAATGTATTGGTAGAAACGTATACCATATATTATTTATATTTAGTAGTACCTGAGTCAAAAGTTTAGAAAGAATATATTCTCAAACATTACGGAATCGTTGTTATAGAAGGCCAGATTTTATAGCTTGTATTTAAAGTGAAGTACGATTATTAGAGTTTTAAGTTTATAACTAAAGTTATTTAGCAAACTATAGGCATAATGCCTCTTAATCCATAAAAAAACTTGACTGGTCCAATATAAATAATAATATAGTTTGTTTGTGTGATTGTTTTGGTTACCTTTTCAATGTGACTTTGGATTTTACATGTAGTATCTCGCCTTACCACGGTCACAATATTATTCGCTTTGTCTATACACGTACATCTTTTTCTTAATGACCACACGAGGAATGCGTAGGGGTCACCCATCCTAGTAGTGCTTTCGCTTAAGCACGTTTAACTGCAGAGTTTTCACGATATCTAATGTGCTTGTGTCCCCAAAACGCATTGTGTCTAGGAAGAAAGAGATTTAACATACAAACCAAAGATATTTCATGTATGGTCATGTGGGATTCGCCTAAAGTGAAACAAACACCCCTCATTAAGACTCATCATCCTTGATGAGGTTTGCCCCACCATTCCGAATGGTACATGAGTCGTTATGATACCATTTATAACATCACGTCTCACATTGGTTTGATATTTAAAATTCGAATCCCTTAAAAGTTAAAGTTATAAATAACCAATACCTTCCATCATAAATTTTATTTTTTCTTGAAAGTATTAGTTAATACGATAAACATCATATTCATAAAACAGACAATTGGATACAAAATTTTGATGAAAGTAATTATTAATCGCATAAATATGAATTAACATATATTATCAAAAACATAAAGATACTATATATGACTACAAAGGTGTCAACCAGCTATCAGTTAACTTATTTATCTTTCTGTTATCAAAATTGTGGGTCAACCGGTCAAGTGTTTGGAATATGACTTTATGAGGGCCAGAACCTTTCGTCGTGCTAAGTGGGCTGAGCCCATCACTTATAGGCCCAGAATGAAAATCTAAAGTTTTTAATTTAATGTAACGAAAGATCAAATACGTGATAATCACACACACTTAAAACTAAAAAAAAATGTTGATAACCGATAACGTTGACTCGATCATGTATTATTATTATATTCAAGTACAATATGTGATAGACAAGACTAAGCATACACTCCATTTTTGAAAATTGTCAAATCAAACTAAAAAAACGCGATCATATTATCGGAATCATTTTGTATATAACAATTTCGTTATATATATTAAACTACAAGTCTGATTAACCAGGATAATAATCAGAGAATACTTTATTTTTATTTATGAATTCAACCTTCTCATATATCTTGTAAAATGTCGATAAGCGACAACGTTAATTAACCCCCATTGAGGACAATAATGGTAAGACAATGTTAATTATCCGTCTTCACTTATTAACTCTGCAAACAAAGAAAATGCAATAAAATTCGACATTAATTAATCAATGACAAATCCATTCCACAAATCTTATATGTATGAACAAAAGTCAACTTGTAGCAAATGTCAAATGCATATATCTAGTCGTACTTTTAAAACAGATAAAAATGGAAAAAGTACATAATATCCGTGAGTACGTATGGATGTATAGAAAAGCATTAATTTGAATTGAAATTGTTATAAATCACGAGATGCTCTTATACATAATGACGTTTAGCTTGTATATGATATCAATCAATATTCTTTACAATATCTTGATTTCGATGCTAACATTTGATGTGGCATAGGTAAGAGTTGTTTTAAAAACTTTATTTTATATAGATAGATAGAAGATTGGGTTAAGTGCACCACAATACATCATCAACTCCAATTTTATTGGGGATAATACACAAATAGGTTACTATACTTTACGAAAATGGTCATTTAGGTTACTAAACTTTAAAAATGTTCAATTGGGTTACTGTACTTGTAAAAATGTTCAATTGTGTTACCAAACATTAGACATAATTGTTATAGCCAAGATGACGTTGTTTACTAAAATTAAAAATGTTCAATTGGGTCACTATTTTTTTAACCGAAATTAAGCAAAATAGGCGGGATGACACCAATCAACAAGTATATGATCCAATTGAACATTTTTAACGTTTAGTAACCCAAATGAACATTTCCGTAATGTATAATGACATTTTTGTCTATTATCCCTTTTTATTGTGTGTAACGAATTGAACTTTTATTTATTGCTAATAGTATGCATCTGGCTTCTTATATATAATCTGTAAACTAGTGACGTGACACAGGTTTTGATGATATGACAATAATCTTTCGAATGATGTAAAATGGTGACGTGACACAGGTTTTGATGATATGACAATGATCTGTCGAATGATGTGGCAACGTATTCGTCTTAAACGTAAGCAAAATTACTGGATAACTGACAAAGAAATTGTCGAATACATACAATCGGACTATCGATAGTTTATTACACATGTCGTTTTAGTTGGTTACAAGCATTATAAGTAAGTGCATAGTTTAATACGTTTTGATGCACTTATCCCGTATATATTTACATGCTGCGAGGTTGAGTCTTAGGAAGTTCTACCCTGTTTAGTTATATCAAACTTATATCGATTATTATAGTTGTAAATCGACGTGTTAATTGATAGTAGAGTAAATTACTCCGTTCGTCCTTATGGTTTGTCAAAAAAAATACTAGTTTAGTCCTTTAAACTTTTTAATTACGCCGTCCATCCTTAT
Source organism: Helichrysum umbraculigerum (assembly GCA_949592205.1). Taxonomy (NCBI): domain Eukaryota; kingdom Viridiplantae; phylum Streptophyta; class Magnoliopsida; order Asterales; family Asteraceae; genus Helichrysum; species Helichrysum umbraculigerum. The sequence continues at coordinate 21,144,799 of CATIUR010000007.1, read as the reverse complement.
TTTTGAAACTTATTGCATGGATAGTCCTTTATACTAATGACAGTTACATTTCTCCGTTAAGTCATGTCACATGATAGGCACGTGAGGGTATTTTTGTCATTTCAAATCTAAAATTGAAGAGTAAATTCCTCCGTTCGTCCTTATGGTTTGTCGAAAAATACCGGTTTAATCCTTTTAAAAAGTTAAAAGGAGTAATTAAAAAGTTAAAAGGACTAAACCTGTATTTTTCGACAAACCATAAGGACGAACGGAGTAATTTGCTCTTTTCAAAATAAAAAACCCTTCGTGAATTGAAAGTGGTCGAAACGAAATCACTAATCCCCGATCAAAATCTGTAGTAGGTCAACACCCAATTTAATGTTCTCATACTTCAACAAAATTGTTTTGAACAAAATCATTTTTGTAACCCGATTTTAAGGCTTCTGAAACAAACTTGAACGAAATTGTCGACGGTGATGGTGGTGGTTACGGAAATCGTCAAATAACCGTGAGGTTGGTAACGAAGATTGTGATGGTTGCGGGTTCTTGAACGCAGGTCAATGCCGCTCGGTTAGCGACCACGATGGCGATATGATCGGAAAAAACAACATAGTTCGGTCGCGCGTAATGAAGCAACGTTTGTGATGTTGCCGGAAAAGGAGAGTAGCGAAGTTGCCGGCAATGTTTCCGATTAAATTTCTAGTGATATTGCCGGAGAAAGAGAGAAACGTGCGTGGGAGGAAGAGGGATGTGTATGATTCTTTCTAATCTACTAATTAAAAGATGAAAAATATATAAAATTGATGGCTCCGTCGGATTTAGAAATCTACTTTCATATTGGGAGGGAAAGACACAGAAGCAAGATGTGGGTTGTGGTATTATAATTTTGGGTAAATTACTCCGTTCGTCCTAATGGTTTGTCGAAAAATACTGGTTTAGTCCTTTAAACTTTTTAATTACTCCTTTTAACTTTTTAAAAGGACTAAACCAGTATTTTTTTAACAAACCATAAGGACGAACGGAGTAATTTACTCTTTAATTTAAGATTTGAAATGACAAAAATACCCTCACGTGCCTATCATGTGACCTGACTTAACGAAGTAACTAACCGTCGTTAGTGTAAAGGACTATCCACGCAATAAGTTTCAAAAATAAAGATGGTCAACGTAATTAAAAAGTTAAAAGGACTAAACCAGTATTTTTCGACAAACCATAAGGACGAACGGAGTAATTAACTCTTGATAGTAAGATTTATCTTTATACAAATTTGATAAGTTTCAAGTTAGATTGAATTGAAATTCTAGCTGCTTTCGTTAGATGATACAATAGTAAGTCTAAACAAATTACATTTGTTCCACGATAAAGGTAGTATGTTCTTTAGCAAGTGACATCATTTTAAATTCATTTTTTAACACATTATCAATAACGTTAAGATAAGAAGGAAAAAAGGAAGTTGCTTACATAATGACTTCCCTTTCTAAACTAAAAATGAACACCCATTGAAAACATCGGTTCAATGGATATAAAAATACGACAAAACATACCTTCGAGACGATAACCATGTTAAAAGGAAGGTAGTTGGAGTCTATTTTAAGCCACATCCAGTACATGTATTACATGTGTATATGATATGACTACAAAAACTCTAGAAGACTGATATAGTTTACTAAAAGCGATGCCTTTATCGATCGATCCCACAGTCAACATAAAATAGGTAAATCGCATAACTCGCTGGTTAAAAGAATATGGGGATAGGTATCGAACCTGCGAATGTCCCGTAACGCTAGACGATCATCGCGGAGACATGATATAGAGTACCAGATAAATGAATTAATGTGACGCGTTATCTGTGACGTTCTACGTATGGGGATTGATCACGACAACAAAAAATCATAGTCAATATATCCAATAAATAAACGAAACAATACAAAATAAGCATAAGCGTAGCAATTTAGGTTGTTCATCTCTCAAGGTTTTATCCACAATCAAAAACTCCACTAAAACTTTAATTTTACAAGAATGGAGACACTCGACTCTAATAAATGTTGAATACCCTCACTAAGTTTTCTCTTATAAGTTTTTTTCTCATAACTATAAGATTTATAACCCTAAGAATTCTATATAAGGATTACATAACCCTAATAACTCCTATAAAATACGCAACACCATATTTTTATAAACTGTGTCAAACACTAATAATAGAGTTTAATTGAGAAGACCGATGTATGTTAAGGGGGACAAATCTCGAGATATGAAACCAGCACGAAATTAAACGTGTTAGAACTGTGATTTTGACCCGCGTATAATTCCGTTTAAATTTCAGGTTGGATCCGGGTTAGCTCTAGGGGTGTAAATGAGACTAGATAGCTCATGAGGTATTCGAGATCGACCCGAGAAATACTCAAAATCTGCTCGGAACAAGTTGAGTCAAACTCAAGCTACTCATGTAGAGTTTCGAGTTGAGCTCGAGAGCCTAATCGATCTTGCATTATTTACATTTATACCCTCCATTTATATTTATATTAACATATTTACCGTATTATTTAATAAACTTCGAGTCGATTTAAAGATAAAGTATCAAGTGGATTAATATTAATAACAAATTATTTAATATTAATATTAATTCTTTGTATTGATAATCAAGTCGAGTCGAGGCCGAATAGCGATTCATGAGTCGAGTTGAGCTCAAGCTCGAAAATACAAGCTTGATCGAGCTCGAGTTTCAAGCTTCGAGTTTTTTAATCGAATCGAGCTTGAGCTTGACGATGTGTCGACTCAACTCGATTACACCCTTACCCCGTCAACCAGACTTAATTTGCATGTATTTCGCTTATCTTAATACCCTAATGAAATCTCACAAAAACAAAGATATAGCAACAAAATAAGGTACCTATTAAAGTGGATATTCTTCTCGCATTCTACAATTATGCTTTTCTTAGCTCAAAATTAAACTCATTTCAACCTAACGAGTCAACCAATTATACTTTAAAAATAAACCAACTACCGCTATTTTAATTAGATAGCGATCGGTGCAAAGAATTTATTATTATTATTTAATTATTTAATTTAATAATAATTAATATTAATATAAACAAATTATAAATGATGACTTTAATCATATGCTCATGTAACCACTTTGAAAGTTCATGGAAATGTATGCATAACTAGTTGTACAGTACGTATTAAGAGTTGTACATTTAATGTGAATTTAGTAAAAAACATCTTGGATTTATCACCTCCCCCTTCATTTGACCCTCTCAGAAAGTTATCTTACTAATTTCTACGGTGTTAATAGTTGTATCATGTTCAACATTACAATAAACGGGTCGTAATCAAAATGGATAATTTAAATCATGAGCGTGATTGGTTCATCGTTTTGTTTTCTCCTTTAAATTATTTTGCAGATAGAGTAATGCTAAATGTGTTTTTTAATATAATAAAATATATTTAAAATCATACGATAAATGACGCATGAAATTCAGTTTTTTATGTTCACCACTCAATTTAGCACTTCAACCAGTTATTAGATTTTTATATATGTAGGCATACTTGTTCATCTTGTTAAATTTATATATACTAAGCTTTAAAAATAATAAATACGGAGTAATAAAATAATGTATAGTTTTCAACAACGGAGGGTTGTTTGTGTTTGAAATCTGAATGCCTACTTTGAAAGGTGTTGGATCACGTTGTCCATTTCATGTGTTTCTCAAATAATTAATAATTATTAAATAGAAAATTGATGTGTTTAACATGTCATATACTACAAATTTATTTATAAATAAACATAAATATCAAATCTAAATTATGATCGAAATTGTCTCTTTTATGTAACTAGGTCAAATTTGACATCTCTAGATGTACCTATCTAAGGCACCTAAATACCTAATTCTTTAAAATTTGTATGTTGATCTCATCAATTTCTAAGAAAGAAAGAAAAAAATTTGTATTTATATATATATACCTTTATTTCTCAATAATAATTTTCTTACGATGGTTTCTGAAAAATAAAAAGATACTACGTTGTTCTTATACATAATGCATGTTATACATATTCTCACCACAGTGCCATCTCTGGGGGTAGTTCCCCCAACCCCTAATAATTTTGAACCACGTAAAAATAAAAAATTTAAGAGTATATATGATATTATATAAGTTTTGCCCCAAATAACTGAACAAATAATAATATATTTTTTTTGCCCTCAACTTTTAAATCTTAGCTCCGCCCCTGATATCTAACAATAATTGTATAAAACAAAATGTTATATAGAAGATATATTTTCAAATTGCACTTATTCTCAAAGTGCAATTTCTCAATCGATTTCATATTGTTTGAACAAGTTTTAGTTGTAAAATAAATAGATAATTTTTCCTTGTTATTTGAGCAATTTTTAGTTGTAAAACAAATATATAATGTTTTAAGAAAACTTATCTATAGTCTCACCTCATTTTTTATTTTCTTTTATACTAGCTGAAAATTCATTTATAAACCAGACACCAATTTGTACAAGCAAATCAAACAACACATATATGACAATTATGTTTGCAATTTAGTAGCTAAATTCTTTAGTTTTCATCTAAGTAGCGGATTATTCAAATGGAGTAGAACATAAACAACTCATACCAAGTCTATTTCTTTAGGAAATGTCTATTTGTCGGATATGGAAACGAGGAAATGAACTTTCGATCATCTAATAAGGTATTTGGTATGAGTTATGTTTTAAATATTAAGAAACAAACTCACCAAAGTAGATATTTTCTTAACTTAAAATGGATTGAAAATCCATTCACATTCTCATTATAAACACATCCTAATAATGATTTGAGGTTTGGAAAAATAACTCAAAATAATCATAAAAATTTGATGCCACATTCCTACCCAAGTACCCAACAATAAAATAAGAGATCGCTATAATGCTTCTGTGATCAAAAGACTACCAAGAAATTATACATAAAAAAACCTCTTTTAATTCAAGCCGGACCCACCATCACCTCCAAAACGCTCGTTCCATTTGTGACGGAATCCTCCAAAGATAGGGGTTTTTGATGTGACCTAAAAAGTCATGTTTTTAGGCACATTATTCTGCACTTATTGGACTTATATTTGGTGAAATCATCTTAAAACATCTATTATTTACTTAAAATCACCAAAGTGGTCCAATTATAGGCATTGCTGTTAAAATCACCAAAAACATCCGTTTATCACGTAAAACGAGGCAAATAATGTCACCTTAAATATTCCCTTCTTAATTTACTTATGGAATTAGATCTTAATTCATATTTTATGATTCCATAGGGAAATCCAAGACCGGAGGTGAAAGAATCAGAAGAAACGGACGAAAGACGGAGAAGATACACAGTCTGGATGCTCGTCGATCGTCATCCGGAACACGCAAAAGTCAAACACTTCCAAATTTGGCAAACTCAGTGTCATTAGAAGCGTAACGGAAAAACGAAGCCAACGGCGCAAGAATCAAGCAAATCGGAGCCCAAACGAAGAAGATACGGACGAACCAAGCAACCGAGGAATCAGCGGAGGCCAAATGGAGCACCAACCCCCCCCCCCCCCCCTACACCAAGGGTGCCGTATACGGCACCTTAAGTGCAGTATACGGTACCTAGGGTGCCGTATACGGGGCCTTTTGCCTTGTGAGGTGCCGTTTGACCCCCCCTTGGTCTAGTACCCCCCGTATGCGCTTTGGTGCTTGTTCTTCATGCTTTGTGACTTGTACCAAGCTTCACCTCATTCTCCTATAAATACCAAGCCTCCTCATTCATTTCAAAACACACCTCTCATCTCATTTCTCTCTCTAGAATTAGGTTAGCATTCTCTCTCTAGCACTACTCTTAGGAGTTAGAGGAGAATTAGTAGGTAATTAGCATCCTCTCTCTAGCACTACTCTTAGGAGTTAGAGGAGGATTAGTAGGGTAGCTTTTGTAATAGAGTTGGAATTCTTGGAGGATCTCCTTTGTAATATTGCTCGGGATATTTCGGAGCTCTGTCCGTGTAATCTTTCAGCTACTATTCAATCTACGCATTACTTTCGGTTATTTCTATCCTTATCTTTCATAATGTTGCATGCTATTATTATGTTTGATTTAGGATACATTGCCATGATTAGTGAGTAGATTAGCTATTGTGTTTGTTATGATGTAGTTAGCTTGTTAATATTTGGGGTGATGCTACTTTATATACAATTGGGATAACATCGTTATGAAACAACGGAGGTAACGTTATACGGCTTTCATTTGTATAGCGCCGGAAACATCACGAATGTGTGTAGTATGGAACGTGGAAGCTATGAAAGTCGTGGGCACAATCCGTTGTGGAATAATGATCCCAATTGTTAAATATTGAAAACCGGTGTACTGTTAACTATACATTTATGATTTTAAACTAAACTATCGTCTTTCCTCCAATAAACGTGGTTAGAACCTTTATGACAAGGAGTAGCTAACCTTGTTCAGACAGTCACTACCTATCTATGTTTTCCAAAATAAACATGGTCTGATTTTGTAACTAGTGGAAATACTGTTTAAACTATCGTATAGTACACCGTGAATTAATCAGGGATTTATTGGGATTGAATCATTAAAGTGAACGGGATGTTTAGCTATCATAGATGGTTTTACTGTAATACAAGCTTAGATATATTGAGTTCAGATGGCTGAAAAGTATGTAATCCAGTTAAAGCCCTAATACGACTGAGTATCCGGTATAACGTTGGAAATACCTTTGGTGGAGTACAAACACGTGAAAACCTTGGAAAGGTCGAAGGCTGTATACCGTATTACATCCTGGCATAGTCTGTGATCCAGGAAAGACCGTAATACGGGTGAATACACAGTATAACATTGGAAACACCTATCGTGCAGTACAATTACATACAAACTGTGGAAAACCCTGTGGGTCGAAGACTGTATCACAGCCGAATATCTCTGAACTCAATCACAACCATTAATGTATATGTTAATCAGTCACCACCTGTCTTAAATCTTAAATGCCTTGCCTAGCTTAGATATGTTTGTCTGTGTTAAGAAAGATCAGTGGATAAATTGCGGACTGTCGCCTTATTCCTGCACCCCATCTGAGGGTCACCTAGTCTCGTCACAAGAGACGGCGAGGAGGGTTTCAAGACAGTCCGATCTGATCAGAATCTTGATAGCCTAGTACTCAGTGACATACTGATCGGTTAACCTGATCAGTAGGGTGCTAGTGTTTACACCACAATGTATCTACGTGAACGCAAGACACAAATCTTAAAAGACGTTTTCAAATATAAAACCCCAAATACAGCATCACCCCACGTAAAAGCTAACGAAGTCATAACAAACACAAGTCCCCTTATACTGATTCAACCTACCGCTTTTAATTAGTTTAAATTTAATTAGGACCTAAGTATAAAACCCCACTTAAAAAACTATTTTCAAACCATCGCTAATTTGAACTGTTTGTCCCGACAAGTCGTTTCCCAATACGATTAACTCTTTAGAACGACCCTAGGTCACACTTCAGCTATACAGCTCTAGTAGAACTTAGGTCCCCAGCAAAATATAAATTTTAAAACTAAACCCGTCGTGCTGCTGCCAGTTGCGAAAACGACCGTGACTACTGGCGGCGCGACAGTTTTCAAATTCAAATATCCGGAAAGATATCCGAATTTCGTATATCTGAAATTTCGGATACTATATATTTCTATCCGATATCTGAATTCGAAATTCGAATATCCAAAAATGTTAGTTTGATGTTTTTAAATTGAAACGAGCAATAAAAATGATTGATAACAACAAACAACCAACCAAAACAATACATAACCATTCAAGTAAAAAGATATTTGGATCTTTTATGAGTGTGTTTGCAAATTTTTGTCTTATATGAAGGTTTAAGTTCACTATAAAATAGGAAAAGAAAATAAAAACAAATTTCGGGTTTCAGATATTCGAAACTCTTGAAAATGACTATCTAATCCGAATTCAAATATTCGAATATCCGACTTTTGAGTATTTTCGCGTTGAATTTTTCGAGTTTCAAATTCGGATGCGGATACTTTTAAACACCATTATCCAAGAACGACGCAAAATGCTCAATTGTCTATTGAGACGCTGGACAACGGTTTAGGAAATGCTCCATTTTCTTCTCGACAACAAGAGCTCTTAAAAGCTTTCTATTGTGCCCTAGAAATTAATTATAAACCATCAACCCTTTAACATTAATCTTATAACATGGTGACCTATAAACCAATAAAGCGTTTCCAAAAATAAAAGAACAATATTCAATATCAAAATTTATTTATTATTATATCTGTCTCATATTTAGTGTCTACTTTTATTCTGCATACAGTTTACGAAAAGTGAAAACTAGAGTACTGCTAAATAGGTCTACTTATATAGACTTACAAGTAGGCCTAATTATCTTATTTGGTGGATTTATTTCCTCTTAATCTCATCTAATCAATATTTCAAACCCACCAATCATATCCTTAGACCAATATTTAGTCTTACACATTTAGGCCTACCAATTATTTTTCTGAAAACTATCAGTGTACACCAATAGAGTTTCATCTTGACTTTATAAAAATATTTAGATTGATTAAAAGTGTAGAATAAAACATTTATTTTAATTTATTTTAAAATAAATCAAAATAGAAAGATGAACATTTTAATCTAAACTGAAGTAAGTTTCAAACCAAACACCTAGTTAACTTGTAGGTGAAAGTAAAATACTAATAAAAAACTCTCTACCATAATCCACATAACCGAAATTAAAACCATGTGGAGTCGGTCCAATTAAGCGCCGGTTGCATCTTTTTTTCTTAGTGGTTTGTCGCCACCACAACACACCACCACCGCGTATATTCCATATTCCTTTCCTTTCCCTCCGGCGACTTCTTCTTCCCCCCATTTCCCCCGCAATTCACGCATCCCTTTCTTCACGCCGCTTCACACGAACCACTCATCCATCCATTCTCACTTCCGATGATCATCACCGTCACTCCCTACTTTCTTCAATTCCTTAATTTTCCATTTTAAAAATCAATTAATTAGTTAATATTAATATCTGTATATAGTTATATAAATTATATATATAATTTATGCATCCTTTTTGTTGTGTTCCGGCTGATGAAAATAATTCGATGCCGGCTACTCCATCGTCATCTGCCGCCCTGGGATCGGATAATTCAAAGCAAAGTAATCTGAATCATAACGTTAATAACAATAATAGTAATCATAACCCTAACCCTAACCCTAACAATCACGTTACGTTTGATTCTTCGTTGTTAGATGCAACACGGCAACCGATGATGAGATTGACAACTGGAGATCAAAGAGATGTGAAGATTAATGATATCGTAGGAAGTGGGATTTCAGGGATTTTACAGAAATGGGTTAATTATGGTAAAGGTTGGAGACCTAGATGGTTTGTGTTACAAGATGGAGTGCTTTCTTATTATAAAGTTCATGGACCTGATAAGATTATTGTTACTAAAGAGACTGAGAAAGGTGCTAGGGTTATTGGTGACGAATCGTTTCGCCGATTATCCAGATATCGAAATTCTTCTAGTTTAAATGGTAGCAATCATTCCCACAGGAAGCCGTTTGGTGAAGTTCATCTTAAGGTCAATTTTCGTCCCTTTTACTAATCTGAATTCAGTTTTAGTATATTGATTATGGGTATAACATATTGATTGTTGTTGTCATTTCAAATGCAAGTAAGTCCTTTTATTGTGTATATTGCTCCAATTGAATCCGATGATTTTTGCGTATTGATGTTCTATTTGACTGGACATGATGAGATTGTTTCATGCTATGTTTTCTAGGTTTCGTCTATTCGTGAAAGTAGATCAGATGACAAAAGATTTTCAATTTTTACTGGGACAAAAAGGCTGCATTTGAGGGCAGACACTAGGGATGATCGACTGGCGTGGATGGAAGCTTTGCAGGCTGTGAAGGGCATGTTCCCTCGAATGTCTAATAGTGAATTAATGGCTCCTATAGGTGCTGTTACTGTGTCTACAGAAAAGTTGAGGCAACGATTATTGGAAGAAGGTGTAAGTGAGGCAGCCATTCAGGACAGTGAACATATTATGAGGAGTGAATTTGCAGCAATGCAAGATCAGTTAGTGCTTCTTAAGCAGAAGCATTTGCTTCTCAGGGATACACTGCGAATGCTAGAGGTACATGTAATTTCTCAGTCACATAAAAAGTTTTCCGACTCAAAGTTTGATTATACTTGACTGTCTTATTTGAAATTCTTAAACCTTCCGTGTTCATTTATTCTATGCATGACTATTTTCTAGTTGGGGGGTAGGTTATCATCAATTTATCTTATTCTCTTGGTAGGTGGGTTATAAGTTCAATTTTGTTTGGATTTGTATAGATGTAGGTGTGTATGAGGAAACCCTTTGGTGTACTTCTAATGCCCTTTGAGTGAAATGAACGGAAATTGTGTAGAAGGAAAATGCATTACGTTGAATGTTTACATAACTGTAAGTCTTGGTGGTACCCAAATGTGATTTGATTATCAGTAAGTCACTACATCAACATTTGTTCATGCCGATTAAACCAACTACAACGTGATCAAGTTGTTCATGTTTTAGGGAGCTCTCTATATTTTGGGTTCTCATAATCTAAGCATATAATTGTGTAGGCTCTAGCAACTGTGTCTTTTCAATGTATTATGACTAGTTTATGGTTCTGTTCTTCCAGTTATACAAACGGCATATGTCATTCACATGCCAATGAATGAATAGCAACTTGAACTCTGTAGTAACTGTGATGTATAACTTCCATCTTCTTCGTGACACACTATCATATTTGTCTTTGATATCTCACTATAGCTATATGATGCACAATTTTAGTAGATTAGAAGACTGCTAAGTATGTGTACTACACTGCTACTTCGATTACTGATTTTAAAGTTTTGTTAATGTTTTTGATGTTGCTTGTAGACAGAAAAGGTTGATCTCGAGAACACAGTAGTGGATGAGAGCCAAAGGCAGTCAAAAGAGGTTGGAGCAACTTCAAGACTTAGGCAAGAGAAATACAGTGGTATGCTTGGGAAGTTGTTTTATTTCAGACTAACTGATTTGCTCTCACAATATCGACTTTTAAGATCGTTTCTTCTCCCTGCAAGGAATATGATATTTTAGTGCCAGTTGTCTAGGAGAACATGACAGTACCCATGCTGTCTTGCAGTGGTGTGTGGGATGTGTGTCAATATGGATATTCTGTTGTCAATTGATAATTTAAAAGAAATTAAGGCCAGCATTGTAATTGTTAAAAATATTCTTTTTCCTCCTTTTCGACACCAATTTCAGATGCAAGTAAAAAGAGTTTTGCCATATTCACAATATTTTGCTCTACAAGTTATTCTTTTTATCATGTTACAGGAAGATAACGGGTCATGGGAAACATGGGAATTGTACGTTTTGTAACTTTTAAGGAGACTTGGTGTTCGAGACAATCTGCTAGGCTTTATTTTATATATGATGGGTAGTATGTTATTTCTGCCTTGCATCCTTATCCATAGCCTTAGATGGACTGCAAATTGTAAAAAATTTATGTTGTAGCTTAAGAAGATATTGAAAACAAGTCTTTCTCACTGGTCGAATGTGTTGTCTATATGTCTAAAATGTGGTTATACCTTGCAAGTGATTGAAGTATACTTCACAGTGTTATAATATTTCTTCTACCTTTCTTAAAATAGCTAATATCATCTATTTATTGTCAGAAGCAAGTCCAAGTGAATCCGAGGATGATAATGATAGGGGAGATGCTGCAGAGGAAGAGTCAGATGATGAAGATAATGCATTCTTTGACACTCGGGACTTCCTGTCGTCAGGCTCTTTTCGAAGTACAGGATCAGACATGCGCTCCTCATCTTTTACTTCTGATGATGATGACTTTCAAAGTAATGAACCAGAAATTGACGCTTCCATTAGATCAGTTGGTACCAACTTCCCTCATGTAAAAAGACGGAAGAAGCTACCTGATCCCATTGAAAAAGAGAAGGGAGTAAGTCTTTGGTCTATGATTAAAGACAACATTGGAAAAGATCTTACCAAAGTATGTCTTCCTGTATACTTCAATGAACCCATATCTTCTCTGCAAAAATGTTTTGAAGATTTGGAGTACTCTTATCTTCTCGACCGGGCATATGAATGGGGCAAAAGGGTGAGTTCATTTTTCAAGTACGAAGATATATAATTATGGTTCTGGACATGGAAGCAATCATTCTTTTACAGCCTTTGGCATATATAAGTTGACTAGTAATTGCTAACCAGGATACAGTGTCAGCACTCAGCCTATAGAAGTTCTGAAACTTGATAATAGTATTGTTAAAATAGAATTGGATAAATTGCATAATTCTAATTGCCATACTCTAACTTACGGATCACGAGTCCAGTGTTATATTCTGTATGCTATAGTGATGGAGATATCGTTTTAGTTAGGCATTTTTCAACTTGCTTTCTGTTGTCATACTCGGATTTGAGTTGCCTTTATAATTGGAAAAAATATTGATGTTTGGTCTCATGACGGGAGTACTTATGTTGATCAAGTTTACTATCAAGTATCAACTTTTACCACACAAAAGTTACTTTGACCAAGGGTTAGTGGATATACTACTGCAAAGTTGCAAGTTATGCAGATGTCAGTTTTTGTACTGAAATACGTTGATAGGATTCTACTAATCGAAATATAGTCTAACGTAGGCTGGTGAATCTAAGTAATGAAAAGAGAAGGAATGTGCGATAAAAAACAACGGCCGTAGGTTTGTAATTTGTTGGTGGCTTGATTGGTCATTATAAAGTATTGAAGACATAGAAAGCGTGAGTATGCTAAGCATACTTTTGTTCGTGTAATGAAAACTTACCGTCATGATTTGAGATTTAACGTTGCGAATATTAAAAAATGGAAAAATGGAGGAAAATCAAGCTCCATAAGTCTCATTCTGTAGATTTTATCATCCATATTCTTTATCCCCATGATAACTTATATATATTGCTGATAGCATTGTGTTGCCTTATTATTATCTGTTTGAATGACTCTGCTACAGACTGCTTTCATTCGAGTCTCACCCTTGTACTATTAAATCTGTTTTAGGGTAACAGCCTTATGCGGATTTTGAATGTGGCTGCATTTGCAGTATCTGGATATGCTTCTACTGAAGGAAGAAACTGCAAACCATTTAATCCATTGCTAGGGGAAACTTATGAGGCCGACTATCCAGATAAAGGACTTCGTTTTTTTTCTGAGAAGGTTTACTTCTTTCCTGAACCATATATCAGATGGTCACTTTTCTAAGTGTGGAGTATTTCGACGAATCCTTTTAATTACTTGGTATACTCTTGCAACAGGTGAGCCATCACCCAATGATTGTAGCCTGTCATTGTGAGGGTAAAGGATGGAAGTTTTGGGGAGATAGCAACCTGAAAAGCAAATTTTGGGGTCGCTCAATTCAGCTTGATCCTGTTGGGGTTTTAACTTTGAAATTTGATGATGGAGAAGTTTTTCAGTGGAGTAAGGTACTGCATAAATGTGAATATCGAGTTTCCAACTCTGTAAGATTTAATTTCATGTTTAATCTTCTTTCAGGTTACAACATCCATATATAACCTTATATTGGGGAAACTGTATTGTGATCACTATGGCACGATGCGTATTCAAGGGAACCAAAATTATTCCTGTAAACTGAAATTCAAGGAGCAGTCTATCATAGAGCGGAATCCACATCAGGTTTTTCTCTTGTTATATTTTTCTAGTTTTACCTCTTTGAGTTTGTAGTCAGAATGACCATTTAAAATGTCCCATGTAATATTTGTATTCACATTTCTTCTCGTTTTTTTTTATTGCTCTATTGCTTTCTCACATTAGATGATAATTGATGTATTCTGGTTTGTTACTTGCTAAAATATTGTACAACTCAGCTTATTGATTTATTATTACGTTACTTAGTACGTAGTATTTGGTATGTTGACCCAGTAGAAAACTCTCTCTATAATATTCCCATAGTACTTCCAGTGTTCCATGCAATATTAAGAATCCTTTATAATGTGGTCCAGAAGTTTCCAGTTATCGATACAATCCAAATTCTACACTATATGATGGATTCTTCTTTCGCACTTACTTAGAAAGTACTCCAAATTTGATGGAAAAAAGTGGGTTGTGTCATTCTGGTTTTGTAATGTAATATCATCTTTTCGTGATGTAAGCTTGTTATTGTTTTATGTACTTGATCTGCTCCGTGTCTGACGAGCCTTTTGGCTTAATCAAGAAACAAGTTCTGAACTTCTGATTTGGCTTTTCTTAGACTTATTTTCCTTTTTATTTTGTTTTTTATTATTATAATTTATGTTAAAGGTATCCATCCTTGTCTGTAAATGTTCTTTCAAAACTAATTATATGCCCAACTTTTATTAAGAAATGTCTTCCTGTTATCATTGGTTTTGTTTCGTGATGCAAGTGCTATTTAACTAGTGTTTTTGGTGTTACATAATTTGACACGTAGTAGCTCTTAAATATCTACTAAATCTGTCAAACCCAATTTCTCATATGTGCTTGAAACTATGACCTCAGGTCGGTTCCATGTGAGGTAATATGACCACAACAGTGCATCAAGGTTGCTGTGAGCTTCTATGTCTTGGCAGATCAAAATTTCAATTTGCAATTGAACAATATGGTATCTGGGTCGTGTGCTTTAGGAGATCGCATGAATTAAAAATTATGACCTTGATCATCACTTCTAAATATTTAAAAACATAGCATGTAAATTCTCATAATAACTTCTCATAATAATAGCCTATAGCACTTTGAAACATGAGGAAGATCATGTATGCCTTTTTTCGTATGTACATTAAATATAGGTAATACTTTAATACCACAGGTTTTGTGTAAATGACATGTTAAGACAATATTTGACCTATTGGTCGTTTCTGAGTGTAGATTCTTCATGCTCTATCAGACCGTTGTCGGTTGAAATTGGTACTCAGTTTATGTGTTATGTTTGTGTAGAAACATGATTCTACTTGTGGTTGGTTCTTTTAATCGTGATGGCATTTTCTTTATTAGTTTGAACTTGCAATTTAATCATATAGTTAGTTTGAATTAAAATTTAATCATGTAGGTACAAGGAGTTGTTCAGGATAGAAGTGGAAAGACTGCAGCAACTTTAATTGGTAAATGGGACGAGAGCATGCATTATGTTAATGGGGACTGCTCCGGTAAGGGTAAAGGTGACCCATTTTCGGATGCTCATCTGCTCTGGAGAAGAAGCAATCCTCCGAAGGTTCCCACAAGATATAATCTAACACGTTTTGCTATTACTTTGAATGAGCTTACCCCTGGACTAAAGGTGAACTTTTGCTTATTTGATTGTTTAATATAATTTAATTTATTGATTAAAAAGCAGAAAGCGATTTATGACCTTCAAAATTCATTTACGGCACCAGAAATCTCTTCTTTCTGGGTGATGTTTTATCTACGATAAAGTGTCTACTGACATTCACATTTCAATCATTTTTTTCAGGAGAAGCTTCCACCAACTGATTCAAGGCTAAGACCAGACCAAAGGTGCTTAGAGAATGGTGAGTATGAAATGGCGAATGCAGAGAAGCTAAGACTAGAGCAGCGTCAGCGACAGGTAAATACTTTTTCTGTTCATGTGTTTTGGTTTAAGCCCAGTCATGGCATTATATACCTTGTTGCTAGAAAGATTTTCAAAGCTTGAAAATGATTCTCAGTAGACAATACTCTGAAAATTTTGAAACCAATTTATTGAGGTAAGACGGGAACCAAAGTTACTAGGTATTCTGTATTATTACCCTGGTCAAGCTGGGATGTATCATATGTATATGTGCTCAACTTAAAATGTATGATCAGTTTATTGTTTAAAGAGGATCTGCAATTGATATCATTGTGTGATGCTAGAAATATTAGGCAAGTTCTCAAGAACAAATCATGATCCAATGTGCTCGGCACTTCCATTAAGTATCTCAATTTGGAATTGTGCTTAGCTGTTAGCCTGCTTCATCAACAATTGATATATTATTATTTTTTGTCAAACTCGCTACAGAATCACCCACTCCTATACCAATCAATGTACCCATGCCTGCTCCTAGGCTGTTCCAAGATATAGCATTACCCTAAAATTGATTTCTTTTTGGAGCTTCACTAAGAATAATATTTACAATGACCGGAAAATGTAACTGAATTAGTTTGGAAGGAGAGAAGAAATTTCACACCTAGGAAGTGAAACACCTTGAAGAATTCTACTTCAGATAGTCAGACACCATGAGCAGATAGCGACAGTTTCTCGGTCTGGCCTAGACTACTCACGGGACGTGTGTATGCGCCCTGCATCTTGGATCTTGACAAAATCATGTACATGGGCATGGCGAACACAAATTAAGTTAGGGCAGTCTTAATCATAAGAATCCATTGGAAATATATTATGCTAAGGTCTTTTGGTAGTCGGCCTAACAGCATCTGAGGACTAATTCGACATTATGATAAGACTGTAACAGTCATAGTTGACAAATTACTAATAATCGTGTATAAATAGGTCGAAGCCATGGTGATTTTCGTTGTGCTGTAGCAGTAAAAATAAAATTAGAAAACGAATACTCATTCGTGCAAATACCACAAAGGGTTGTGATGGAAGCTCCAAGTAAGCTTTTAGCATGATCATGAAATTTAACAAGGATAGGGTAAAATTTTTAGTATGAGCTATAAAAAATAAAGTTACGTATCAGAAAAATTTGTTGTGAAAGTAACAGCATATATATAGCCACCAGCATACTCAGCTAGAAAAGACCCCAAGTGCTCTTAGTGAACAAGTGCAGAAGTATCTTAGGCCTATATTTACTTGGGTGCGCCATGAACAAATGTTATCGTGTAGGGATACTCGCACATCGGAATAAGTTTAAATTTGATTATTCATGCTACAAACTCCCTCAGCCAAACTGAGAATCCTATAAAGGACAAATCAGCTGTAGGTGTCCCAAAAAAGGAAGTGCTAAACTGTTAATCCCTTAGTCGATAATCATGAACCTAGAAGTCGTAGCTATATTAAACTATTTACTCACTCATAAAAAAGTCCAGTTCCTTTTATTTATCATCTGTGACCAATTTTAAGTTGGAATTTTCATAGTTTGGAGATAATTTCAAGGTAGAGCCACGAGATAGCCTAGCTATCTTATTATAACTGCCCAACAAGCTAATACAAGTCCAAGAGTTTCAAGCGCTGTCCTGTTATTGGGGTGAGAAAAAAATGACCAAATACGAAGTCTAATGGCATGCAAACATAAGAAAAACTACATATAACCTTGAACATGCAAAACTAAAAACTATCACACTTGACCATATTATTGATCCTTCTCTTTTAAGTGTTGGTCTAGTTTTGTTTTCTCCAACCAGCGGTTTTCTTAATGTGATTCAGGCACGGAAAATGCAAGAGAGAGGGTGGAAGCCGCAGTGGTTTGCAAAGGATAAAGGAAGTGATAGTTTTGTTTATACTGGGGGTTATTGGGAGGCCAGAGAACAAACTAAGTGGGATTCATGTCCCGATATATTCGGTCAATTTTCTTCGGATCAGACATTAGACTGAGCAAGTTTTCAGATATTCTCTACAATTTTTACATCGGAAGATGATGAGGTTGCTGACAAGACAAAGATATTGATAGGTTTTTTAGAAGGCTGCTTATGGTTCTCTTATTTGTGTTATGTTTTTTATATTCCCCCTTTCCCTACCTTGTATCTTTTATGTACTCTTGGTTTTATTTGTTCCTATAGTTTTTTTCTTTTTTTTTCCTTAAGGCCCCTGATTTGTGGTCCTTTTTATACATATTTATTGGATATTGATATGGCATAATATCCCTAAGGTCAGATTTCTTACTCTCTAAACATATCTTACAGAAGTTGTAAATGCTACTCTTTGAATGTTTTTTTTTTTATAACAAGGATATGATTTTGTAATCTT
The DNA here is from genome assembly GCA_949592205.1 of Helichrysum umbraculigerum. Taxonomy (NCBI): domain Eukaryota; kingdom Viridiplantae; phylum Streptophyta; class Magnoliopsida; order Asterales; family Asteraceae; genus Helichrysum; species Helichrysum umbraculigerum. Next base: position 21,126,843 of record CATIUR010000007.1, on the reverse strand, counting down.
TGCCCTTTTGCACGTGTATTCTTAAGCATATATGCTAATATGTCGGTTCACGAAGAACGGAGTCAAGGTCTTGACACTGGACCATGTAAGGTTGCACCGGACTCCTGATTGTCCCAGCTGTAATAGTGGCTGATATAACCACGAATAAGGCAGTCCCGTTTGCCTTTAATGCCAGATCTAGTTGACACCTGCATTTTATGATTTTAGACCACTGGTTGGATCTATTTGGTATGCTAAGTCTTTGCGGCTAGTTTTGAGCTATTTGCCTGTACTTTTGTATCTTTTCCCTTTTTAAAGTAGGCGTAAAGAAGTTTTATCCTTAAAAGATTTAGTTACATTATTTAGTGTATCCTATCTCATAACGTCAAACTTCTTTTGTTGATAAATAACCATTTAAAGGCAGTACTTGGTCGGGCATTATACTCAGAAATGTAAACAAAAGTTGATTTTTGTAAGATGATATGGTTCTACCTCATTACTTATGTTTTCATGGTTGAGAAGATGATGGACATGTTAATTTCATTATGCTTGATGTTTGATGGTAAAACAATCTTTAGTTTCATATCGTTAATTGTTCTTAAAATAGATTATTCTTGTTGAATTGGTTTTGAATATAGAGAAATACTATGTTCATACAATTTCTAGAAAATTATGTCCACAAACTGATGTGGATTATTTAGATTAAGAGAGAGAAGTAAGAAAGAGAAGATTAACAAAATTTGATTGGATCATGAATGATGCCACATTATTTTGTGAAAATCTCTTTGTTAAATTTTAGTGAGTCTAGTATTTCTCGTGATTATATATATAGCTAATAAAGAAGCTAAACATAAGACTGGGAAATGTAATGTAATCACCAATACATTGTTGAAATCATATTGAAGCAAGCACAGGTATAACTGTAACTGGATTGTAATACTAGAAGTGGAATAAATTTATAGAATTCGAAGATATTATGATTTTTAAGTAGAAAAGCGCAGCCCCACGCAAGCGAAAAGGCCTCATACATTGATCTTTTTATTCAAACAATTCAAGACAAAAATCTACGTGGAAAGATAAAAAAAAGGTATTGGTTTACAATATCATAATCCTCTAATCGCGTACATACAGATATAGGTATGACAATATCATTATCGAGCGAATACTAAAGTGAATGAACAACTAAACATCTAAAGACACGTTGAGAGCTTATGTTAGTATTAAAAGAAATCAATAAGAATGAACATCGTCCGTTAGTAGAATGCGTATACAATAACAAATACCACGAAAGCTAGCTAGCATAGAAAATGCTACACTTCACTATCCTAATTTGAGATTGGAGAAAAAAAGGATAATTGGGACCAGAAAGTGGATCATGTAACATGACTTAAGATCTACTATGCCTCAAAAAAGGTTATGCTAACAAAGAAACATGGCCAATGGGATTCAAGGTGCTCCTCCAAGTGTCATTCTTGGAATGTAATATTTACTATTTCAAATTAAGAAAAAGTTAAACCAATGATCCATTTCCATGTTTGCAAAAAGGATGATATAAATAAATCTTTTTCAAGGAAACAACAATATATTTATTTTAGAGGATCAATGATATAAAGATGTACCATAGAAGCCTCCACATGAGATATGAACTTTAGCATTGAAAAAGGAAATTACACTTGCATGACCTAGGTAAAAAACATGGATCTAAAGATGGAGACGTAGAGCAACCGTCGATTTTTAGGAGTTGATTATTGTGAAATAAATCATTTGGCCTTCCATCTAAGAATGTTGGAAAGAATGAATGACGACTGTAGTAAATTCGGAGAGCGTTCAATTACCTTAAATTTGATGCGATATCCTTAGGTGTTGCGTTCTTATTCTTTATTCTTTATCATAAAGTTTCTTTTATTTTAGCTAACCCCTATTAGCTTATTAGGTTACTATCACTAATCTTGAGTTATATGAAGATATTGATAAAACAATCGAAATGGATTATATAGACTAGAAATAAGTAGTTCAAGAATTTAATTCTAAGACAACATTGTTTGTAGGAGAATCAATACCATTCATATTTCAATGGAGCACGACCGAACTTATGACAGAACATGACCTGTAGGAAGTCATGGACTGCCCTTACCACTATACTATTTACTCATATCATTAACCAATAACATACGAATTCTATAAGCACTCATGCCTAGGAAGTTTCCTACAAATTGATCATATATTTGATTAGTATTAGTATTTAGGCCATCAAGAATATATTGTTTTTAAATACACACCAAAAAAGATTTAGATAAAAAAATATACACCAACAATTAATTAATTAATTAATTAGGTACCTCTTTTTCTTTATACCAAAGAAATGGAATCTCCTTAGATAGAATACTAAAAGAATTAACGGTAGACTTCTTGCTTTGGTGCAACTTGATAATTGAAATTTTGTGCTACTTTTGTAAATTAAAAGCACTTCATATTTAGTACATAAAAAATGTACTTAAATTAACTTATCTATATCTATGAATGATGAAAACATATGGGATTATAGCTTATTTAAAGATTTGAGATTTAATTTATCTAATAATTGATGAGTAGCTATAGACTATGCATTCTTTGGCAGAAAAAAAGGTAACTAAAAACAAAAATAATTTATGAAATGAAATGAAAACGATTAAATAAATTGAACATGTCAACAATCTTGGATAACAATTTCTTTAAGTAGCTGTAAAAACATTCATCGGCTCTATTCACAAACTCTAGTCAACATCTACATGTATGATGGAGGTTGGTTGAAGATGATGTTACGTACCATTTAGAATCAGTTTCGATGTAAATGAATTAGAAAGAACGAAGAAGTAAGGAAATGAGAGTCAACTTCCAACGGGACATACACAAAAAGTAAAATCCTCCTAAGTGTATTTTGAATGAATCTAATCTCATGAATCATGATAACCTAAAAAAGTAATGAAATTATTATTATTATTATTATTATTATTATTATTATTATTATTATTATTGATGAGAATGTATTTCAAGCTTCCAAAGACAATGTTTATAAAATGAGTATAGATTAATGAGTAATGATGATTAATTCTAAAAGAAAATTGAGAAAATATTTGAAAATTTGTCTAATCAAACTTATTTTTAATTAGTGCTTCTTTAAAGGAAAATTTCTTATCACTATTTTTATGAATGTATTTTAGACAACTACAAATAATAATGGTGAGGTGTTACAAGCAAAAACAAAAAAAATTGTAGTAGTGGAAACTTAAAAGTAATGGAGTATTTGTTTATGGACATTACCTACAACAAATCTGGTGAGGTGATACAAGCAAATCTTTGGCACACCATTCCATTTATATATTCAACCCATAAATTCTTTCCACGTACTAACTCCAACATTGCTAGAAATGGTAATGGGGCGGGTTCGGTGTGAGGTGTCAGCCCCAACCCCATTATTCTAAGCAATCCCCAACTCCACCCCAAACTCTAGCGGGGTCTTATCGGGGCACCCAATTGAGAAAATGGCTTACCCCAAATCCCAACGGGGTCTTATCGGGTACCTCGTTGAGAACATGAGCTCTTCAAATCCTAACCCAGTACTCATTCTCTATTAATAATACCCAAAATTCGGACGACTTGTTGATTCTTCTTAAAGCATTATCTAGACATACTCTAATTGTCATTCTCGTTTCAAAAACAAATAGTAACATGATCAAGACAACATATAGTAACTGGCCTCGTTGATGATACAACTATACTAAAAATATTAGAAGGATTACACATGTACACTACAAATAAATAATAACTAAACCGTTGTTGTGAACGAGGCCAATTACTATATTGTAAATATTATTGTAATTCAAAAAGTTATAAATAAATATATTTATTGATGATATTAGTTATTTATAGATATATAATAATTATTATATATACATATATTGTAATCACACATGCATATATATATATCGGGGCTGAGCGGGACGGATATGATACTACCCAACCCCAACCCCAACCCAATAGAAATCCCAATTTATTTCCCCATACCCCACCTCATCCCCAATAAGTCATCCCCAACCCGATCCAAAAATTACGGGATTCAAGGATCCCCATCGGATTCGAATCTTTTTGCCATCCCTAAACATTGCAGCTAAACCCTAAAAAAATATACGTAACTTTTTCAATGAATTGAGTCTTTTTAATTAGTGAAAGAGAATAAGTGAAATTCAACTCTCATATACTCCCTCCGTCCCAATTTTATTGTCCCCAGACAAAAAAATACGCAGTTTAAGAAAAAATAATCATTGCTCTTACTTTTTAGTAAGATGACAGTTTTACCCTCTACTTTTTTGTCTTATATATATAAACTAGAGGTAAAAAAGAACTTTATCTCATTATTCTTATCTATTTAAGGAAGTGGATAATTAATTTGGTACAACCCAAAAAGGAATACTGGACAATAGATTAGGGACGTAGGGAGTATATGATATGAATTAAGTACATTTTTAAGCATTTGATGTGAAAGAAGTTTATTAATGATTAATGAAAAAGCGAAAAATAACATTACTATAATTGGGATTTTTAAGTGTTTATAATTTTCATTTTCGTATCTCCTATTTCAATGACCATACAAACTAATCTTACAAAATTATTAAAATTTTCTTATTTGCTTATACTTACTATCAACGACAATAACAACAACACTATGTAATCCCTCTAAGAGTAGGGGATATGTGAGAGGTAAGATATAAATATTCATATTTGAACTAATGTAACTTTTGGGAGACCCTTATTTCCTCATAAGTAAAAACCCTAAATTATTGCCAATAGATTACACCAATTTATTGGAATAATCTCTACGAATATATATTTATTTAAAAATAATAAAAGGTGGATTCTTGTAGGACAATAGAGAAAAGGTGGAAGACCTAATTAGTTGTCCAAAATAATGATTAATTTATAGTACGGAAGTAGAATCTTGATTGGATGTCGTTGATTTTTAGTTGAAATTGAATAATTAAAAAAAAGAAGAAGAACATAATTCGAATTCAACGTCTATAATGGAGCTTTTAGCATTAGCATTATCAAAGATTCGTTTGTACTCCCAATAACGCACGTGTCCTTGGATAAATTCTCAACTTACATTAGTTGCTCATGTTAAAGCTAACTATATTTCGAGAGTAACCAAGGACAAACAACTTTAGTCATTGAACTTTTATAATCAACAATCCAGATAGCTGCGTCTTAATAATACGGCATTTTATATAAAATATAAAGTATGTGTAAAATCTAATATTACGAATCTAAATTGTTAATCACATAAATTAGCGGCTTATTCTTTACACTCAAAATGCATTCCACACCTATATTATATTATCATTTTTTTTTTAAATAAAACATCACTTTCCTTTTTGTTTCTTTAATATATCATTATTATCTATATTTATTATCCTTATGTGAAATTACAGAATTAAAAATCAAAATATGTCGCAACAAGTCAACAATGCAGTTTCGGATTAAACAATATAAATTAGTAGTCTATCTATGGAATGTCTAAAATATATATTAACCAGAAAGACAATGATTCTAATCTCTACCCCATATACACCCTACAACTAATTACTTTATAGATCGATATTTTTTTTAAATTGTTTATTGAAATATGAACCAAAAAGTAAATCTAACATGTATATACTTACAAAGTTCAACACCCAAGAATGACAAATAACAGCAAATTAACCTTGAAAAAGCAAATTCAAAAGTTTATCGATATCATTTTACTACTTGCATTCTAAAAGAACTAAATACTTTTTCTTCAGAGTAAATTCCATAAATGGTCTCTATGGTTTACATTGATTTACAAAAATAGTCCTTGTACTATTTTTTCAACATTTTCGGTCCAATAACTTTGGTTTTGGGACCATTTGTGAGCAAATCAAAAGTTACACAGAGGGACCATTTGCGAGCAAAAATCCAAAGTTAAGGGACCATTTGCGAGAAAATCCAAAGTTATTGGACTGAAAACGTTGAATAAAAAGTACATGGACTATTTTTGTAAATCAATGTAAACCACAAGGACCATTTATGGAATTTACTATTTTCTTTATGAGTTGGTAACTCCAAATAGAAACGCAATATCCATGGTAATCATTAGGAATCATAATCTGATACTCCGTATATTATTTGGGTTATAATTTAGATTGACAAGTATTCAGATGCACTACTATAACGAATATATATATTTATCCTTACTACATTACTTAAATCCAGAACCTCATTATGTCACACGTCAATAAACATTTGATGATTATTCGTCTTTATATGAAGGTGAATTATTTAACTATAACTAAATATTTTTCTTATCAAAAAGTTCATCTAATAGAGAATGTTTGGTAGACTAGCGAAGCTGAAGCTTCCACGTTTGTGATGATTTAAGTACGTGACAAAGTATGAGGAATTCATCTATATAACACCCCAAGTTTTAAGACATTTTTTTTTTTTTTTTAATTTCGGAAGCGTAAATCCCATTCATACCAATATAGATATAACATTATATATACGACATTTAGTCATACCAAAACATTACAAGTTTATAAGTATTAAGTATAATTACAACGCTAATACAATAACTGGGTGTTATGTTAACAAAACATGATTTATCCAAAACGATCAGAGTTCCCATTGTCAAACATTTCTTCAAACAACACCGTTGCCTAATCTTATCCCAAAAGTTAACCTGCAAGAGTAGGTGGGGAATTAGCACAAAGCTAAGTGAATGAACTAAATCTAACAATCTAACTTAGTATAACAATCAATTCACAACAATCATCTAAATAAACAATCAAACAGAGGATCGGTGGTTCTTGAGATACCCTCAGTCCGCGGTGGCACTCCAAGAACACTTAATAATCAACTGCAGGCCAATACAGAGATTTTTACCGATAGTTTATTGCTATCTTTAACCAATATGGATTAATTCACAACGAATGTTCATCCGACCCATAAGGATTAACCTATAGCAACTAAACCCAAAATTGACCTCTATCATTCCAACCTATCATGGAATTATTCACTAGCAAACAATCAATCTATCAAACCACAAGTTTAATCAACAATCCTATCATTATCGTAATGATAAATCAGTCAATACAAGCAACTTAAAAATTGATGCAACTAACTGTTAACACCAAGATTAAATTGTGAGAACCAGTCCACTCACCTGTCAGTTTCAGTCTCTAACTCAAAAGTCTTATTTTATTGAGTCTTCGGTGTCTCTGTAAACACAATAAAAACACAAGTTAATAACTTGCCTAAAAATTCAAATTATATCTATATTTAAATACTTACATCAATAATCAAGAAATATCAATGGATAAATGATATAAGTATTGAATTCTAACAATTTCACAAAACATCAAATTCGTCAAAATAACAAAGACAAACGCGATCCAGCTAAAGGTAGTGGGATCGCGTTCCCAAGAAGAAAACTTTCGGTTACCAAATAACACTGAGCAACGCGATCCGGGTCAGGGGTTCGGGATCGCGTTCCCCTTCACAAAATTTTCTGTTACCGAAAACCACAGAGGAACGCGATCCGGGTTGAGGGTCAGGATCGCGTTTACATGACCAAAACACGAAGGATCCAGTTTAGAACTAATGAACGCGATCCAGGTCAAGTTGTGGGATCGCGTTTCAAAGCGTTTCAGCTCCAAACAGACCTGCAACTTACAACTACGAACTACAACTTCAAAATCGATCAAGTTCAGTTATGTACTCAAACTTTTACCCATATTTGACCACAATATCATCTATGAACATAATGTAACAATAAACAATAACATCTAACATAAAAATCCATACATGCATCATCATTTTACCCAAATTTCAACCAAACCCACATTCATTCAAATAGAGTATGAAACACAAGAAATTTAACCTAATTAATCAAGAATTCAGTTTATAATCACTACACAAAACATTTTCAAGTATAACTTACTCCATTTCATCATTAATTTGACCTAATTCAACATTTCAAGCTTATGAATGAAGATGAGCATTATACACTTACAAATCTTTGATGATGATGATATGAAGAAGATGAAGAGCAAGATAAAAACTCAAAATCACAGTCTTCACTTGAAGAAATCAGTTCCAATATGATTTGTATGTGAAATGTGTGTGTTCTTGAGAGATTTAGGCAAAATGATAGAAGTGAGAACAAAAGGGATCGACCATTTCATTTAACACAACTGCATGAAATCTTAAATTATACCCCTTCTAAACTTATTGTCTGGAACCTAAATTTCAAACACGAGAAAATTATTTTATTTTACCGTCATCTAAAATTATCTAAAACAGCTAACATTTCAATAGTCACAATATTTTCTGAGGCTCATTTACCTATTAAATTTAAAATCGAACACGGTAAAATTTTAAATCGCATAAATAATTTAAAGAAAATACCTTTTTCTTCTAGGCCCGATTTGGGGATGTTACAAATCACCCCTCCTTAGAAAGATTTCGTCCCGAAATCTAACTAGACATAAATAAATTAGGATATCTAACCCGCATACTCTCCTCCGTTTCCCAAGTGAGATCCGCACCCAAACTATGTTTCCACTTAACCAAAACCATAGTAATTTCTTTTCTACGTAATTTGGTCACTTTCCTATCTAAAAGCTCGACAGGTTCTTCTACCAATTTCTTACTTGAGTCAACCCGAAGATCTTGCAAAGGAAGGATTTGGGATTGATCCTCCACATTGCACTTTCTTAAATAGCAAACATTAAATGTATCGTGAATACCAGCTAATTCAGGCGGAAGATCTAAAGAAACCGATTGTTCATTAATCACATGACGGATTCTAAATGGGCCAATATATCGGGGAGCTAACTTACCCCGTTTACCGAATCTAATAACACCCTTCCACGGAGAAACCTTTAAATATACAAGTTCACCTTCAACAAAAACAACAGGTCGCCTACGTGGGTCAGCATACTGTTTCTGTCTATCACGAGCCGCTTTCAGTTTCTCACGAGCAATCTTAACTTTGTCAGCTGTAATTTGAACTATATCGGGTCCCGCAAACTGTTTTTCTCCCGCTTCTAACCAACATGTAGGTGTTCGACAACGGCGCCCATACAACATCTCATACGGCGGCATACCAATGCTAGAATGATAAGAATTGTTATAAGCAAACTCAATCAATGGTAAGTGTGAATCCCAAGAACCGCCATACTCAAGTACACAAGCTCTCAACATATCCTCGAGTGTCTGAATAGTACGCTCTGACTGCCCGTCTGTCTGAGGATGGTACGCTGTACTAAGATTTACTCTAGTACCTAATTCACGTTGCAAACTCTGCCAAAAACCAGAAACAAACCTGGAATCTCTATCGGAAACAATGGATAAAGGAATACCATGTCTAACAACAATCTCATGAATGTACAATTGAGCAAGTCGAGTCAACGATGCCGTCTCACTGGTGGCTAGAAAATGTGCACTCTTGGTTAATCTATCAACTACCACCCAAATCATGTCATTACCTTTCTGAGTGCGGGGAAATTTGGTAACGAAATCCATAGTAATGTGCTCCCATTTCCATTCCGGAATATCTAACTGTTTCAATGAACCATAGGGCTTCTGATGTTCTGCTTTAACCTGGGAACATATATGACAAGTCTCCACCATTCGAGAAACATCGGTTTTCATAGTTGGCCACCAATACAATGGTTTCAAATCATTGTACATTTTCGTACTCCCTGGATGAACAGATAACCTCGATTTGTGTGCTTCTGACAATATCAAATCCCGAAGTCCCCCAATCAATGGAACCCAAACCCGTGACTGGAAAGTTTTCAATCCTCGAGAATCATCAATCAATAAATCTTTCCGTTTCAACAAAATCTCAGACTTTAAATTTTGATCCAACAATGCCTCTAACTGTGCAGCTTTCAACTGAGAAATCAAATCAGAAGATATTTCCAAACGCATAAAATAAATTCGATCGGAAGGTACATTTCGGCTTAAAGCATCGGCAACCACATTAGCTTTACCCGGATGATATCGGATTTCACAGTCATAATCCTTAATCAACTCCAACCATCGGCGCTGTCTCATATTGAGTTCTTTCTGAGAAAACATGTACTGGAGGCTTTTATGATCCGTGCATACAACACATTTAGTTCCGTACAAATAGTGTCTCCAGATTTTCAACGCAAATACCACAGCTGCAAGCTCTAAATCGTGTGTGGGGTAATTTCTTTCATGAGTTTTAAGCTGACGAGAAGCGTAAGCAATAACACGATCATGTTGCATTAAGACAGCACCCAAACCAGCATGAGAAGCATCGCAATAAACCACAAAACCCTCGGAACCATCAGGTAGTGCTAACACTGGCGCCTGACATAACAACTGTTTAAGAGTCTGAAAAGATGTTTCTTGTTGATCACCCCACTGAAATTTAATATCCTTTCTAGTTAGCTTGGTTAACGGGCCAGCAATTTTGGAGAAATCCTTGATAAATTTTCGATAATAACCCGCTAAACCAAGGAAACTTTTGATCTCAGAAGGTGATTTAGGAGCATTCCAATTCATAACAGCGTCCACCTTGGAAGGATCTACTTTGACACCATCCTTACAAATAATATGCCCGAGAAACTGTACCTCTCGGAGCCAAAATTCACATTTGGAAAATTTAGCAAAAAGATGCTCTCTTTTCAAAATCTCAAGAATCAATCTTAAATGATGTTCATGTTCAGCCTCAGACTTAGAATAAATCAAGATATCGTCAATAAATACAATCACAAACTTGTCTAGAAAAGGTCGACATACACGATTCATTAAGTCCATAAAAATAGCAGGAGCATTAGTCAATCCAAAAGGCATAACTAAGAACTCGTAATGACCATACCGGGTACGAAAAGCAGTCTTAGGAACATCTTCCTCGCGAACTCGTACCTGATGATAACCGGATCTCAAATCGATCTTAGAAAAATAGGATGATCCCTGTAACTGATCAAATAACTCATCAATTCTGGGCAATGGATATTTGTTTTTCACTGTTCTTTTATTGAGCTCTCTATAATCAATACACATTCGAAGAGTACCATCCTTTTTCTTAACAAACAATACCGGAGCACCCCACGGGGAAGAGCTCGGTCGAATAAACCCTTTATCTAACAGTTCCTGAATTTGACCCATCATCTCACGGATTTCAGAAGGAGCTAATCTATAAGGAGACTTAGCTACAGGAGTCGAACCAGGAATCAAATCAATCTGAAATTCTACATCTCTTACCGGGGGTAAACCAGGCAATTCATCCGGAAAAACTTCTGGATATTCAGAAACCACCGGAAAATTTGTCAAAGATTTCTTTTCTAACTTGCTATCTATCACATATGCCAAATAAGAATCACATCCCTTAGATAGAGATTTCCTAGCTTTCAACAAGGAAATCAATGGTAGACTACCCTTTACTCGTTCTCCTCGAGCCATGACGTATGACCCATCAGAAATCGGAATTCTTATAATCTTTTTATGACAATCAATGTTGGCCTTATTCAAACTTAACCAATCCATACCAATAACTACATCGAAACTAGGAATTGGCATTAACAAAAAGGAGACTAAGAAATTATGACCCTCAATAAGTATACTAGCTCCAGCTACCGATGTGGTAACAGGAACTAATTTACCGTCAGCAATTTCAACTTCTAAAGGTTTAACAATCAAAGAGGGGATCAATTTCAGTCTATCACAAAAGTTCACAGATATAAACGAACAATTGGCACCAGAATCAAACAATACACGAGCTGGTATAGAATTTATGATAAAAGTACCAGTGATGACATCTTCAGTGGTGACAGCATCATCAACTGTCATTCGGAAAGCTCGGCTAGCAGCTACTGGTGGATTTTTCCTCTTTTGACCAGATGATGGCGAACCTTTACCCGTACCCATACTCTGTCTCTTCGCCTCAAGACAATCCCCTGCACGATGCCCTTCTTTATAGCAATTCCAACACACGCTATTTGGGTAGGTACAATCCTTTGCAGCGTGACCAAAAATTCCACACTTAACGCATCTAGATGTCTGAGGAGTACAAGGACCATTATGTCTAGCTCGACATCTATTACAATAGTTACTATCCATTGGAATACCAGAATTCGATCTCCTGTTTTGTTGACTACCTTGTCCTTTCTATTTACTCGAAGAATCTCCTTTGTTTTTCTGTGAATACCTTTCTTTATTCAACACTCTTTTAGCCATAATATCCCCATCAACCGAACGAGCTAAATCATAAGCTTGAGGAAGTGAACCTGCTAGTCTCACTGTGGTACGATAATCAGGAGGTAATGTTTTCACAAAGTGATCAATTTTGGTCCGGTCAGTTGGAACCCACTGTTGCACAAACCGCAATTTATCTGAAAACTGCTTAATTAATTCATCAATCGTCATTTGATCAGTCTTTTGTAAGTCAAGAAACTCTTGCCTAATCCGGGAAAGATTATACTCCGAGCAAAATTGCTTGCAAATCTCAGCATGAAAATCTGACCATCTTATATCATTCAACTGTTGTGGAGATAATGGTGCAGTAATTGAATCCCACCATGACATGCTTGACCCTTTAATAATTGAACCGCATAAGGTACCTTATCCTCCTCCTCACAATGACATACATTTAGTTTTCTCTCTACATCTCGAAGCCAGTCAAGAGTGACCGTAGGATCGGTACTTCCAGAATAAGTTGAAGGATTGCAAGACATAAAGGTTTTAAGAGAACAACCTTTCTTCAACTGTTGAAAAGGTGGAATAGGTATTTGATAAGTAGTATAACCAGACGAAGGAAAAGGACCCGAGGCCTGATAAGTATAACCCTGTTGCTGCTGTTGTGAAATAAAAGGATTAGATACCGGAATCCGTGTAGAAGATACAATAGGTGGTACATTAGTCACAATGTGGGGACGAGTAGAAACTGGATGTTGAGAAGATCCAGCTCGTTCTCTCTGAAGTTCCAACACTCTATTCTCCAATCTCATAATATACTCCTGATCAGTTTCAGTTTCTCCACCGGCTAAATTAGATGTACCATTATGACCCTGGTTCTCTGGTGGTGCATCTGTCCGCGTAGTATCATTGAGAGTATGGGAAGGTGGCTCATTATCCGCCATACCTGTCATCACATCACATCTCAACATTCGTTAATTGTTAGTACTAGCAACTAACCAAATCAACTATCATAACTAATCCCCACCACAAGAAATGTTTGACCAACATGACTAAGTTTAGGATTGAACACTTTAAATATTCAATTCACCTAAACTTACGCTCTGATACCAACTTATAACACCCCAAGTTTTAAGACATTTTTTTTTTTTTTTTTAATTTCGGAAGCGTAAATCCCATTCATACCAATATAGATATAACATTATATATACGACATTTAGTCATACCAAAACATTACAAGTTTATAAGTATTAAGTATAATTACAACGCTAATACAATAACTGGGTGTTATGTTAACAAAACATGATTTATCCAAAACGATCAGAGTTCCCATTGTCAAACATTTCTTCAAACAACACCGTTGCCTAATCTTATCCCAAAAGTTAACCTGCAAGAGTAGGTGGGGAATTAGCACAAAGCTAAGTGAATGAACTAAATCTAACAATCTAACTTAGTATAACAATCAATTCACAACAATCATCTAAATAAACAATCAAACAGAGGATCGGTGGTTCTTGAGATACCCTCAGTCCGCGGTGGCACTCCAAGAACACTTAATAATCAACTGCAGGCCAATACAGAGATTTTTACCGATAGTTTATTGCTATCTTTAACCAATATGGATTAATTCACAACGAATGTTCATCCGACCCATAAGGATTAACCTATAGCAACTAAACCCAAAATTGACCTCTATCATTCCAACCTATCATGGAATTATTCACTAGCAAACAATCAATCTATCAAACCACAAGTTTAATCAACAATCCTATCATTATCGTAATGATAAATCAGTCAATACAAGCAACTTAAAAATTGATGCAACTAACTGTTAACACCAAGATTAAATTGTGAGAACCAGTCCACTCACCTGTCAGTTTCAGTCTCTAACTCAAAAGTCTTATTTTATTGAGTCTTCGGTGTCTCTGTAAACACAATAAAAACACAAGTTAATAACTTGCCTAAAAATTCAAATTATATCTATATTTAAATACTTACATCAATAATCAAGAAATATCAATGGATAAATGATATAAGTATTGAATTCTAACAATTTCACAAAACATCAAATTCGTCAAAATAACAAAGACAAACGCGATCCAGCTAAAGGTAGTGGGATCGCGTTCCCAAGAAGAAAACTTTCGGTTACCAAATAACACTGAGCAACGCGATCCGGGTCAGGGGTTCGGGATCGCGTTCCCCTTCACAAAATTTTCTGTTACCGAAAACCACAGAGGAACGCGATCCGGGTTAAGGGTCAGGATCGCGTTTACATGACCAAAACACGAAGGATCCAGTTTAGAACTAATGAACGCGATCCAGGTCAAGTTGTGGGATCGCGTTTCAAAGTGTTTCAGCTCCAAACAGACCTGCAACTTACAACTACGAACTACAACTTCAAAATCGATCAAGTTCAGTTATGTACTCAAACTTTTACCCATATTTGACCACAATATCATCTATGAACATAATGTAACAATAAACAATAACATCTAACATAAAAATCCATACATGCATCATCATTTTACCCAAATTTCAACCAAACCCACATTCATTCAAATAGAGTATGAAACACAAGAAATTTAACCTAATTAATCAAGAATTCAGTTTATAATCACTACACAAAACATTTTCAAGTATAACTTACTCCATTTCATCATTAATTTGACCTAATTCAACATTTCAAGCTTATGAATGAAGATGAGCATTATACACTTACAAATCTTTGATGATGATGATATGAAGAAGATGAAGAGCAAGATAAAAACTCAAAATCACAGTCTTCACTTGAAGAAATCAGTTCCAATATGATTTGTATGTGAAATGTGTGTGTTCTTGAGAGATTTAGGCAAAATGATAGAAGTGAGAACAAAAGGGATCGACCATTTCATTTAACACAACTGCATGAAATCTTAAATTATACCCCTTCTAAACTTATTGTCTGGAACCTAAATTTCAAACACGAGAAAATTATTTTATTTTACCGTCATCTAAAATTATCTAAAACAGCTAACATTTCAATAGTCACAATATTTCCTGAGGCTCATTTACCTATTAAATTTAAAATCGAACACGGTAAAATTTTAAATCGCATAAATAATTTAAAGAAAATACCTTTTTCTTCTAGGCCCGATTTGGGGATGTTACAATCTAAATCTAAATACTTAATAAAAGTATGAAGTTGAAATTGTAGAATGAAAGTTAAAATAGAAAAATAAATTTATATTAAGAGGCATTTCAAATATTGTTATTTTTTTAAAAAAAGCTAAATTTTCTTTTTAAGAACATACATGGTGGGAGTTTTTTCACCGTTTTGACTTATGAATGTTGTTAGGCAGCGTTTGCCCACTCTCCGACAGCATTCTGAAAAGTGTTCCGGAGCAACATCCAGCGCACGACGTTGTTATTTTTTATCCATCTTAACATCGATATAAAAAAAAATCATGAGAACACTGTAAACTGAATATCCCCTACTCCTCTACTTTTTAAGCATCAGCGTTTTCGTGAAGACACTGTAAATACAACGTTACCACTTATCGTGTTATTTGCCTACATATCACGTTATGTGACAACCGTCAAATTAGGACTAGAATTTAGTGCCTAATCAAGTTTTAATACATGTAATTAGTTCTGTGTTAGGCTAATTAATGTATCAATTATTATACATATATTGTTGAATATATATCTACAATTACGCGGTTTGTTTAAATCGTACGAGTTTCAAATCGAATGAATTTCGATACAATTAATACGGACGTTGGTGTAAAATTTATTAAGGTAATACAAACATTATTCAATAACTCAATTTTATTAGGAATATTATTTATTGTAATATTTCGTGGTCAATTCGTATTTCACAAATAGCACATATATAATTAAAATACAAACGCGCAAACAAATATAACGAATTTCATTTTAAATATCATAAATAGATAATTGGTAAAATTTTACAATAAAACATTATGTAATAATTTATAATTTAAAATGTATCCTTAAATAAATAAAATAAATATTTAACGTTTAAACTACGGAGAAAACGAACACCGCACGGAGCGAAGCGCGTGGACTGAAAATGGTGGGGATCCCACCATAATCACCTCCTCATCTTTCTTTTCTTCATTTTTCAACTTCTTTCTCTCTCTCTCTTCTCCCTATTTTCTCTCAACAAACTCCATCACCACCACCACACGAAAATCGCAAAATAAACACCTCAAACGACCTCGGATCTTCAAGCCCCTTTAGAATAAACGACCACCACGCGACGATCTACACTTCTATCTTTCCGGAATTTCATTTCGGCGATTTGTAAGTTTCCGACACAACTCCGAAAACTCTCGTTTTTAAGATTTATAACTTGCTAGTTGTTTGTATAACCTTGTAATGTCCTAAAATGGGTTGGGTAAAAATATTATGCCGATCGATGGCCGGAAAACGCGTTTTTGGAGTTGAAACTCCGATCAGACCCCGTACGTCGCATTTGGCCTGGAGCAAATGCGACGCAGCGACCTACGTCGCACTATATCCCCAACGTCGCATATAGCGACGCAGCGACCTACGTCGCACTATATCCCCAACGTCGCATATAGCGACGCAGCGACCTACGTCGCACTATAACCCCAACGTCGCACTTAGCGACGCAGACCCTTACGTCGCAGAAATCAACTACGTCGCCTATAGCGACGTCACGTACAACGTCGCATTAAATTGCGAATGTCGCACATAGCGACGTCATGCCCAACGTCGCAGTCCGGATCTGCGACGTAGCACCCTACGTCGCATAAAACAGAATCTTCAAACCTCAAAATTTTGAAGTCAAAGTTACTGTTCAAAAAAGTCAAATTTACTGTAGCAGTACTGTAGCAGTACTGTAGCAAAGTCAACATTTTAGAATTATTATTATTTCAACTAAATCACCAACGGGCCGTACACATTTTCAAATACACAATTGAATCAACTAAGTCATAGTAACTTAGATAATTCAATCAAACAAGTCGTTGTAACTTGTATCAACTTATTCCAAACAAGTCGTAGTAACATGTAACAAAACAATCAACCAAATCGGGGTAATTTGGACATCAAGTTAAGCAAACAATTTCAATGGTAGTCTTTCGAGATACCGGTACAATTAATGACAATTTAAGTGTCATGGACACATTCAGGTTTCAAGTCTTTGGACACCAACACACTGCTAATTACTTCAAGTTTAATTGCTTAACATTTCAAGACTCAGGTGAGTTTCATAGCCCCATTTTCACTGCTTTACAACTAGGGGTGTGATATTACTACTCGATTTTGTTTTACAAGTAGAACGCAAGTGCCAAACTTCAAATACTACATGAGTTTCAAGCTAATCAATTTAAAGTCCTCCATAAGCATAGTCTCTAGTATTTTATAGCGTGAATGTTAGTATATGATATCATATGGGATTGACAATCCTCATCCGGGTTAGCACGCACTAACCGGTCAAACGGATGTATTAGCATTTGGGAAGACGAGTGTGGATTAGACACTCGTAGGAGGCATTTCAAGTTAGGTTTCCTTAAGTGGGCCTGACAAATCAAGTTAAGCTCAGACTATGTGCTCATGGACAGTATAACTTTTATTTTGCTTAATTGCATTTTAAATTCATTATAAATCTTGCGGTTCTGACAACTATACATTGACATACAAACCTGTGAGCTCACCAGCGTTTTCGCTGACCCATTTTAGTATTTATCACAGGTACCCAGCAGTAGTTTGGCTGCACAAGCAGGAATTATTAGCTCGAGTCAGCATACATACAACTAGAGATTGGACTGCATTATTATATTTTGTAAAAGTAATTATGCTATGTAATCTCTCAATTTCAGGAATCGAGCTAATGTAACTATATTTTGATGTAAACATTTACATTATCTATACAAGTTTAAACGACGCATATAGTGGTCGTTCATTATATCTTATGTGCTTTGTATATTGATTAGTGACACCCAAATCAAGCTTCCGCAAATCATCAAAAATTTTGGGGGTGTCACAGATTGGTATCAGAGCCAGGTTATAGTGAACTAGGTTGCATTTAGTGGGCCTAGACTATGACCGTTAGGCAGTATTCCTTATTAGTTATGACCAGTTCAGGGATTACATCATACGACTTTAATTTAACATAGCCTGATCAACTATGTACAATTAAAGAAAGATGATGTGAAATCTGAAGGAGTTATGTTGAACAGGAATGCATTAGTTGACTCTGACCTCGAGAGAAACGGGACTCAAAACACGTCTGTGCTAGACACTCAATAGGTTGTTATGTGATATACATATATACATGAATAGACCTCATTACAACTTTAGGCTATATTATATTATATGAATATAGGCCTCTTTCTTTCAAACGTTTTGTCTCGAAATGACAAACACACCACTAGTTCATCATACTCGGACTAGTATCTTATTTCATTTCCTTGTTCTTTCTTACTCAGCATCATGCCTCCACGTCGTCAAATTACCCTTAGCGAAGCTGAGATCGCGGGAATCATTGCCCGCAGTGTGACCGAAGCCTTGGCTACCCGAACACCACCCGGTAGCGAGGACACAGCAACCAATACTCCACCGCCCAAACCCTGCTCCTATAAGGACTTTCTTAGCTGTAAACCGCTATACTTCAAGGGCACGGAAGGTGCCATTGGCTTAATCCGTTGGATTGAGCGCATGGAATCTGTTTTTAGTCTCTGCGACTGCACTGAGAACAACAAGGTCAAATTCGCTGCTTACACCTTTCAGGAAGGTGCACTCACGTGGTGGAAAACCCACGCAAACTCTGTAGGCCTCGAGATTGCAAACCGACTTCCTTGGGTCGAACTGAAGAAGAAACTGACAGAAAAGTACTGTCCTGAAGAAGAATTGCACAGGCTGGAGGAAGAATTCTGGCATCTGGAGGTGCAGGGAAATGATGTTGCTGAATATACCACCAAATTTCAGCAGTTTGCTCTATTATGCCCAGGTTTAGTCGAACCAGAAAGTAAGGGCATTAAGAAATACATTCGTGGACTTCCCGAGAACATCCAGGGAAACGTTGCTTCATCCAAACCAACTACTACTGAGAGTGCCATTCGATTGGCCCACGAACTCATGGCTCTAGTTGTTAGCCGTGAGACCTCCAACACCTCATCCTCCAACAACAACAAACGCAAATCCACTGAACACCACCATAACTCAAACAAGAAAAACAACGCCATCCAAGTCTACAACACCAACTCTAAAACCACCCGCAGCTACACCGGGGACAGGCCTTATTGTCCCAAGTGTAACTACCACCATTTTGGTCAGTGCAGTACTCCTTGCAACAACTGCAGGAGGTACGGGCATTTGACTAAGGATTGCCGAACCCCCAAATCCAACAACAACCCCTCTGACAGAAATACCCGACAACCTAAGTCCTGCTATGAATGTGGAAACCCAGGACACTTCAGGGATTCTTGCCCAAAATTGAAGAATAAGGGCAACAACAACAACCACCGCAACAACAACAACGCCAAAAGTAGCGCCTTCGTAATCAACTCAGGGGACGCCCGTCAGGACCCGAATGTGGTCACGGGTATGTTCCTCCTCAACAATTTAACTGCTTCCATACTGTTTGATACTGGTGCCGATAGGAGTTTTATTTCCGATGAATTTTGCCCTCTACTTGACATTACACCTGTTGCTTTAGACGTTAAGTACACCGTAGAGTTAGCAAATGGCAAACAGATAGAAACCGATAGTGTGATACCTAATTGCACTTTAAATCTAGCCGACGAAATCTTCTCCATAGATCTTATGCCTATTGAGATAGGAAGTTTCGATGTCATCGTAGGCATGGACTGGTTGTCCAAACATCGAGCCGAAATCATCTGCTACGACAAAATTGTTCGCATACCTCTCACTGTCGGTAGAACCCTAGTCATACAGGGGGAGACCGGAGGGACGAGGCTTAACATCATATCTTGTCTTAAGACCCGAAAATTTCTGAAAAAGGGTTATCCATCAATCCTCGCGCACATCATGGAGAAAAAGTCGGAGGAGAAGCGACTTGAGGATGTTCCAATTGTTCGAGACTTTCCAGAAGTCTTTCCTGAGGAACTGCCTGGTCTACCACCACCAAGACAGGTTGAGTTCTCAATCGATCTTGTACCAGGTGCTGCGCCTGTGGCCCGAGCACCATACCGTTTAGCTCCATCAGAACTTCAAGAGCTGTCCACCCAGTTACAGGAACTCCTGGAACGGGGGTTTATCAGGCCGAGTTCTTCACCTTGGGGAGCTCCGGTCCTATTTGTTAAGAAGAAAGACGGTTCTTTTCGAATGTGTATCGACTATCGAGAGTTGAACAAGTTAACTGTCAAGAATCGGTATCCACTCCCTCGAATCGATGATATGTTCGACCAACTTCAAGGGTCGAGTTGTTATTCAAAGATTGATCTCCGATCCGGTTATCACCATTTCGTGTTCGCGATGCCGATATTCCAAAAACCGCTTTCAGAACCCGTTACGGGCATTACGAATTCCAAGTGATGCCATTCGGCCTAACCAATGCACCGGCTGTATTCATGGACCTTATGAATCGGGTGTGCAAACCCTACCTTGACAAGTTTGTCATTGTCTTCATCGATGACATCCTCATATATTCACGAAGCAAAGAAGAACATGCGCAACACCTCAGAACCATCCTTGAACTACTTAAACACGAGGAGCTCTATGCCAAGTTCTCTAAGTGTGAGTTCTGGATCAAAACCGTTCAATTCCTTGGCCACGTGATTGACAGTCAGGGGATTCACGTTGACCCGTCAAAAATCGAGGCTATCAAAGACTGGCAATCGCCAACCACTCCGACCGAAGTACGGCAGTTTTTAGGACTGGCCGGATACTATCGACGCTTCATTGAAAATTTCTCCAAGATAGCCATACCACTCACGATGTTGACCCAGAAAGACAAAAAGTTTGACTGGACTGATAAACAAGAATCGGCATTCCAACTCTTAAAACAAAAGCTTTGCAGTGCTCCAATCCTCTCATTACCCGAAGGCACCGATGACTTCGTGGTATACTGCGATGCTTCACATCAAGGTCTCGGTTGTGTGCTTATGCAACGAGACAAAGTCATAGCTTATGCTTCCCGACAGCTCAAGATTCATGAAAAGAATTACACCACCCACGACCTCGAGCTAGGAGCTGTCGTTTTTGCCCTCAAAATCTGGAGACATTACCTTTATGGTACCAGATGTACAATCTTTACAGACCACAAAAGTCTCCAACACATATTCGATCAGAAGGATCTCAACATGAGGCAACGTCGATGGGTCGAGTTGCTTACCGATTACGACTGCGAACTCAAATATCATCCAGGCAAAGCAAATGTTGTTGCTGACGCCCTCAGTCGAAAGGAGCGAGTGAAACCACTTCGGGTTCGAGCCCTCAGTATGACCATTCACAACAATTTAAATATTCAAATTCTCACTGCTCAACTCGAAGCCTTAAAACCCGAGAATGTCAAAGATGAAGCCTTACGAGGCATGGATAAACAATTCGAAGTCAAACCTAACGGGATTAGGTATTTCTCAAACCGGATCTGGTTGCCTAAATTTGGGAACCTACGAGACTTGGTGATGGATGAAGCTCACAAGTCCAAATACTCTATCCATCCGGGATCTGATAAAATGTACCACGGTATCAAGGACTTCTATTGGTGGCCGAACATGAAAGCTGAAATCGCCACCTATGTCAGCAAGTGTCTTACTTGCTCCAAAGTCAAAATTGAATATCAAAAACCTTCTGGTTTACTTCAACAACCCAGTCTTCCTGAATGGAAATGGGAACAAATTGCCATGGACTTCATAACCAAACTACCCAGATCCTCGAGCGGTTGCGATACCATTTGGGTGATCGTGGATCGTCTCACAAAATCTGCTCACTTCCTGGCAATCAAGGAATCCGACAAAATGGAACGCCTCACCAACATTTATCTGAAGGAAATCGTGACCAAACACGGTGTTCCAATCTCAATTATCTCCGATAGAGATAGTCGTTTCACTTCGCAATTTTGGCAATCACTTCAAAAATCTCTGGGTACTCGACTTGATATGAGTACCGCATACCATCCTCAAACCGACGGTCAAAGTGAACGAACCATTCAAACACTTGAAGACATGCTACGGGCCTGCGTAGTAGACTTCGGTGTAAACTGGGAAAAACATCTACCATTGTGCGAGTTCTCGTACAACAACAGTTATCATACCAGCATCAAAGCTGCACCCTTCGAGGCACTGTACGGTCGTAAGTGCCGGTCACCTATCTGTTGGACTGAAGTTGGGGATAGCCAACTCACAGGTCCAGAAATCATTCACGAGACGACCGAAAGAATCGTCGACATTCAAAACAAACTCAAAGCCGCACGTGACCGTCAGAAAAGTTATGCTGACGTGAGACGCAAACCACTCGAGTTCCAAGTTGGGGATCGAGTTCTACTCAAAGTATCGCCTTGGAAAGGCGTAATCCGGTTTGGCAAACGAGGGAAGTTGAATCCCAGATACATTGGACCATTCGAGATCCTTGAAAGGATTGGTCCAGTGGCTTATCGATTGCAGCTGCCATCTGAACTCAGCAGCGTGCATCCCACTTTTCATGTTTCAAATCTGAAGAAGTGTCTGTCTGATGAGACACTTATCATTCCACTCGATGAAATTCGAGTTGACGAGAAACTCCACTTTGTTGAGGAACCCGCCGAAATTATGGACCGTGAGGTCAAACAACTTAAACAAAGTCGTATTCCCATTGTCAAGGTTAGGTGGAATTCGTGGCGCGGTCCGGAATTCACCTGGGAACGGGAAGACCAAATGCGACTCAAGTATCCTCAACTCTTCACTGATTCAACGTCAAACACGACTTCAACATAAAATTTCGGGACGAAATTCTTCTAACAGGGGGAGAATGTGACAACCGTCAAATTAGGACTAGAATTTAGTGCCTAATCAAGTTTTAATACATGTAATTAGTTCTGTGTTAGGCTAATTAATGTATCAATTATTATACATATATTGTTGAATATATATCTACAATTACGCGGTTTGTTTAAATCGTACGAGTTTCAAATCGAATGAATTTCGATACAATTAATACGGACGTTGGTGTAAAATTTATTAAGGTAATACAAACATTATTCAATAACTCAATTTTATTAGGAATATTATTTATTGTAATATTTCGTGGTCAATTCGTATTTCACAAATAGCACATATATAATTAAAATACAAACGCGCAAACAAATATAACGAATTTCATTTTAAATATCATAAATAGATAATTGGTAAAATTTTACAATAAAACATTATGTAATAATTTATAATTTAAAATGTATCCTTAAATAAATAAAATAAATATTTAACGTTTAAACTACGGAGAAAACGAACACCGCACGGAGCGAAGCGCGTGGACTGAAAATGGTGGGGATCCCACCATAATCACCTCCTCATCTTTCTTTTCTTCATTTTTCAACTTCTTTCTCTCTCTCTCTTCTCCCTATTTTCTCTCAACAAACTCCATCACCACCACCACACGAAAATCGCAAAATAAACACCTCAAACGACCTCGGATCTTCAAGCCCCTTTAGAATAAACGACCACCACGCGACGATCTACACTTCTATCTTTCCGGAATTTCATTTCGGCGATTTGTAAGTTTCCGACACAACTCCGAAAACTCTCGTTTTTAAGATTTATAACTTGCTAGTTGTTTGTATAACCTTGTAATGTCCTAAAATGGGTTGGGTAAAAATATTATGCCGATCGATGGCCGGAAAACGCGTTTTTGGAGTTGAAACTCCGATCAGACCCCGTACGTCGCATTTGGCCTGGAGCAAATGCGACGCAGCGACCTACGTCGCACTATATCCCCAACGTCGCATATAGCGACGCAGCGACCTACGTCGCACTATATCCCCAACGTCGCATATAGCGACGCAGCGACCTACGTCGCACTATAACCCCAACGTCGCACTTAGCGACGCAGACCCTTACGTCGCAGAAATCAACTACGTCGCCTATAGCGACGTCACGTACAACGTCGCATTAAATTGCGAATGTCGCACATAGCGACGTCATGCCCAACGTCGCAGTCCGGATCTGCGACGTAGCACCCTACGTCGCATAAAACAGAATCTTCAAACCTCAAAATTTTGAAGTCAAAGTTACTGTTCAAAAAAGTCAAATTTACTGTAGCAGTACTGTAGCAGTACTGTAGCAAAGTCAACATTTTAGAATTATTATTATTTCAACTAAATCACCAACGGGCCGTACACATTTTCAAATACACAATTGAATCAACTAAGTCATAGTAACTTAGATAATTCAATCAAACAAGTCGTTGTAACTTGTATCAACTTATTCCAAACAAGTCGTAGTAACATGTAACAAAACAATCAACCAAATCGGGGTAATTTGGACATCAAGTTAAGCAAACAATTTCAATGGTAGTCTTTCGAGATACCGGTACAATTAATGACAATTTAAGTGTCATGGACACATTCAGGTTTCAAGTCTTTGGACACCAACACACTGCTAATTACTTCAAGTTTAATTGCTTAACATTTCAAGACTCAGGTGAGTTTCATAGCCCCATTTTCACTGCTTTACAACTAGGGGTGTGATATTACTACTCGATTTTGTTTTACAAGTAGAACGCAAGTGCCAAACTTCAAATACTACATGAGTTTCAAGCTAATCAATTTAAAGTCCTCCATAAGCATAGTCTCTAGTATTTTATAGCGTGAATGTTAGTATATGATATCATATGGGATTGACAATCCTCATCCGGGTTAGCACGCACTAACCGGTCAAACGGATGTATTAGCATTTGGGAAGACGAGTGTGGATTAGACACTCGTAGGAGGCATTTCAAGTTAGGTTTCCTTAAGTGGGCCTGACAAATCAAGTTAAGCTCAGACTATGTGCTCATGGACAGTATAACTTTTATTTTGCTTAATTGCATTTTAAATTCATTATAAATCTTGCGGTTCTGACAACTATACATTGACATACAAACCTGTGAGCTCACCAGCGTTTTCGCTGACCCATTTTAGTATTTATCACAGGTACCCAGCAGTAGTTTGGCTGCACAAGCAGGAATTATTAGCTCGAGTCAGCATACATACAACTAGAGATTGGACTGCATTATTATATTTTGTAAAAGTAATTATGCTATGTAATCTCTCAATTTCAGGAATCGAGCTAATGTAACTATATTTTGATGTAAACATTTACATTATCTATACAAGTTTAAACGACGCATATAGTGGTCGTTCATTATATCTTATGTGCTTTGTATATTGATTAGTGACACCCAAATCAAGCTTCCGCAAATCATCAAAAATTTTGGGGGTGTCACACGTTATCACGCCTCGGATTTAGAATAAATACTGCAGATTTATAGATTATTAGTATATATATATATATATATATATATATATATATATATATATATATATATATTAGGTTTGGGTTCCAGTGAGAACATGAGGATTCCGTGAGAACGGTGAGAACAAATCATATCCATCCATTTAAAATCAAAGGTCCAAAATGGAGGTGACATTTTTGTAATTATTGAAAAATCTAAAAAATGGTGATGGCATTTTTGTAAATAAGGTAAACTTTAGTTTTCATTCACAATGCATCTTTTTTGTGAATTATAATTTTTTTTTTGCTTCACATATAATTTTGAAGTAATAATTTTTTTTTAAGTTCACAAAAGTTCATGAAAATTATGAATCTAAAATTTTAACATTCACAATTAAGATAACTTGTGTGAATCAATAACAAAAAATAAATATTCCAATATATTTAACATTCACAATTATAAACTTGTGTGAAGCTAACAAAAAGTGAATATTCCAAAATTTTTAATATTCACTGTTAAAATAATTTGTGTGAAGCAATAACAGAAAGTGAATATTTCAAAAAATTTAACATTCACAGTTAAGATAACTTATGTTAAGCAATAACAAAAAGTGAATATTTCAAAAAAATTAACATTCACAGTTAACATAATTTGTGTTAAGCAATAACAAAAAGTAAAGATTTCAAAAAATTTAACATTCACAATTAAGATAACTTGTGTGAAGCAATAACAAAAAGTGAATATTTCAAAAAAATTAACATTCACAATTAACATAATTTGTGTTAAGCAATAACAAAAAGTAAAGATTTCAAAAAATTTAACATTCACAATTAAGATAACTTGTGTTAAACAATAACAAAAAGTGAATATTTCAAAAAAATTAACATTCATAGTTAAGATAACTTGTGTTAAGCAATAACAAAAAGTGAATATTTCAAAAAAATTAACATTCACCGTTAACATAATTTGTGTTAAGCAATAACAAAAAGTAAAGATTTCAAAAAAATTAACATTCACGGTTAAGATAATTTGTGTGAAGCAATAACAAAAAGTGAATATTTCAAAATATTTAACATTCAAAGTTAAGATAAGTACTTGTGTTAAGCAATAACAAAAAGTGAATATTTCAAAAAAATTAACATTCACAGTTAACATAATTTGTGTTAAGCAATAACAAAAAGTAAAGATTTCAAAAAATTTAACATTCACGGTTAAGATAACTTGTGTGAAGAAATAACAAAAAGTGAATATTTCAAAAAAATTAACATTCACAGTTAAGATAACTTGTGTTAAGCAATAACAAAAAGTGAATATTTCAAAAAAATTAACATTCACAATTAACATAATTTATGTTAAGCAATAACAAAAAGTAAAGATTTCAAAAAAATTAACATTCACGGTTAAGATAATTTGTGTGAAGCAATAACAAAAAGTGAATATTTCAAAATATTTAACATTCACAGTTCAGATAAGTACTTGTGTTAAGCAATAACAAAAAGTGAATATTTCAAAAAAAATTAACATTCACAGTTAACATAATTTGTGTTAAGCAATAATAAAAAGTAAAGATTTCAAAAAATTTAACATTCACGGTTAAGATAACTTGTGTGAAGAAATAACAAAAAGTGAATATTTCAAAAAATTTAACATTCACAGTTAAGATAACTTGTGTTAAGCAATAACAAAAAGTGAATATTTCAAAAAAAATTAACATTCACAGTTAACATAATTTGTGTTAAGCAATAACAAAAAGTAAAGATTTCAAAAAATTTAACATTCACGGTTAAGATAACTTGTGTGAAGAAATAACAAAAAGTGAATATTTCAAAAAATTTAACATTCACAGTTAAGATAACTTGTGTTAAGCAATAACAAAAAGTGAATATTTCAAAAAAATTAACATTCACAGTTAACATAATTTGTGTTAAGCAATAACAAAAAGTAAAGATTTTAAAAATTTTAACATTCACAATTAAGATAACTTGTGTGAAGCAATAACAAAAAGTGAATATTTCAAAAAATTTTCCCTTAGATTCACAGTTAAGATAACTTGTGTTAAGCAATAACAAAAAGTGAATATTTCAAAAAAAATTAACATTCACAGTTAACATAATTTGTGTTAAGCAATAACAAAAAGTAAAGATTTTAAAAAATTTAACATTCACAATTAAGATAACTTGTGTGAAGCAATAACAAAAAGTGAATATTTCAAAAAATTTAACATTCACAGTTAAGATAACTTGTGTTAAACAATAACAAAAAGTGAATATTTCAAAAAAATTAACATTCACAGTTAACATAATTTGTGTTAAGCAATAACAAAAAGTAAAGATTTCAAAAAATTAACATTCACAGTTAAGATAACTTGTGCTAAGCAATAACAAAAAGTGAATATTTCAAAAAAATTAACATTCACAGTTAAGATAATTTGTGTTAAGCAATAACAAAAAGTAAAGATTTCAAAAAATTTAACATTCACAGTTAAGATAACTTGTGCTAAGCAATAACAAAAAGTGAATATTTCAAAAAAATTAACATTCACAGTTAAGATAATTTGTGTTAAGCAATAACAAAAAGTAAAGATTTCAAAAAATTTAACATTCACAATTAATATAACTTGTGTGAAGCAATAACAAAAAGTTAAAATTTTTCAAAAAATTTAACATTCACAGTTAAGATAACTTGTTCTAAGCAATAACAAAAAGTGAATATTTCAAAAAAATTAACATTCACAGTTAAGATAATTTGTGTTAAGCAATAACAAAAAGTAAAGATTTCAAAAAATTTAACATTCACAATTAATATAACTTGTGTGAAGCAATAACAAAAAGTTAAAATTTTTCAAAAAATTTAACATTCACAGTTAAGATAACTTGTGTTAAACAATAACAAAAAGTGAATATTTCAAAAAAATTAACATTCACAGTTAACATAACTTGTGTTAAGCAATTACAAAAAGTAAAGATTTCAAAAAATTTAACATTCACAGTTAAGATAACTTGTTCTAAGCAATAACAAAAAGTGAATATTTCAAAAAAATTAACATTCACAGTTAAGATAATTTGTGTTAAGAAATAACAAAAAGTAAAGATTTCAAAAAATTTAACATTCACAATTAAGATAACTTGTGTGAAACAATAACAAAAAGTAAAGATTCCTAAAAATTTAGCATTCATCATTTACTTTTATGTGAATCATTATTTATTTTTTCGCTAACACTATTTTATAGTGATTAAGCATTTATTTTTTTGTGTTCACAGAATTTTTATAAATTGTGAATTTTTTATAACATTCACCCTTATTTTAAACTGTTAAGTTAAATTATTTTAATCCAAATATACCGACCATACTTGATTGCAACACCAGCAAGCTATCAAATTTACTTATATGTTTAATATAATCTCAACCCACCGCCACTGCCCAATATATCGTTAATTCGTTATCAATACGAAGACCACCGCCAGTGACCAATAAATCATTATTAAATAGCTTGGTATGTGGCTGTTCAAAAGTTTAGATAATTCAAAAGTTTGTCGATATCATTTTACTACTTAGCATTCTAAAAGAACTAAATACTTTTTGTCTTTATGAGTTAGTAACTCCAAATAGAAACGCAATATCCATGGTAATCATTAGGAATCATAATCTGATATATTATTTGGGTTGTAATTTAGATTCACAAGTATTCAAATGCACTACTATCACGAATATATATATTTATCTTTACTACATTACTTAAATCCACAACCTCATTATATCACACGTCAATAAACATTTGGTGATTATTCGTCTTTATATGAAAAGGTGAATTATTTAACTAATACTAAATATTTTTTTTATCAAAAAGTTCATCTAATAGAGTATGTTTGCTAGACTAGCGAAGCTGAAGCTTCCACGTTTGTAATACTTGATTTAAGTACGTGATAAAGTATGAGGAGTTCATCTAAATCTAAATACTTAATAAAAGTATGAAGAGTTGAAAATGTAAAAGGAAAGTTAAAATAGAAAAATAATTTCTATTAAGAGGCATTTAAATATTGTTATTTTCTTTTTAAGAGCATACGGAGTGGGACTTTTTTCACCGTTCTGACTTATGAACGTTGTTAGGCAGCATTTTTCCACTTTCCGACCGCACTCTGAACGGTGTTCTAAAGCAGCGTCCAGCACACGACGTTGTTAATCTTTTTTACCCATCTTAACATTGATATAAAAAGAAAAATAAAAATTCTGAGAGCACTATAAACTCAATATCCCTACTCCTCTACTTTTTAAGCATAAGTGTATTCGTGACAACACTGTTAATCTTTTTTACCCATCTTAAAAATTCTGAGACCCGTCCCATTGGTGGTGGTTGGCATCCGTCGGTTCCGGTCGACGGAACCGACACCGATAGCATCAAGCCGTCGGTTGGTGGCCGTCGAATATCCGACGAGTGTGGCGGGGAAAAGTGGGGCCCGCTTTATTTTTTATTTTTTTAAAAAAATCTCGTCGTTTTAAAAAAAAATTAAAATCAAACCCAACGGCCCAGAAACTAGCCGTTTTTTTTTAAATTTTTAAATTTTCTTTTTAAACACTTCTTTTTAACTATAAACTAGTTTATAACCCGCGAATTCGCGGGCTATTTCATAGATTATTTTTACCTTTGCGAATTTATTTTATATTTGTACGTTATGAAATGATATACGTATATTATTATAGACATTTAATATTAGTATGAAAGTGTTAAGTAAATGTAGCATTTTAAACTATAGAGTTAAAGCTATAGATCATTAACGAACTTTCACATTTGTATCGAGTTAGGTAATGAACCGATTTTATTACTAATATAATATAATTAGCGAACTTTCAAATTTTGTGTGAGAGCATTGCCCGTTTCGTTCCTGTGATTGTCCAAAAAATCATGTACATTCCTTGACTTCACGAAATGTCAAAAATCATCCCTATATTTGTTATTTTCTCTCACAGGTAGTCCACTTTGTTAAATCTATTAACTTTCTCCATTAAGTCATATTTAGATGACCAAAATACCCTCATATTCTTCATCAAATCAAATCTCAACATCATTTTTCTTTTTCCTAAACCCTAAATCACCAATATTAGTTTCAATTTACTTCTCTTTTTAAACTTTATTAATTTGAATCCCAATTAAAACCAATCCATATCTGAAAACCTGATGCCAAGAATTCCCACCACCCATTTTCACCTCCAACACCTTCTCACCATCACGCCACCATCGTCACTGTCATTATAATTCACCATCGCTGCCACCACCATCATATTCGAAAGCGCCCGTGCTCCACCATAACAATCGCAATCGAGATAACGACAACGTCGATTTGCATGTGGTCGGAAATATCAATCATTAGTGTTCGTTTTCTTCCATGGCTTCGTTCACTCAAATCTAGGAGGTCTCGTTAATCCGAATTTGAACTATTGAGACAAACCTTCTTGACAATTTGGATTTAAACCGGAGTTATGGAGATGACATCAAACATGAAAAACAGAATGGGTCGATGTATTTATTGGACGCCTACCCTTGTTTGATCAATTTGTGTAATTTATAATTTTATTTATGTTTTTGACTTGACATCTTTTGATCTATGAGGATGTGAACTTTCCGTGTGTTTGCGTGTTAATGCAATTACTATAGAATTATTCAATTTAAATATGCAATTCAATTCGGACTTAATATTAGAGTGGAGTATGATGATGATTTCGTGAATTCAAGGACTGTACATAATTTTTTGGACAAACATATGGATAAAATGGGCAATTTTCTCAATTTTGTATTAAGTTAGGTAATATGTATTATGTGGTGTATTACCGTAATATCACGTAAAGCAAATTAAATAATACCACGTAATACATATTACCTAATTATCCCTTAATATCAATTGAGTGAGTGTTATGAATAGTAAATTATATTTACATTTTATTTTTCCTATTATATTAAAAATGTCAAGACCAAGTATGATGTATATACGTATAAACAGTGTAGAATAACGAAACATATTTTGTTAACCACGTGATGTCATTATATGAGATTACCCGTCGCAACGCGAGGGCACGACAATCCTTGTTTGTTATCAAATGTTAAAGTTCACTAGCTACATTAGTAATAAAATCGATTCGTTACCTAACTCGGTAGAAAAAGTAAAAGTTCATTGTTGTTCTATAGCTTTAACCCTAAACTATATTATGAATATGAAATGAAAAATTGTTATGCATTCATGACTATTATTGTGCGTCGACGAAAATTATGATGTATGTATATTGTTACACATATTTATATATTGAATAAAAATATGAATTTATTAATTATGATATCCCAACATGTTGGATTCTATTATTCTTTGAGATCGCAATGAAAATGAGTATATATGTATATCTCTTTTAATTTTAAAATAAAATATAAGTAATTGATTTTTTTTATTTTAAATAGGAAAAATGATTAAATATCACAATTAGGAGTACGAATTGGAGGAGGAAACTAAACGTGAATGGCAATTTGCAATGAATATAAATTAAATGTTAACATTAATATTAATTATGGGTAATTATCATAAAGTTTCAAGGGCATTTAAGTCTTTTGTATTGGAGCCATTTTGGTATTTAGGTAGACAAGTATGAGAGATAAGATCAAAGGCTCTAATTAATTACCGTTATTAATTTTATGGTCATGATTAATTTAGGTTAATCTATATTTAGAATGGCTACACTAATTTGGTTTTCTTTTATATATTAAAAGAGATACACACTCCATTTTACCCACTTTCACACAACAATACACCACAATTCACACCCATTTTACTCATTCCATACACTTCCATTTCAAACACCAAAACTTTCACAAAAATGTCTAAAAACAACAAATCAAAATCCAAAACAAAAAAGAAAGATCAACAAAATGTATCCAAAGATAAGGAGGATGAATGAACAATTCAAAAAAAGAAAAGAAGGATGCAGGAATGAACAATTCAATTGTTGTAAGTTAGTAATTGTTCTGTCCTTATCATCAATTTACTAATACGCTGAATCAAAGTTTAAACAAAATCGTCATTAGATTATCAAATATACAAAAACGTTAGTCGCATCCATCATCTTTTAACAAACTTAAACGACGTCATATAGCCACATATTAAGTTCCTAATTTATAAACATGTAGTATAACTATACAAAGTTCTTTAATATATTGAATAGAAATATATTATATTATGTATAGAAAAGAAGAACGACGTCACTTTGAGAATAACATTTGTAACACCCGGTTTCTGGGCCTGGAAATAAATGATATTTTATTAAGTTTTAAATGGTTAACTTGAAAATAAATAAGTAAAAGAGTCACAGGTTTTATTGTGACTAATAAAATGGTACTTGTTTTAAATAGTGGAACCTAACGGTAAAATAAAATATTTTGATTTACGGGTATTTTCGGGTTCCAGACAATAGGCTTAGAAGGGGTATAATTTATACCAAATAAAAGAATGGGGCGGTGGTGAGAGTCGATCATTTTATTTATTCACCTAACTTTTCTATTTCTCTCATATGTTCTGAACTCTCTCAAAGTTTCATAACCAAATTATTTAAGAAATCAAAAGGAAAATTTGAAGCTAACCTTGTTCCTGTGATTCTGATTAAAGTTATCATCTTCTTCTTCATCCAAAAGTGAGTTTGAATTTTAAGTTTATAAAATGGGTTTTCTTGAGAAATTGAGTGATTTTGTGAAATTGAAAGTAATTTGTGGTTGTTTGGTGTTGTAAAGCTATTTTAGATGTTATATGATGTTAGTGGAAGTATTAGAAACCTTAGAAATCGAGTTTCTTGAGTTTTGGAGAGAGATTTAGTTCGGAAATCGGAAATCAGCAGCGAAACTCGCTGAACCCAGTTCGTCCAGCGAGTCGAGTTGAGTCCTGCGAGTCGAGTTGACCTGCGAATCCAGATCACTGCGAATCAAGATTTTAAAACTTTTTGTTTTGCAAATTTTGAAAATGCGTAAGTCTTTCCAGGGTAGCGACTAGATGATAATTTCATTAACTTGGATTTGATTGAAATTTGCATGGTCACTCGGAAACGGCTCAATGATCAAAACTATATACTAATAGCCTAGGCAGTTTTTGGCCATTCGGGGTCATCTAGGGGTCAAAAAGGGGGCAATTTTCAGTTTTAAAACGTCAATTCGGGATTTTCTAGATTTTATATCTGATTGAACTTTTGTTTGCTTAGACTTCAGGGATCACCTGATTTAATAAATATACTAGAATGATGATTATGGAACAAGCTACTGACTTGTTATTATTTGTGTTCTTAGATAAGCAGCAGGAAACTCAGTGACATAAGACAACTGAGTTCAGAGACTGAAATTTTGTGAGTGGTAACTGTAGTCATCGGTTCAACTCAGTTGTAACAGGTTTGGTTACAACGGGTGAACATATTGGTTGTTGATTATTAACTGTTTGATCTACTGAGATATTGTTATACTTGAAATGGGTTAATTGGTTTATATTGTTCCATGACTGCATGACGATTATGCATTATGTGATATTTGGGCCACTGGGCATTATGTGATTATTCAGAGGTCAACGCTGGTTGGGTTTGTTGCTATTGTTTGGCTGGCGAGGTTTCCGATACACATCGTTGATGGATGAACCCTAGTCAGTGAAGATAGCTTCAAACTATCGGTAAATCACTGTTTTGGCCGGCAGTGGTTTAAGGGTTCTTTGATTGACTAATCAGGAACCGCCGATCCTCTTTGACGCTGTGTGTTTATTGTTTACTTGTTGTAAGATTTGTTATTTCTGAATTGAACTGTCGGCTACAGTTCCATTCACTTAGCTGTGAGCTAATCCCACCATGTTTATCATTTTGCAGATATCGTTTATGGTTAGCTTTTGGGGTCGAGCACGTGGATGCTAGAAGGGATGTTTGACTATGACTGCGTGGACTCTGATCTTTTTGGGAAAAGCATGTGTTTTTATAAACTTAACATAACACCCGTTTTAAGTAAATATTTTGTAATAGGTTATGTAATAGTTATGATGTTTTGAAACCTGCTATATTTGGAATATGTAAATGCGGTAAATATGTTTTGGGACGCGCTTCCGATGGTTAATAATATAATATATGTTTGTCAAATGGAGGGTGTTATAACATTCGTATCAATCGTACATTCGATACGCATTTAAGTTAAAAGCCATCATCGTATGTTAAACTATTATGAGTAATCTATGAGTATATATTGATAATATAGGATTCATCCCCTCATATCGTGAGGGGCATTGTAACACTTGTTTCTATCGAACCACATCCATTAATAAACTCTACGGAGTATAATATGTTTAAGTATAAGAATGATATTAGATAGTTCAAAGAGAATAATAATAAATATAATTAAAAACATAAATATAAATAAAAAAGGCTCGACAAAAAACTTACTCGAGCAGATACACTGTCAGCCTAATTCATAGGTAAAATATACACCAGACTAGCAAATTCTATCAAAACATCGATTCCCTGCAACCGCCATTTTTAGATCCTCTAATTACCTAGCCATAAAGGTCACGATCCCATACCACCACTACTCAAAACATATTCCTGTACAACTCATCACATATTATCTAAACAATTCCCCTAATCCCGTCTCATCCGTGCGTTTCTACTTCACACCCATTTAGCATACACCATCACATACCCTATTATCAACACCATCATATTCAAATTCCTTATTACTAACGCTATCATTAACCCTGTCACTCTCATTCTAATTTAACTCACCAATCCGTAGTTCAACAACATGAGAAACGTAACCACTATTATACTACACCACATCATCAGTTTCATCACACCTTGAGACTGCATGATAATGCTCAATGATTGTAACAAACAATTTGTTAATAACTGCGGTAAGGAAGATATATAACACATTGCTGCCATATTTATTATTTCGATGTCTGGTCCCATTAGACTATTTTACCCCTAACTTAATTGGTTGAGGGATCGACAATGAAATTAAAAATTGGGTTAAGGAATTGAACCTGCAAAAAGCTCGATTTGAGGACCAGAATTGAAACGAGTGACATATCTTATGGACTAGGAGTGTAACTTACTCTAGATTATATTTAGTTAATTAATGTAGGGATGTGCATTAAATGAGAAGAACTGAAAATACCCGAGGATTGAGGAGGAACCAGACCGAAACCGAAATACCCGAAGATATATGGTACGGTCATAGTTTTTAGATATTTGGGACTCGGTCCAGTCCTGGACCAAACCCGAGAAAAACGGGAAACGTACCGAACCGAATATCCGTATACATTCTTTAAATATAGCATATAACTTCATATAACTTCCTTATGTATCATCAAAAAATAACTGTTCATTCAAATTCCTTGTTACCTATGTGGGACTCGGTTGGTTATTTAAATCATGTGTATATATGTTTATACACCTTCATGGCTTCATATTATGTTCCCTTATAAATTTTATATCTAAATTATATAATGGTCAACATAACCATCATTAAGGTGGTCTATTGGTTGACATCCTGATACCCTATTACAAGAGGTCTCGGGTTCAAACCTCTATAGCAGTACATCTTGAGGTGGCTACTAAAAGCGTTGGATTGTTTATTTAACCAATGTGGTCTATTGTTTATTTTCTTTAAACCTTTATACTTGGATTTGTTTATGCACTTACTCCAAAATATATAGCTCATTTATTTAATCATTATTATATTTTTCAAGCTTCAACCTTTAGAGTGCCATCAATTTAGACTGTCTCCCAACTGAAAAAATGAAATATGAAAATGCTTATGTAGCTTTTTACCTCTTGAACATCTTTCACAAATTACAATCATACACATGACATATGGCTTTAAAGTAAGCCCCAAAAAAGGACCCAAATACATGAATCTAGGAAATAATTCCCATGTAAATTGGTGATTAAATATTTCCTACGTCAACAATTACTAAACATCGGTTAGACACAAATTGACAATGAAATCACGCATAACCAATCGAGTCGGTCTTTTGGACCGAACCGAACAGGCTCGTTTTGGAACCGAACCGAACCAAACCAAACCGATGACATATGATTCGGTCCTGGGTCCAAAAATATACTACAAATCGGGTCTCCGGATCAAACCGAACCGAGACAGTTTGGTCCGATCCTGAACCATACACACCCCTAATTTAATGCGATACATTTGTAACTCTTTAATTGAATTAATAAAGAGTTATACGATCGAAAAGTTTGTAACACCCAGTTTTCGGGTCTGGAATTAAATAGTATTTTAATATGTTTTAAAATGGTTTATTTGAAAATTAACAAGTAAAAGAGTCTCAGGTTTTATTGTGACTAGTAAAATGTTATTTGTTTTAAATAAATAAAGTTGACGGTAAAATAAAATATTTTGACTTACGGGTATTTTCAGGTTCCAGACAATAGATTTAGAAGGGGGTATTATAAACACAGTAATTAAAGATGGGGCGGTGGGGATATACCTACTTATTCCACCTACTTTCTTTTGTTCTTGAACTCTCAAACCTTTCACTCTCAAATCTTTTCAAAGAAATCAAAGGAATTAGCAATTAACTTATGTGGATTCAAGTTTGTGAAAATCAGATTGTAATATCATCATCATCATCATCTAACTATCATCAAGTTGTAAGTGTTCTTATTCTTTGATATTCTTGAGGTTGAATTGATTATTAGGGTTTATGATTAAATAGAAATTATTAAAGGATTGTAAGCTACTGATTATATATGGTTATTGAAGATTACATGTTGAATATATGATGATTTGTGAAAGATAGTAGTGTTCTTCAAGTTATAGGTTAGGGCTTGGGTATTTGTAAATTGATGATGATATATGTTAGAAATTAAGTTAGATAGTTTATTAGATGATGTTTGCTGTAATGATATGGTTATAGTTAAAGTTTGTAGTCATTTACTGAGTAAATTCGTGTATGGTAACTGAGTTTTGTGAAAATTGTGTTTTGGTTCGAGCTGTGCTAGATTAGCTTTGTGCAGGTCTGGAAAACAAGGGGAATCCGGCAGGATTCATAAGAATCCGGCGGATTCAGGCGGAAAATGGGGGAATCCGGACGGATTTACGGGCGGATTTATGAACGGATTCCTTAGATTTTTGGCTGTTTAAGATTTGGGACTGAGAATCCGGCGGATTCATGGGAATCCGGGAGGATTCCCCAGTTAATCAGAAATTGTATTTTTAATTTTAAACTCTTAAATATTATGAACTTATATATATGATTTGCAGTATCTAATAGGTATGCATTTAATATTACATACTTGAAGTGAGTTATGTAAGTAGAATACTAACTTGTTAGTATATATGATATCTATCTTAAGTGATGCATGTTTTGGAAAATGTTATTGTTTATGATATGAATTAAGTTATGGAACAAGATACTAACTTGTTATTATTGTGTTCCCAGATAAGCAGGCGGCAACTCAGTGATATAAGATAACTGAGTTCAAGGCTAGGATTATCGGTGAGTGGTTACCGTAGTCCTCTGTTCAACCCAGTTGTAACGGGTTCGGTTACAACGGGTAAACCAGGATAGTTTCAGTGATGTTCAGTTGTAATTATTGTTCATGTTAATTTCAGTTGTTTAGTTCTTGTTTATGTTGATTGAGTATAGTTGATCAAGTTGTAAAAGTTGGTCAGTTGATATTCCATAACTACATATGATATGCCTTTATGTGACAAGTTGTTCAGTTGATTCGGAGAGAGGTCAACAATGGTTGGGTCTGGTTACTACTGTGTAGCTGTCTAGGTTACTTTGAAACATATAGTTGAGAACTAACCTATTCAGTGAAAGTAGTATTCAGGCTATCGGTAAATCACTGTGATAGTATACCAGTGATTGCAGGTGACTGTGATAGTATACCAGGAACCGCCGGTCCTCTTGTACTTATGTGCATATGTGTTTAATTGTTAAGTTTATCAGTTGTAAGACTTGTTAAAATTGGATTGGACTGTTGGTTACGATTCCATTCACTTAGCGTGAGCTAATCCCTCGTTGTTGAATGTTTTGCAGATTTTGGTTAGTTTTTGAAGTAAATCGGGATGAAGGTTGACTGGGTGTTTGACTGCACGCGCTAACTCTGATCTTTTGTTAATATCTTTTAGAAAAGTTTTATATAACACCCGTTCTAGTTAATATGGTTTATAATTATATAATGATAGAATAGTTTGCTTTGGTAAATATTGGTTTGTAAACACGGCAAATATGTTTTGAAAACGCGCTTCCAGCTTTATAATATTATAATATGTTGTGTAAAAATGCGGGGTGTTATAAAGTTACAAAGTGTTTTCTTATCAACTGGTTTTAATGAGAAAAGTTCAACAAAGTACAAGAGTTTTTGAAAGAATGAAGGTACCAATGAGATTGTGACATTTGTACAAAACTCATTTACCCCCAAATTTAAATATCTCACAAATGCCAAATCAAAAAATTATAAAAATTGCACAATAAAATTCAGCGTTTTCTCTTCTTCGATTTGCCGTCCCTCAATGCATACTTTCGACGAATTTTTTTTTCGTTTTTTAGATGGGTTTTACAAATTATTAACACATGTGTTAGTGCTTAATTGTACATTTAATATAGGGTTAGGGTTTTGTAGGGTTTAGGATTTGGGGTTTAGGGTTTAGTAGGGTTTAGGGTTTTGTAGGGTTTAGTAGGATTTATGGTTTAGAGTTCTGTAAATCGTTTAGGGTTTAGTGTTTGAGGTTTAGGGTTCTTGCAAAAACCCTAAACCCGAAACTTTAAACTGTAAACCCAAAACCCCAAACTCCAAACCCTAAACCCTAAAACCCAAATTCTAAACTCTAAACCTCAAACCTTAAACACTAAACACAACACTTTAAAACATGTGTTATTACTTGTGAAACCCACCAAAAAACGAAGAAGAAAAAACTCGTCGAGAGTATGACTTGAGGGACGGCAAATCGAAGAGTAGAAAACGCTGAATTTTATGATGCAATTTTCATAATTTTTCGATTTGGTGTTTGTGAGATATTTAAGTTTGGAGGTAAATGAGTTTTGTACAAATGACACAATCTCATTGGTTCTTCCATAAATCATAAAATTCTTGTACTCCCTTGATCCCAGTATTATAAATTGCTATATAGTTTGCTAAGTCAATTCATGTGTTAGTTGTTAAACGTTTAAAACTCGTAGTTAAATCCTGTATAAAATGTAACTCGAAATAATAGAACTTTTTCATAAATGATGTAAAAGTCACCGGTTGTAATACGTAAAAACGAATTGAATAATCTAAATAACACCCTTCGTAAGCATAAGTATAATGAGCTCACTGTAAATTGATAAAGTATCACACTACTAGAAATATGCGCATTACTCACCGATATTTCTCACGCATTTCACTCGGAATTTCGACGATTGATCTTTTATCAATTTATTTAAACATTTCACATGGATTTCCCTCAAAAATTACTAACAAAACTATAATTTGTGGGAAAATGACCCACGATAGATCTTGTATAAAGTTTCCCATGAATTTTTACGAATTATTAATTATTAAATATATATGATTATTTTAATACATTTGTCGATAATTTGTGAGAAACGTTTATGTATTATTACGGATTACCCACTAGTTTTAAGGATTAGAGAAGCGGCCATAAACAAGAAAGTCTTGACCAATTTGAAAGATCATTTAATGTAGTTGAAACTAGTATTTTACCCGGACGTTGCCCGGTTATATGGGATGCCATAAAAGAAATATTAACATCATGGTTTGTAAGAAGAATTTTCCGTGTAAATTGGTTTAAGTAAAATGAAAATGGATGAATGACGATATTTCTAATTTTTAATAAGTATCTATTTACTTATGGATTTCTTTATTTTTATTTGGTTTTTTCATTAAATACTTACTAGATCATAACCCGCAAATTTGCGGGCGAGATCATTATACTTTTTTCAAATTATTATTAGTGTAGAGACGTTAATTTTGGTGTGATTATGTTAAATTTGTTGCGATCTTATTAGCAAATAGTTTATGAAGCTAAGTACATAAATGAAAAACATGAATAATATTCGCCAGGTAGTTGAACATCAACATGTTCGCCTTGTAAATGAAAACACTTTACCTGCTCATCTGGTGCTACAAATGTAAATCGATTTCTTAACTTAATTGGAATCGTATCATCATCAACATCAAAAACACTGCAAAACGATGAGCTCTAGAGGATCTAATCCAATAATTTTAACCTCAAGTGGAGAAGGAGCCTCTTCATACTTTAGAATCAGGCGAACATGCTCATGAGTTTGAAACTTTTTAGCAATCTCCTCGAATTCCCTCTATCATAAGTCATGACATTGCACTATACAATCACTAACAATTAGATATCTGTTTACTTGCAGAAAGAATCGTGATATATTAGATGATGACAACAAATTAGATGACAATAAATGGTGACCCAAAAACTTGGAAAAAGAGAGAGAGGGGGGGGGGGGGGGGGGGGGGTGGTGGTTAATGTACAGTCCAAGGTACTTGCTGTAACAATGTAATAGAGTCATTAGATATTTAGACATATTGTTCTTATTAAGTTGTGCAACTTCTCTTTTATTTCATAAACCAGTCTTTCCATACTTTTATAGAATTAGGCTCCTACCCATATAAAATAATAATTCGATCGATACCAGGTAGTTGCATTAAAATGTAAAATAATGAATGCCTTTTAACTCTTATATACAAAATCAACAGGTAGTTGCATTTTCACAACCTATTAGATGTGTTATTACCTGGATAAAATGGTCCTAGCAAGACTTGGAACTTCCGGCAACATGTTTCCCATTTAATTATATGTACTCCACGTACTGCTTTGCAAATGTTAGCTTCGGCTTGTATCGTATATTCAAATGGCTCATCCAAAAAAAAAAAAAATCATGTTAATAGCATCATGTAACTTCTTAAAGAGATATATAAAAGAAGTTAAGATCTAACTAACATGACCTGAGTGGCATAACATTACCATGGGGCATAAGTAGAATGTCTGCCCAATGCCATTAACAATTCACCATTAGTTGTAATAACTTATATATTCCATTCTCCATTTTAACCAACTGAAACAAAAGATCAAAATATATAACATAAGATGAAACTAAGTTTTGAATGCTAACTTTTCATTATACAAGCTTACTAATCAAGAAGCATCAAAATGGTAGAAAAGAATGCCAAGCTTGGTTCTTTTTAGCGGTCGGGTTTAAATTACTTGTTTGCAGGTAGCAATAGAATAGGATTGGAAGACTTAAAAAGTTTTTAAATGAATAAACCTAGAATAATTTTAGGTTTTGTAGATAACCTATAAGTAGTAAACCTTTATATGGTGTAAAGTAAAGATGGAAAAATGGTCTGGTCAGAGAAGTAATTGGATGAGTATGAGCTGCATCACATGAACTTTCATTGTCCATGGATCAGAGATGGACGTACCTGGAACAACAGTGATCTATTTCATCCAAACGACCAAACATATTACTGCTGGCTGGCGAAAACAGGCAACTCCAAAAAGAGCTCTCAATAGCTTTTAACTTTCTCCCACCTACATTCATCATTTAAGCTGTTACTTGAATATTACCATTTGCAAATCTAATAGTATAATCAGCTTAGTCCTCATTTGATATGCACCCTGTGGGCATAGGTTGTGAGCCTAGTGACCAAGTAGTAGGGCTACTTCATTGTGACTATGGCCACAAGGCTTTACAGAGACTCTCCTCCCATAAAGAACTGAAGGAACCTACCCAGTAAATCAAAGTGAGCAAGGTTACTACCAAAAAATCGGAGATGTGGTTTCCCAGATATCGAATTCAAGAGAAAAAAAAAACCATATATGGACACCATTTGTGTGTAATGCTACAAATCATACATCTGAGAAAAATATTACGTACCCATTTGCTGGTTAGTGAACTCTCTGATATGTAAAATAATGTTGCTTTAGCCTCTCCAGCAATAGATTTACCTACCATTGTTTTCATTGTTACTAAACCATCGATTTCATAGTTACCCTTGCCGGTAAGCACCTAGCCATCAAAAAGTGAGGGTTTTCTGGACCTTCACTAATGAAAAGATACAAACAAACGAAGTTTGTCACCATACACAAAATGTACATACAAAAAATGTTGGGTCAACTTTCAGCCCATTTAACCCGTCCAACCCATTAGACCTGCTTCATTGATAGCTATTTTTATTCTAACCATTTTGATAAAAATGAGTTCATATAGTAACCTCTAAGATATCCTAACATATACTGCACCTACTGAGGGATCAAATAAATGAACGCCTCGTCGTGGAGAAAGGCAAACTTTATAAATCTGTGACAAAGAAAGATATTTTAGCATATACCATGGATACCCAAGCAGAATACAACTTCCAGTCTGATTTGTATAGCATACCACAACAATTTGGCCCAAACATGATGTTCTTTATAAGAATATTGCAGCCAATCAAACCGTGATGACGGCTTGGAATGAACTGGTCCAAACATATCAGATACTAAAGATATCTTGTGGTTTTTCTTCTTACTATGTCACCCAAAAACATTCACGATATCCTTTATTCATTACCCTGCATCGGGATCCTTGTATTTATCAGCGGAGGACTATAAAGGATATCAGAAAAACAGAACAAAAATCAACTGCTAGTTAAGAGATCTACCTGATCATTAAACTGGCATTAGTACCGGTCCCAATTACCATTGCAGCAACTGTCTTTGTCATCAAATGCCCAAGAGCCATTGTTCCCGCACTATCATTCACCTGTTAAACAAATAACAATGGATCCATATATAAAATTTCATTAATGATGTTAAATGTTCAATGATACAAAATTACAAATTCGAAGCCCAACAATAAAAACCAATGTAATAAGCTTTCAAAATTGAGATAAAAACGACAGCAATATGTCAAAGGAACTAATACCCTATAAAAACAATTAAGTAGATTTCAGTCTGAAGTGTGCAAGACAAAAATCTGAAATGGAAGCTCACGCCACACTAATTTTTTATATAACTAACTCATGTGACCCGCCCAATTTATCACCTGTACTAAAGAACGCACATTAACATTTGATTAGTGAGCAATGTGTAGGAACATAAAAAGGCTCGCACAATAAGAAACTTACTTATTAGTACAACCATTGGACTACTTGTGATAGGGCACAATAAAGTTTTTATCTAATCCAAACAGTCAATAGGGTGGAGATAAACTCACGATTATCAATTAAATCACTTGTCCCTGACTTGTCCTCCATATCTTTCCCAGCAGTATCCTTCTATATAATAAATACCCAAAAGTTATATTAGACATATGAATAAACTATTCAAGCCTATAAAACGCAGAAACAGTGCCCATTGTCCCAAATGAATTTTATATACGAAGAATGATATAGAAAGATAGGAATACCTGAGACCCCTTTTGCAGGGCTAGAAGCTTTAACATCATTAGTTTGCCATTTTTAGAAACATGTCTAGAATGAGCATCTGCCAAAAGCCAGAAACCACACAATTGGCAAGTATCCAATCCAATATACAATATACAGCTAAACAAAAGTCTAAAGTGCAAGCATTTACAATTTATGTGCTTAGTATATTAAACTGTAATTGGTTAATGCATAACTGCTGAAACCATCATCATTTATACCAAATTTTTAAGGTTTCATTTCAGAATTTGAGATTTGTTTGTGTTGATAAATCTCTAATACAACCATTATCTACATGTTAACCTTGAAGCTTCCAAAGCTATAGAGATCAGTGACTCCAATTATGCTTTTTGGAGTAGGATCCTGACCAAATTGTTTATCTTATCTCATCATTTCGGTATTCAATTTTACTAATTAGTAAAGGTGACAAAATGGGTCAGACCAGTTAGGTAACGGATCAAATTGGAAAGTTTTATGCGGAATGTAATGGATTGGATCAGTTTGACCCAAAACAGTATTACAGAAAAAACAATTCTTATAATAATTAGTGTGCCAAATAATATCAAAACCGAAGTTGTATGAATTTGTAATTTATCAAAAAAGAAAGAAAAAAAAAGAATGATTTAGAAGGTATCATACATTCAAGTTACACTTCCAGCAACTTTCAACCTTTGGACCGTTTGACCCATTTCCTTTAATCTAATTATTACTTTTTATCATCAGATATAAAACACAACC
The DNA here is from genome assembly GCA_949592205.1 of Helichrysum umbraculigerum. NCBI lineage: Eukaryota > Viridiplantae > Streptophyta > Magnoliopsida > Asterales > Asteraceae > Helichrysum > Helichrysum umbraculigerum. Next base: position 21,082,044 of record CATIUR010000007.1, on the reverse strand, counting down.
TAAACCAGCCTATTTATAAGTAAATGAGTCGGAATTGCCACCTTTAGTTTTGATCTCCTTACCAGTCAAAGTCCAAAGTAAACTACTTTTGCGAGTTCATCATGACTCAATAATGGGCTTACATAGTGATTCTTCATGTGCTTTCACATCTCACTTGACAGAAAGCATGTTCAAAAGATCTCTTTTAGTAATGCATCATTATGAAATAATAAATAGCAGATGATTAAATTTAGATATGAACAGCACTTCTGCTATAAGAAGATGATAGAGTGATTTCTCATGTTTTATTTTCGAAGAATCAAATTCGTTTCCGTTAATGAAGTCAATATTTTGTTTAACAACATCCATGGCATTTCATGTTTCCGAATACTCTCTTCCATCATGTATATCTGCTACTTCATAGCAATTGGTTTAGTTTAAATGCTGAAAAGTTTTCGGGTCTCCTAATTTGAACTTCTTTAGTTACATCCCCGAATCAAAGATTATTATGTTTAACGTACCATCTAGATTTGAAATAAGTCAAATCACTTTGTGGGTGCTGCACATAGCATGTAAAACCAGTTTCTCTCAGGGTCAGAAACTTGGCATGTTCAAAAGGTTATTTTCATCTAAATGGAAAATGAATCTGTCGTGATATGGTTCTATAATCATTGGAATTTTTTTGAAGATTCAAGAAAGCAAAAATTAACAATGAAGATCATACCTTGCCACTTGTTTTATAAGCAGTTGTGGGTGTGTTCATTTTGCCCAAGACATCCATTTAGATCAACCCCTCATCAACGCTAAACACCCCCTGCAATGCAATCAGTTATTAAAGGGAGGAGCAAGAAACAATTTATATGATTTGCTTCATTTTCAAACCAAAATATAAATGATACACAAATAAAGTACTCATTTAGTAAAAGAGCTGGAAAAGAACAGCCACTTGGAGCCCACCAAGTAGTTCAACTTCCGTTCCTTCAATATAACAGTGAATTTCAAAGTCCTTAAAAGCTGACATATAGGCAAGCGCAGTTCAAGGACCAAGAGGATACATCTCTTTCTGTTCTACAAGTATTTCCAACTTACACTATTCCCATTGAGACCAACCTATGTAACCCCATTGTGACCACCCACAACAGTGTAGATATATAAGTATTATTCTACGATTTGCAACATTGCAAACATTATAAAGCGATTGAATGAATATAGTGGTAACCATATAAATGTTTTTCCCACGTATATCTTTTTCCTTAAATCTTTTAGTTTCTAATTATTGCAGGGATTATTGACATCATAACCTTCACGCATACCCTACCTTGTTTCCACAAACTTGAAGCAACTAAATGGGTCACATAGCTATATGTTCCAGCTAAATAGTCCCCTCCTAATTCTTCTTGTGATCCAATAAAAGCTCCTTAATTGTATAAAGAGCACAAAAGAATAATGTGTATATATGATATCGAAATTTTTCGTCAACCATTATTGATGCCAGCTAATTTCAAAGGCAACACAATGGGATGAAAAAAGAGAATTCATTGAACTTAAACATTATAAAACAGACATATTCAAGACATCTGGTGCCAATCAGATGAACATATACGAATATGAACCATTGTGTCTAAATGACCTCTTAGACTTCAACGACTTTCTATTATGAATATGAACCATCTGATTATCACCCATGAACAAATTCAGTCAAAATTTCAAGACACATTTCTGAATATGTGGTGCAACAGTTAAGACCTCATTTAATTAGAGCAATTTTAAATTTCATTCAAGCATTTAATCAAACACTTGGTGTGCAAACGAAATTTTGTGTAATGCGTACATCAAACTACCTAGTATTGAAACTCATATTACAAAAATCAAAACCATAACCAAATCCACCAAATCAGCCATCTTTATATATAAGAATTTAAACTGAAATAGAACAACATACTAACTGTTGGTAATTCATACAGAAATTGAAACCAATTACCTTCAAGTCTTCAAACATTAGATCTAGATAGACCATGAATCAAGAAACTTTAAATGAAACGAACCAAAGAATCATAAACATGAAGTTAATCCACAAAGCTTCAATTTTGATTGGGGATTCATGGGTTTGCTTGATTTTGGTGCTGAATTTTGGTTTCGTCGGCCGTGTTTTTTTCCCATTTGGTCGGCGGTTTTTTTCCCCTTTGGGCGGCGCCTTCTTTTTTGTTATGAAGGGTACTGAATAATATAACACCCCTCGTTTCATTACAAACAATTAATATAATAATGGCGACTCGGAAGCGTATATTTAAAACATACTATCAATGTACTCAAAATGTCAATTAACTTTTTTCAAACTTATTACATGACATTTCAACAAACTCGGTGTTATATAATTCAAAACATCTCTTTAGTTATCCAAATAACATCAGAGTAACAGCCTGTCAAACATTCCATCCAGTCCCACAACCTCCTGCCCAATAAGTCCCATATATTTAACCTGCAGGAAGAACTGTGGTGGGGTTAGCACAACGCTAAGTGAGTGAACCAATAACAACAGTCCAACTCAGCATAACAATCTGTTTACATCAAATAACAATAAACAGACTATAAACAATGAATCAATCATTCAATCACTAGCCGTCATTCATTATGTCATTCAAGCTACGTCAATCAAACATTATCAATCATCATGAGGATCGGTGGCTCCTGTGATACCCTAATACCGGTTTGGTAATCAAGGAACTCTTATCAATCATCTGTATTGGCCTATACAGAATTACCGATAACCAGTTGTTAATCACACACGACCTAGATCTCCAAACCAACATTTCAAGTTTCAAGATCTCCTGTCGTCTACAATAACAACCAAGTCCAACTGTCAAGTCAAGTTGACCTCAGAATCTTACATACTAGCTCAAACAGCCAAGTAAGCAACTATTTAACTATCATAGCAGGATATCTCAACAGATGCATCATATCAAGTAATACTATAAATTACTTGTTGTAAATCAAATCATTACAACTAAATCACACTGAGGTTACAGATCCACTCACCGACTACCTCAAGCCTCCACTCAGTAGTCTAATATCACTGAGCCTTCTCCACATCTGAGAATCAATATCAAATATAAGTTAGTAATCCAGATCATCAATACATAACTTATATCAATCTTTAACATTTAGGAACTTAACATAATTAACATTACAATTACTAGTTCCTAATTTTGTATTAATGATTTACAATATAATCATTATCATATATTATCCTATAACATATATCAAGCACATTACTATCGAAATCAAACAAGTAATGCTGAAACAGTCCTTCAAGCCGCCGGCTTCCTCCTAGAAGCCGCCGGCTTCAATCCACCACCCGCCGGCTCCCCTTTCCAAACCGCCGGGTAATTTACTATTTGTGGTAACAGAACTAAAATGGGTTTTAAAGACTACACCAACCGCCGGGTCTGGTTTATGCCCGCCGGGTTCCTACCACGCAATACAAACCGCCGGCTTCACCTATGAAGCCGCCGGCTTCTATCCAAAGTGCATAAGCCGCCGGCTTCCTCTATAAGCCGCCGGCTTCTATCGTCGTTCAGGCCTGGTGCGATCTGCAGAAACCCTAACTCACGGGTTTTATGCCCAAAACCCACCAAACTCAATTTCAAACCGTTATATACCACTAATAACATCGTATGAACATTATATAACAGTTATAACGAGTTTATAACATCTAAATCTCTCAAATCATCAATTTACCCAATTTAATAAAAATCAAATTCTTAAATACTCAAGAATACTTACTGATTAAAGAATCTAACGATGGTAATCTGATGATTAGGAAGTTTCACGAGAATCACAACTTCCTGATTTGATTTCTGGATTGATTTGGAGGTTTTCAGAGAGTTTCTGTGAGTTTCAGAATAAAAATGAATAACTTTCCTAAATAGGAAAGGATATATATAAGTCGGCTCATCCAACCGCCTTCAATATACGGGTATAATTTAATACCCCATCTCAATCTATTGTCTGGAACCCGAAAACCACTTGCGAGTCCAAACATTTTATTGCACCGTCAACTATATTAATTTACAACAATTAATAATTCACTTATCACATTGGAATATTTAACTCCTATTCCAATTATTTCACTATCTCAAACAATATTATTTCCAAACACATTTAAATCAAGAAATAATATAAAACAACTAGGTCCAATTCGAGGATGTTACAACTCTCCCCCCCTTAAAGAGATTTCGTCCCCGAAATCTAACCTCATTCAATCTGTCTAATGTGAGATAATCACATATATCTTAACATACATTTGTCCTCAATAGCAACTTACAACTATACTTAGACTGTTTGAATTCTTTCCACATGCACATATCCAAATGTACATGCTTCTATCTTTTCCTATGCACACTTACAGTGTACCAAATCAATATCATCAATCAGATATATCTTATAAACAAACACTTACTTTAACAAGTGAATCCTACAATCACTTAATCAACAAGTAAAACTTAACATTACTTAATAGGTCTATGCAATCCGAAATTAGCAACATGCTAAAATCTTTAACCTATTCTCACTGTTCATCACTGTTAACAATAAAACAGCAGTAACAATATTACAACGGTGTTTATTAAACCACAATGTACCTAGCAACATTGAAATATAATTCAGCTCACGACCAACAATCAATCTAATATACAGATCACAATCTTAAATCTCTACCATCAAAGATCTGAAATTCAAATCTAGGTCAACTTTTCATCCAAAAGTTTCATACCTATACTCTTTTGAATACCCTATCATATTCACATATCATTTCAATCATATGAAATCTTTTACTTAAAAGTAATCCAGATTCATATCACCTTAATAAGCAAAGCAGAGGTCACACTCAGTAGGTAAAACTACAATCAACAAGTACTTTGCTCAATCAACAAAAGTACCACAATCAATCTTACCTACAATCAACCAACCTCTACATTGACTTATTTCCATTTGTAACTCCTTTCATTACAACCTATCAATTGTTAACAACAACAATAACACTTCCAATAATCACAACACTAATGATTATACAGTTCAGTACATCTATCAATACTCACTATATATCTCCAAAGTTTTAACTAACCATCAAGTTAGAATTTGTATATTACTTAAACTGATAAGACATCAAAATCTTTTCTTAGCAACCAGTTATTTCAACTCAACCTTACAATCATAAACTACTAATCACAAGCAATTAGAAGTTATACAACTTTAATCACATAATCACTTAGTACCACATTCCATCAATCTAGCAACTAAGTCAATCCTAATCAACATTATGATACCACAATTCAAGTATCACAATATCACAATGTGCTACTCTACAACACATTTCAACAAAATCTACATCAAGTTAATCACAATTAACTAACCTCCACATGTCTTATGGCACATTTTAATTCAATCTATTAAAACTTATCATGCCATTTATTATCATGTATACCACACATACATATCTACACAACTTCAGGTACTCTCTTAAATGGACATATACACATCAATTCCATTTCATTTTATACACTAGGCCATTCAAACTATTAAAGTCTATACCAAGCCTTCATATTACTACTAATCATCACATATCCATACTATAGGACATGGAACAATTACCAATCAACAATTCTATGTTTCACTTATATACATACCACTTAGTATATAACTTAAACAATTTAATCTAAACTTTACAATAAAAGTTTGGTGAATACAATCATCACTTATCAATTTCAAGGTTTCCCTTACTTCACACTTTCAAATCTGCACAAGTACTTAATTTCTCCAAATATGAACAACTTTTCAATTCATATTTCTCAATTTATCAAACAAGGATCAACTAAACCTTTAACACCATTTACATTCAGATATACTTTCATATCATATCTTATTTGGATCTAATCCCAATTTATCACTTTATCACTTACTTTATTTGTATACAATCAACAAATAACTAAAGAATCCATTAAATTCTTTCAATGCTTAAGTGATTCACTATAAGATACCAATCAACCTAGGCAACTAATAATAATACTTTCAATTATTTCTTATCTCACCTTCTTACCCAATCAAAGCTATTATCACAAGCTTCACACACTGGTAAGATTTTCCTATCACAATTCTAATCAATGTGATTTAATTATTCTAACATATCTTAGCAAATTATAACTGTCATATCAAACAATGACTTCATATCTGTATAATTCTTCAATACATATTCAGTTCAAATATCAAATATTACCCAACTGAATACTCAATTATACTTAACACTATTTCAATTACTTAATACTAGCTTTAAGTAATAACTCAAGTCTCACAAACTTAGACCATTCATCTATCTCCTTTGGATCTTACAAGACCCATCTCAACATAATTTGACTAATCTAGGAATTCAATCACATTCCACACAATCATAACATTTCAATCTATGTTAGACTATTTCAACACAAACAGTTGACTATGTGTCAACCTTGATCTCAATCAACCAATCAATAAAATCCTCTAACTGCTTTTCTCAAGTTTGACCCAAACTCAAATCAATCACAAGCAATTAATTTTATACACCATTTTCTATTCATGGTTTGACTTTCAAAGTTAACATACTATCAAGTTAACTCACAGCAAACCATTTCATCTTATATGTTCACTTTCAAACATATATTTCAAATTATTACTTTCAATAATCTTATCAATCCTTCACAAGGACAAGGTCAACCTACATCAATCTTGGCTCCATACAAGCCATTTCATATAATATGTTTACTATCGAACATAAACTTCAAATTATTACATTCAATAATTACTAGTAGTTTCTCAAGCAAAACAATATCAACCTATCTCAACTTTGGCTTCATACAAGCCAAATACAAAATAGTGACTCACTCAACCACTATCAAATTCGCCTACATGTAATCTATCACAATCAATCACAATTACATATTTAACACAATCAAATTAATCACTTAGGTTTATCATCAAAACCTCTATCAATGACAACTATCATTTACACTCTCACCTTTACAGTCTAAAGGTCACAGTTCTATCAACTGATTATTTTCTTATCAAAACAACTATTAAACAACTTAGCATACCATCATGCTCCATTTCTAAAATCACATTACATTTCTTTTATTCCAAGTAGCCTCAACAAGTTCATGTGACACCACATAATATAACAACGGTGATCAGGCGTTGCAAGATTATGTTCTTCACAATCCATTCTCAGGCTACTCTACATTATAATTATCAATGTGATCTATTCTCACCTCATACGTATTAAATACTTCATGATTTCAAATCAATCATACTCCATTTAATAGTTTCTAACAGCTGATACCTACTCAAAATCAGCTTAATACTTTACATATTCAACCTTACATACGCAAGTCATCTCACATACACACAATGTTCTAATTTTCAGCAACTGAATTACTCAGTATATCACTTATCTGAAACCTCAAACATATGATAACTTATCATCATAGTTTCAACGCTTAACATTAATCAATGTCCCTATTTTCCTCAAAATTCAGGACACATCTTAATCAACTATCATCACTTTGACATATGCTATCATATCAAGCATCACTGTCACAACAAGTCTACTTAATCATGTTACTATCAAACATTTCATTTATTAATTTCACAATTGACCAGAAAGATCTATCACTTCCCAATCAATTTCACATTATTACACTCTACATTTCTCTTAAACCTATCAGTCATGGTTTATATCAAGTGTTTAACTATAGTCAACACATATCATATAGTCACATAAACACATATTTTCTCAAATAGCAGTCATTATCAATTCAATGACACGACCTTCCTTAGCAAGGATTTAGATCACACTTTGTGATTAATCCATTAACATAATACTATCAATTATCTCGTCTCACCAATAAAGACACTCCTTAGGTTCTAACATCAATCTTGCTAAAACCTTAATCAACTCTCTGTCTACTTAAACATATTTCTGCATTTACAATTCAATCAGAAATAATCACAACAATGAACAACAATGAGCATCTCATTCAATACCTCTATCCTCATGTCAACCTATAGCAATCAATAGTTGACTCAACACTGGGGAATCATATCAGTCTGACTCAATTAACTTCATAACAAGGCTTACTCAACATAACAGAGTAAACAATTCAAGTTAATTTAAATTAACACAGGCTTATCGAAGATTACCTGACAATCTTAAGCCCACAACCGTTGAGGAAACATGAAATATACTAATCAGATACTCATGTCCCTCCGTCTCTGTAATCAAATAACAACTTCACAACTTGTTAAGGGTTAGTACATATTCAACTAATCACTTTCTCATGCATTCACTAATCAACTAAACCCACACCTTCTGGAATGTTTGACTCAACTCAATCAAAGTTTAGGATTGAACAATCTATCATGCTCAATTCACCCAAACTATTGCTCTGATACCAGCTTATAACACCCCTCGTTTCATTACAAACAATTAATATAATAATGGCGACTCGGAAGCGTATATTTAAAACATACTATCAATGTACTCAAAATGTCAATTAACTTTTTTCAAACTTATTACATGACATTTCAACAAACTCGGTGTTATATAATTCAAAACATCTCTTTAGTTATCCAAATAACATCAGAGTAACAGCCTGTCAAACATTCCATCCAGTCCCACAACCTCCTGCCCAATAAGTCCCATATATTTAACCTGCAGGAAGAACTGTGGTGGGGTTAGCACAACGCTAAGTGAGTGAACCAATAACAACAGTCCAACTCAGCATAACAATCTGTTTACATCAAATAACAATAAACAGACTATAAACAATGAATCAATCATTCAATCACTAGCCGTCATTCATTATGTCATTCAAGCTACGTCAATCAAACATTATCAATCATCATGAGGATCGGTGGCTCCTGTGATACCCTAATACCGGTTTGGTAATCAAGGAACTCTTATCAATCATCTGTATTGGCCTATACAGAATTACCGATAACCAGTTGTTAATCACACACGACCTAGATCTCCAAACCAACATTTCAAGTTTCAAGATCTCCTGTCGTCTACAATAACAACCAAGTCCAACTGTCAAGTCAAGTTGACCTCAGAATCTTACATACTAGCTCAAACAGCCAAGTAAGCAACTATTTAACTATCATAGCAGGATATCTCAACAGATGCATCATATCAAGTAATACTATAAATTACTTGTTGTAAATCAAATCATTACAACTAAATCACACTGAGGTTACAGATCCACTCACCGACTACCTCAAGCCTCCACTCAGTAGTCTAATATCACTGAGCCTTCTCCACATCTGAGAATCAATATCAAATATAAGTTAGTAATCCAGATCATCAATACATAACTTATATCAATCTTTAACATTTAGGAACTTAACATAATTAACATTACAATTACTAGTTCCTAATTTTGTATTAATGATTTACAATATAATCATTATCATATATTATCCTATAACATATATCAAGCACATTACTATCGAAATCAAACAAGTAATGCTGAAACAGTCCTTCAAGCCGCCGGCTTCCTCCTAGAAGCCGCCGGCTTCAATCCACCACCCGCCGGCTCCCCTTTCCAAACCGCCGGGTAATTTACTATTTGTGGTAACAGAACTAAAATGGGTTTTAAAGACTACACCAACCGCCGGGTCTGGTTTATGCCCGCCGGGTTCCTACCACGCAATACAAACCGCCGGCTTCACCTATGAAGCCGCCGGCTTCTATCCAAAGTGCACAAGCCGCCGGCTTCCTCTATAAGCCGCCGGCTTCTATCGTCGTTCAGGCCTGGTGCGATCTGCAGAAACCCTAACTCACGGGTTTTATGCCCAAAACCCACCAAACTCAATTTCAAACCGTTATATACCACTAATAACATCGTATGAACATTATATAACAGTTATAACGAGTTTATAACATCTAAATCTCTCAAATCATCAATTTACCCAATTTAATAAAAATCAAATTCTTAAATACTCAAGAATACTTACTGATTAAAGAATCTAACGATGGTAATCTGATGATTAGGAAGTTTCACGAGAATCACAACTTCCTGATTTGATTTCTGGATTGATTTGGAGGTTTTCAGAGAGTTTCTGTGAGTTTCAGAATAAAAATGAATAACTTTCCTAAATAGGAAAGGATATATATAAGTCGGCTCATCCAACCGCCTTCAATATACGGGTATAATTTAATACCCCATCTCAATCTATTGTCTGGAACCCGAAAACCACTTGCGAGTCCAAACATTTTATTGCACCGTCAACTATATTAATTTACAACAATTAATAATTCACTTATCACATTGGAATATTTAACTCCTATTCCAATTATTTCACTATCTCAAACAATATTATTTCCAAACACATTTAAATCAAGAAATAATATAAAACAACTAGGTCCAATTCGAGGATGTTACAAATAACATGGGGGTAATTTTGGAAAAAGCTGGGTAAAAAAGTTAGTGATTAATTAATCATTTTTTTAAAGACAATCAAGGGCTAAGATCAATCAAGCTAAGGAAATGAAAGGGTGAGATTAACTTAGAAGTGCTATTTCAGGAAATGATTAACTAATATAGCTTCTCTTTTAATAGATAAAGTAGATATGTTTTCTATTTTTTATATTACGGATCGTAGATGTGAATACATAAGTATCATTAATTAGAACACGAGCTTGGATTTTTTTGGCAATCTCTTTTTTCACTCAATGTTATGCATTAGCTTTGTTATGACATCCTGTTTCTACGACTATAACGCATATAGCAAAGCTATAAAAAATGGCACATTATAAAAAGAAAGTGAGAATGCGCTAGCTGTAGGTATTATATAAAGGCAAGCATGACGTTACGTATGCAAAGCAAGTAGAAACTTGTTTCGTTGCAGAATAGCATGATGGATGAACGTACAAATTTGTAATGAAAAGATAGAAAGTATACTCATAGTAATATTAAAATGAGACATTATCCGTACAAATGAACAATAAATAATATTACGTTATGTTACAAAAATAATAGTGACTTATTACAAAGAGATATTTTAATTTTTATGAAGCGTGATTTGGGAGAGAAAAAAAAAGAAACACAATTATTACATAAATAGTATTGTCATAAAATTGTTAATGGGTTTTCATACTTGATCAATGGACACGCATCAACCCTAAGAAAACATCACTTCCACCAGGAAGTGAATCATACACTTTTCTGATATAGATCAAACTTTTGGTATAAGATTCTAAAAAATCATAAAATAAATAATAAATAAATAAATAATATACAACAAAACCAAAAGGAACACAACCCGAGAATCAAGATGTATAATAATGTTAGTAAGATTTAGCGGACAATAATAAACGCCGAACTAATATTATGTTGTAGTATTCATTCAAGTAACATAATTATAAAAAGTATTCTTGTGAAATTAATATACGAAGGCAGTTATACATAAATGTAACCAACAACGCATTCAAAAAACCGCCTTTAATAAACCACCCCGTAACCAACAATGTTTAAGTTGTAACGGTCAGGATTGAAAGTTCACATGATCCTACGGTCCAGATGGAGAGTCAACTTAAAAACCGTCAGTCAACTCACCGGCAACCATATATATGGACACAAGTTAACAAGGATTGAAAATATTTGTGGAAATTCAAATCAATTTTCCCATGAAATTTTCGCGGATAATTCCGTCAGAAAAAGTTAGTTCCAGCATATTTTTCACATAAAGCAAATTACCCCTGCCCATTTTAGCTTGACACTGCTGGAAATCTGTGAGTAACCTCGTTCACCCACAGATATTCTCACAGATTTGACAGTAGGCCATCGACGGTTTTATTGTAGTAAAATGACGGTCTAGCGGTATGTGAGGAACTTATCAACCTAGTGATTAGGGATTCAAACCTCGTGAAAGACAATTTATAAATATTCGTAGTGATTGTATATACAACTCGTGAGATAAGTAGTGTATGCCTGCCTTTAAAAAAAATGACCCAAATGGAATTTTCAAAAGAGCACAATGAAAGTAAATAATCAATCTATGTCAAGTAATGGTCGGATTGATTTGTTCATAAATATATGCAATGAAGATAATCGAATCCCTTTCCAAAAGTACCGTTCACCAAATAGTATATACAATGAAACAAAAATGCATATTGGTTACGGTTCAACGCCACATTAACTAACCAAAAAACCAAAATCTACAACGATCTACTAATTAAGCTTATTTTAGACACATGAATATCTCGTGTAGTTTCATCAACCAATCATCAAGAATCCTTTTTCATCATCACTAGCATCATTACTTTCCTTAACCAACTCCAACACACTCGTGTTATTCGTTAGCTTTTCGGCTCTCAAAGCCTCACCTTCCCAATCCGTTTGAACGATTACCGAATACAAAATTGAAACCACACATGCTAATTGCGCCGACAAGAGCCCAATCCACAAACCCCTAAACCCGACATTGTAATAAAAAGCTAATCCCACAGCCACAGGGATACCCACAAAGTAAAAGGACCCAAGGTTTATACGAGCACCAACAGCTGGTCTAGCAGTGCCACGTAAGATCCCACAACCCGTGGTTTGTGGGCAGTTTCCGAGCTCACAAAGACCCATGATGGGCATGACCGATGAAACTAGCGATTGGAGCATTTTGTCATTGGTGAATAAGGCACTCCATTTGTCCCTAAAGATTATGGTCCAAATCACATTGATGAAACCGACTACAAAAGCACACGATAACGCTACGAGTGCCGCAAGTTTCGCCTTGTTCGGTCTACCGGCTCCGAGCTCATTGCCCACCTAAGAAATTTTTTTAAAAAATTATCATCATTAGCATAAATTATCTATTTTAATCAAAGTAAAGTTCAATAGTGATCAAGTGTTAGTAGAAAGAGCATTGAAACTGCTTTAGAATGTGTAAAATAGAATAAAAACACTAGAAAGACAATTGTTCTACCCCAGATACACCCCCACAACCAATTACTTTATGACTTGATATTACTTAATTAATAACTGCTTATGGATACTTTGAACTAAAAAGTAAATCTAATCTAACATATATATTTAACTAATTATTGAATTATTTTGTGGCTAAAATACTTACAAAGTTCAACTCCCAAGAATGAAAAGAGACAACAAAGCTTGCAAAAGTGGAATCAAAAGTTTATCGATATCATACACTCCTGCATTCTATAAAAAAACAAAATACTTTTCTTTATGGGTAGTTCCAAATAGAAAACCAATGTCCATGCCAATCATCGGAAATCATAAGTTGATATTTACCTTTTCATTTATTTTTAAAAAAGCGTCAAACGCTACAATCTAACATACATATATTATGTACAACTAACATGAATATATACGCTCATTGTTTCAAGTAAAATTTGAACTCCCGAATTTTTGATTTATGGTTTCCTCTCATACCTCTAGGTCAAAGGCCCTTAGTCATAAGTTGATGAATTAAAACATTATATTTGTTGCAACGAAACTAGCTAGTAGTTGCTGCTAGATCTAAAATCGGGAAAGATCAATAGGCAATGCATCCAAGCAATTGGTTAGAATTTGGAACATGGCATAGTTACATTAGGACCCTTGGGTACTTTCAACGTGGATTTCATATTTTAACCTACATTTAATTAGGCGTATAAAGCATTTTTTGTAGTCAGAACATTATTCAAGTCAAGTGACAATACTCAGGGCCTATAAGAAATTGGAGTTATATAAAATGTTCAACAGAGATTCATCCATTCTATATATTAAATCATTTTCAAGATTAAAAAAAAAAAATAGAAAAATAAACTTACTAAAAACGTAATCCAAGATTTGCAAACTCTTTCAGTATTTTATAGTGAAGACTCGAGTAATATAAATAATAATAATAGTAATAGTAGAATAAAACATGTTTACGTATAACAAATAACAAATAATAATAATAATAATAATAATAATAATAATAATAATAATAATAATAATAATAATAATAATAATAATTTATTCGTGGAGAATAATGATGATGAAGAAATAGAATAAACAAGATTGGACATAAAAAAGACTTACTCGAGCAGATACACAGCCAGCCAAAGCCATAGGCACGGTATACATCAGACTAGTTGTCTGTATCAAAACCCCGGTACCTGCCACCGCCATTTTTGGATCATCCAAATACCCAGCAATAACGGTCACGATCTCATACCACCACCACTCTAAACATATTCCCAAACAACTCATCATAGACAATCTAAACAATTTCCCTAATCCAATCCCATCTGTCCATTTCCACTTCCACACCCACTTACCATACACCATCACATACCCTATCATTAACACCATCATATTCAAATTCGTTACAACTGACGCAATTGCCACCCCTTTTACACCCATTCTCATCCAACTCACCAATCCGTAATTCAACGGCACGTGGAACGCAACCGCTATTAAACTACACCACATCATCGGTTTCGTCACACCTTGGGACCGTAAATAAACGCGTAACGGTTGTAACAAACAGTTTGTTAATAAATCTGGTAACGAGTATATACAATACGTTGCAGCCGTTCTTGTGATTTCAACGTCTTGTCCCATCACTAACATTATCGGCTCTAGGTTTAACCATAATAAACTTATCGGCACGATTGCTATTAATAGAATTAATATCATTCGGAGTAATGATGCGGAAAGTATCTCCCACTTTTTGTTGTTATTGCTACCATATGCCTGGCTACATACCGGTTCTAATCCGGATGCTAGTCCGACTAGCACCGAGTAGCCAGTGATATTTGTGAAACCTAATGATAACGAGCCACCTGCAAGCTCTAGACTGCCTAGTCTACCTAGGAACAGTACTGAGACTACTGCTCGTAGGTAAACTAGGCAGTTCATGGCGGTTATCGGAATCGCCATCGCTAGCAATTCCTTTAGCTCTTCGGAGACCTATATGTGTATTGATATTTGCCATTATTAGTAAAAAAAATCACATGTATGCTTAATTCGCGTAACTAAAAATATGAATGGTACGTGCGATAAGGCGAAAAGTACGAAATATGTCAAATAATAAGTGAAGCATGTATACATGTACGCAATGATTTTAAGCACATTTAGTATTACTCGATCATCGACAAATCGAGAAATAATAAATATAGTTTGGAGACAAACCTGTTTGGTAGTAAACGATTTCATAGCTATTGTTAAGTCGATGAAACGGTATCTGCAAGTGAAAATAAGACCAAATATAGTAAAAATAAGGTATAGATTACAATGATTTAAAGGGTTAAAAAAGATGGAATTAAGATGAAGAGAGTAATGATAGTTGCCTGCAGGTGAAGAACAGAAAGAAAGCAACTTTGAAGCAGGGGAGAATAGAAAAGATTTTGGGGAGCTCATTTTTTTGTTTGTAAAGCTAAATAGAAGATATGCAATTCTTTTAAGATATTATTATATTATATTATATACGCATATAAATAAATAAATAAATAACTTAAGTACTATTTTATATTATTTATTTATTCTGTTTGTCTTTTACAGAAGGAATGGCATGCTTTGGTAAGGCATTAAATAATATTCCTTTTTTAATTACTTATTACAAAAAATTTGTTATGTTATAACAAATCTTTAATGATTGGGGAAAATAATGTAATTATTATGCTTGGATCTTATATTTTAATGTTAATATCGCAAATCAAAACATAGATTTGACTATTACAAGTCGCATGATGCACGTTTGTGTGGATTGAATTGAAAACTCTTAATAAACATGTCATTATTACCATAAGATTATGCCATCAGAGAGATCTTCGAGATTAAGATGAGAATAAGACGTGTTTGGAAGTAATGAAATTTTGAGTTGATGACAAAATTCTTCCTACATAAAGAAAACTAGCATAATACCCTCGTAATACAACGGTAAAGGCGATGTGGTGATGGTGGGTGAAGGTAATGGTGATGGTGATACTGACAGTGGTTGTGCAACGTTGATGATTAGATGAAAGTATAGATGTTTCAACAATAAGTTGTTTACGTTTCTGTTTTGAAATTTGTTTGTTTATGGTCATGTTAATAGAGAGAAAATGGAATTTATATATGGTATGAAAATAATTTATGATAATGCTAATAGAGATTATTGAAATGTCGAAGTAATTATATAAGAGTAATATATACATTTCTCATTGTTGAGTATAATAATAAGACAAACTTGAAATGCATTATAGATAGTAGAGATAGAGATAATAACATATATATATATATATACTACATGTGCAATACGGTGGAAACGATTAGCATTTTTTTTTGATAATATGTTTGTTCAGATAGTTATGTTTTATGAAATTTTTTAATACTAATTTCTTAATTTAATATTACACTAAAATAAAGATAATGTCTTGTGAAACATTATTAATAATAAATGCATGATTTTTATTTAAAAGCACCAGTATAAATAGTGTTTTTTTTTTTTTTTTTGTATTTATAATTAGAAGAACTATTTATTTTTAGATAAATATCTATACTTAACTTTTAGATAAAGTCGATCTATTTATTTTGATAATGCATTTTATTAACTGGTTGTAATAATATTTTACAGAAAAAAAAAAGTTATAAATACTTGATTTTAGTCATAGTTTATTATTTAGAATTTAAAATTTAAAGAGAGAATATGAAATGTTTCATAGGTGAAGTATAGATTATGCAACTAAATATTTATGTAAATAATATGGAATGTGATATCACTCCTTATTATCAATCTACAAAGTAAGTTCTTAATTTATTACTTCCTCCGTCCCATTTTTATTGTCATATTTTGACTTTTTAAGTATTTTTTTTCCAACTTTGATCTTAAATATTTTTGTTTCTGTGATGAAATTATACCCAATGAAAATACATTCAAAACCAATAAATTCATATATTTTGCAATAAGTATTATATAACACAAAAAAATATTTAATGTCAATGTTGAAAAAGAAATATTTCAAAAGTCAAAACATGACAATAAAAATGGAACGGATGGAGTATGATATATCAAACATCTTATCATGGTTTTATCATATAAGGAGAGCAACTTAAAATCTCATGAGATTTTCAAGGTTGTTTGAATTTTGGACATTTACCTTTATATGTAGTCAATCTATTTGAATTCTAGCATATCTTAAATTATATATAGGAAACATGGTTATGACATCATCAATTTAAATCGAATTTAATTAATCAATTAAGTCTATCTGTTTTTGTTAAATTAAAATTATAACATTTATTTTAATTAAACAATCAACACTCCGTGTGTATACACGGGTTTAAGATCTAGTATATACTATATATGAAACTTTCATTTTTACATTTTCCATTTATTGAACTAAACGCATTCTTATGACTTATCGAGCATAACTAACATAATGAATGTATTATCATAGGGGTGTTCAAATGGATGGATCGGTTTAAAACCGATCCGTATAGATAAATCCAAATGGATTATGGTTTCGAAAATATGAATCCGATCCATCCAAACAAATTCAAAAACCAAACCAATCCATCCAAATTACTATTTGGATGGATCGGTTTGGTTTTTGGATATCCAAATACATACATAAATGTTTACAATATCTAGTAAAAATATGTTAGATATTATAATAAACTTATACATAATTGATGGTTCTAATTTGAACCCCCAGTACATATACAGTGTGTGCAATATAATAGTAAAATGCAAAACGAAACTATAAATTACCTCCATATATATAAGTAAACAGTTTTGTAAACTATAAGCTACCTATTATATTTGGATATGTATAGAATATTAATAAGTTAGTGAACTATTTTGTATGTACATGTATACATATAATGTTTGAAATATAAATATTTATTTGTTATTTGGTTTTTTTGGATAATCCGGTTTGTAATTTACTAACCAAAACCAATCCGAGATCCAAAATAAGAAGTTTGGTTTTGATCCGAGTCGATCCAAAAATCCAATTATCCAAACCATATGGTCTGATCCGAATTATCCAATTGGATAATCCGGTTTTATCCGAACTGTGAACAGCCCTATATTATCATATACGTTGCGAAACAAAATTAATAAAATCAAAATCTCTGTATAAAGGGTTTTAGCTTTACGTAAAAATGTGAAAGAAGTATGTTTTAAAATCATGCCGCAACACGCAAGCAAATAAATTTCTAGTTTACATCATATTTAGAGCACATGGTGTGGTAAACAATGTTCTTGAGAGTGTTCTGGAGAATGTTGTGAGTCAGGATTCTGTGGTGTGGTGACAGTGTTCTGGAGTTTTATTATTTATTTATTTTTGTTTTTTTAATGTAAGTAATTGTATAAATTAATATTTAAAAACAAATAAATTAAATAAAAACATTTAATAAGCCCATTTTTACTAGTCCAATTAAGTAAAATAAATTAGGCCATTTAATAAGCCCATTTTAATGTATTATTGTTTGGCCCATTTAGTAAAAAACACATTGTCTTCTTCCTCCACGTAAAACCTGCAAGTCTGCAACACACACGTCAACATAGAGACTCAAAAACACACCCTCCAAACATAAAAGAATACAACACCCTCCAAACATAAAAGAATACAACTAAAGAAACAAAAGAAATAAAAGAAGAAGGAAATCAAAAGAGAACGTCGTATGATATAGCGTCCGGTTTGGCACGTTGGTCGGAAAACAGCGTCGGGAACGGCGACGAGAACGCCGTCCCGGTGCGGCAGAACGCCGTTCGACGGCGTTCTCATCGGAAAATGGCTAAAAAAATACCCCCACACCGAGTGCTCTTATAGTGCTTACATTTTAGAGTAAGGTTCAAATGAGTACACCAACTTTGAGTGAGAATGAGAGAACCAATAGATTTATACCATGTGTCACTTTATTCTCTCTCCTCCACATTTTTAAAAATTAAATATCTCACAAACGGTAAGTCGAAAAATCATGAAAATTGCACCATAAAATTCAGCGTTTTCTCCTCTTCGATTTGCCGTCCTTCAAAGCATACTTTCGATAACTTTTTTTTTTCTTCCATTTTTTGGTGGGTTTTACAAATTAGTAACATATGTGTTAGTGATTGGTTATACATTTAATTTGTGGTTAAGGTTAGGGTTTAGGGTTAGGGTTTAGTAGGGTTTAGGGTTTAGGGTTTATTAGGGTTTAGGGTTTATTATGATTTAGGGTTTAGAGTTTTGTAAAGCGTTTAGGGTTTATGGTTTGGGGTTTAGGGATTAGGGTTTAGGGTTTGAAGTTTGAGGTTTCGGGGAGAAACCCCAAACCTCAAACCTCAAACCCTAACCCCAAAACACCCAACCCTAAACCCTAAACGCAACGCTGTAACACATGTGCTAGTAAATGTGAAACCCACCAAAAAAATGAAAAAAAAAACAAAATTCGTCGAAAGTATGCCTCGAGGGACGGCAAATCGAAGAGGAGAAAACGCTGAATTTAATGGTGCAATTTTCATAATTTTTGGATTTGTCGTTTGTGAGATAATTGATGTTGGGGGTAAATGGGTTTTGTACATGTGGAACATTCTCTTTGTACACATGACTTGATATCATTGGTTCCCTCATTCTCACACAATTTCCTATTCTCATTTGAACCCTACCCTACATTTTAAGTATGTATTAATATGCTATGTATTAACAAAATTGATACATGGGTCATTTATATATTTATATAACTAGATTTTAAACCCGTGTATACACACGGGGCAATGAATGTGTATTTCATCTTCGTTATTATAGAAAATATTGCATATGTTAAAATTTTTAAGAGAAATATAAAAAAAGATATCATAGTTTACCCAATTTCCTATTTAAGGTATAAATTTTTATTTTATTTTCAATTTAAGACATCAAACTTATCAATTTGATGAATAATTTCACCAATTATCTTATAAACTACCCCATATAAATTTACCAATAGGCATTCAAAACTTATAAGTATCTTATAACACATTTCAAAACTTATAAACCCTTTAAATTTCTCAATTTTAATAGTATAAAATCATATTAGGTTTCAATTAAATTATCACAATAAGTTATGTATTCCTTTTATCATTTACTTTACTCGTTCAAATTCCATCTTTATATTTTATGAAGGAAAATATTCTTTTTATATCTTTCTTTAGTTTTATTGAGTCACTAGTCGCTGACCATGTTGAGTCGCTGGTCGCTGACCAACTCAACTGTTCACTTCTCGATGAAGAAATGGATTGTATCAAAGCTGCTGTTGCTGAAGTTTAGTTTCGCTGATCTTCATTCATTCTACTCTCAAAGAATTGATATGCTGAGGAAGAATAAAGCTCAACTTGGTGTGTCGCTGATTAACGTCAGCGAGAGCTTTACTTCTTCAAATCAATAAAGGCAAAAGTCACTGCCAGAATAACAGCTAGTCACTGAAGATCTCAAGTTCAAGTCATTCTACAAGAGCATGTTAGCTCGCAGTGAGTGAGGAGGATTTCTGCATCTTTAGGGACTATTCAATAAAGCCTCTCAATCATCAAGTACAAAAAGTACTGTACTTATCTATACATCAGTAAGAGTGTTCCAACTTGAAGTATGTTCGAAAGATTACGTGGCAGCGAATGATTGGTTTTAAGGTAACGAGATATTTGAGGTAACAGAATTGTGACCCGCAGAATGTCGGTTCATCAAAGATCAAGCCAATCAAGCAGCGACACGTGTCATTCCAAGATCCTATTTTATAGGCGATATTTTAGGAACTCTTGTAGTATAAATAGTTCAGTGTTTTGTACTGTAGAGGCCAGTCGTTTAAATCGTGTTAATCACTTGTATGTCAGTGAGTAGTTAGTCTAAGCACGACTTAACGATCCAGCGAGTGAACAGTCAGCGTGTTTGTCCACTGCTTTTCATCTCATTTGTAATAGATCAGCTAAGTGTTTGAATTGGATTAACTTTGGTTAATCCATTCCGCATTCAACACTTGTGAATTGTATGATCAATATAATTAATCATTTTAGCTATCATTACTTCGTTACTTTGATATTGTCATATCCATATATCTGTTATTCTCTGTTTCTGTTAAACAATTAACAACTAACAAATTAACTAAGTTAAAATCTGAAATTAGTTGTTAGATTGTATTCAACCCCCCTTCTACAATCAACTTTATACTTTGTGATTCCAATTCACTAAACAATAGTGATTACGGGACTCTCAATTGGTATCAGAGTAGAGTTGGTTTAAATTCAATTAACCAGGTCTGTAATGGAATCAGTAAAGTACAGTTGTGTTGACTCAGATTATCAGAAGGGAAATGGTTCTACAACCAAACCTCCAGCTTTTGTGTAACACCCCCAAATTTGATGATTTGCGGAAGCTTGATTTGGGTGTTACTAATCAATAACAACGCACAAAGATATATAGTAAACGACTCTATATGCATCGTTTTAACAAAATATATTGATAACTGAAATGTTTACAACATTTAAAGCTTTACATAGCTCGAGTTAAAATAAAAGGAGATTTCAGTACATAAGTACTTGTACAAAATATACTAATGCAAGAAAATCTCAATCGTCTGTATGCTGACTCGAGCTAAAGTCCTGAAGCAGAAACATCCTACTGCTTGGTACCTGCGATATATGCTAAAAGGTCAGCTAAAAAGCTGGTGAGCTCACAGGTTTGAAATCAGTTAATATAGTATGAACCGCAAGATTTAAATAATGAATTGCATCCAGCAATTAAATGATAGTCATCGTGTATACAACCATGAGCACATAGTTGAGCTTAACTCGAGGGCCGGGTCCCCTATAGAGAATTCCGGGCGAGGTGCCTCCACGAATGCCTAATCCACATTCGTCTTCCCAAATATTAGTACGTTCGTTTACCCGGTTAGTGCTTGCTAACCCGAACGAGGTGGGTCAATCCTATATGGTACCATATACTAATATTCACGCTACAACGTATTAACAACTATGCTGACGGAGGACTTTAAAATGATTAGTTTCAAAAAACTCATGTAGTATATGAAATGTTGGTACTTGCGTTCACATATTAAAAGTTGAGCAATATATCACACCCCTGAGTAAATCAGTAAAAAGAGGGGCTATGAGACTCACCTGAGTCTTATGAGTTTAATTTAATAAACTTGAGTTGATTAGCCGAGTCTGAAGTCCAAAGACTTGTAACCTGAGGGTGTCCACGACACGCGATGGTTATAAACATGATTGGGTATCTCAAAAGATCACCCTTGTAGTTGTTACACAACTATATATATGTCCAAATTACTACGATTTGGTTGATTTGTTAAGTGTTTGAAAACATGTACGGCCCGTTGGTGACGGATTTGTAATAATAATCTCAACTATTATTATTGTGATTTCGTGGCGTTTTACTTTGAAAAATGTGTTTTGATTGTGTTTTAGAAGCCGTTACGGAATCTAAGTACGGGGGTCCGGGGGCAGCGCCCCTGGTAGCGGGGTCCAAGGGGCGGCAGCCCCTGGCGGGGTCCAAGGGGCAGAGCCCCTGGCTGGGGTCGAGCTGCCAGGTCAGCTTGGAAAATTTTTATTTCTACTATATTGCTTTGACGAAAAACGCATCTGGGATCTGAATTCGGGTAAAATCGAGTGATAAATTTCGAGTCTCGACACTTAGTAAAAATCTGAGTTTTCTGTGTTTTGCGACACAATATGCGACACAAAAGTTGATATGCGACACAAGGGTTGTGTCGCATAGAAATGCGACACAATATCTATACGACACAAGGCTTGTGTCGCATAGATGCGAGATGCTGATTCAACAGCGACATAGTGATAGTGTCGCATAGTATTTGCGACACAAGGTACGACACAATATTGTGTCGCATAGGGTACGACATAACTGGGAAATACGACATAACGTGCGACAAAAAGGGTAAAATACGACACAACATGCGACACAAGGCTTGTGTCGCATGGAAGAACACCAGCCCAGAAAGTCCGGCTGTTACGATTTTTCCGGCCAAAAATCCGTTTTAAACCCGTTTTCAAGGTATAAATTCGTGTTCTACACTTAGTAATGGACATATACAAGATATAATAACAACTAGAAATCGAAAATACTAAGAATCGAGAGATTTCGGGATTTTGTCGGAAACTTACAATTTGCCGAAATGGAAATCCGGAAAGATGGAAATGTAGATCGTTGCGAGGTGATCGTGAATCTCTAAAAATATTGATGATCCGGGCATTTTTATTGGTAGTATTATGTGATTAAATGAGGTGGTGGTGAAAATGGTTTAGAGAGAAAATGAAAGAGAAAAATAAGAGAGAGAGAGAGAGAGAGATAATGGATAAATGAGAAAAAGAGGAAGAAAGGTGGAGGTTATCCTCCACTTTTCGGCTTCGCCCCGCGCTCCGCGCGGTGTTCGTTTTCTCCGTCATTTAACGTTTTGAACAACTATTTTTCATATTAAATGGTAAGTTTTAAAATAAAATTTTATTACGCGATGTTTTAGTTAAATACTTTACAAATCAATTTATATTTGAGTTATAAAATGTAAGTTTGTTTATTTAATTTGCGCGTTTTAATATTTTAAATCGTGTAAGTTCTGTTTGTACGATACGAATGAATACGAAATATTATCACAATAATATTTTTGACATAAAAGCGTTATTTAATAAAGTTGGTCACCAACGTCCGTATTAAATTGAATCGAAATACATTCGATTTAAATTACGTACGATTTAATCAAATCGCATTTTCGTATATATTCCACAATATATATAATTCGATACATTAATTAGCCTAATACAGAACTAATTACATGTATTAACATATGATTAGGCACTAATTACTAGTCCTAATTTGGCGGGTGTTACATTTTGATCCTTCAAGGATTGAAACTTGGATGTCCCGAATGATGATGTTTCTAGACCTAATTGACTACCGTCTCTGTAATACAATAACCAATGGTCCCCACATTCCAACCACAATTGTTCATGCTGTCATTGCTACAGCTACTACTCCTGCTATACCAGAAATGGTTGTGCCCAAAAGAGAGGAACAATGGTCGAATGAGGATGGGCGATTGGTTAGACTGGATAAACAAGCTAAAATCTACATAGGCATGGCACTTCCTGATGAAGTATTCGAATCTATCAGGCTTTGTAGAACTGCTAAAGACATGTGGGACACCCTTAGGAATATATATATTGGAACTCCTGATATTATTCGCTGCAGGGAAGTTAATCTCACTCGCCAGTATGAGCTGTTCGCAATGGAGCCAAATGAATCTCTGTCTTCTACTTACACCAGATACCAGTCGCTGATGAATAAAATGGAGAAGGCTGGTACAGGCAAGGAACAGAGATTTGTTGTTGAAAATTTTCTGGAGTTGCTGCTAAGGAAAATCTGGGGAACCATTGCCACGTGTACCAGACAGAGGAATGATTATTCAGTTCTTAATCTTACTCAAGTCTATGGTATTTTGCTCAACTGGGAGCAGTCTGAAAAGCAAGCTGATCAGAGTGAGCATATTCGTGCTACTCTTGGAAGTCAGAAGATATCCAATGCCCTTGTAGCTGAGCTTGATGAAATTGATCAGAGACAGAAGTCAAAAGTGTCTAAGAGAAGCTCGAAGTCACTGATAGCTGAAGAAGAAGGTGGTCAAGATGAAGAACAGTCAGAGTATGAATATGATGAGGGTTTGGAGAAGCTTGAAAAAGATATGGCCATGATGGTTGCTAATTTCATAAGGAACACCAGATCAAAAAGATTCGCTGGTGCTCCATCATCTGAAAATTTTCAATCAAAAGGTGAATGCAACAAGTGTGGCAAACCTGGTCATTTTGCAGCTGAATGTAGATCGAAGACAGTGAATCCCATCCCTGAACCAAAGTCAAGTTTCAGAAATGATAAATACAACAAATACAAGGAAAAGTACAAAAAGCTGAAGGCTATGTCCAAATCAGGGAAGAAGAAGAGAAAAGGGTTTGTCGCTGAAGAAAGTTCACTCAGCGACTCTGATTCATCCTCTTCATCCGATGATGAAGAAGCAATGATTTGCTTGGATAAAGATTATTGTTTGATGGCTGATGACACTGAATTCCATGAAGACATCAAGGAAGTAGCTCAAAAATGTTCAGCATCTGGTTGGGATTCTGATAGCATCTACAAAGGTATTCTTAGAGAGACTATCTGGTACTTGGACAGCGGATGTTCCAGGCACATGACATGATGCAAGTCCCTGCTCAGTGACTATCAGGATGAAAGAGGTCCTGATGTAGTGTTTGGTGACAACAGGGTTGGCAAAACAAGGGGATATGGTGTCTTAACAAATGGGAATGTGATGTTCAAAAGAGTTGCATATGTGGAGGGACTGAAGCACAATTTGCTAAGTATCAGTCAATTTTGTGATTCAAAGAACAAGGTGCTGTTTGATCATGAAGCTGGTGTTGTTTACAACAAGAAAGGAAGTGTTGTGCTTGCTGCTAACAGAAAAGGCAATACTTATGTAGTCAATATGGACTCATCTCAGTCAGGGACGTGTTTTTATTCCAGAACTGTTTCAGAAGAAAAATGGTTATGGCATAAGCGACTTTCTCATCTGAATCTAAAAGCTATCAACAAGTTAAGCAAACATGGTTTAGTCACTGGACTTCCAAAATTATCTTACAACAAAGACAAGCTTTGTTCAGCATGTGAGAAAGGAAAGCATCACAGTTCTTCCTTCAAAAGTAAACAAACATCATCAGTAACTGAATGTTTCTATCTACTTCATATGGATCTATTTGGACCACTGAGTACTTCTAGTCTTGGTGGAAAGAGATACTGCTTGGTAATCGTGGATGAATACTCCAGATACACTTGGGTATTTTTTCTCAAAACTAAAAGTGAAGCTGCCAGCGAAATCATATCCTTTGTCAAGAAAATGGGGAATCTAAATAATGTCACGGTAAAACATTTAAGAAGTGATAATGGCACTGAATTTTGAAATATTGACCTGGAAACTTTCTGTGATTCAAAAGGTATTTCTCAAAACTTTTCAGCTCCAAGAACACCCCAACAAAATGGGGTGGCAGAAAGGAGAAATAGAACCTTAATTGAATCTGCAAGGTCAATGCTCATTGATGCTGGTCTTAAGACCTATTTCTGGGCTGAAGCAGTGAGTACTGCCTGCTATACTCAGAATAGGTCACTGATTGTCAAACGACATAAT
Organism: Helichrysum umbraculigerum; assembly: GCA_949592205.1. Classification (NCBI taxonomy): domain Eukaryota; kingdom Viridiplantae; phylum Streptophyta; class Magnoliopsida; order Asterales; family Asteraceae; genus Helichrysum; species Helichrysum umbraculigerum. Next base: position 21,055,867 of record CATIUR010000007.1, on the reverse strand, counting down.
AAGACAGCATATGAGACGTTAAGAGGGAGAAAACCCGACATAAGTTTTCTCCATGTTTTTGGTAGCATTTGCTACATTTTAAACAAAAGAGATCACTTAGGAAAGTTTGATCCAAAAGCTGATGAAGGAATATTTGTTGGTTACTCAATTATCTCTAAAGCTTTCAGAGTTTACAATAAAAGAAGAGAATGTATTGAGGAATCAATGGATGTTACTTTTGATGAATCATATGATGAGTCACTCACTGATCCTAAAGAGTATGAAAATATTGTTTTTAACAAAATGGATGGTGACTCATCAAATGAAAGAAAATCAAATGATAAGAAATATGAAAATTTCTCATCAGACTATGAAGGGGAAGATAATATTCCTGAAATCAATTCTAGCTCTACTTTAGCTGAGAATAATTCAGGGACATCATCTTTACCTACTGATGTCCCATCATCATCAACTTAATGTCCAAACCAAAACTCTCATAACAACAATACTCATGTTTCTGATGCTGATCTGACACATGAACCATCACCAGATAAGACAGTCACTGCTGAACCTCAGCGAATGACTAAGTGGATAAAACATATTGATAATCAATTGATTATTGGTAATCCACAATCCAGGGTTCAGACAAGATCAGCAACTGCTAACTTTTGTTTGTAAGTTTTGTGTCACTGATGGAACCAAAGAAGGTTGATGAAGCACTCACTGATCAACACTGGATAGCTGCCATGCAAGAAGAGCTATCTCAGTTTGAAAGAAATAAAGTTTGGAAGCTTGTGCCTCAACCTGGTGGTAAATCAGTGATTGGAACACGATGGGTGTTCAGGAATAAAATGGATGCTGATGGTGTGGTAACAAGAAACAAGGCTAGACTGGTTGCACAAGGTTACTGTCAGCAAGAAGGCACTGACTATGACGAAACCTTTGCACCAGTGGCTAGGCTTGAAGCAATCAGGCTATTTCTAGCTTATGCAGCTCACAAGAAGTTTAAAGTATATTAAATGGATGTGAAAAGTGTCTTTCTGAATGGCAAGCTGCATGAAGAAGTATATGTCAAGCAACCACCTGGATTCATTGATCCAAAACATCCTTATTATGTTTACAAACTTGATAAAGTCCTGTATGGACTAAAACAAGCTCCCAGAGCTTGTTATGACACTCTCTCTGTCTACCTGATAAAATGTGGCTACGTCAGAGGAAAAATTGACAGCACATTATTTATCAAAAGAGATAAGAGAGATGTCATATTAGTCCAGATCTATGTTGATGATATCATTTTCGGGTCCACTAACAGTGACATGTGCAAGGAATTTTCTGATCTCATGACCAAAAGTTATGAGATGAGCATGATGGGTGAATTAACATTTTTCCTTGGTCTGCAAATAAAACAAACCAAAACTGAAATTTTTATAAGTCAAGGAAAATATGTTAAAGATCTGATAAAGAAATTTGAATTTGCTAATTGCTCAACCCTTGCTACACCCATGTCACCTGCAGTAAAGCTACATGCTGATCTTGATGGTAAATCTGTAAACATTACTGCTTACAAAGGAATGATCGGGTCGCTGCTGTATCTAACTGCTAGTAGACCAGACATTATGTTTGCTACATGTCTTTGTGCTAGGTATCAAGCTGATCCTAAATAATCACATTTGCTCGCTGTCAAAAGGATATTCAGATATCTGAAGGGTACACCAAATCTTGGTCTCTGGTACCCATCAGGTTCAGATTTCTCACTGAAAGGATATTCTGATTCTGATCACGCTGGATGTAAGCTGGATAGAAAGAGCACTTCTGGTAGCTGTCTGTTTCTTGGAGAAAAGCTTGTAAGCTGGTCAAGCAAGAAACAAAATTCAGTTTCAACTTCAACTGCTGAAGCTGAATATGTTGCTGCTAGTCCTTGTACAGCTCAAATTTTTTGGATGAGAAATCATCTCGCTGACTATGGATTTGACTTCAAAGAAATTCCAATCTATTGTGATAGTCAAAGTGCCATAGCCATTGCAAACAATCCAGTGATGCACTCAAGGACAAAGCACATTGATGTCCGATATCATTTCATCAGGGACCATGTGATAAAAGGTGATATTGAATTGCATTATATCCCAACTGATTACCAACTCGCTGATTTGTTTACAAAACCTTTAGATGAGAAAAGATTTACTTTTCTTATCAGCGAGCTTGGCATGTTAAACTTAAATGACTAGCCCAGCTATCAAGCTCAGTTAGTTATTTTTGTTAAAAGCTTCAATTTTTTAATAAATTGAGTATCTGTTATGTCTCTATATGATCTATATTTTATTGTCCTATATTTTTCCTTAGCTGATTTAGTTAGTATTCTAAGTTGTAACTAGATCAGTGAAAGTTAATATAGTAAAGTATTACATAGTTCATATCAGACATAATCTATACTCATCTTCCTTTAATAATAATAATAAAAAAAAAAAAAAAAAACTTTTGTAATTTTTTTTTAAAAGTATTAATTATGCTTTCATATTAATCTTATCTCAAAGAATTATTCCTTCCTTAGCTGATCTTGTTAGTATTCTAAGCTGTAACATGATCAGTGAAAGATAAGTCTCTATGATATAACCTTTATACAGGCATAATTAATATTCATTTCTTTTTAAATAAATAACATTCATATTCAAAAATGATAACCATGATTCATATTAGTCAGTAATCAAAACTCTATGACTTAGTCAGTATTCTAAGTTGTGACTAAATCAGTGAGACAATATCTCAGGCAAATGGAAAATCATTATTATTATTCTTGAATATTTATGTTTCTTTTCATAACATAATCAATTCATATGATTATGTTCATCAGGGACTCCCTGATTCATTCATCAATAATGGTTAAGCGATTAATCATTTCGGTGTGTCACAAAAGTCGCACCTCTAACACACTCTCTTTCTTACGTCAAGTGTACTTTTCCAGCGCACCTCTCCAATCGCCATTAATACCACCAAGTTCTACAATCATCACCCCTATACCACTAACCACCGTTAATTATCACCTCTATGCCACCTCTACTTACCACCATCATCAACCACGACGATCCATTTTCAACCACATAATTCCCACATAACTCCACTATAAAAACGATTCTCCATCTCATTTCACATAACGCCTATTTAACAATCATTCCCTTGTCACTCTGTTATGGAAGTAATTTCTTTTTCATTAGTAGCAAGATCAAAATCAAGTTTTACATACATCATTTCTGCAAAAGTTTAAAGCTCTTTGAGCCTTTGCAGAAATCAAAGATCTTGCTACAATAGTCTCTCAAAATCATCAAAGAAACTTTTTGTGTTCAAAAACAGAGTATGTAAAAATACTGATCACTGAAGTAAAAAGGGTTAAATTTTTTTTTTTTAAATTTTAAGATTAACCCTGATATGTTCTCAATATCTTTAATAAAACCAGTGAAAGTATTTTTGTATGCTCTCATGAGAAAACAGAGATTATTTGAAATCCAGTATGAAACTGCTGTACATTCGTCCGCTCCTACACCTACATCGACCATGTCACTGAAAACACCCCCAGTGACCAAAACTGGTCAACCACCAAAGAAAACTTCACCAACCTCTAAGAAAACTTTCAAAAAGAAGACGTCTACGGACGCCAAGGATGAAACAGGGTCTGAACGTTCAGTCACTGTGGGCATTCTTGCTAAAATCAAGTCTTCAAGTCACAAACTTTTATCGAGTCAACCCATGAGCCACTCATTATTCTCACAATAGGATGATGTTTTAAACAAAGGGCAAGTGACATCAGTGGGTGATAACACACTCTTCGCTGGTGTCACATCACTGGCTACAGACCCGAGCTATCTCTCATTTCTCATTGCACCAGCTGTCAATGTCTCTCTCCAGTCACAGGCAGAGATACAAGATGATCCCTCTGTTTTCAATGATCCATTAGCTAAAACACAAGCTGATGATGATGAGAAAACCAATCACCTATTACACAAGGATCAAACATTTGCTGCAGCATTTCATGCTATCATCAAGGGGAGAAATATTCAATTGTTGCTGATGCTACCAGAGAAATGCTGATCTACTCTGTGCTATTATCAAGGGGGAGAAAATGTGCAAATGAATGCAAAAACCAATGTTGCTCATGTGACAAATCGCTGATACATGGAAATCATATCATCTTTAAAATCGCTAATGCTGTCAAAGTAGCTGATACTTGGAAATCATATCACAAAAGTTACATATTTCCTGTATTTGAGTTACAATTTTCTTGGCGATTTTACTCAATATTTGTGCCACTTCAGCTTAGCAATGAATCCTTCTCTATCCAGATCAGTTACAACTTCAGTATCTAAAGGTTCATTGATTTTCAGTCGGTTAAAGCTTCGTGAAAAGATGTCATGCTGAAGATAGTAGGTTTGAAGGTTTGATAAGTGAAAAGTCACTGTCTCATCTGATCGCTGAAGATAATAGGAGTCACTGCCACTTATCTATCACTGAAGATAGTGGGTTTAAAATGAGAAAAGTCACTGTCTCATCTGATCGCTGAAGATAATGGTTTTAAAGTTTGTAATAGATTAGATTCATTGTAACTGAAACCATCTGTACTTTATATTTTACAGTTCAATGAAATCTGATCTTTGAGAAAACCAAAGTGCAAAACTCAGATCATATCAAAAGAATCCAAAAAGAAAAATGAATGGATCAAAGTGTAAGTCACTGAATGTTTAAATTCTTTAAACACTGACTATAAACTTTCACAGCAATAAGTTTGTCTAGGGAGCTTCGATCACAATCATTTAGGGGGAGATTGTTGAGTCACTAGTCGCTGACCATGTTGAGTCGCTGGTCGCTGACCAACTCAACTGCTCACTACTCGATGAAGAAATGGATTGTATCAAAGCTGCTGTTGCTGAAGTTTAGTTTCGATGATCTTCATTCATTCTACTCTCAAGGAATTGATATGCTGAGGAAGAATAAAGCTCAACTTGGTGTGTCGCTGATTAACGTCAGCGAGACTGCGAGAGCTTTACTTCTTTAAATCAATAAAGCCAAAAGTCACTGCCAGAATAACAGCTAGTCACTGAAGATCTCAAGTTCAAGTCATTCTACAAGAGCATGTTAGCTCGCAGTGAGTGAGGAGGATTTCTGCATCTTCAGGGACTATTCAATAAAGCCTCTCAATCATCAAGTACAAAAAGTACTGTACTTATCTATACATCAGCAAGAGTGTTCCAACTTGAAGTATGTCCGAAAGATTACGTGGCAGCGAATGATTGGTTTTAAGGTAACGAGATATTTGCGGTATCAGAGATCAATCCAATCAAGCAACGACACGTGTCATTCCAAGATCCTATTTTATAGGCGATATTTTAGGAACTCTTGTAGTATAAATAGTTCAGTGTTTTGTACTGTAGAGGCTAGTCGTTTAAATCGTGTTAATCACTTGTATGTCAGTGAGTAGTTAGTCTAAGCACGACTTAACGATCCAGTGAGTGAACAGTCAGCGTGTTTGTCCAATGCTGTTCATCTCATTTGTAATAACTCAGCTAAGTGTTTGAATTGGATTAACTTTGGTTAATCCATTTCACATTCAACACTTGTGAATTGTATGATCAATATAATTCATCATTTTAGCTATCATTACTTCGTTACTTTGATATTGTCATATCCATATATCTGTTATACTATGTTTCTGTTAAACAATTAACCACTAACAAATTAACTAAGTTAAAATCTGAAATTAGTTGTTAGATTGTATTCAACCCCCCCTTCTACAATCAACTTTACACTTTGTGATTCCAATTCACTAAACAATAGTGATTACGAGACTCTCAAGTTTTCTCTACAAAAACCTTTGTACAAATAAATTCGATGTTATAGCAAAAAATCAGGACATGCCTTTATTTTCTTGAAACTTCCACTACGTATTGATAGCTTTGTATGGATTTTTGTACTCTTAATTTATTCTTTCATGAATTTAATTTAAATTTAATTTTAATTGATTAAGTTGATTTAATAAGCTTGAAATGGAAAATACTCAATATATCATTGTAACTATAAAACTTTAAGAACTCAATTTCTAAAATATTTTTTTTATTATTATTTTATTTGGGTTGATTGATTTAACAATAATAATAAAAATCTATTTAGTCCTTTTAATATACCTTATATCCAAATATTTTATACTAAAGTTTTTTTTTTAGGCCATATAATTGATTGTTTGATAAATAAAAAAAAAGTTTCACTCATTTTAATGGACTACAACTTACATTTTAACTTTATTGATAATTTTTATACTAATATAATTACAATAACTATATGTTCTACTCCCGTTCCACTCAAGTGTCATGTTTTGACTAATCAAAGTCTTTCTTTTTCAACTTTGACCTTAAATATTTTTATTTGTGTTATATAATACTTGATGCAAAATATATGAATGAGTTGAGTTTTAAATGTATTTTCATTGGTATAATTTTTATCAGATATTATATAACACAAATAAAAATATAAAATGTCAAAGTTGAAAAACAAAGACTTCAAAAAGTCAAAACATGGCACTTTAGGTGTGACGGATAGAGTATTTAATATCTTTTATATACATCTCAAAAGGTTAATCATATCATCTTTTGAATGTTATTAGACGTTTATGGTTTTGTTTGTTACTACTATTTTAAATTGCAAGATTATAGTACATGTATAAATTAAATATAGTCCATCCCTATATGTATTAACTTTATATATATGCATGTCCATCCCTCTATTTGTTAATGTTATTTTTTTTCCTTTGAGTTACAATAGTAGTAAATGAGTTTGAATAGGTTAGAAATAGTAACAATTAATGTAATAATTATATGTGCTAAAATTGGTTAGAAATAGTAACAATTACTTTGGTAATTATATGTGCTAAAATATATTAGTAAATTATCATTAAAGTTTTACTTGAAACTTGAAAGTAAATGCTTCTCAACTCAACCAACAAATGTATATGTTGAAGTACATTTAGACAATAAATACTGTATATGTTAATTATGTGTCTTTCATGAAGAAAGTTTAGAGAAAAAGTTTTGAAGATACAATATAAATAAATCATGAATTTAAAGGTTGTGATTATCGATAGATTTTTTTTCTAGGTAATTAAGAGTTTTGATTATTTAATTCCTATAGGTAAAACAATTAAGAATTGGGTAGTAAAGTTTACGGAGTATTAGATTATTAATTTCGATTACCTTTTGATAATTTGATTTGAAGTAAGGATTTTTATTTAAATAAGTAAAATTGAGGGACTAAATTGAATAATCAAAAGTTTTAAATTGATGACATCATAAAGGTTAATTGTATATTATATTTAAGATAAGACTATTACAGAGTATTTCTCAAAACAATTTGGGACAAATTATATAATGTCATCATGAAATGTGGAAAGAAAGTTAGGTACCAAAATGTGTCGTTGACTAAAAGTAGAGGTTAAAGTTGTACAACTATAAAAGTTAGAGGATAAAAGATGTAAAATAAAATATTTTGTTTAATTTGTGATTGTTGAACTACACTATCAAATTGCGATGTCAACATTACAATTGTTATCTCGGAAGGGTTATTCAATGATAATGTACCTTTTATTTTGTCACTTATTACACAGTTTTCTGTTTTAGGATGAACGTATTTTATAAATTTGTCCATCTACAATCAATTAATCGAAGAATACCATCCATGTGAGACAAAAATGGAAAGCAAATTGACCCAATGGAACAATAAAACGATATTGGATCAAATTGGACATCCCTCGTAAACTGTAATCAATAATAAGTGAGTGCATCAATGCATCATTCACACTAAATAGCATAAGTTCTCGAGTTTAAACTTGGACACCTCATAATTACAACCGCTGAGTGAGTCAATTATATTCTCACATTATAAAAATAACCAGTCGATTGTGGGCTATTTAGAGTTATCGATTATCATCTCTTTACCCGTATAAATATGCACATCTTTTCATATGTTATATATGCGCATAAACAAGTTAAATAGTACTATTATATTATATTCTTTTTGTCGTTTAGAAAAAAGATGACATGTGTTCTAATAAAGTAGAAAGATATTCCTTCTTTAATTACGTATAAAATATTTAATTAGCTTTCTTGCCACCATTAATAATGAACTAGATCATAACCCGTAAAATTTACGGGCGAGATCATTTTATTTTATTTAAATTATTATTAGTACACGTTAATTTGTGTGTCATTATGTTAAACTTGTGATCTTATCGGTAAAAAGTGCATGAATGTAAGTACATAAATGAAAACATGAATAATATTCGGCATTTACTGGAAGATCAACTTGTTCGCTTTGTAATGGAAAACATTAAAGTATGCATGAAAAAGGTGATCGCATCATGTTGGCTGGGATTCTCGCGGTCTTGCAACTCATAAAAGTATTGACAGCCTGAAGCCGTGCAAAGTAGTCTGATATAGCTAGCCATGCCAAGCCAACCCCGATTGTCGTGTTGTCAATATCTCATGTATTTGTAATAATGTTTTCTCTTGAAGAGAATCAGCCTACGCATACAGAAGTTACAAAAGCTAAGTAATGAGTAAAAATTGTGAATATAAATAACTGTAATTTGATCGTGCAATACAAAATAACAATAGGATAATTTATGAGAAATCAAAGATGATAACTTCGAACTAAATCTGATTAAATTATACAATACCTGATTTAGGTAATCTTCTACCGCTCCTTAATTACATATTGCCTTGGACATCTGAGACATGTATGTGGACAATTTTGGGGAAGTGGTCGAAGATGTCACATTATCCCAAATCATTGTTTCTGAAACAGACTCCTACAATCTTGTGATTCCGTCAAGTAACACTTTTTCATCAATATTGACTTTATTTAGCAAACAGTGTGTAACACCCCTGAAATTCACTGTTTAGCGGAAGCAGGTTTTGGGGTGCTACTAATCAAATATCACAGCACAAAGATAAAGCAAACGACATCTATATGCAACGTTTGTAAATTAGTTACATTCCCATAGATATAATGTTTGAAAACTTAATGTTTTCGTATACAAAAATAGTCCCCTAGAGTCCACGCGTATGGCGGGAGATTCTATTACATAATCAACATGTACAAAAGATAATGCTGAGAATCTCCGTTAATGCAGTTTAGTTGAAATCATGCGACTCTAGCTATGTCCTGGAGAAATCCTACTCCATGTGAGTACCTGAGAATACATGCTAAAAGGTCAACACGAATGTTGGTGAATCTCACAGGTTTGTAAGTAATATCAGTTTTGGAACACAAGATTTCATCAGTAGTGCTCATAGGCATAAAATCAGTATTAGCAATCCAGCAAATGTAAAACCAGTATTTGCAATCCCGCAAATGTAAGTAAGTAAGTTATACCGTTGCCATGAGGCTCATAATCGAAACTTAACCCGTAAGTAATAAGTTTTCTCCCGTGACATGCTCGAAATTGAGCAAGCATCAGTAACGAATAATTAGTCACCCGTTTCTACGTGTAAATCAGTACGTGGCAGCGCTACTGCCTCGGGCGGGGAGGGTCATTTCCCTAATGGATCCATTAACTAGTGTTCGCGCTTAAGTCCATAACTAACGATATATGATGGAGAGACTTCTGTAAATAGTAAACAACTCATGCAATTCCGTTTGGTATAGTAAACCGTTTAGTACTTGTGTTCAAGAAAAAGTAGTAGCATGTTTCTCCCCCAATCAGATAAAACAGTAAAAAGTGGGGCCGTAAGACTCACCTGAGTCTTGTAGTAATCAGTTGCAATTAGCAAGTAGTGAATATAGTAAGTAGGTTCTCCGAACCCGTAACCTTCAAATGCCTAGTCATATGAAGTTATGTAAGTATGTGTCTCGCGAGACGTTTCGTTTAGTTGTACACAACTAGTATATCAAATGTTTGTCCGTATGTTTGTAATTGTTTGTTTGTTGGAAAACATGTTTCAATGTCCCGTAGATGTTATATTGTATAATCGTTGGAAGTCCCAAATGTTTAACACTTAAGTTGGAATTAAATTGTAAAACTGTTGTGTTTTGCGACACAATATGCGACACAAAAGTTTGTCATGCGACACAAGGGTTGTGTCGCAGACGTCATGCGACACAAGGATACGACACAAGGATTGTGTCGCATCGGATACGATATGCTAATTTAATAGCGACATAGTGGTTGTGTCGTATAAAAATACGACATAATATGCGACATAGAGTGCGACACAATATTGTGTCGCAAAGGTTACGACACTGAAGGTTTGGTACGACACAATATGCGACATAACAGGCTTTATGCGACACAACATGCGACACAAGCGTTGTGTCGCAAAGATGAACACCAGCCCAGAAACTTTCGGATGTCGAGATTTTCCGACCAAAAACACAAGTCTAACCCATTTTTGAGCTGTAAAATCGTGTTTTCTTCATTGTTTAGGTTATAACTATGTTGTGTACACAATATTTCGTCAAAACATTACACAAAAATGAATAGATCTAAGATTTTAGAAATTTCTTACAAATGCGAATCGAGAGAGATGGAGGCCGAAAATGATGATGATGCTTTTGCAAATCTTGTTCCTTGTTTGTTGGTGATTCCGAAAATATAAATCTCCTGGGTCGGTTTGTGAATCCAAAAATTTGAGAGAAATTGGTGAGAGTGTTTGTGTGTGTTTGTTTAAGAGAAAATGAGAGAAAGAGATGAGAGGGTGGTGGGTTGGTGGCTGATTCCAAAAGGAGGGGAGGGAAAACACTTCCCAAAAATACAGTATTTACTCCGTGTCCTAATCGATTAATCGTTTGTTTTTAGTATTTAACCAAACAGTTATATTTTTAAAATGTAACTGGAGTATTTAAATAAAATACCTTGAAATTAACAATAAAAACATTTGTCGAAATATTTAAATTATTAATTCGCGTTTAATACGTTTTTGTTGAATTACTTAAAATGTCGTCACGGTAATATAATTAATGTTCGTTCAATTGTGTATTTTATATAACAAAAATACGTTCTCATTATTTAAGTAAATTTCTGTCACCAACGTCCAAATAAACTGGTCGGACTCCGTCCGGTTAATTCGTACGATTCATCCAAATCGCGTAAGTACACACATATATATATAAATCACCTTATATATATACAAATAGAGTCTGTAATTAGTCCTATTACATACTAATTACAACTAGTTACAAATAATTAGGCATAATTAATTATCCTAATTATGCAGGTGTTACACAGTGTATTTTCTTGCGTTGCGTATCTGAAGTCTCTACTTGTTTCTCAATTAACTATTTCCAAAGTATAAAAATAAAAAATAAGGAACGCGATGGGTGTAACTCAATACAAGACACTATGCAAATAAGAAATAAGCAATCACATAATAGCCATTGAGGTACAAAAGATAGAACGCAGAGAGAAACATACTTTACGCTTTATGCAGATCTTGGATGGTCATGCTTTGAAAACACGAGAACTTGTGAGATGTAGTTTAGTTTTTATTATGTAACTGTCAAATTGTGTGGAACTGAATTGCCAGTTACCATGTTTTTGGTTACATGACATAGTAACACCATATATAACATATAACATCATTTTCTGATTTTTTTTTATGATAAACAGCATATCCCTCCTGACTTTGTTATAAACAATTTGGTGGATATGAAGCCATCTTTCACCTGTTCAATAATGTGCAATGGAAAGAGTTTTGTAATGAAAATGTGTAACAACCCCGATGATAGGATTGCAACACAACTACCTGTTAATATGGTGATTCGTGGCAATTGGAAAGCATTGAAGTCAAAGATGGGCATAAAAAAAGATAGTCAACTGAGATTCATGCTGGATCCGGAAGCAAAGCAGGTTGGATTGGTTGTCTTCTTGGTTGATCAAGTTGTGTGCTTGTGAGATAGGTGGTAGTTATAAGTAGGTTCCGGAGAGTCCAAGGTCGACTCATATTGGTTATAAGTTGACATGTTGCAGATATATTGCGTTGGTATTTAAATGTGCTGTTTAAATTGAATAAAGTGTATGATCAGAAGTATGTTTCTTTTTGACTGGTCGTTCATCACTTGTGTGAAGTTAAGAAATGCACCAAAGTTGTTACTGTGTTTAAATATGTTTGGATATGCAATACAAATAAATTGGAAAACTACGGGTTATTGATATGTGAAAATGACCTAGATGGTTATACTGAGTAGTGATTAGTAGAATGATATTGACATCCATTGGTTTTTTAATTAAAAATGAAACTTGTTTTGATAATGTTAAAACACAATATAATGAGGGCATACTATGAAATTGTTGAATTCAGGACCACGTCTAGAATTCCACCTGACTTTTACGATGGGAATACGACTCTGTTTCAATCACTTGACCTCGCGGTCCATGATTTCCATAGGTTCCTCGAAAAAATGAAGTTTATCATCGATTTGGATTTCGTCGAGCGGTATAATCAGTGTCTCGTCAGACAGACATTTCTTCAAGTTAGAAATGTGGAATGTGTTGTGAACGCTGCTAAGCTCAGCAGGAAGTTGCAGGCGGTATGCCACTGGACCAATCCTTTCAAGGATTTCGAATGGTCCGATGTATCTAGGGTTTAGTTTGCCTCGTTTTCCGAATCGAATGACACCCTTCCACGGTGCCACTTTGAGAAGTACCTTGTCCCCTACCTGGAACTCAAGGTGTTTGCGTCTCTCGTCAGCATAGCTTTTCTGACAATCACGTGCAGCTTTAAGTCGGTTTTGAATACCAATGATTTTCTCAGTAGTTTCGTGAATGATTTCCGGACCCGTGAGTTGGGAATCTCCTAACTCAGTCCAACAGATAGGTGATCGGCACTTACGCCCGTAGAGTGCCTCGAAGGGTGCAGCCTTAATGCTGGTATGGTAACTGTTGTTGTACGAGAACTCGCACAACGGTAAGTGATTTTCCCAAGAAGTACCGAAGTCAACTATCAGGCTCGTAGCATATCCTCCAGTGTTTGAATAGTTCGCTCGCTTTGACCATCGGTTTGCGGGTGATAAGCAATACTCATATCCAGACGAGTACCAAGAGATTTCTGTAGTGATTGCCAAAAGTTAGAAATAAAACGGCTGTCCCTATCCGAGATGATCGAGATAGGTACACCGTGTCGCGAGATGATTTCCTTGACGTAGATGCGAGTCAAACGCTCCATCTTGTCGGTTTCCTTGATGGCCAGAAAATGAGCAGATTTCGTGAGACGGTCCACGATCACCCAGATGGTATCGCAACCACTCGAAGTTTTTGGCAGTTTGGTAATGAAGTCCATGGTAATCTGTTCCCATTTCCATTGTGGAATTTCAGGTTGTTGGAGCAATCCCGAGGGTCTTTGGTGTTCGGCCTTGACTTTGGAACAGGTTAGGCATTTACTGACGTACTTGGCGATGTCAGCTTTCATGTTAGGCCACCAATACAACCCTTTGACGTCGTGATACATCTTGTCAGATCCAGGATGTATAGAGTATCGAGATTTGTGAGCTTCAGCCATCACCAATTCTCGCAAGTTTCCGAATTTGGGTAACCACACCCGGTTAGAGAAGTATCGAGTATCATCAGGTTTGATTTCGAATTGTTTATCCAAGCCTCGTAAGGCTTCATTTTTCAGGTTTTCATCGCTGAGTGCTTCGAGCTGAGTGGTAAGGATTTGAGCAGGGAGCTCGTTACGAATTGTCATAGAAAGTGCTCGAACTCGAAGGGGTTTCACTCGTTCTTTCCGGCTTAAGGCATCGGCAACTACGTTAGCCTTGCCCGGATGGTATTTGATCTCGCAGTCGTAGTCACTAAGTAACTCAACCCAACGACGTTGCCTCATGTTTAGATCCTTCGGATCGAATATGTGTTGGAGACTTTTGTGATCGGTAAAGATAGTGCTTTTCGTACCGTAGAGATAATGTCTCCAGATTTTCAATGCGAAGACCACGACACCTAACTCGAGGTCGTGGGTCGTATAATTTTTCTCGTGAATTTTTAGTTGTCGTGAGGCATAGGCAATGACTTTTTCCCGTTGCATTAACACGCAACCAAGTCCTTGGTGTGAGGCGTCGCAATAAACTACGAAATCATCGGTGCCCTCGGGTAAGGACAAGATTGGTGCACTGCAAAGTTTGTGTTTCAATAGCTGGAAAGCTGACTCCTGTTTATCAGTCCAATCGAACTTCTTATCTTTCTGAGTCAGTGTTGTTAAGGGAACAGCTATTCTTGAAAAGTTTTCAATGAATCGGCGGTAATAACCAGCAAGACCTAAGAATTGTCTCACTTCGGTTGGAGTGGTCGGTGACTCCCAGCCCTTGATTGCTTCAATCTTGGCGGGATCAACATGAATTCCTTGGCTGTCAATCACGTGCCTGAGGAATTGAACGGTTCAAATCAAGAACTCACACTTAGAGAATTTGGCATATAACTCTTCGTGTCTAAGGAGTCCAAGAATGGTTTTCAGATGTTGAGCATGTTCCTGCTCATTGCGAGAGTAAATTAGGATGTCATCGATAAACACAATGACGAATTTGTCAAGATACGGTTTGCACACCCGATTCATAAGGTTCATGAATACGGCCGGTGCGTTGGTTAAACCGAATGGCATTACTTGAAATTTGTAATGCCCGTAACGAGTTCGGAAGGCTGTCTTTGGAATATCATTGTCGCGGACTCGGAGTTGATGATAACCTGACCGTAGATCAATCTTTGAGTAAACTCTCGATCCCTAGAGCTGGTCAAATAGGTCATCGATTCTAGGAAGCGGGTACCGATTCTTTATGGTTAGCTTATTCAGCTCTCGGTAATCGATACACATGCGGAAAGATCCATCTTTCTTTTTCACGAATAAGACCGGAGCTCCCCAAGGCGAGGAACTTGGTCGAATAAATCCTCTGTCCAGGAGTTCCTGTAGTTGGTTAGACAACTCCTGCATTTCGGATGGTGCTAGACGGTAAGGGGCTCGTGCCACGGGTGCTGCTCCTGGCACAAGTTCGATTTGAAATTCAATTTGTCTAGGTGGTGGAAGTCCGGGCGAATCCTCAGGAAAGACTTCCGGGAAATCCCGCACGATTGGAACATCCTCAAGTCGCTTCTCCTCCGACTTATTCTCCGTTACATGTGCGAGGATGGCTTGATACCCTTTTCGAAGATATTTTCTAGTTTTGAGGCAGGATACAATATTCAGATTTCGTCTGCCGGTCTCCCCTTGTAGGACTAAGGTTCCACCGGAGACAAGAGGTATGCGAACGAGTTTGTCATGATAGATGATTTCAGCTCGATGCTTGGATAACCAATCCATACCGACAATAATATCGAAGCTGCCGATCTCGACAGGGATTAAATCAATGGAAAACGTTTCGTTAGTAAGGTTAAGTGTACAGTTGCGTATGATGCTATCAGTCTCAATCAGTTTGCCGTTAGCTAGTTCTACAATGTATTTAGCATCTAAGGCAGTGGGAGTAATATCAAGTAAAGGGCTAAATTTCTCAGAAATGAAGCTTCTATCGGCACCGGTATCAAATAATACAGAAGCAGTAAGGTCATTGAGAAGGAACGTACCCGTCACGACATTCGGGTCTTGTCTGGCTTCCCCAGCCTTGATAACAAATGATCTGCCGCGAGCAGGGTTGTTGTTGTTTTTCAGCTTTGGGCAATCTTTCTTGAAATGCCCTGAATTTCCGCACCCAAAGCAGGCCTTCGGTGCATTGGTGTTGGGGGTAGGAATGTTGGTTCGGCAATCCTTGGCTAGGTGCCCGAACCGTTTGCAGTTGGAGCAAGGGCAAGAACCGTCATGATGGCGGTTGCATTTGGGACAGTAGGGCTTGTTTCCAATGTACCCTTTCTTTTCTAAAGAGCCGGATGAATAAGCCTTAACAGACTCAGGCTTTCGGTTGGTGATTTGGTTGGATGAGTTGGGGTTTCCTTCCCACTTTCGTTTGTTGTTTGTAGGTGGGGTTGAAGTTGTGCCACGGCGGACAGAATTTGCCGTTAGCTCATGAGCCATACTGTAACACCCGCCAAATTAGGACTAGTAATTAGTGCCTAATCATATGTTAATACATGTAATTAGTTCTGTGTTAGGCTAATTAATGTATCGAATTATATATATTGTTGAATATATACGAAAATGCGATTTGATTAAATCGTACGCGACTTAAATCGAATGTATTTCGATTCAATCAAATACGGACGTTGGTGACCAATTTTATTAAATAACGCTTTTATATCAAAATTATTATTATGATAATATTTCGTATTCATTAGTACCATACAAACAAAACCTATTCTATTTAAAAATATTAAAACGCGCAAACTAACTAAACAAACTTACATTTTATAACTCAAATATAAATTGATTTGTAAAGTAATTAACTAAAACATCGCGTAATAAATGGTATTTTAAAAACTTTCCAATTAATATATAAAATAATTATAAAAAGTTAAATGACGGAGAAAACGAACACCACGCGGAGCGCGGGACGAAGACCGAAAAGGGGAGGATAACCTCCACCTTTTCCACCTCTTTTCTCTCATTCTTTCTTTTATCTCTCTCTCTCATCCTCTTTTCTCTCTTTTACACCAAAACACCACAATCCACTAAAACCGCAAATAACACCATCATACGCGCTCGAAACATCAAGATTTTTAGAGATTCACGACCACCTCGCAACGATCTACATTTCTACCTTTCCGGATTTTCATTTCGGCAATTTGTAAGTTTCCGACAAATCCCGAAACCTCTCGTTTTTAAGTGTTTGTACTTGTTTGCGGTTTGTATCAACTTATAATGTCCAAATATGGGTTGGGTAAAAGATTTGGACCAAACGGAAGCCTTTCGACCGATTTTCCGGCCACCGGAATCTGAACAGACTCCGACGTCGCATCTGGGTTGGCCCAATTGCGACGTCAATTGCAACGTCGCAATACCAGTCACCACGTCGCATATAGCGACATCGTCGTTAACGTCGCATTAAGTTGCCGACGTCGCGTATAGCGACGCAGACCCTTACGTCGCAGAAATCAACAACGTCGCATATAGCGACGCCACGCACAACGTCGCATTAAAATTGCGAAAGTCGCACATAGCGACGCCATACTCAACGTCGCAGTCGGGACCTGCGACGTCGCACCCAACGTCGCACAAACCAGAACCTCAAAAACACAGATTTTTACTAAGTGTCGAGACTCGAAATTTATCACTCGATTTTACCCAAATTCAGATCCCAGATGCGTTTTTCATCAAAGCAATATAGTAGAAATAAAAATTTTCCAAGCTGACCTGGCAGCTCGACCCCAGCCAGGGGCTCTGCCCCTTGGACCCCGCCAGGGGCTGCCGCCCCTTGGACCCCGCTACCAGGGGCACTGCCCCCGGACCCCCGTACTTAGATTCCGTAATGGCTTCTAAAACACAATCAAAACACATTCTTCAAGTAAAGCGACACGAAATCAAAATAATAATAGTTGAGATTATTATTACAAATCCGTCACCAACGGGCCGTACATATTTTCAAACATTCGAATCAATCAACCAAATGTAATTTGGACATTCTAGTTGGACGGACAACTACAAGGTAGTCTTGATAGATACCTACTCACATTTATAACCATCGCGTGTCGTGGACACCCTCAGGTTACAAGTCTTTGGACTTCGATTCTCGGCTAATCATTCTCAGTTTATTTTCATAAACTCAACGACTCAGGTGAGTCTCATAGCCCCTCTTTTACTGTTTTACTCAGGGGTGTGATATATTGCTCAACTTTTAACATGTGAACGCAAGTACCAACTTTTCATATACTACATGAGTTTTTCGAAACTAATCATTTTAAAGTCCTCCGTCAGCATAGTTGTTAATACGTTGTAGCGTGAATATTAGTATATGGTACCATATAGGATTGACCCACCTCGTCCGGGTTAGCAAGCACTAACCGGGTAAACGGACGTACTAATATTTGGGAAGACGAATGTGGATTAGGCATTCGTGGAGGCAACCTCGCCCGGAATTCTCTATAGGGGACCCGGCCCTCGAGTTAAGCTCAACTATGTGCTCATGGCTGTATACACGATGACTATCATTTAATTGCTGGATGCAATTCATTATTTAATTGCTGGATGCAATTCATTATTTAAATCTTGCGGTTCATACTATATTAACTGATTTCAAACCTGTGAGCTCACCAGCTTTCTAGCTGACCTTTTAGCATATATCGCAGGTACCAAGCAGTAGGATGTTTCTGCTTCAGGATTTTAGCTCGAGTCAGCATACAGACGATCGAGATTTTCTTGCATTAGTATATTTTGTTCAAGTACTTATGTACTGAAATCTCATTTTATTTAAACTCGGGCTATGTAAAGCTTTAAATGTTGTAAACATTTCAGTTATCAATATATCTTGTTAAAACGACGCATATAGAGTCGTTTACTATATATCTTTGTGCTTTGTTATTGATTAGTAACACCCAAATCAAGCTTCCGCAAATCATTAAATTTGGGGGTGTTACACATACGAATGGCGCTCGAAATAGTACCCGGTTTGGATGAAGTCACCAGGTCTTGGAGTCTCTCGGGAAGTCCATCGACGTATTTCTCGATCCTCTTGTACTCAGGATCGACCATGGTTGGGCACAGAAGTGCCAGTTGATGGAAACGGTTGGTGTATCCGGTGATGTCATCACCCTGCATCTTGTGGTTCCAGAATTCCAATTCCAGCTGTTTCAATTCATCCCTGGGACAGTACTCGCCCTTCAACATCTCCTTCAACTCCTCCCACGGGAGTTTGTAAGCATTAGCAACACCCACAGTCTGGGCATAGGTGTTCCACCAGGTGAGTGCGGTGTCAGTAAAAGTACTAACGGAGAACTTAACCTTGTCTCCCTCCGCACAGTTGCAGATAAGAAATACAGATTCGACTTTCTCGATCCAGCTTACTAGACCGATAGCTCCCTCAGTACCTGCAAAGTTCAGAGGTTTGCTGTTCTGGAAGTCTTTGTAAGAACAGGGTTTGGGTTGTGGTCCATTAGTAGTTGTATCTTCGCTACCAGGAGTTGATGTTCGGGTAGCTAGGGCTTGGGCCACACTACGGGCAATCAGAACCGCAACTTCGGCTTCAGTGAGGGTGATCTGTCGACGAGGAGGCATGATGCTGAACAAGAAAAGAACAAGGAAAGCGGAATAAGATATTTGCATGAAATTATGATATGTCACAAGTGTAAATGATGAGATACACGATAACAGTACGAAGTGACAATCACATTTCATTTAGATAAACAAGTTGAATACAAGGTACGGGTTTCCAAAAGATTACAGAGTAATAGTAGTACAAAAGTGCCGGGAATTGTTTCATCCGGTTGGATTACATAGGCCCTAATAAAGTAGTTAGCTGGTTACAAGTTACAGACTGATCTAATCTTGATGCAGATTAATTTGTTCCATCAGCGCGACAAGGCGGTCCACGGTTTCTGCTAGTCTGTTGGTTTGCCTGGCATTGTCTTCAACCAAGGCCAGTCTTTGTACTAGTGCTCGAGAGTGATCCTCAGTCTCCTGTGAACGCTGTTCACATTCCTCTAGTCGGTTTCTTACGAGTTCATCCGCACCTAATTCAGCGGTCATTGAATCCTGAATTATGCTTACAGAGAGGTTGGTATCCTCTTGTTCTCGCTGGAGTTGGGATATGTGATCAAGTGCCCGGCGAAGCAGGTAGGTCATTCGGTGTTGTTCCCGTTCGAGATGTTCGAGCCTTTGCTCCTGACGGCGAAGTTGGGTAGCCAACACTGGCATCGTGAGATGTGCCGAGTTCTGAGAGTTATGAACAGAATAGGGGCTGGTTCGAGGTGACCTTGTGTTCCTCCTGGCTACTCGTGGGTTTCGTGACCCATGTGAGTGAGAGTGTGACGGATTAGGTGGTGTGTTTGTCATTCCTGTGGCAGAGTGTAAGTAAGACGAGGCTAATATATATAAGTATATAATATCCAGCCTAGTGTCTAGCACGTATCAAATAATGTTCCGGTTCTCTCGTGGTCAGAGTCAACTAACGCATTCCTGTTCAACATAACCATTTCAGACCTCACATCATCTTTCCTTAATTGTACATAGTTGATCAGGCTTTGTTAAATTAAAGTCGTATGATGTAATTCCTGAACCAATCATGCCTAGTAAGAAAATACTGCCTAACGGTCATAGTCTAGGCCCACTAAATGCAACCTAGTTCACTATAACCTTAGGCTCTGATACCAATCTGTAACACCCCCGAAATTCACTGTTTAGTGGAAGCAGGTTTTGGGGTGCTACTAATCAAATATCACAGCACAAAGATAAAGCAAACGACATCTATATGCAACGTTTGTAAATTAGTTACATTCCCATAGATATAATGTTTGAAAACTTAATGTTTTCGTATACAAAAATAGTCCCCTAGAGTCCACGCGTATGGCGGAAGATTCTATTACATAATCAACATGTACAAAAGATAATGCTGAGAATCTCCGTTAATGCAGTTTAGTTGATATCATGCGACTCTAGCTATGTCCTGGAGAAATCCTACTCCATGTGAGTACCTGAGAATACATGCTAAAAGGTCAACACGAATGTTGGTGAATCTCACAGGTTTGTAAGTAATATCAGTTTTGGAACACAAGATTTCATCAGTAATGCCCATAGGCGTAAAATCAGTATTTGCAATCCAGCAAATGTAAAACCAGTATTTGCAATCCCGCAAATGTAAGTAAGTAAGTTATACCGTTGCCATGAGGCTCATAATCGAAGCTTAACCCGTAAGTAATAAGTTTGCTCCTGTGACATGCTCGAAATTGAGCAAGCATCAGTAACGAATAATTAGTCACCCGTTTCTAAGTGTAAATCAGTACGTGGCAGCGCTACTGCCCCGGGCGGGGAGGGTCATTTCCCTAATGGATCCATTAACTAGTGTTCGCGCTTAAGTCCATAACTAACGATATATGATGGAGAGACTTCTGTAAATAGTAAACAACTCATGCAATTCCGTTTGGTATAGTAAACAGTTTAGTACTTGTGTTCAAGAAAAAGTAGTAGCATATTTCTCCCCCAATCAGATAAAACAGTAAAAAGTGAGGCCATAAGACTCACCTGAGTCTTGTAGTAATCAGTTGCAATTAGCAAGTAGTGAATATAGTAAGTAGGTTCTCCGAACCCGTAACCTTCAAATGCCTAGTCATATGAAGTTATGTAAGTATGTGTCTCGCGAGACGTTTCGTTTAGTTGTACACAACTAGTATATCCAATGTTTGTCCGTATGTTTGTAATTGTTTGTTTGTTGGAAAACATGTTTCAATGTCCCGTAGATGTTATATTGTATAATCGTTGGAAGTCCCAAATGTTTAACACTTAAGTTGGAATTAAATTGTAAAACTGCTGTGTTTTGCGACACAATATGCGACACAAAAGTTTGTCATGCGACACAAGGGTTGTGTCGCAGACGTCATGCGACACAAGGATACGACACAAGGATTGTGTCGCATCGGATACGATATGCTAATTTAATAGCGACATAGTGGTTGTGTCGTATAAAAATACGACATAATATGCGACATAGAGTGCGACACAATATTGTGTCGCAAAGGTTACGACACTGAAGGTTTGGTACGACACAAGATGCGACATAACAGGCTTTATGCGACACAACATGCGACATAAGCGTTGTGTCGCAAAGATGAACACCAGCCCAGAAACTTTCGGATGTCGAGATTTTCCGACCAAAAACGCAAGTCTAACCCATTTTTGAGCTGTAAAATCGTGTTTTCTTCATTGTTTAGGTTATAACTATGTTGTGTACACAATATTTCGTCAAAACATTACACAAAAATGAATAGATCTAAGATTTTAGAAATTTCTTACAAATGCGAATCGAGAGAGATGGAGGCCGAAAATGATGATGATGCTTTTGCAAATCTTGTTCCTTGTTTGTTGGTGATTCCGAAAATATTAATCTCGTGGGTCGGTTTGTGAATCCGAAAATTTGAGAGAAATTGGTGAGAGTGTTTGTGTGTGTTTGTTTAAGAGAAAATGAGAGAAAGAGATGAGAGGGTGGTGGGTTGGTGGCTGATTCCAAAAGGAGGGGAGGGAAAACACTTCCCAAAAATACAGTATTTACTCCGTGTCCTAATCGATTAATCGTTTGTTTTTAGTATTTAACCAAACAGTTATATTTTTAAAATGTAACTGGAGTATTTAAATAAAATACCTTGAAATTAACAATAAAAACATTTGTCGAAATATTTAAATTATTAATTCGCGTTGAATACGTTTTTGTTGAATTATTTAAAATGTCGTCGCGGTAATATAATTAATGTTCTTTCAATTGTGTATTTTATATAACAAAAATACGTTCTCATTATTTAAGTAAATTTCTGTCACCAACGTCCAAATAAACTGTGTCGGACTCCGTCCGGTTAATTCGTACGATTCATCCAAATCGCGTAAGTACACACATATATATATAAATCACCTTATATATATACAAATAGAGTCTGTAATTAGTCCTATTACATACTAATTACAACTAGTTACAAATAATTAGGCATAATTAATTATCCTAATTATGCAGGTGTTACACAGTGTATTTTCTTGCGTTGCGTATCTGAAGTCTCTACTTGTTTCTCAATTAACTATTTCCAAAGTATAAAAATAAAAAATAAGGAACGCGATGGGTGTAACTCAATACAAGACACTATGCAAATAAGAAATAAGCAATCACATAATAGCCATTGAGGTACAAAAGATAGAACGCAGAGAGAAACATACTTTACGCTTTATGCAGATCTTGGATGGTCATGATTTGAAAACACGAGAACTTGTGAGATGTAGTTTAGTTTTTATTATGTAAGTGTCAAATTGTGTGGAACTGAATTGCCAGTTACCATGTTTTTGGTTACATGACATAGTAACACCATATATAACATATAACATCATTTTCTGATTTTTTTTTTATGATAAACAGCATATCCCTCCTGACTTTGTTATAAACAATTTGGTGGATATGAAGCCATCTTTCACCTGTTCAATAATGTGCAATGGAAAGAGTTTTGTAATGAAAATGTGTAACAACCCCGATGATAGGATTGCAACACAACTACCTGTTAATATGGTGATTCATGGCAATTGGAAAGCATTGAAGTCAAAGATGGGCATAAAAAAAGATAGTCAACTGAGATTCATGCTGGATCCGGAAGCAAAGCAGGTTGGATTGGTTGTCTTCTTGGTTGATCAAGTTGTGCGCTTGTGAGATAAATGGTAGTTATAAGTAGGTTCCGGAGAGTCCAAGGTCGACTCATATTGGTTATAAGTTGACATGTTGCAGATATATTGCATTGGTATTTAAATGTGCTGTTTAAATTGAATAAAGTGTATGATCAGAAGTATGTTTCTTTTTGACTGGTCGTTCATCACTTGTGTGAAGTTAAGAAATGCACCAAAGTTGTTACTGTGTTTAAATATGTTTGGATATGCAATACAAATAAATTGGAAAACTACGGGTTATTGATATGTGAAAATAACCTAGATGGTTATACTGAGTAGTGATTAGTAGAATGATATTGACATCCATTGGTTTTTTAATTAAAAATGAAACTTGTTTTGATAATGTTAAAACACAATATAATGAGGGCATACTATGAAATTGTTGAAAGTAAAGCAGTACACACGTATGTAAATAATGAAGGTAAAAAAAGTAATAAAGATAAGTAAGAGTACGGCATAAACATGAGGGGGTCAATTAAAATCCATAGTGGTGCCAAGCTATGAAACTAAAAAGAGCACCATAGTCTCTAAAAGAAAAACAGTAAAAAGTAGACATGAACGTAAAGAAAATAAGGGCGGTTCAAGTTCTCAGAATCAAAAGAACATCATATCTTCCATGAGTCATATGTCATCCATTTTGGATATCTTCATCATCTCCAATCCCTTACCAGTCATGGATCAAGGGAACGGGTCTAAGAAACAAAAAAAAAGTGATATATAGGTTGTTAATTAGGATGATATGTGTCAATAATGTTATTACTCCAAGTAATGTACCTTTCCAATTGGAGTTAGAATCAGATATCTCTACAACTTCAGGTTTGGTTTTATCATCAGTCGGCTTGTTAGGCACTGTAGCGATGACTTCAGGATCAGTTGTTCCACATTTTACAGTGTATCCAGGGTATCCATAGTTGAGATTGACATCCCCAACATGAATTCTGAAAACAACTTCCTTGTCCACGAGGGCATTAAATTCATAGGGTATAACCTTTGGGTTATCATTCTATCGATATAAGATTAGTAAGACATAAGTAAGTAAACATTGTCTATTATGAGACATTTATAATCATATGTTTTCACTTTACTGAAGTAACTGCATACCGTCTCAATTTTGCGCTTCAACCATGAGATGCTCCGATTCAACAACTTTGATAACTGACTGCCAAACAAAACCAGCAAGATAGCACCAGTCACATCCTGACCTCTCAAAACAGTTCTAAGCCTGTAAAAGAAATACAATTTAAATTGAGGAAGGTTTCTCATATATCATTTACTGGTAAGGTCTGTAGCATCACTCACTTGCTAGAAACCTCTTTAACACTCCCACAATCTTTACAATCAAAGAGTCTTGCATCAATACAATCGACAGTGGCACGAGTAACCTTCTTATTGCACGCTTTACAGGAATATGTAAACCAACCTTCTTCAAGCAAGAATTTAGTCAATATCCTGAAGACAGAACTCCATATTCTTTTTTTCGATTCCGTTCTCACGTTTGATGTTAATAGGTTTTGATGACACAAGAAGACCTACAACATCTGCAAAATAAATCATTATTAGTTAGATATTAAGTCAACGCGTGGTAATGAGTAACTTTTTGTATGTAGAGTATGCAAAACACCCAATACACAAGTTTCTTACCAAAATCAAAGATCATCTAACATTCCACTTCAAAATATCATCAAACTTGACAAAGTTGTAACCATCTATAGTTGTCTCAAACGACGGACATCTACATACTTTAGATGTCCTGAAGAGAACTAACTTAAAATCATGATCAATGAGGCGATAATCTCCTTTGTATGGATCAACTCCAAAGTTGGTGATATCCACGAAGTTCCCCTCTTTTAATGTTTCTTCAAAATTTGGGAACATAAATGGTTTAACGGAAGCAATAATTTTGTTTCCCTGCAAATGCATTCATCCATAATAATTACATTCGTGTACGTCAGAATATAATTGGAATATTTGCAATAATTTTCTCTGATTTCTCCCGGATTTCATTTTTTTAAAAATGCAATTAATTGAACAGTTATTTACTGACAGTAGGTATTGTTTTTTGAAAATAATATACCTGTTGATCCATGAGAATCATATCAACGGATGCAATTTGAGATGGATCAAGTATATTCTCACATTATAAAAATAGTCGATTGATTGTAGGCTATTTTGAGTTATCAATTATCATCCTTTTACCCCGTATAAATATGCACATCTTTTCATATATTATATATGTGCATAAACAAGTTAAATATTATATTTCTTTTTGTCGTTTAGAAAAAAAGATTGACATGTGTTCTAATAAAGCAGAAAGATATTGCAATCGATGTAAATCTTTCGTACGTGTTGCATTTTTCATGACTGAAATTTGTAGTAATAAATGGCACGTGTGCTCCACTATTTTAGGAAACTCTAGCTATTTAATTACGTATCTTTCTTGCCACCATTAATAATGTACAGTATATAGTTTTTATGAGCGGATCTTATATTTAAATGTTATTCTAAACGCAAAGGAAACTATCGGTATATATATATATATAGCACATAAGAACATTCATTTGACTATTACAATTCGCATCGCATCGTTTAGATTGAGAATTCTACACGTTTTATTATTATTACAATTACAATAAAACAAGTGATTGATTGCTGAAAAGGGTATAAATGTTAATTGGTTAATGTTATTTAAAGGGCAATTGACGTAGCGGTATATGAGTGTCACTTAACTATAATTGATATCGTAGTTACCTATTTGCAACAATAGCCTTGAATTTTGAACCTGATTCTTTCGTGCCAAAACTCAGTACGATTACCAATTTGAGAATGTTACGGAACACAATTTCATAATGTAGATTGATGTTTCCAGTTACGGTTTCGGTTCTGTTTCAGTATTTTGAAAGTCTCCTGAAGTCTATCAATATTTCTCATTAATCATGATTCATGAGACTTATTAATAAGAAAATAATGCAGACATTAAAGCATTTAGACCTGCACCCACATTATAAGGAACTGATTGCATCACCTTGGCGAATCTCCCTAACAATTAGTTGAAGCACAGTATATATTACTCATATCAAATTTATTAACGACGGTTCTAAAGGGTCGTTGTTAATAAATTTGTTAGCAATTAGTAAAACCAACCAAAAAAGTGAAAAAAATTTTTTTATCGAAAGTATGCCTTGATGGACGGCAAATCGAAGAGGATCAAACGCTGAATCTAATGGTGCAATTTTCATAATTTTCGATTTGTCGTTTGTGAGATATTTAAGTTAGGGGGTAAATGGGTTTTTAACATGTGGGTATTCTCTTTGTACACATGGCACCTTTCCATTGGTACTTCCATTCTTTTCAAAATCCTTGTACTTTCCTGATTTTTTTCATGGAGTATTATTATCCCTTTTTGCAATGAGTGATTTTATACTCCCTAACACACACACACACACACACACACACACATATATATATATATATATATATATATATATATATATATATATATATATATATATATATATATATATATATATTATTTACTATCACTCATACTACCTATGACTATGTGTTCACTTATTTAAGCCATCAGTTCAAGGAAATTAAGATATAGTATTCAACTTGTAAAACAAGGCTAATGATAAAGCCACGGTGGCAAAGAAATGTCATATCGTTAGTAATGATTATGAGATTGAAAAGAAAGCCAAGTTGATCAATGTGTAGTAAAAGGTACTTCCTTCCTTCGTTCCTAATTAAAGGTCTACTTCTTATTTTACCTTGTCTCAAATAAAAGTGTCGTTACGAACTTTTAACTAATCAAAATGTTTTTCAAAAGTCAACATGAAAATTTATTGGTGGACAGTGTGACAATCTCCAATTTTTCTAAACTATGTGTAAACTCATACGGAACACTTAATTTGGGACGGAGGGAATATAAAGTACCGAAGTTGGGTCAAAGTGTCACGTTGAGATTGATATTTGGATTGACCCACAAAAGTACATTTTTAGTGACATAAAATGATGATAACATTAACAACCACGTCGCATATACAAAGAAAATGTAATTGTTATGGAAGTAACACCAAAATCAAGTAGGGAATCAACACGTATAGAAAAGAAGATTAACATAGGGTAAGGTTCAGAGGAGAAGGTATTATTTGAGGAGAAGGAGGAGAAGAATTTTCAAATTTTCATTTTTACCCCCTCCACCTTTTTAATAGTGTACACTACTCCCTCATACTTTCTTCCTACCCACCACCACTAGCTGCTGCCACCCGCCGCAACCCGCCGCCGTCACCGGTCGTCGGGAAAAAAAAATTTCAATTTTTTTTTAATTTTTTTTTTAAAAAAAATTAAAATTTTTGTTTCATAATTTTTTTTCCCAATTTTTTTTACATATTATCACTTTGTACTGCATTTTATTATTTTTATTGCATTTTGTATATATGTTTAGTAGATATTGTTCGTTTTTACTGCATTTTATTTATACACCTCAATCTTATATATATTGTTTGTTTTTTACTGCATTTTAAGTTATACATAATATATTTTTTACTGCATTTTGTTAAAATTACACTGCATTTTATTATTATTCACTGCATTTTGCATATATTTCATATATTACATATTGTTTATTTTTTACTGCATTTTATATTATACATATGATCCGTTTTTACTGCATTTTGTATGAAAGTATAATACATACTACTGTTTTTACTGCATTTTGCATATATTTATTTAGTACACATTGTTCGTTTTACTGCATTTTATATTATATATAATCTATTTGTACCGCATTTTATTTTTTTTACTGCATTTTGTTATTTTCACTGCATTTTATATTATACATAATCTATTTGTACTGCATTTTGTTATTTTCACTGCATTTTGTTATTTTTGCTGCATTTTTCATATATTTCATTCATTATATATTGTTTGTTATTCACTGCATTTTGTATTTTACATATTATCGATTTGTACTGCATTTTGTATTTTACATATTATCTATTTGTATTGCATTTTGTATTAAAGTATAATACATATTGTTGTTTTTATTGCATTTTGCATATACATCATTTAGGACATATTGTTCTCTTTTTACTGCATTTTAGATTATATATATTATCCATTTGTACGGTATTTTGTTGACATTGGGTATAGAAGATGCGGTAAAATATATACAAGTTTTAGTTAATTAACAATAATATACAAAATACAGTGGAAAAAACGTATAGTTTTATTAAAAATGCAGTAGGAAAAGGAATACTATATCTAATAAAAAATTTATGGGAAAAAAATTTGAAAAAAAAAATTTTGTAAAAAAAAAAAATTTTGAAAAAAAAAAAATTTTTGAAAAAAAAAAATTTTGAAAAAAAAAAATTTGAAAAAAAAAAAATTTGAAAAAAAAAAATTTGAAATTTTTTTTTCCGGCGGCCGGAATCCGGCGGCGGCTGACGGAGGCCGGCGGCAGTCAGATGGTGGCAGCAAGTAGTGAGGGTGGTGGTAGGTGGGGTTGGAGGAAGAAGAAGGTAGGAGGGGGAAAAAAATAAAGTGGAAGGGTTAACATGTAAATGTTTAAATAGTGGAAGGGGTGTGAAGTGAAAATTAATGTTATGTTTTTTTTTGTTAACTAATACCCTTATTTTTTAAAGTAATTACAAAATTGCCACCCCTTTTAACCATTGATCCAACCCAAAATATGATCCAATGGCTACAAATAAAACTTCTCCTCCTTCTCCTCATATGACTCATTCCCCTATGATCCCAAATCAAAAAGTAACATGTTGATGTTTGATTTAATGGCCACTAATGGTAGGTGAATATAATAATAAGATACGATTCATATCGTTATAAAAGTTTCTTAATTTTGTAAACAAGCCCTTGAACTTCTTCTTTTTTGCAATTTAACTCCCTTTGTAGTTTATACTTTATACTATCCTTTGTAAGGTGACACTACATGTACTATTCTTGTTAACATTTTGAACTCAATTAACTAATTTTTTTGTTAAATAGTATTTGATTCAAGATGTAGCTTTAGTTAAAAATGATTCAAAGCCGATTGCCTTAGGGCCGGTGTTGTACCTAAAGAGAAACCTCACGATCGACGATTTTGATCATTTTACTATTGTAGTAGTAGTTGTCGATTTGGCTCCTATTAGGCAAAAGAACCGCAAAAGAGTGATACTTTTTGGGTGCGACTGTCTTACACAGTTCATAGATATAGTGTCAAACTCGAGCTTGATATGAAGTTAAATTATGTAGCTCGGGTTCTAATAGCCCTGGTTTTGAATCATTATATCCATTTGGTCTGTGCAGCAATAAGTTCCAAACTTGCATGATTAGCCTCATAGGTGACAAGTGACAATATCCATTACAAACCAGACATAAGAGGACAATGATTTCAATATAATATTACATTGTACCATATATAAAGCAAAGTTATCATATCTTAACCCTTGACCTTACAATATGTTACAATTTAACCCCATTATTTTAGTATATTTATAAAAGTTGAGCAATTTATGTGTTTTGCTGTTTCTAGGATTCAAAGTTAAATACTGCACTTTTATCATGAAAAAAGCATCTATTTTATGTATGGTCATGTAAATACTGATTCTTGATAGCATAGTTGTGTTTTCATCGCACTTACCCATATGTAACGCATAGAATATCATTCTTCGGGAACGAACCGTAGTACAGAATATGGTAAGGGACAAAGGAATAAATCTGGTAAGCTAAAGATATTCTCTCCTTCATGATTAACTTATTTATTACTATTACAGTAATTTTAAAAAAATATATGTTTATGTGATACAGGCATTATGGGTCAAAGGCAATCAATCAAAGGGATAAATCATAAATCTGGTAAGCTAAAGATATTCTCTCCTGCATGGTCAACTTATTTATTACTATTACAGTAATTTAAAAAAAAAAAGAAGATGTTTATGTGATATCGGCATTATGGGTCAAAGGCAATCAATCAACATTATTATGGTTTATAACTTCATTCCAAGAACACACACATGAACGCTACAAGGAGATTTTTTTATCGTAATTCGTATAGCACTTGTGGATCCTCTAAACTAGTTATAAGACAAATACATTAGATACATGTCAATATGAAATTGCAGCACTTAGATAAGGGATTGGGATCTTCTCGTATCGAGTTCGACATGAAAGGCCATTTTCCCACACGTAAAAAAATGTAGATCGTTCATTCTAACAAGTATGTGAGTCCTTTTCTCTATTTCATTTATTTAGCCGAACTTGAAATTTGAACAAATGTATCTATCCACTTTACTTCATATTGGAAATGAGATTAACAAAGCTGAGCAGAAAGACTAACCATAGTTGGTAACAATCAAAACTTGTACAGGAACAAACTATTTGAAGTCATTGTATATGGCTGAGTCCAATCATCAATCAAGACGCGTAGAAATTGGCAAGATCCTCTGAAAAAGCCTTCCTGATAACGTCTCTTTTGAGCTTTAGTGCAGCAGTAACCAGTCCAGATTCAGGAGTCCATGCTTCCGATAGCAACTTGATCTTTGCAGGAATCTCGAACCTCTCCAGTCGTGCTGTTTTTGCAGCCTATAAGATCATCATAAAACGTTATTTGGAGTAATGCTAAATGTGCCTAAAAATATAAGCGTAAACATATGTCTAACCAAACAGAGTTTGACACTCGGAATCCACTTATTTTCTTTCCTTATGTTCACCAATCATTTTAACATGTGTACCAATTAAATTTAGTCACATCTTTAGGTCTACATTTTACTATTTTAGGCATATGAAGGCATGAAGCACTTTTTTGTTGTAATTTGTAACCTCTTCAAACAGATGGGACTACTTGCAAATTCATATTTATAATATGATTTACCTTTACGAGGGAGCTATAAACTTCTTTAACCATTTCTTCCATCTCACACAAACTTGCAAAGTCATTGAACTCAATACCTTTCTGCATAGCCCAACATTCCACTGCAGACTGTGAAGCAACCACAAGAGCCACGCAATAGCTATGGAATGAATTGGCATACACCATGATGTTGTCAACATAAGGGCTAACACTCAAAGCTGCCTCAACCTGTAAAAGAAACAAAAATCTCTGAGTGGATCCTGATTTTCATTTATACAAAATAAGAAACAGCTAACGTACAAAAGATTAGGTACCTTTCCCAGAGAAACATATTCTCCATGTTGAAGTTTAACGATATCCTTTTTACGGTCGATTATCTCAAGGCAACCATCATCATGGAACTGCCCAACATCACCCGTGTAGAACCACCTAAACCCTCTCTCATCAACCTTTTGGAAATAAAAAAAAAATACAAAAACCATAAAGTTTCATTATGTCCAGCAAAAGTTTCCATCTTGGTAAAGGTCGCGATTGCAACCCACTTACTTATGAATGGGTCAATTTGGGTTTGTGTTTATCTCAAACGGGACAATTAAAATTTTTACTACCTAAGTTGGGAATGGGTCAATGAGTTGAAGGTCACCCAGAGTCTACTTTAATTGCATACAACCTCCTAAATCAGTTTTTATTAAAAGTTAATATTATCATTGTAGTAATAACGCTTTTTACTGACAATAATGCATTACTATTTTTAGAAAATTTTAATATAATAGACAAGAAACTGTTTGAAGGTTAACTTAGCCCGTACTAAAAACAGGGTACTAAAAAGTACCCTGTTTCGAGCTAACCCATTTTGAACCACCATTCAACCCACCCATCTTGCCACCTCTACATCTTACACACCTCCCGCATATAAAAAAAAGGAGAAAAAGAATATTACTTTGTATACTTCTTTGGTCTTCTCATCGTTTTTGAAGTATCCAAGAGTAACATTTGGCCCACCAATCACTATTTCTCCACGAGGCATAGGTGAATCACTGGTTAAGTAACCACCTTCAGGCCAATCTATTAACTGCACAAAAGTATAAAAATGATTGTCGAATCAACAGATGCAGCAAACATAGAACAAACACAATGAGGCTGCAAACAGTAGGTATAAATGTCCAGAAGCGCTACCTGATATACAAGTAAAAATAAAAAAGGTTATAAAGGCTTATATAGTTATTACTGACATTGTATATATTGAATTAACGCACTGCAAAAGCTTATAAGTTAACCAAAACAGATCTAAGGTGGAAGCCTATTGCTATTCTATGATATTATACGCAGTAAATTCTAAAAGTAGTCAAAATAAAACATATATCAGTAGATTGTGTAGAGATACGCAGATCTTAAATGTATATGACATGCCTTAAAATTTACTGGGAAGTGCTAGCATTCTACATTGGAGGTTATAGGTTCAATCCAAAGATATGTAATTAATTTTCTGTTAGAATTATTTCCCAATATTATTTGTTTATGATTCATAAATCCTATTACTCCTATCAACTCCGTATTTGTTTATTATTTCCCAGTATTATTTGTTTATAATTAGCTTAACTTCATTTGTCCCTCTCTTCCCAACGAATTCTCTAGCTAAACCAACACTAGGAAACGCACACTAACAACATTGAAGATTAAATTCTATTTAGTATCAATGACTTATAAATCCTAGGAAATTTCATCAAAATACATGTTTCATACAGAATAAAATTATTATTATTAATATAAATATAATTATATATGTTTTCATATGAACACGCTGAGGTGAACTACCTCCATCAGATATTACCTTGATATAGGAGCAAGGAAGGGGTGCACCAACACGACCAACAGATGTGTCATCATACTCAGAAAATGTCCCACCAGCACAAGTCTCAGTAAGACCGTAACCTTGACCTATTGGAGCACTGAGGTAGTAGCCCCCATGAGAACACGGGAAAGAACAAAAAAAATATACTGGTAAAAAATAAAGACTATTATCATTGTCCAGTGTCCATTGAAACAAACAGACCACTTTAACGTTTCGTACACACGGTGAGAATGATACCAAGAAAAGGACACTGCTGCAATCTCATTGATTCGTTCTTTAGGTGTTGTAAAAGAGTGGTCGCTATATCTGAATTTTTCTAAAGTTGACTAGTCTATTGTGAGTATTTTCAATCCTGAAAGTCCAGAGTATGTTCCGCAAATTCAGATATTTCGGTGGATGTTTGTAAACTTTGAAAGTGCAATTTCCATTTTGCAATCCCCGAGAATCTATATACAGCTTTTCGAATTGTAGAAAGTCCAGGAGCAGTTTTGCAAATGTCAGTGCGTCTTTTTTTTTTTTTTGGTAATGGCTGCAAGTACTTGATCATTATACAAATTTGTAAATCTCAAAACGGGAAAGAAATGGTTGGCTGCAACTGTTGACAAACTTCAAGATTTTTGGGAAAAAGATGTGCCCTCTAGTGAATAAGTCATTAGTCATGAATATAGACAAGTAGAAAGCATGCTGGAGTAGTTATATAGCTAACATTAAAGAAAAAATTAATTAGAAGGTGTTAGTACTAACCCCAGACAAACGTTGATGAATCTTTGAGTATCAGCAGAGAGAGGGGCACCTCCAGACAATATGAAGCGGATACGACCACCCAAAATGGCCCGGACCTTTTTAAATACTAGAAAGTTCCATAGAAGCTTTTCTAAGCCCCACGCCCCGAACCAGCTGCCATTTATTGCAGACAATCGGCGGCTGTAGGCTAAATTGAACAATGTCTTCGATAGTCCACCTGCTGAATCCACCTGAAAGTTTTCAGCCATATTTTATACAAAAATTGACTGTATTAAAGTAAAGAGTATAAAATGACAGTGATATATAAACATAACGTATATGCATATCAACCAACCTTTTTCCTCACACCATCTCTAACACGATCGAGAATAGCTGGAACAGATGCCATTAAAGTTGGTCTTAGAACAGATGCATCTCCCTTTGTGCCCCTCTTAATTTTGCTTGATGTATCTGTAAGAGTTAAAGGGGATCCATAACCTATAGAACTTCCTATGGCTGCAATTAGATTCTGTGATGCACAACGTAAAAGTACAGAAAAATCAGTTCATACGTAAATATATTTTAGTATTTTAGGAAACATAGGTAATAATATTATACCTCGGCTGCAAGTTCAAGAATATGTGCCAATGGTAAGTACGCTAAATACACATCCTTGACTCCAAGGCCAGGCACAATTGTCATGACAGCAGAAACTGTCGATAAAACATTGCCATGTGTCATCATCACTCCCTGCATATAATTGACAAGTCACTTTCATAATATAAATGACAAACCAATAAAAAAATAATCTAGATATTGTAACTTTGTACCAACCTTAGGCAACCCGGTACTCCCGCTTGTATACATAATTACTGCCACATCAGCAGGGAGCGGTAGATCTGCTTCAACGGGATTTTCTCTGCCAATTTGTTCTATTTCAGAAAATGAAAAAGTTTTCCAACTGCTGTTTCCTTCAGTCAATAAAGGATCATCATCCATGCATATTACACGTTCTACCGTGTCTATTTGTCCACTTATATCTAGAAGCTTCTTCAGCTCTTTATTTCCACATATTATAGTAGTAACCTCTGTCTGAAAAACGTTTGAGAATACAGTCAGATGTCAATTGGAGCACTATTTCTTTACACAGCATTAAATAATCTTTAGGACACCCTTTTGTGCCATACAGGAACTTATGTAGATATATGCCTTTATATTGAAGCAATGTTAAAAAAAATAAACTGGAACTTTCACATAAGTGACTTTTGCTTTCTAATTTACTTGGAGCTATTTTGTTTGTTGAGTATACTTAGAATCATATTTTGCTATACTTATTACGAGTACAAGCTAGCAGAGGTGTGGAAGACAGAAACAAGAAGTCTGGTAAGTGGTGAAAACAGGGGCAGAATGTGAGCAAGGAAATAAAGCATAAAATTAAAAGGTTATTGTTTGATTAAGGATGATAGAAGATGTAGCATGTCAAGTAGGATCCACATCATCATCTCCATTAGTGATTAGACACTCATTGAAAGGAATGAACTATATCTTGTTCGAAACATACGGAGGAGGTTTCCCTTGTTCGGGTTACCCGGGGAGGGCGAGTCTTTTTTGGACTCAGATGTACACAGCTTAACTGGGTATTCTCGTGACCGTTTCCGACCCTTTCCTTGGTCACCCCCAATATGTACCTAGGGAGGTTCGAAACTGGGACCTCTAGTAAGAACATCATGACACCTTACCGCTACGCCACCTTGGTGACGGTTAAGTTGCTTTGCCCACCACTTATAAGACATTACTTGTAATTCTTTATGATAAATAAGAACTTAAATGACGCCACTTTGCAACTTCCATAGTCCATATAATGAAGCTCTTTACTTGAGGCACGTCCCACTATTTCCAATTCTAAAGGCATATGCTTCGCTATTGAATTTTCTATGGGCATTTCGTGTAGCTCGGGATAGTATACTTTATATTTTATAAAAGCTACCGCATTATCAAGAAAAATTAAATGAAGAAATACCTCATTCAATGAGTGGCAAATGGCTTCCTCTCCCAAAGATGCATACATGGTCACAACAGTGACATTGCGCCTGAAACAAGCCTGATTGGCAGGATAAAATACGATAATTACGCTTCACAGATCAGGAAATCTTACTAGTAACAGCAGATGTGCATACAGTGTGTGGTGTGGTTTAGTCAACGATAAAAAACAAAGGGTGTAACTAGAAATTTAAAACGTCACAGTTACATACTGTACTATAATCTTTTCTAGAGCATATAAAACATATCTATAAGAGGAGGCAATTTCGACCCATATACTTTTAATGTGTCGATCCATGTTATGTTTTATAACTTTATCTCTAACCGGTCAAAATGAGTCACAAGTCCCCAAAGTATACTTTTAACGCACACGCCACACAGCATACTAAATCACTTGATTCAAAGATTAGATTATTACACTAATAATATTTTTGTAATCATTTTTTGACACATAAATTATCCATAAAATATTGGATATAAGTCTTTCAAGTCAACATAAACTGAAGTGTTTCATATTGTTCCAAACCAAAGCTACCCATTTTGACACATTACCCAACCTGCCACCTCCTGCCCGTCTTGCAACCTCCAATATTTGTATACTAGTTGATGGACAGATAGGATAGAGTTAGAGGGGAACAATTTCTACATGTTCTCCACGATGGTGAATTGTATTGAAGTACCTGCAATGCTATAAACCATTCTTCACGTGTATCTGCAAAGATAGCAACACGCTCTCCACTTTTATGCCCAACTTGCACCAACCCAGACGCAACATTACACGCAACTTGAAACACCTGACCATAACTCATCCACTCATACTCACCTAAATGAAGCTTTTCAAATGACCTCCCATCTTGATGTACTTCGGTCTCCTTAGAAATCAATTTTCGTGTTCCAAGTAGATTCTTGTCACCATGCTGCTTGCACGCCTGCTCAAAAAGTTCAGCAAGAGTCTTGATCCCGTCCCACGCTGTTTCTACCGGAGATGTAAACCGATAGTTTCTAATCGCATATCCTGGTTCCCCACCAACATCAGTGAGCAGACCTCGCTTTTTCTCCTTTTTAGAGTTGCGAAGGGCAAGAGTGAGTAGAAGTGGAGCTAAGACCCCAATAATATAAGCACTCATGTCTTGATCGCTCCCAAAAGATCCACTTAATCACTGAAACAATAATACTGCATTAACTACAGAACAACCAAATATTAAGACTATATCGTCTAGCAATTAGTCGATACATAAAAGTATATAACTTTTTAAACAATAAACGAATACGAATGTATCCAATAAATTGACCGCTTCAGCCTTGTTTGATTTCAATATCATTTGTTATTTACTTGTGATTGATTCGTAGTTTGAAGTAGACATGGACTATGTTGAATAACATGGAAAGTAAAAACAACAAATGTCTGCCAATAAGATAAAACATAAATAAGTATGTTGACACCTGCTTATTGCTTATTTCTACTAGGGGTTAGTGTCTGGGAATGCAGTAAACTTGTGCCCGATATCAATTGTGTGTATCATGGCTCCAGTGGGTGGCCCAAATACCCATTTTTTTTTTTACTTACACTCGTCATTTTTAATGCATCAAACTTTCAAAAATGGTGTTTTAATGTATTTTTGTGACGTTTTGATGATGTGTCAAGCTCTCACAATGCCACGTGGCACCTTAAACGAGCGACACATCACCAAAATACACTAAAACACCCTTTTTGAAAGTTTGATGCATTAAAAATGACGAGTGTAAGTATGATACACACAATTGATATCGGGCACTAATTTAATGCATTCCTAGACACTAAGCCCTATCTACTAGTATAGAAGCAAATCCAAAAACCTTTAGAAAACTGCTTATTTTAGAAGGAATAAGCACTTTAAAATAAGCATCTCGACACTTATTTTTAAAGCAGATAAGCTTTTTAAAAGAAGCAAATCCCAAACACCCCGGTAAAATAACTTTCCAATTTCCACCATTACCTTAAAAAGAATAAGTCCAATATTGAAAATAGATGAAACTATGAGTGCTCCAGCTACGAAAACGCCAAGCGAGGAACGTGCGTTTTATCAACACATATTTTCATCTAATTTTCAGAGATGACAGTCTAACACTCGCACAATGTACCTTCAGCCATAACATAACTATAATTCTAGGTTTAAATCCTATTAGGGGACAGTGTAACAGATCAATAATGTACATTAAGCTGCATTGCATACAACTAAAATCGATGGTGGACGACATAACTACAATAATAATAATAATTAATAATAAAATCAATACAAGCAATATACAGAAGAAGAGTGAAAAATTGGGGGTTTATAGCAAGGGATCATACCTGGATGCTTGTGGTTGTATCAGCTGATGAGGAATGAAGAAAGTTGAAATTATAATATATGGATTTTTGAATTTGATGTTGATATAATAATATTATATATTAAATATATGGTAAATGAGGGAGCGGAGAAAACAAAGAAGAAAGGGGTTGTAGTTTCAGACGGTAGTGATGTGACTATGTGAGGAGGAGGTTGAAATATGAGTGGACTTATTTGTTTGATTTTAGCGATTGGCGTACACGTATATTATTTATAAAAAAAAACAAACAATAAGGTTGTTGAGTTGTGTTTGTGTGTACAAAGTCCAACTATGTGGACGCTGCTGGATGCTTCATCATCATCGTATCCACTTGTAATATTTCCTATTTGTTGCCTATGTTTTCAGGGGATGTCGATTGCGCTTTAAACACATACAAATCATGTAATAACTAGTATCATACCCGTTCGATGTACTTGAAACGATAAATTTAATGACTTCTTTTTATCAAAAATACAAAAATAACGTTACATACTTAAATTGATTACATGGACATTAAGAAAATAGATATAACTTAATGATTGATACTCTCATGAACCATAAACTTAAAAATAAAAATAAAAAATAAAATAATAACAATCACATTTAACTAACCTAATTTAAAAGATGTGATGAACGTCTTCATCTTTGTCTATATGAGGGTAGTGTTGATTTTTCAGAGTAATCTTCATTTGATCGTCTTTGTTTCTTACTATTTCTTAAAATACCAACTCATTAGTAACATATTCCAGTAATGAATACTACAAATTAAGTGTTTTATATAATATAATGAATGCATAATTTTATATGATTCAATGTTTCTACATCATGAATTCATGATCTTCGTACTCTTCATTTATGACGTTGGAAATATCTTCTTTTAAGTAAAATCAACCTATAACAAAATAAGAGTCAATATTTTTGAACATATTATTTAAAAGTTTAAAGAGTTAGTGATACCTTCTCATCATGTAAATTGTAAACTTCAATCAAGTCATCCTCATAGTGGTTGTCACCAATTATGCTACTCTTTAACCTTGATACATTAAATTAATGTTGGTTATTCTCATATCACCCTATATGCGCATATGTTAGTCAAATAAAACACAATAAAATGAAAGTAGAAGGTCGCTTTGTGTAGAAGAATGCTAAAATGATGTGCTAACTTAACTCTTACGTAGACAAAGGTATTTATAGGATGAAAGTAGCATAGCTTTCAATATTTAAATCCGTCATGACGCATGATATATTAGGAAAATTCTGGCAACAATCTTCATCAAAATTGTAAAACGAAATATATGCACTCATTAAAAATAGAGTTGACATCCTAAAATTAATGAGTAAATTAAATAAAAATGATTTGTCAAGTTGAAATGGTATATCTTGCATTATAATTATAAACTTCTAATAATGTAAAGTAGAATTTGATGGGCTATAGGTTGTGTTTGGTGTAGGGAATTATAGGGGATCACACGGGATTGAGATTCTAGTTTTAACAATCTTCAACCCTTATGAACTAGAAGTCATGTTTGGTAATATGAAAAAGATGGGAATTGATGGAAAAAAATCATCTAGAATCTCTTTTTATATAAGTTTTTTCAAGTGGCTTCTAAAAGAATCCCCAGCCACTAGAATCCCCAGCTCCAGCTCGAGCTAGTTTGTTGTCAAACACACCCACTAAAAACATGGTTGACATTCTAAAATTTAATGATTTGACATTAAATAGTGAATGAGCTTTTAAAAGTAATAGGTTTATTATGTTGTATGAAGTATGAACTCTTTAAAAACATTGTTGACATTCTAAAATCAATGGAAATTTATTGTAAGAAAAATGAATTTTGACTTTCATTTTTGAGTTATATATCTTGCATTTTGAATTTTCAATATTTAAAGTAGAATCTATGGAGTTATTAAGAACATTGTTGACCTTCTAAAATTAATGACTTGACAACAGAATTTAATAAATGACCTTCTAATCTTAGGCCAATTTTAAAGAGTTATTAAAATATAAAATTATAGGTTTGTATGACGTGGCATATAGATTTAGCAACTTAAGGAAATGATGACATATAATACATTTGTTTAGTTGTAAACATGAGAGGCATGACACATAGGAAATATATATATATATATATATATATATATATATATATATATATATATATATATATATATATATATATATATATATATATATAATTCTATTTAGTAAAAAATATCAATAAGGCACATGGAAATGAAATATACACTTCACCGGATGTCCAATAAGAAATTTGAATTTGTTTGCTTATAAAGTGCAAAAGAAGATTGCTGAAGACATTGGGTTTTCAAATTTTTCATAGTTGTGGATAAGGCAAGTGATGAAAATAGGAAATAACAAATGTCTATTGTTCTCGATTATTTGGGAGTAACTAGCGTGTGACACCCATCAAATTAGGACTAGTTATTAGATCCTAATCATCTAGTAATACATGTAATTAGTGCTATGTCTTAGGCTAATTGTATGTATCAATATGTATATATATATATATATATTTGGGAGTAACTAGCGTGTGACACCCATCAAATTAGGACTAGTTATTAGATCCTAATCATCTACTGATATATATATATATATATATCAGTACGTGATTTGTTTAAATCGTGCATTTTCAAATCGGTCGAATTCCGATTCATCTATACGGCGTTGGTGAAAACAAGTATTAAGTAATATATAATTATTATTTAATACAACTCATTATTTATTACATATTATTTCGATAATATTTCGAAAGTATTTCATATCGTATAATTAACCCCTATGCGACCAAAAATGAGTAAAAAGCGTCTGATAATCGAAACAAACTAAAGTTATATTTTTATAACTCATTAATAAGTATTTAGATAAAATACTTCAACTCAAAAATATCGAAATTTCATTCGTTAATTAAAATGTACGTATAATATATAACGTCTAAATTATACGTTTAAACGATCGGGTAAACAAACACGGGTATAATACCACTAATTGGGAGGCAAGATTTTAACAACCTCACCTCCTATTATAATAAGAAAAACCGGCCAAGACATGATCCACAAAAAGTGGATCATGTTCCTAAACAATACATGCATACATACCCCATACCACTTCCTTTTGATCTTTCATTCCTCTCATTACACTCTTTCACTAAAACACACACCAATACTCTCTCCTCCCTCTCTAGAAATCAGCAAGAACACATCCAATAATCACCATCAAACCATCTTGGATCACAAGGAGTTTAGAAGCAAAAACGATCACGACAACGGGGGGAACACTTCCATCTTTTCGGATTCTTCATACGATCATTGTAAGAATCCCGACACTTTCGAAAACTACTTGTATTATGCTTATTTACATGTTAGTAGGTTCATATAACTAGGAAATGTCCAAATTTATAGCGAAAACACGTTTTTCATAAACATATATAAATGACAGATTCTGTCCCAGAAAAATCAGTGTACAAAAACGTCCGTATCTTGAGTTCTAGGAAGAATTAGACAACGAAACATATACCAAAATCTCCGTATGGATGTCCTCTAAAAAAAGTTCTTCTTTGACCATTTCCATAAATCTACGTATTTTTGTGTAGAGCTCAATCTTTGGGCTGTAGCTGTTCTTGGACCTAATCCGACCACTGTTCATTTCCATTTTTGTTAAAAATAGTAAACGAACATATAAAAGTATCATAAAGTGCAAAAATGAACTAGACATCTAGGAAAACATGTGTGATTTTTGGTTAGGCTTGAATCGGAATAGAAACGGGTGAAATCGCGAGTCGAAACCGAGTAAAAATCTAGAACTATTAAACTTAGGGACTGTTTTGGTCAAATTACAAAACCGACACTTCGGGTCAACCATAAAACGTAACGACAACTTTATAAAGCTTATTTAACATATTTAAGACTTCTCTAAAAGTTTTGAGTCAAACCGAACACATGTAACCTAGTCAACAAAAACGAACACTTAAACGAAATCGGAAATCTTAGGTCTGCAACAATACCATTGTCGCATGAACAGTAATCCGAGAATCCATTGTCGCATAAATAGTATTCAAAAATTCAATTGTCGCAATGCCCCATTGCCCGAAAGCACATTGTCGCATGAACAGTACCCGAAACCCTATTGTCGCATCACTATTGTCGGAATGCATATTGTCGCACCAAAAATAGAAACTTTAAAATACTTTTCATTAAGTGTTGAATACTTACAACCACTGAACCCTATAAAATAGCATCATTACACTATATACATATACTTATTAAGTATACAGCATATGAAACATATATACTTTTATAAGTATACAACAATTCAAGTATAGAGATAATACTTTGAAGTTAGTATTACAAACCGTCACCAACGGACCGTACATATTTTCAAAACACAAACAAACAAACCAAATGTATTTGGACGTTACTAGTTGAATGAGCAACTAGCATAGATGGTCTGTTAAGACATCTAATCATTATTATAGCCTTGCGCGTTTAGGACTCCCGGCAGGTTACAGTCGTTGGGACGACATCATTACCTTGTGTATCATCATTAATACTTGTTTAGCAAGTCATCAGACTCAGGTGAGTCTCATAGCCCCTTTTTAAATGCTTTTACCTAGGGGTGAGATACATGCTCGTTTTGTTTTACATGTGAACACAAATATCAAAACACCGCTATATGCTACATGAGTTAATTTCATCTAATTAATTTAAAGTCCTCCACACATAGTTTGTTAATATGATTTAGCGTGAATGTTAGTGTATGGTACCATATGGGATTGACAATCCCCGTCCGAGTTAGCAAGCACTAACCTGTCAAACGGACGCATTATCATTTGTTCAGTATGAGTGTTGATTAGGCACTCATAGGGAGGCACCTCGCTCAGGTCCTTGAATGTGGATCCTGACCCCTCAGTTAAGCTCAAACTATGGACTCATGGCTGTATGTACATTCATTATTTGTTTGATTACAAATCATTATATAAATCTTGTGGTTCATAAATCTCATTTACTCATATACACCTGTGAGCTCACCAGCTTTTTAGCTGACCTTTTAGCATGTTATCTCACGTACCCAGCAGTAGGTTGGACTGCCCATCAGGATACTTTAGCTTGAGTCGCATGCAAATATTAAACATCAAGAGATTTCCTTGCATATCTATATTTTGTATAATTGGAAATGTACTAGAATCTCTCAGGGTAATCATGTGAACTCAATATAATGTAAACAGTTTGTAAACTCGTATGTTATATCAATGTATTTTGTAAACGACGCATATAGAGTCGTTCAATATATATTTTATGTTCTTGATTATTGATTAGTCGCGCCCCGACCCGATTCGCTTTAGCAACCCGAATTAGGGGGTGCGACAGATTGGTATCAGAGCCTAAGGTTATAGTGAACTAGGTTGCATTAGTGGGCCTAGACTATGACCGTTAGGCAGTATTTTCTGTTAAGTATGA
Source organism: Helichrysum umbraculigerum (assembly GCA_949592205.1). Lineage (NCBI taxonomy): Eukaryota > Viridiplantae > Streptophyta > Magnoliopsida > Asterales > Asteraceae > Helichrysum > Helichrysum umbraculigerum. Next base: position 21,012,321 of record CATIUR010000007.1, on the reverse strand, counting down.
TTGGTTCAAGAGTTACATCATACAAGTTTAATTTAACATAGCCTGATCAACTATGTACAATTAAATAAAGATGATGTAAGGCTTGAAATGGTTATGCTGGAATAGGAATACATTAGTGACTCTGACTACGAGAGAAACCAGGACTCATAATTGTTTGTGCTAGACACTCATAAGACTATTATGTGATATATATATATATATATATATATATATATATATATATATATATATATATATATATATATACATACATAGTCATCGCTCAAGCACTGTACGCTAGTCTATTATATATTATATATATATAGGCACTCACATTTCCAAACACTTTGTCGTAGAGATGGCAAACACACCCACCGAAACATTTTCTACTTCATCCCACTCTCGACAACATCTCTTGGGATCACAAAACTCATAAGTAGCTAAGAGGACCACCGAGTCACTTCGAGCTAGACCCTATCCAACTCACAATAATTCAAATAACCGAGCTAGTTAGCACGCAGTTGCTAGTCAGTAGAGATGGTTATTCAACACCCGTCTCACCTTTTGGGAACAACAACAAAAGGAAATGGTCTGGAAATCAGAACCAGCAAACCTTCAAAAAAAATGAGACTGTCAAGAACGACACATCGGGGTCTGGAGAAAGGAAAGGGTACACTGGAAGTAAACCCTACTGTTCCAAGTGCAACCGACATCATGACGGTCCTTGTGGTACCCCCTGCAACAACTGCAAGAGGTATGGGCACCTCATCAAAGACTGCCGAGCACCTGCAACCAACCCCACTACCAACACTAACAACAACTAACCCCGAGCCTGCTATGAGTGTGGAAACACTGGACACTTCAGGAATGCGTGACTGAAGTTAAAGAACAAGGATAACAACAACAACAATGCTAGGGGCAGAGCTTTTGTGCTGAACGCTGGAGACGCTCGTGAAGACCCTAATGTGGTCACGGGTATGTTCCTTCTCAATAATTTAACTGCTTCAGTTCTGTTTGATACTGGTGCTGATAAGAGTTTTATATCTAAGGAGTTTAGCCCACTATTAGATATTACCCTGGTTGCCTTAGAAGATAAGTACACTGTAGAATTAGCTAATGGCAAATTGATTGAGGCCGATAGTGTGATACCGAATTGCACTTTAAACCTTGCAAACGAACTCTTTTGCATAAACTTCATACCTGTCGAGATTGGAAGTTTTGATATCATTGTAGGCATGGATTGGCTATCCAAGCACCGAGCTGAAATCGTCTGTTATGACAAAATTGTTCGTATTCCTCTCGTCACTGGTAGTACTTTGATCATACAAGGGGAGACCGGTGGGACGAGATTGAATATCATATCCTGCATGAAAACCCGCAAATACCTGAGAAAGGGTTGTCAGGCAATCCTCGCTCATGTTATTGAGAAAAAGTCGGAAGAGAAGCGACTTGAGGATGTGCCCATCGTCAGGGACTTTCCAGAAGTCTTTCCTGAAGAATTGTCTGGTCTTCCACCACTAAGGCAAGTTGAGTTCTCAATCGACCTTGTGCCCGGAGCAGCACCCGTGGCACGAGCACCATATCGCTTAGCCCCTTCGGAACTTCAGGAGTTGTCTATTCAGTTACAGGAACTCCTGGATAAGGGTTTTATAAGACCGAGTTCTTCACCTTGGGGAGCTCCGGTCCTGTTTCTGAAAAAGAATGACGGTTCACTCAGGATGTGTATCGACTACAGAGAGTTGAACAAATTAAGCATCAATAACCGTTACCCACTTCCCCGTATTGATGACTGACGTGGACCCAATCTGACACGGTCGTCAACGCAACGGAAAGAGGACACGGCAGTGGAGTGTGTTAAATTTGTAAAGCTGGGGACCTAAGTTTTACTAAGGCTGTATAGCAGTAGTATGACCTAGGGTCGTTCTTCAAGCTAATCGTATTGTGAAACGGGAGTATCAAGACAAGTTGTTTATTTTAGTGATGGGATTTTTAAAACAGAGTTTGAGTGGGTTTTTGTTACTTAGGTCCGTAATTTAAAGCAATTAAATAAAAAGTAAATAAATGGAAAATAGAAATTGGGATGAAATCAGTATGGAGGAGACGTGTTTGTTATGACTTCGTTAGCTTATGCGGGGGTGATGCTAGGGTTTTTGATATGAAAATGTCTTTTAAAGGTTTGTGTCTTATCTGAGCTTAATTGTTCGTAGTGTAAACACTAGTACCCTACTGATTGGGGAAACCAATCAATATGTCACTGAGTACTAGGCCAAATTGAGTCTGATCGGAGGAGGATGCTCAACTCTTCAACGTTATCCAGTGACGGAGTAACGACCCTTCTTGGAATGTTAGTTCCTGGGTGCATGAGATAGAGTAACATACCCACTAAGGTTCCGACCTTTCTTAACACTACGGGGACAACGAAGTCAAACAAGGCATTTAAGATTAAGACTTGGTTTGGTAACTATTAACTTTATATTAATGGTTATATTTTAGTCTAGAGCTTTCATTACGGTGTACCATGCGATTATGCATTTCCACAGTTTTCTAGACCCGAGATGTACTAACGGTGTATAGTGCAATTAAGCATTTCCACAGTGTTCCAGATCTTTAGGTGTACTAACGGTGTACAGTGCGATCAAACATTTCCACAGCTTTGAAGTTAAACCAGGATGTGACACAGTCTTCAACCACTGACATTTCCTTAGCTTCTACGTATTTGTACTTCACCGAAGGTGTTTCCAACGTTATACGAAGTACAGTGCCGTTTACCGTGGTCTTTCCGGGGTCACATACTTTATGATCACTCTAGACTAGTTTAAACTAAGTTTGTATTAAAGCCCAACCATCTATGATATAAACCAGCCCTCACTATTTCCCAATAAATCCCTGATTGATTCACGGTGTACTATACGAAAGGTTTTAAACAATATTTCCACAGCTACGCAATTCAGACCATGTTTACAGTTTCAGAAAACATAGATAGGTAGTGACCGTTTGATCAAGGTTCGCGACTCCTTTTCATAAAGGTTCTAACCACGTTTAATTGGAGGAAAGGCCATTTGGTTTAGAAATTCATAAATACAAGATTAATAGATCACCGGTTTTCATTTATATAATATAACTGGAAACATTATTCCCACAACGGATTGTGCCCACGACTTTCATAGCTTCCACGTTCCGTACTACACACATAAGTGATGATTCCGGCGCTATACAAATGAAAGCCGTATAACGTTACCTCCGTTATTTCATAATGTTATCCAATTATATGTTTAAAGCAGCATCACCCCACACATATATAAACTAACTACATCATAACAAACACACAAGGAAACTACTCACTACGCATAATAACAGGTCCTAGATCTAGCATAATAACAATAGCAATTATCATTATAACAGATAAGGAAAGAAGTAACCGTTAATAAAGCGTAGATTGAATAAGCGTTTTAGAGAGAGAGTACAAGCAGATCTTCCGCAATATCCTTGACAATATTACAATAAAAGCCCCTGGACTATTCCCTACACTATTACAAAAGTAGCCCCTCCGTTAGTTTCAGTTAAATACTAACTGAGAACTAACTGGGTCAAACCCTAATTTCTAGAGAGAGAAAGAAAGAAAGAAAGAGAGTTTAGAGAGAGAGAGAGTGTGTGAGAGAGAAAGTGGAAATGGAGAATTGAATGGAATGTTGAAGTGTGTTCAAGGTTGGAGGGGTGGCCTCCTATTTATAGGCAAAGCTTGAAATCAGCCGTACAACTCGCGAAGCACGCACGTACAAGCAAACAAAGCACAAACGGGCAGCATATGGGGTACCAAGGGCCGTATACGGCCTTCATAGGGTCGTATACGGTGTATAAAGGGCCGTATATGGTCTATGAACGGCCGTATACGGTGTGCAAGGCCATATACGGCTTCCGTCTGATTTTGTTCGTTGCTTAAAACGTCCGTATCTCCTTCGTTATAAGTCCGTTTGACCTGATTCTTTCGCCTGTGTCTTCGTAATTCCGTTACGCTTCTGATGGTGCCAATCTCACTGAAATTGGATGTTTACAACTTTAGCATAGCCGAAATCACTTTATAGGAGTTTGTAACCGTCCAGTCTTTTCCGTCCTTTGTCTGATTTGCACGATTCTTGATTTTCTCGTCTCGATTTTACCTATTACATCATATCATAAGGTTAGATTATGTTTATCATAGGATAAATAAGGGTGCGAGAATTGGTTGCTGCTTATTTGCTCCGTTTTGCTCGTTATTCGGATGTTTTGACTGACTTTTGTAGCAACGCCTATATTTTGAGCACTTTAGTGATTTTTAGTAAATAATGATTGTTTTGGAATGTTTTCACTAAAGATGTGCCCAAAAAGTGTGGAATAATGGCTTTGAAAACATGACTTTTTGTGTCACATCAAGTTATCCCACACTTAGACGTTGCTTGTCCTCAAGCAACACTCAGTTTTTGAAAACATTTTAAAACATTTTTTTAGAGCGAGCTTCAATAATTCTAAGAGTTACCACTTTCAGAAGCAAATAAGATAGTTTCAGGAATATAGGGGAAGATAAGATGATCCTTCCTTAAACAAGAAAAGATTCTCTTAGGCATACATCTAAATCTCTTGATCTTGGAGTACACATGACTAGGCGATCTCACAAAAGGTAGTCACTCAATTCACTCAAAGTGTATCGGGTTTCCTATCAATCTACAACAAAGGAAATCGCTCAAATAGCCAGTCATGCAGCACTCATCGTCATAGGCTTGGTCGAGAATCGGATCTCCACCACTTAGGTGAGGACGGTGCTAATTATCCCAAGACATTCATGAGGGTTGTAGTGTTTGACGATGGGCAAAGGGTATGGATAGTGGTGTTTTTGGGTTGTAAGGGTTGCTTATCTTAAAACAACTGAGATCATGAACAACTTTATTTCAGAACTGAGAGAGAGGTAGCTTTTGGTCTTCTATCAGAATCTTCTTGTGAGGATGATACTTCAAAGGACTTTAAGCTTTATTCTTGCGGAACTATTTTTCTTTCTTTTCTTCTTTTTCTTCTTTTTATTTTCTTTTTCTGCTTTTATATTTTTCTATTTTTCTTTTCTTCTTCAGAATTTCTTTGCCAGAGAATTTCCAAGGATATTTTTCTTCTTTTGATTCTTTCAGAAATCCCTTATCTTGAACATTTCGAGTCTTTTCGCGGTGTCAATTTTTCACACCAAGGATTCTTCAATCTTTTTGAGAACACGAAGGGGTAGGATAAGTGAAGCGGATATTCTAAAAGATGTTCTTAATAACCTCAGAAATTATAAGATAAGTTTGGGGAATATTTTTGGGAAGTAGGGTTTTATGAAACGAAAGGTTTAGGCTCAACAGGGTTCACTAGGCGGATCATCGATACTAAAAATGAGTATCGGAAGGGTTTTGGGCTTGAAGAGATATGTGAAAAGGGTTTAAATCCTAGGGAATGTCAAGGTCATCTAATTGCACCTATACCGCGTACGGTACACACCAACGTGGTCTCGAAGCGTATGTCAAGAGCAAGTTCTAATTCAGAGATGCATGCATCGGCACACACAAGAAATGATTAGTGAAGCATTAAAGATGAATGCTATTAGGCTCAAGATACCTCACTGCAAATAGGGTTGTATGTGCTTCGTCATGCTTCCATCAGATTATTATTTCTTGTTTAAGCAATTTCTACCTTATTTTCCCTAGACTTCGAAATATATTACTCACATCTGAAAATAGCTCCTCTCAAAAGATATTTTGGCTCAAAATTAGCAGAGTTAATCAATAGATTTAGCTCATACTTTCAATTTTCTTTGAAAAATTTTGAAAAATTTGAGGAACATTTTCTGAGTTTACTATTTCGGACATTAAAAATCAAAGAAAACTAACCAAGGTATTCTATACCTGCTATCCCACACTTAGAGGAACATTGTCCCTAATGTTCTCTTTAGTTGAGATTTACTGGAAGTAAAATCCCACACTTAGAGTTTGAACATGTAAGAAAATGTTTATCAAGTGTTTGTTTTGGGCTGGAATCCCACACTTAGTGATAAGCTTAGGATAGAGTATAGACTACTTTAACAAACTAACAAAGCAAATAGTATACAGAATCATAAACAAAAGAGAGTAAAGGTTAAGACACTCCCCAGATAGCGAGCAGCAAAGAAGCTGAGAATCTGAATTTGCTGAAAAGAGATGTTGCCAAGATCTTTTTCTGCATTCATGAAGAGCGGCACAGCTTCAAGCGTCTTGCTATTTGGTTTTCTTTTCCATCCATTATTCCCTTTGTGAATCAATCTCGTAAGTGTGAACACGTTGGTCGTACCAGTTTTACAAACTCAAAGTAGTTGCAAATGAAAAGATAAATCATCGTCTCAGAACTTTGAAAAGATATTTTCTACTACAAATCATTTTTATAAAACATGTGTTTTTAAACGAGTTCGAGCATAATGCATAAAAGTAGTATGCAAGTACCTCAAATGCTCGAAACACATGAATTATCATTTTTTCAAATTGATTTCTTTATTTCTGAGATGAGTGTTTTATTTGCAAATGAGTTGTAATATCAGAAAAGTGTTTTGGTGATGACCAAGTGTGAAGGATAGTCAGAGATATATCTTCACTTATTGACACTGCTCTCTCTACACGTCTTATTGCACGGGTTGCCTCCTGAGAAGCGCTGCTTTTAGAGTCGAGAGCTCGACTTTGCCTTCCTTCAGATTTAGTTGGTGCTGGAAACACCAGGACCGGAAGTGCTCAGTAGTGGAATCCTGGGGTTGCGTGGGTATATTCTCAGAAAATGGCGAGCGATGATGTCGACGATGTTTGGAATCTCAGATGAAAATATGGGGAAGCTCTGCAGATGTTGCTCTGTAATCTTTTTTATGTGCAGCAGGTCCCAAGTAATCTCCTTTACTGTGCCGGAGATAATTCCGCGGGAATTTACAAAAGAGAATCCATCAGCTTCAATCATCTCTCGTTCAGGATGGTATTGTCTGAGCGAGTCCATAAATCCAAAGAACTGTAGGTGTAAAGTCTTGTGATCTGCAATACTGGAGTTTACTCCAAGTTCTCGGATAGATTCATGAATACCCTGGATGAGACTGGTCTGGTAGTGGGAAAACGTGAGGTCGGAGTTCTTAAAGGTATTGTTCATCATGTCGTAAACCTCACGTAATCCGTAGTTGAATATTTGACTATGCTCTTGATCAGGTACTTCAGCGAAGATTTCCTTGATTCGATCAGTGAGGAAGTTCGCGATGTTAACCATCGAACCTTCAGGTATAGAAGAAGGGATGACACGCGTCCTCTCGTCGGAACTCTCGTACTCGAGATCTTCGGCAATCTTGTGAGCGTGGTACTCGATGGTGCAGTCAATGTAGAACCGATGAGGAGAAGTCTCGTCGATATGATCATTCCTAGCCATAGAATCTAGAAGTCCCCTAAGATCATTCATCAACCGGATGTCTATGTCTGCATCGGGATTCCCAGTAGCATTGTACATATTGCTGCGATAAGAATTTAAGAACTCGTGTTGCTCAGAAGAATATGGAAATGCGGATCTGAACAGCGTGTCATAGATCTTCCTGTACATGCGTCTTTGGTCTTCAAAGAACTCAAGCTCCTCAGGTGTTGGTCCAGCAGTGTGGTGCTCTCGTAGCAGCTGAGCAGCAAGGTCTTCGGCAAAGGCATTTAGGCGGTTGTGGAAGAATCTGTAATATTGGGAATTCTCGGCTTGGTTGACCTCAGATTCGGCTATGATTTCCTCAATCAGGTTCCTTTGGTGTGGAGTGTAATCATTGGTGGAGTTAATGATAATGCTTGTCATTATAGGTATGTCGTTTTCGAATTCTTCAATAGCACTTATCATTTCCTCATGGTTGGAGATAATCGGAATTTGGGGAGAAGCGGGAACAGTCGAAGATGCAAGAAGTCGGACATACCGAATATCTATTGGAACATCAGTGTAGATGATGTCATCGTCATCACTCTCCTCAGCTGGAGTATCCCTAGCCTGGAAATCAGGGAACTCAACACTATCGGATGGTGGAAGGGATATCGGCTGAGAGGAATCCATCTCGATGTCTTTTTCCTCCTGAGAATCAGAATTACGGCTAGATCCGGAAGTACTTCCCTTCTCGAACTGACTTCGAGGTGCAGATGTGTCAAAGGTTTGAATCCTTTGGGGAAGTCGGGATGCTTTATATGCTGCAATCTTTCTCAAGAGTTTGTCTCGAAGCTCCGGGTGCTGTGCGGATAAAGCTATAGCCTTATCAATATTTAGCAGAACGTCAAGTCGGGGAGACACGAGAGGTTTGGTGGGATCAATAGCTGATGCAATGAGTTTCTCCAATGTGAGACCAAATTCTGCATCGTGAGAGTAATCAGTCGGTGGATCTTCATCTGATTCATCTTGTGACAGAGGGATGAAGTTCTCGAGGTTCTCGATCTGCATAATCTCTGCTGTCGGTAAATATGAGTCAGGAAGGTATTGATGAGGTGGTGTGGACTGATATACTTCCTCGGGTTCTGATTCTTCCTGTTCTTCCTCGGATTTTTCCATTTCTTCTGGTTCCGTTTCTTCCATCTCTTCTTCTTCTGGTTCTGTTTCAGGTTGTTCCTCTTCTTCTTCATCCTGCTCTGAATCTTCCTCCTCTTCTATATCTTCTTCTGGTTCAGATTCTTCCATTTCCTCGTCTTCTGATTCTGACTCTTCAGTAGCTGAGATAAGACAAGTATGCTCGTATGGCCTGTATGGTTCTGGCTCTGAATCAGAAGTGTCATCATCTGAAGTAACTCTGCCCATGGATATTGCGTATATCTCTGCATGCTCCATTATTGAACAGTCGGTCTGATCAATCTTGTATGATATTGTTTGTCCATGTGCTCGTAGACTGATAACCTGAGAGTATACATCAATAATAGCACGTGCAGTATTCATGAATGGCCTACCTAGGATAATGGGTATGTTAATGTCTTCCTGTATATCCATCACTACAAAGTCAGTGGGGAAATAGAACCTGTTAACTTTTACCATGACATTCTCAGCAATGCCTTTCGGGTATCGGACTGATTGATCGGCAAGCTGGACGCTCATTTTAGTGGGCTGGAGAGGTCCTAATTCTAATCTGGAGTAGAGCGAGTAAGGCATCAGATTGATACTAGCTCCAAGATCGGCCAAGGAGCGTATTGTGCCTGAGTGATAGATGGAACAGGGTAAGGTGAATCGACTCGTGTCTCCTAGTTTTTCCGGTAAGGCATTCTGGATGACGGCTGAACATTCGGCGTTCAGGGAGACTTTGGGAGTGGAAGGAATCTTGTCCTTAGTTGCCAGCATTCGTCGGATGTACTTCGTACTAGAAGGGATTCTAGACACGGTGTCTAAGAATTTTCCATCAAGTTTGAATGACTTGGCATTGTACTTCTTGTGCAGGCGGTTAGGGAAAGGAATTTCAACCTCACGATTCGGCGTGGGCATTGATTTGGTCTCAACTGTCGGCGGGACAGGAGAATATTCCCTTGGAGAAGCAGTCATAGAAGGAGTTGGTTTATCAGAGTTTAAGGTCTTGGCTTCCTCGACGTGGGGGTTTTGAATAGTATTGCTTGGTAGGGTCCCTTGCGGTCGGGTATCGAGACGTTGGGCTAACTGACCGATCTGGTTCTCAAGGCTTTTTAGGACCGAGAGTTGATTTCGAAGGAATAGATCAATTTGGTCTTGTCGAGCCATAGTCTTTTGGTTGAAAGCGGTCTGACCTTGGATGAATTTGTTGAGGTTGTCATCAGTACTCGTGACTGGAATGATGGTCTTCGCAGGCTCAGCAGGCTGGGTATCCTCAGTGGCGGTTAATGGAAGTGGTTGATTGTATGGAAGTTGTGGTTGTTGGGGGTACGTCGGATATCGTGGCTGAAACCTGGGCTGGAAAGGGGGTTGGTTGTTCCGTGGAGGATACGGGTTTCCTCGAGTTCTGGGTGGTGAAGTTCTAGCGAAACCAGGCGGATTTTGAGGTCTGACAGGAAACTGGGCATAGTAGACTGAACCGTCAGTAGGATCTTCGTACTCAACCTCGTATTCTTCAGCGGGATGGTTGGTACAGTTCTGGCAAGCCTGAACTTGGTGGATCTGCTGTGGTTGTTTCTTAAGATCTGCTATTTGTTTTGTCAGAGTCTCAATTTGTTCGCTCAGAGACTTAATGGCTTCAGTTTGGCGGGTGTTATTTGCCAAGAGGGGTAAAGATGAGGATTGCTCATCAGACTTCCAATCGTGGTGATGCATCGTCATATCCTCAATCAAGCTCCATGCTTCATCATCAGTAAGTTTCATGAAGTTTCCTTGAGCTGCTGCGTCAAGATTGATGCGATGGTTAGGATCAAGACCTCGGTAGAAGGTGCACTCCTTGTCAGTCTTTGTCATTTGGTGGTTTGGACATTTCCTCAGTAAACTCTTGAATCGCTCCCATGCTGAGTAGATAGATTCATCGTGGGCTTGTTGGAAGTTTGCGATGTCATTCTTTGCCTGAGTTTGTTTGGACGGTGGAAAGTATCTAGCGAGAAACTTATTACCCATGTCGGTCCATGAGGTGATTGAGCCGGTCTCAAGTCCCTCAAACCAGGTAGAAGCATGTAAAGCGAGAGAATAGGGGAACAAGTATAAGCGGATGATATCCTGCTCAACCCCATTCTGCTTATAGGAGTTTGAAACCTGAATGAATTTGTCGATATGAGCATTGGGATCATCACGGGGTAGACCGTGGAATTGGCAGTTATCTTTTATGAGTTGAACGATGTGGTGTTTAAGCTCAAAAGAAGCTCCGTCAATCACTGGATAGCTAATCGGTCCTCCTCGTCCTTCGATGGATGGTTTGGTGTTGTCGGCGAGGGTAACACGAGCGGCCATTTGTGGAAAATGGGAACGTCTTTCTTTGCGGATGGTACGGATAATCGACTCAGGATCGGGTACGAAAATGAGAGATTTAGATCCGGATGATCTGGTCGAATATCGTTGTGGGATATGGGAAGATATTGTCGGTTGGAACAAGGAAAAGAAAATAAGAATGGGAAAGAAGTATCACTAAATAGAAAACTCGTCTGGATGCTTCAGAGTCTTACGATTAACTCCCCGGCAGCGGCGCCAAAAACTTGACGTGGACCCAATCTGACACGGTCGTCAACTCAACGGAAGGAGGACACGGCAGTGGATTGTTTTAAATTTGTAAAGCTGGGGACCTAAGTTTTACTACGGCTGTATAGCAGCAGTATGACCTAGGGTCGTTCTTCAAGCTAATCGTATTGTGAAACGGGAGTATCAAGACAAGTTGTTTATTTTAGTGATGGGATTTTTAAAACAGAGTTTGAGTGGGTTTTTGTTACTTAGGTCCGTAATTTAAAGCAATTAAATAAAAAGTAAATAAATGGAAAATAGTGTGAAGAAACTGACTTCTGGAATATATATCTTGTATATTAATCAAAGAAAACTGAGGTATTTATACAATGTTACATAGCTTATACTAGGAAACTAATTAAATGAAAATCCCTATGATTATGCTGTGATATTATGACAGCTAAAGACAACTGTACAACATTATTTCTAACACTCCTCCTCAAGTTGGAGCAAAGATGTTAATCAAGCCCAACTTGCCACAAATAAAATCTATCTGTGGTTTACGTAGTGGCTTTGTGAGAATATCAGCAAGTTGATATTGAGTTCTGATGTGCACCGGCATAATGGACGGGGGATTTGATCGTGTTCCCACAACATGATCTCTAATAAGGAAACAAATCAACCTCAATATGTTTGGTTCTCTAATGGAAGACTTGGTTCTTGGCTATATGGATTGCTGACTGGTTATCACAATATAGTCTCATTAAGTCATCAGTAATTACTCCAAGTTCTCTAAGTAGCCTTTTAACCCAAGTCATCTCACATGACACGTCCGCCATAGCTCTATATTCTGACTCGGCACTCGAACGTGAGACGGTGTGTTGTTTCTTGCTTTTCCAAGACACGAGGTTACCACCAACAAACACACAATAACCGGTTGTCGATCTCCTTGAAATAGGACAACCAGCCCAATCTGCATCGGAGAAACCACATATCTTGCCATCTCCTTCTTCGGTGAATGCACCTACTCGACAATGCCCTTGATCTGAATATAATATCCCTAACCCAGGTGAGCCTTTGAGATATCTCAAAACACGAAGAGCTGCATTCCAGTGACCCGTATACGGAGCAGACATGAACTGACTAAGGACACTTACTGTAAAAGATATATCCGGACGGGTAACTGTCAGATAGTTTAATTTTCCAACAAGTCTCCTATATTGCTCCGGATCCTTCATAGGACTTCCATCTTCAGGGAGAAGTTTTCCTGTAGGGAGCATCGGGCTGTCCACTGGTTTGCACCCGAGTAGACCACACTCGGTGAGCATATCAAGAACATATTTCCGTTGAGAGAGTAAAATCCCTTGGGGAGACCGGGAGACTTCAATTCCAAGGAAGTAACGAAGGCGTCCTAGATCTGTAACCTGAAAATGCGACTGCAAAAAGGTCTTTAGCTCTAAAATTCCGGTACTATCATCTCCAGTGATAATAATGTCATCCACATAGACTACTAAAATGATGCGACGACCCTTACAATGTCTATAAAATACAGAATAGTCTTGGGAACTGCGAGTCATCCCGAATTCCTGAAGAACGTCAGAAAACCGTCCGAACCATGCTCTAGGGGACTGCTTAAGTCCATATAATGAACGTCGCAATCGACAAACCTTGGAAGCCTCCTCCTGAGAAACAAAACCATGTGGTTGCTCCATGTATACCTCCTCCTCAAGAACGCCATTAAGAAAGGCATTCTTGATGTCTAACTGATGGAGCGGCCAATGATTGATAGCAGCCAAGGCTATACAGATCCGAACTGATGGCATTTTGGCCACTGGAGAGAAAGTCTCCTCATAGTCAATGCCATATGCCTGAGAATATCCCTTCGCAACCAGTCGGGCTTTCAACCGATGCAATGATCCGTCAGGATTAAGTTTGACTGTAAACACCCATTTACAACCAATTTTACGCTTTCCTGGAGGAAGTGCCACCAAATCCCAAGTATGATTTCTGTGTAAAGCCTCCATCTCCTCCTGCATTGCTTTAAACCATCCAGGGTGATTAAGTGCCTCTGATACATTTCTAGGAACAAGGTAGTTATCAATCGCTATCGTGTAAGCATATGATTCGGATGAGAGATGAGAGTATGCAAGATGATTCTGGATGGGATATCTGGTACTATTTCTTGTGCCTTTTCTAAAAGCTATTGGAATTTCAGGAAAAGGAGCACCAGGTGGTTCATAAGATTCAGTGTGGTGCGGTGTATCTGGTATTGGCTCCGAGTGAGAAGCTGGTGTAGACTGATGTTCGGGTACGGACTGCGTTTCAGGTAAAGATTGTGGTTCAGTTACTGATTGTGACTCGGGTACAGATTGCGGTTTAGGTATAGACTCTGGTTCGGGGTTACCAGAGTTGTGACACATAGAAGAGTCTTCTTGGGTATTTGGTGCTTGTCTATGGCGCTGTCTAACGTACACATTTGTGTACCGAGTATCGGTCGGAGTCGAAGTCTTTTGAACATGTACCGGAATGGTTACCACTGGAGGATCTGCTGATTCCGAAGGATTAGGAACCGGATTTGGTGCCTCTGAAGGCCCACTAAAGAAAGAACTTGACTCATCAAAGGTGACGTCGGCGCTAGTGAAATATCGGCGAAGGGTTGGACTGTAGCAGCGATAACCCTTTTGAACTCGTGAGTACCCAAGAAAGACACACTTCACAGCACGTGGTTCAAGTTTATTATGTCCGGGGCGATGATCATGTACATAAGCTACGCACCCAAAGATCTTAGGTGCTAATGGAAAAACGGTACCCTTAGGAAATAGAATGGAGAAGGGTATTTTTCTTCCAAGTACAGAAGATGGCATGCGGTTGATAAGATAATTTGCTGTAAGAACCGCATCGGCCCAAAAACGTTGTGGTACATTATAGTGAATCATCATAGTGCGAGCTACATCTAGTAAATGGCGATTTTTACGTTCAGCAACACCATTTTGCTGGGGTGTATATGCACACGATGATTCGTGTATAATACCACGTTCTGATAAAAAATTTGAGAACTCAAGAGAAAAATACTCTTTTGCGTTATCGGATCGAAGAGTTTTAATGGAAACATCAAACTGGGTTTTAACATAAGCATAAAATTCACGAAATATAGAAAATATCTCATTTCGTGATTTAAACAAGAAAACCCAAGTAGCACGAGAACAATCATCAACAAATGTAATGAAATATTTAAAACCATTCACTGAGGTAACTGGACACGGTCCCCAAACATCAGAGTGAACTAACTGAAATAGGGTACTAACTTTACGAGACTCTCTGGGAGGATAGGGACATCGGCTGTGTTTACCTAACTGACATGATTCACAAACTAACTCTTGAGCAGATGAGAAATTAGGAATTAACTGCTTCAAAACGGGTAAAGAAGGGTGACCTAACCGACAATGAGTCTCCATGATACCAGAGTCACATAGATGCGCTACTGAAGGTTTCAAAGATTTCACAGTAGACAAGCGATAGAGACCTTGAGACTCAAAACCAGTCCCAATCACCCTATTAGTCCCTAATTCTCGAATTATGCAGTGTGTGGGAAAAAAGATTGCATAACAGTTATTATCTTTGGCAATTTGGCTAACAGAGATTAGAGAGTCCGGGAAAGATGGAATGTAGAGAACAGATGAAAGGTTTAGATTCGGAATATCAGTGTTGGTTCCTATGCCCACAATTGAACATGAGGATCCATTAGCAAGTTTGACAGGACTATGGTGTATGTTGGTATTAAGATTGGAGATGAGATCTTTGTTCCCGGTAATATGATCAGTGGCACCAGAATCAATAATCCAAGATGAAGTATACGCATTGAGACAAGTTTTGTTACTTGCGTGTACATAGGATGCATGTGAAAAAGTCCGATCATGAGAAGCAAAGTTCCGAAGTGACTGTATAATGTTGAATTCCTCATTGCTCAGTTGCATATACAAATGATCATGTAGCTTTGATTTATCTCCCATATTAATTAAGAGTATCAGCAACAAGGAGTGACAACTAATACAGATCAGAATGAGGAACCAAGTTATTTTGTTCCACAGATTAACCGAAAGGAATAAAATCACAAATAGTGAATTTACTGACCAGAATTTCACTATTTATGGTTGGGCTGGATTTATTTAATTAAATCCACAAAGAAAAAAGGCTGACACTTGACAAACAGGAACCGAGTTCAGAACAAAATCACACGTGAGTGTTATTTCGTGGAAATCAAGCAGCTTCTGGTATCAGCAACAAACAGTAATCCGATGAACTCCGATAAAGAAAACAGTGAATAAATTAGGGCAGGAGCGAGAACAGATGTGTGGTACCTGGAACCATAAATTTCAGAATTTCCGGTAGGGTTGCGGCGACTTTGTGCCCTAAAATCTGGACAGAAAACTTCTGATAACTACAGATTAAGCAGAGAAAGTGATGAGTGTGAAGGATCCGGACAGGAACAGAATATTGCAGTGGGTGATCAGGTATCTAGCGGCTCAGAAATAGGGTTCCGACGAGAATTCCGGCAATGAACTAAGATTCCGGCGGTTTCAGGCCATTAGGGCTCTGATACCATGTGAAGAAACTGACTTCTGGAATATATATCTTGTATATTAATCAAAGAAAACTGAGGTATTTATACAATGTTACATAGCTTATACTAGGAAACTAATTAAATGAAAATCCCTATGATTATGCTGTGATATTATGACAGCTAAAGACAACTGTACAACATTATTTCTAACAAATAGAAATAGGGATGAAATCAGTATGGAGGAGATGTGTTTGTTATGACTTCGTTAGCTTATGCGGGGGTGATGCTAGGGTTTTTGATATGAAAACGTCTTTTAAAGGTTTGTGTCTTATCTGAGCTTAATTGTTCGTAGTGTAAACACTAGTACCCTACTGATTGGAGAAACCAATCAATATGTCACTGAGTACTAGGCCAAATTGAGTCTGATCGGAGGAGGATGCTTAACTCTTCAACGTTATTCAGTGACGGAGTAACGACCCTTCTTGGAATGTTAGTTCCTGGGTGCATGAGATAGAGTAACATACCCACTAAGGTTCCGACCTTTCTTAACACTACGGGGACAACGAAGTCAAACAAGGCATTTAAGATTAAGACTTGGTTTGGTAACTATTAACTTTATATTAATGGTTATATTTTAGTCTAGAGCTTTCATTACGGTGTACCATGCGATTATGCATTTCCACAGTTTTCTAGACCCGAGATGTACTAACGGTGTATAGTGCAATTAAGCATTTCCACAGTGTTCCAGATCTTTAGGTGTACTAACGGTGTACAGTGCGATCAAACATTTCCACAGCTTTGAAGTTAAACCAGGATGTGACACAGTCTTCAACCACTGACATTTCCTTAGCTTCTACGTATTTGTACTTCACCGAAGGTGTTTCCAACGTTATACGAAGTACAGTGCCGTTTACCGTGATCTTTCCGGGGTCACATACTTTATGATCACTCTAGACTAGTTTAAACTAAGTTTGTATTAAAGCCCAACCATCTATGATATAAACCAGCCCTCACTATTTCCCAATAAATCCCTGATTGATTCACGGTGTACTATACGAAAGGTTTTAAACAGTATTTCCACAGCTACGCAATTCAGACCATGTTTACAGTTTCAGAAAACATAGATAGGTAGTGACCGTTTGATCAAGGTTCGCGACTCCTTTTCATAAAGGTTCTAACCACGTTTAATTGGAGGAAAGGCCATTTGGTTTAGAAATTCATAAATACAAGATTAATAGATCACCGGTTTTCATTTATATAATATAACTGGAAACATTATTCCCACAACGGATTGTGCCCACGACTTTCATAGCTTCCACGTTCCGTAGTACACACGTAAGTGATGATTCCAGCGCTATACAAATGAAAGCCGTATAACGTTACCTCCGTTATTTCATAATGTTATCCAATTATATGTTTAAAGCAGCATCACCCCATACATATATAAACTAACTACATCATAACAAACACACAAGGAAACTACTCACTACGCATAATAACAGGTCCTAGATCTAGCATAATAACAATAGCAATTATCATTATAACAGATAAGGAAAGAAGTAACCGTTAATAAAGTGTAGATTGAATAAGCGTTTTAGAGAGAGAGTACAAGCAGATCTTCCCCAATATCCTTGACAATATTACAATAAAAGCCCCTGGACTATTCCCTACACTATTACAAAAGTAGCCCCTCCGTTAGTTTCAGTTAAATACTAACTGAGAACTAACTGGATCAAACCCTAATTTCTAGAGAGAGAAAGAAAGAAAGAGAGTTTAAAGAGAGAGAGTGTGTGTGTGAGAGAGAAAGTGGAAATGGAGAATTGAATGGAATGTTGAAGTGTGTTCAAGGTTGGAGGGGTGGCCTCCTATTTATAGGCAAAGCTTGAAATCAGCCGTACAACTCGCGAAGCACGCACGTACAAGCAAACGAAGCACAAACGGGCAGCATATGGGGTACCAAGGGCCGTATACGGCCTTCATAGGGCCGTATACGGTGTATAAAGGGCCGTATATGGTCTATAAACGGCCGTATATGGTGTGCAAGGCCGTATACGGCTTCCGTCTGATTTCGTTCGTTGCTTAAAACGTCCGTATCTCCTTCGTTATGAGTCCGTTTGACCTGATTCTTTCGCCTGTGTCTTCGTAATTCCGTTACGCTTCTGATGGTGCCAATCTCACTGAAATTGGATGTGTACAACTTTAGCATAGCCGAAATCACTTTATAGGAGTTTGTAACCGTCCAGTCTTTCCGTCCTTTGTCTGATTTGCATGATTCTTGATTTTCTCATCTCGATTTTACCTATTACATCATATCATAAGGTTAGATTATGCTTATCATAGGATAAATGAGGGTACGAGAATTGGTTGCTGCTTATTTGCTCCGTTTTACTCGTTATTCGGATGTTTTTACTGACTTTTGTAGCAATGCCTATATTTTGAGCACTTTAGTGATTTTTAGTAAATAATGATTGTTTTGGAATGTTTTCACTAAAGATGTGCCCAAAAAGTGTGGAATAATGGCTTTGAAAACATGACTTTTTGCGTCACATGAATGACCTATTCGACCAACTTCAGGGGTCGAGCTTTTATTCAAAAAAAAATTGAACTACGGTCAGGTTATCATCAACTGCGAGTTCGCGACGAAGATATTCCGAAAACAGCTTTCCGAACTCGCTATGGTCATTACGAGTTTCGGGTAATGGCATTTGGTTTGACAAACGCACCGGCAGTATTCATGGATCTTATGAACCGTGTGTGTAAACCATATCTGGAAAAGTTTGTCATTGTCTTTATCGATGACATTCTTATCTACTCGCGCAACGAGCAAGAGCACGCGCAGCATCTCAAAACCATTCTAGAACTTCTTAGACACGAAGAGTTATATGCAAAATTCTCCAAGTGTGAGTTCTGGATGCAAACTGTTCAATTCCTTGGTCATGTAATTGATAGTCGGGGAATTCATGTAGATCCATCAAAGATTGAGTCTATCAAGTGCTGGCAAGCACCGACAACGCCGACCGAAGTACGCCAATTTTTAGGATTGGCTGGTTATTATCGGCGCTTCATTGAAAATTTCTCAAATATAGCTCAACCTCTCACGACACTGACTCAGAAAGAAAAGAAGTTTAATTGGACTGATAAGCAAGAGTCAGCATTTCAGCTATTGAAGCAAAAGCTTTGCAGTGCACCTATCCTATCATTACCCGAAGGCAATGAAGACTTCGTAGTATACTGCGATGCTTCACATCAAGGTCTTGGTTGCGTGTTAATGCTACGAGACAAGGTCATAGCTTACGCTTCTCGATAACTCAAAGTTCATGAAAAGAACTACACGACTCACGACCTCGAGCACATATGGCACAAAAATCTGGAGACATTATCTGGAGACATTATCTGTATGGCACAAAAATTTGATGGGGGCCGTGGTGTTAGCATTCAAAATCTGGAGACATTATCTGTATGGCACAAAATGTTCCATCTTCACCGATCATAAAAGCCTCCAGCACATATTCGATGAGAAGGATCTCAACATGAGGCAACGTCGCTGGGTCGAGTTGCTTACCGATTATGATTGTGAGATCAAGTATCATCCGGGGAAGGCTAATGTAGTTGCCGATGCCCTAAGTCGAAAGGAGCGCACCAAACCACTTCGAGTTCGAGCCCTCAGTATGACCATTCATAATGATTTAATCATTCAGATCTTTACTGCTCAACTCGAAGCCTTGAAACCTGAAAACCTCAAAGATGAGGCCTTGCGAAACATGGAGAAACAATTCGAAACCAAACCCAATGGGGTCAAGTACTTAGCTAACCGAATCTGGTTACCTAAATTTGGAGACCTCCGGGACTTGGTGATGGATGAAGCTTACAAGTCCAAATACTCTATACATCCTGGATCAGATAAGATGTATCATGGCATCAAGGGATTGTACTGGTGGCCAAGCATGAAAGCAGAGATTGCCACGTACGTCAGCAAGTGCCTCACATGTTCCAAAGTCAAAGCCGAATATCAGAGACCTTCCGGCTTGCTCCAGCAACCGGAAATCCCTCAATGGAAATGGGAGCAGATCTCCATGGATTTCATCACAAAACTCCCTAAAACAGCTAGCGGTTGCGATACCATTTGGGTGATCGTTGACCGGCTCACAAAATCGCCTCATTTTCTCGCCATCAAGGAAACTGACAAAATGGAACGCCTCACACGAATCTATCTGAAGGAGATCGTATCTAGACACGACGTACCTCTCTCAATTATCTCGGATAGGGATAGTCGCTTCACATCCCACTTTTGGCAATCATTGCAAAAGTCATTGGGTACTCGTTTGGACATGAGTACAGCCTATCATCTGCAAACCGATGGTCAAAGTGAGCGAACCATCCAAACACTGGAAGATATGCTACGAGCTTGCGTAGTAGATTTCGGTGTCAATTGGGAAAATCATTTACTATTGTGCGAATTCTCGTACAATAACAGTTACCACACCAGCATCAAGGCTGCACCATTCGAGGCACTGTACGGTCGTAAGTGTCGTTCGCCTATTTGTTGGACCGAAGTTGGAGATAGCCAACTCACTGGTCCAGAAATCATTCATGAAACCACCGAGAAGATCTTGGTATCCAGCAACGGTTGAAAGCCGCACGTGATCGTCAGAAGAGTTATGCTGACGTGAGACGCAAGCATCTCGAATTCCAAATTGGGGATCGAGTATTGCTCAAAGTATCACCCTGGAGAGGTGTCATCCGATTCGGCAAATGCGGAAAGTTAAATCCCAGGTACATTGGACCTTTTGAAATCCTTGAGAGGATTGGTTCAGTAGCATATCGATTGCAGCTGCCACCCGAGCTCAGCAGCGTGCACCCTACATTTCACATTTCTAATCTTAAGAAATGTCTGTCTGATGAGACACTTATCATTCCTCTTGATGAAATTCAAATCGACGATAAACTTCATTTCATCGAGACACCAGTGGAGATCATGGACCGTGAGGTCAAACAGCTTAAACAAAGTCGTATTCCCATCGTTAAGGTCCGGTGGAATTCGCGGCGTGGCCCAGAATTTACTTGGGAACGGGAGGATCAAATGCGACTCAAGTATCCTCAATTATTCACTGATTCTATCCAACCACGACTTAGAGCTAAATTTCGGGACGAAATTCTCTTAACAAGGAGAGAATGTGACACCCATCAAATTAGGACTAGTTATTAGATCCTAATCATCTAGTAATACATGTAATTAGTGATATGTCTTAGGCTAATTGTATGTATCAATATGTATATTGTTATATATATATATATATATCAGTACGCGATTTGTTTAAATCGTGCATTTTCAAATCGGCCGAATTCCGATTCATCTATACGACGTTGGTGAAAACAAGTATTAAGTAATATAGAATTATTATTTAATACAACTCATTATTTATTACATATTATTTCGATAATATTTCAAAAGTATTTCGTATCGTATAATTAAACCCCATGCGACCAAAAATGAGTAAAACGCGTCTGATAATCGAAACAAACTAAAGTTATATTTTTATAACTCATTAATAAGTATTTAGATAAAATACTTCAACTCAAAAATATCGAAATTTCATTCGTTAATTAAAATGTACGTATAATATATAACGTCTAAATTATACGTTTAAACGATCGGGTAAACAAACACGGGTATAATACCACTAATTGGGAGGCAAGATTTTAACAACCTCACCTATCATTTTAATAAGAAAAACCGGCCAAGACATGATCCACAAAAAGTGGATCATGTTCCTAACCAATACATGCATACATACCCCATACCACTTCCTTTTGATCTTTCATTCCTCTCATTACACTCTCTCACTAAAACACACACCAATACTCTCTCCTCCCTCTCTAGAAATCAGCAAGAACACATCCAATAATCACCATCAAACCATCTAGGATCACAAGGAGTTTAGAAGCAAAAACGATCACGACAACGGGGGGAACACTTCCATCTTTTCGGATTCTTCATACGATCATTGTAAGAATCCCGAAACTTTCGAAAACTACTTGTATTATGCTTATTTACATGTTAGTAGGTTCATATAACTAGGAAATTTCCAAATTTATAGCGAAAACACGTTTTTCATAAACATATATAAATGACAGATTCTGTCCCAGAAAAATCAGTGTACAAAAACGTCCATATCTTGAGTTCTAGGAAGAATTAGACAACCAAACACATACCAAAATCTCCGTATGGATGTCCTCTACAAAAATTTCTTGTTTGACCATTTCCATAAATCTACGTATTTTTGTGTAGAGCTCAATCTTTGGGCTGTAGCTGTTCTTGGACCTAATCCGACCACTGTTCATTTCCATTTTTGTTAAAAATAGTAAACGAACATATAAAAGTATCATAAAGTGCTAGGAGAACATGTGTGATTTTTGGTTAGGCTTGAATCGGATTAGAAACGGGTGAAATCGCGAGTCGAAACCGAGTAAAAATCTGGAACTATTAAACTTAGGGACTGTTTTGGTCAAATTACAAAACCGACACTTCGGGTCAACCATAAAACGTAACGACAACTTTATAAAGCTTATTTAACATATTTAAGACTTCCCTAAAAGTTTCGAGTCAAACCGAACACATTTGACCTAGTCAACGAAAACGAACACTTAAACGAAATCGGAAATCTTAGGTCTGCGACAATACCATTGTCGCATGAACAGTAATTCGAGAATCCATTGTCGCATAAATAGTATTCAAAAATTCAATTGTCGCAATGCCCCATTGCCCGAAAGCACATTGTCGCATGAAGAGTATCCGAAACCCTATTATCGCATCACTATTGTCGGAATGCATATTGTCGCACCAAAAATAGAAACTTTAAAATACTTTTCATTAAGTGCTGAATACTTACAACCACTGAACCCTATACAATAGCATCATTACACTATATACATATACTTATTAAGTATACAACATATGAAACATATATACTTTTATAAGTATACAACAATTCAAGTATAGAGATAATACTTTGAAGTTAGTATTACAAACCGTCACCAACGGACCGTACATATTTTCAAAACACAAACAAACAAACCAAATGTATTTGGACATTACTAGTTGAATGAGCAACTAGCATAGATGGTCTGTTAAGACATCTAATCATTATTATAACCTTGCGCATTTAGGACGCCCGGCAGGTTACAGTCGTTGGGACGACATCATTACCTTGTGTATCATCATTAATACTTGTTTAGCAAGTCATCAGACTCAGGTGAGTCTCATAGCCCCTTTTAAATGCTTTTACCTAGGGGTGAGATACATGCTCGTTTTGTTTTACATGTGAACACAAGTATCAAAACATCACTATATGCTACATGAGTTAATTTCATCTAATTAATTTAAAGTCCTCCACACATAGTTTGTTAATATGATTTAGCGTGAATGTTAGTGTATGGTACCATATGGGATTGACAATCCCCGTCCGAGTTAGCAAGCACTAACCTGTCAAATGGACGCATTATCATTTGTTCAGTATAAGTGTTGATTAGGCACTCATGGGGAGGCACCTCGCTCAGGTCCTTGAATGTGGATCCTGACCCATCAGTTAAGCTCAAACTATGGACTCATGGCTGCATGTACATTCATTATTTGTTTGATTACAAATCATTATATAAATCTTGTGGTTCATAAATCTCATTTACTCATATACACCTGTGAGCTCACCAGCTTTTTAGCTGACCTTTTAGCATGTTATCTCAGGTACACAGTAGTAGGTTGGACTGCCCATCAGGATACTTTAGCTCGAGTCGCATGCAAATATTAAACATCAAGAGATTTCCTTGCATATCTATATTTTGTATAATTGGAAATGTACTAGAATCTCTCAGGGTAATCATGTGAACTCAATATAATGTAAACAGTTTGTAAACTCTTATGTTATATCAATGTATTTTGTAAACGACACATATAAACTCGTTCATTATATATCTTATGTGCTTGATTATTGATTAGTCGCGCCCCGATTCGCTTCCGCAACCCGAATTAGGGGGTGCGACATGGCGCAAACAAGAATGATTATTGAGTATGTTGTGAACGCGCGCGGCTCGTGCCGATGTTTAACCGATACTTTATACAATCATCGGACGAGTTTGAGTGGTACTTAACTGAGAGGCAATCACATGTAGACTTGCTCTAGGGACGTAAATCATAGAGATGATGCATTATTATTCCTAAACAGCAACAATGGTTTGCATTTTCCCTCTCCACCAAATCGGTATTTCGTCTATGACAAACATACGTAACGGATGAACATATATAATTGATGAAGTATATGAACTAGATGAAGTAATTATAATAGACTAAAAGATGAAAGATTAAGTATATACGACTTTATGATTTCAATAATTGGAACTTCTTTTGCTTTCTCGTTGATACGTGAATCCTTATAACTTGTTTATTATGCAAATTGAAAAGGATTTATGATCGATGTTTTAATTAGATTAGTTTTATATCTAACTCGTTATCTGATAACTCATGTTTAGTTAGATGACACTTGTTTTCTACTTGCTCGACTGTATACACCGTGCAAGTTAATAACACAAGGGGAATACTTAATCGAGATGGTTGGCTAACAAATAATGACTTAGAAGTCAGGTTTCCTTAGATTACATTGAAATGCTATTGCTTATGTAAGACATATCGTAGTTATTCGAGGTTTTCTTTTACTATTTTCATGATAAGACAAGTAACACGCGAACTTTCATGAACCAAAATTGTTTAGTTTGATTATTTACTACTATTGATCTCTTCTCCATCGTCAACAATAACATTAATGCAACACTAGTACTCTTAGCAGCTTTGTTGGCCCACCCAGCGTCGGTGTCGTTGGTGATGTTTCAACGGCTGAGCGGAACAACAGTGGGTGTTTTAAATTTATAAGGTTGGGTCCTAGGGTTACTAATATTGCTAATCTGGAATGGGCTAGCGAAGGATAAGTATGACCTAGGATCGTTCTTCAAAGCGCGACAAATTGAAACTAGGTGATTTATAAACTTTTATGTATTTAGTTGGGATAAAAAGGTTGATTGGTTTTGGTTTGGGGTTTTATAGTCTACTAAATAAAATAACAATAAAATAAAGGTGGAGGTTACTTCGGGCGTTCAGCGATTAAAGCGATTGTCTACTATGATGTGATTTAGGGTGATGTGATTTAGGGATAATTAAATATGAAGAATTCCAGAGAGGATAAATTCATAAGTTAATGTGAGTTATTACTACAATCCTCCCATTGGACTGACGCGGAGGTGTCCACAATCAGGCAGAAAGAATGCCACGTGGATTGCAAAATAAATTAGCACGTACACCAAAAGTTCTCTCAAATGTATGACCGTATTATTCGATAGTTAATCTCGAATCCTATTCCCCAATCTCGGTCGTCAGAGATGTCTGAATCATGGCATAGTCTGTTGAATAAACAGTCTCATAAACGGGATTTACCCTCGCCGGAATAAGTTAGAATAACTGGTCTAGGCGGTCGAATAATACGTCATTACTTATTCGTACGAATTATCAACGCTACTCAAGTATGCGAAATAACAGGGATAACTTACTTTATAAATAGAAACCTAAGCAATACGTTTGACATAATACTCGATCCGTAATATTACTACCTTCGGTCATTCCCGATTTCCGTACGTTTGTACTCCGCATAAAGCGTTTCCAGTACTATATCGAATAACACTTGAATAGGGGCCATCGTATTACCTCACGATGATTTCAAACCTTTTATGCTTTACTATTATGACAATCCTAAGGCAATAATCAAACAAGAACATACAATAAGGTAATCAGAATAGTATTTTGTTTTAGGCAGGCAAAAGTATTATTTAGGTCGAGGATACTCCGAAAGTTGTCTCAAAAGTATCTTCTGTCCGAATTTAATCTTAATCTACCTCTACTCCCATATTTCGTGTCTCTTAGATCTTTGTTTCAGTCTAGAGAACACCGGCCATGCCGAGCTCAATGATTCAATCTAACATAGTATAAGTAAGTGACATGTACCCTATGAGTTAGCTACGTTCATTTTTTGATAAGGTTTTAGTCACAACATGAGTTGGGCAGATAAACGATAAAGATTTAATTACTACATCTATCCATAATTTAAATTATCCGTAGTTACACAACATACAGTTTATTTACATATTTAAATACTCCATAGACGACTATCATAGCAGACAATTGAGTTATTTAGCTAATCATGGCAATTCTAGCATGCATATTTAAATATTGGAAATAGGAAACAAACATACTCAAATATAAAAGATAGATTAAAACCTGATAAAGCATATAATAAGTCGCGGCTAAAATACGTCCCGGAGCACCTTCGTACAAAAATAAATAATCTCTCTTAGTTAATTAATTAGCTAGCCTAATTGATTAAAACTAATCTAGAGAAAGAAAAAAGTAAAATTGATTTTCAGAGAGAGGGAGTATGATAGGAATGTGTGTTTTTGTAAAACGAAACCAACGATATATTTATAGCTAAAATTTCGGCTCACGGTAACGGAGTTAGGCTCATTTTAGTGAAAAGTGCCTGCAAGTACGAAAAAGGAGCCGGAACTGGGTCACGGAGCGAAAAAAGGAGCCGAGCCACCCGAGCCGGTGCTGGCTGGTGGCTGCCCGGCCTAGGCTGGATGGTGCCCGGCATGGGTTGGCTGCTGCCCGGCCTAGGGTAGCTGCCGGCCGGTGCCGGGTCGGGTCACTTTTCGTTCGCGTTTTGCTTCGTATCTTTTTCGTTACTCATCCGTTTTTTTATACTTCTTTTTGCGTTGGATTCGATTTTTGAAAACGAAGACGTTGATGTAAAGAAATCTCTGAGATAATTTTCCTATCTTGAGATATCTTGTTCCGAATGGTTTGAATCTTTCGTTGCGCGTAGAATCTTCATTTCTTATCCGTCTTTGATGATTCTTTTTGCGTTAGATTCAATTTTTGAAAACGAAGACTTTGGTATAGAGAAATCTCTGAGATGATTCTTTTAGCTTGATAATCATGTCTTGATTGCTTCGAATCTTTAAACGTGTATGGAATCTTCGTTTTTCATCCGTTTTGCTTGATTTTTCTCGTGCTTCCTTATTTTAACCTACTTGACAAAATAACATTGATTAAAGTAATATTTGAGCTTATTTGCCAAGTATTGATCTAAAATGAGAGATATATCGATAGTAAAAACATGACTTTTTACGTGATATCAAGCCTCATGATGCTTTTGTTGATAAATTTCTTCTCTTAGACTCTCTCCCACAAAAGTCGCATGTAACATTACTAGAAATGTTTTGGGTGAACTAGATGTGAATATTCCCATATTGTGCATGTTCTTTTATTAGTTATTGCAATCTTTTCACAATAAATGAAAATATATGTGATGTGTATTTGCCAAGTTATAAAAAAAGAATATGATTGATATCAAAGATAGAAATAATACACAACTATGA
Organism: Helichrysum umbraculigerum; assembly: GCA_949592205.1. Lineage (NCBI taxonomy): Eukaryota > Viridiplantae > Streptophyta > Magnoliopsida > Asterales > Asteraceae > Helichrysum > Helichrysum umbraculigerum. The sequence continues at coordinate 20,985,209 of CATIUR010000007.1, read as the reverse complement.
AAGTGTACCTAATCAAATAATAGTATAACTTTGGTAAATCCGAGTGATCGTATCCTCAAGGAATAGATAATGTATTCTGAAATTGTTACCAACTAATAGTTAAACTTTATTGAAAGCGAATAATATTAAGATATCGCCTTTTTAGCGACAGGTCATCATGGTAAAATTTTAAGCAATAGATAGAGAAAGCAATAAAAATAGTATGATCTTAATGTTATGAACAATGTTTACTTAGATTTAATATCTCTAGACTTGGATGTATATATTATCCCTTATTATCAAATGGTCAACTATATCTTTAATATATCATGACATTATAAGGAAATTATCATCATATTATCATGATAGGATTAGATGAGATGATGAGATTATAAAGTATTTATGAGATTCTAGAAAGTAAGTTATCTTTTTAAAATTTATATTTTACCCCACCACTAAAGCTTATAATAATATAACACCACCAAATGAAAATTATTGTTTCCTAATAACATAAAATAAATAAGCACAATACTTTTATATGTAAATCAAAGTAATCTTTTATATGAAACATGTGATTTTATTATTTTGTATTTAGGTATATTTAAGCTTCATTAAACAAAGATAATTACGTTAAAAGCTAGCATACAAGCAAATGTGTTTACTAAAGTTGGTGTTTGCATATAAGATTTGAAATAACATTATTTTTTTGGTTAATAATAGTTTAATCCTTAAAGTTTCACCTTTTTTTTTTTTCATTTTAACCACTCTAGTTTTTTTCTCATAATTTAATCCTTGAAGTCTGCATTGACTTATTGGTTTAACCCTTCAAAAGGTTTAACCATTAAAAATTTTAAAGTTAGATAATTAAATTAGAAAAAACTTAAAAGAGAAAAATCAATAAAAATATAAATTTTTGGGAAAAAACGTTGCATCAAATTTTTAAATTAGGAGTTTGGAGGATTAAACCACCAATTTTTTTATACTTGGAGGAATAAATAAGAAAAAAAACTTGAGTAGTTAAAACAAGACATAAGGAAACTTTGATAATTAAACTATTATTAAAAAAAATTTAACCTTAATAGATGTAGAATAATGTAGCTTAGTTATTTAGTAATAAATAAAAAGTTAGATCAACCCCGAGACAAAATGATAACTTCGTGGCAACCGTTTATATTAGTTTATAGTCAAATTTATATAGAAGACAAATTAAAAGGTTTGAAATGAATAATATAAATAATGTAACAACAAAAAAATACAGCTTAAAGTAATATATACAAATGAAATAAAAGGAGAAAGAAAAGTTGAGGGATGGTTTGATCACGGAATGATACCATTATGAAGTTAAGTTTATTTGTCAAAACATTGTAAACTATATGCTTAAAGTATGAGAGGTTTTTCATCTATTATATAGAACTATAAGCACCTACAAATTATCGACTATGCAACTTTATGAAACTATTTACATTCTAATAAAAAAAATATTATATGCCTATAATTTTAGAACAAACGCAATTATCCTTAATTACGTTTAATCGAATTTGATTATTGTACATATAATCCCCTCGAGATATGAGGGGCATATAATATCTTGTTAAGTACAATACATGACCAATAATGTGCAATTAACACAACAATCGATTTGTTGTCACAAAACTAACTAAATGATTAATCTTTAGTGTCCTAGACAAGAATTGTTATCAACCACTAACTCTTAATTCTAGCAATTTTATGATTTGATAGCTAAATTTACCGTGGTAAGAGTTAAAACCACACAAGGTGTCCCTAAGTGTGATACACAAACAATTAATGTTATTTCAATTCAAAACCGTTTATTCTGTCGAATACAAAGACACAATAATCAATTTCTCAATATATTGCAAACAAATAATTGATAAACACAATTTTCACATAATGCAACAATTACTCATCAATTGAATCAAATCAAAAAATAGACCACTCATTGTTCTTTAATCAAACATAAAACTAACACATAATTAAATTAAATCCATACGATACATCCATAATTAAGGTTTCATAAGATCTAAATAAACATAATAATCTCAGCCCACAAAGTGTACAAACATCAAACAACAATCAAATCTCAAGATAAAATTCATAAAAATTATTATGTAATCAAACCAAAAAAAGTAATGAAACCGGATGATTGTAGATTGATCCTTTGTTCCAAAATGTTTGAGATTATGTTGGAGGACTTAGGATGTCTCAAAAAACCTATGAAAAATGCCCTGTCGCGGCCCGCACCCACTGGCGGTTGTTCCAGGAGCTACCCTGCTACCGAAGGTACGATCGCGACAGGATGTTTTAATATTTATAATTAGCTGGGGCTCAACCTAGACGTACTACCTACCTTTTTAGTAAATGGTAAGGATTACTCGAGTGTTGTTCTTAAATCAGAACGAATTGAATTGAATATAGCTATCTAAGATAAGTTCGCTAATAGGATAGGGTTTAAAGATAGGTAGGTTTGGTTTTTGGGGTTTTCTAAATTATCTAAAACTAAAATTAAATAACATAAACTAAAGATAGATTATAAGCAGACAGGTAAAGAGTGATTGCTGAAACTTCGATAATTAGGGTTTCGGGATGATATCCATTATAAGTTAATTAGAGACTTCCCTAGATAAATATTAATTAGGCGGTCGATGTAAACACTAGGACAATACATTTCTAGTCTAGATCCTAAAAGCGCGTGTCACTGAATCCTAGGTTATCATCATGTCTGATCAGATCAGACTATTTTAAAACCCCCCTAACCGTCTCTTTAAAAGAACAAGTGACCTTCTTCGGGGTGCAGGAATGAGGCAACAGTCTGCAATTTATCTACTGACCTTTCTTAACACATATGTCTACTTGATTTTGTCAGGGTAAATACTAATTGCATATTATGTATGTTAAGCTATCGGTTAAGTAGAGTTAAGGGGTTTAAGCATCCTAATCTACAGCTAAGTATTTGCTTTCTTTTTAGAACTCTATATTCAATCATTTTAAGCTCTTATACTTCCGTCATGAGTTAGACCCTCCTTTGCAATCAGTCGGTCATCCCTAAGAATGCTTGCAGTGTGTAGTGTGTTTGAGTAATTTCCACAGCGTTCTAACCCTAGGTATATTTACGGTGTACACTATTTTAGGTATTTACACAGCTTCATAACTAGAGGTAGATTAACGGTGTACAATACTGTAGCATTTCCACGACTTAACAATTCCTAGGCCCATGTTCTAGAAGGGTAACTTCTAGGTAATTAACGTTGGGATAGACCCTCGGCATTTCCTTGGCTTCCACGTATTTGTACTCTACCAGTGGTATTTCCAATGCTATACCAGTACAGTGCCATTTTATGGCTATCTCACAGCTTCATACTGTAACATGAGATCAGTGTTTTAAAACCCGGGTTTTTAGTTGACCCAGAAAAGTGTTAATTTCTGGTCGAACCGGTTGGGCCGGAAGGTCGGACCGGAGTTAATAATAGTATACAATAGTAGTATTTAGTGAATTTTTTAATTTTTTATAATTATAATTATAATTATTAATAATATCATGTATAATAAATATAATCCATAGAGTAATAAAGGGTGATGACACATCAATTTCCTTGTTATTCTTGGAATACACATCAATATAATAATTATATAATCCTTAGAGTAATAAATGGGGATGACACATCAGTCAAAGATTTCCTCATTATTCTTGAAATACACAATCAATCAATATTCCCTAATTATAAATGATTAAATGTACATAAAAATTGTAATAAAAAAACATGAAACCGGGTCAATGCGCCGGTCCAGTTCCCGATCCAACCCGGTCCGACCGGCCGGGTCAACCAGGTCATTGACTAGTCAAAGTATCGAAAAAACCGGGTTTTTTTTAGCCGGAATTCCCTAAAATACTGTCCGACCGGGCCGGTCGAACCGGGTCTTAAAACACTGCATGAGATAACCATATATTCGTAGCTAGGGTTGATCAGATCCTATACTAAGGCAATAGTCACGTGAAAGACTGGAAAGGGTGAATGGGAAATTAAGTCTATATTCAGGATAAGCTTAACCGGATACATAGCATGACAATTTCCAATTATATATAATCTTTACTATTATATAATGCATATGGCCTTTTCTTAATTTTAAGTCAATCTTAGATCTCAACCGTTCATTTTAACCAGAGTTAATCTCAACCATCAATCACTCTCCCTTCTTAGCTTTGACCATGACACCAGGTATATATCAAACACCCACACACAATACACACCAAAAACACCTTTAAAAAACACACATCCTCTCCTTTTTCTCTAAAAAATTAAAATCTTAGCACAATACTCACCCCACCATCGCTGATGAGTGATGACCGACGCCACTTCCACCACCTTCCGCTAGATCTACATTCTACAAAAAAGAAACCACCACCGAATAACAATCTCTAAGTCTATAAAAAAAACCTTAACAGATCTACGCAACGACTGTTGTTGGGGAGCTATTTGAAGTTGGTCTTTCTTGGATCTAAGTTTATTTGGCTATTATTTTGTCAGATCTAAATATTTCTTTAGTTTATTTTTTTTTCAGATTTATATAATTATTTAGATTGGTTGCTCAACATCCATTTACTTGCCGGTTGCCATTAATTTGGTTTCATATTTTGTTGATATTGCAGATTTTGTACACCTATGAAAAGATTTCAAACATTCAGGTTTGGATGCTGTCTTTTTTTTAATTACAAGTACGCAAAGGTAAACAACAAGAATTTGAAAAGATTTTTGTCGGATGATCGTTTTAATTTTTTTATGTAAAGATTTGTCTTTTTATGTGTTTGTGACAAGGTTGTGCAAAAGTGGTACAACACTGGTGGAGATGCTTCAAAAGTAGCGAAATTTAAATTTTATTACTATTTTTTAAAACACTTATTTTACGGTTTCGTAACTTTTGTTAGATATAGCATTAGTACCTAATTACGTTTTTGTTACAGTATTTTGGATGACTAAAAGTATCTTGTCCTATATGGTATAATCTAAAAGTATGTAAAATGGAGATGTAAAGTTGTCATGGTGACGGAAAGAGTCAAAGAGAAAAAGTAGTTGTCAGGGTGATAGGGGATCACCCCTGACATGTCTAGGTTGAAAGAGAATTGGCGGTGAAGACATTTCAAATTTTGAAATTTGAAACTAAAATAAGGAAGGTAACAAAGTAACAAGTGCTTTTAACATGTGTTACTCACTACTTCGTAATGAAAAAAATAGTGTATAAATAAACAAATTCTAAATGGATATATTTTAGAAAAGCTTTAGATTATTATATGCTAATGAGGTCATTCCCATCCGTTTCCTAATCACTTTCGTCACCTCAGCGTCACGTCAGATTTTCACAATTGATTCACAACCGATTACCTACTGCTATCAATAACTAATCACTTCATTTTTCTGGACCCCACATTTACCAATATACCACCATTTCTATACATTAAACAAAAAACAAAAAAGCATGCGGGGCCCACACATATTTAACCGACTTGCAATCGATTTTCCGATTGAAATGCTAAGTGATTAAGAAGTGATGCAATGGATGTCACCAACTTCCTAATCGGTTTGAACCGATTCCCATCCGATGCTCCCGATTGGAGCGGCCTCATATAAAGATCTTTTTAAACTTGTGTTGGTGCATTTAGTGTGTCAGTCAGTTGGTCAAACTATTGTAATTGTCAAAGTCAATTAGTCTACGAATGTATAGTGTTTAGAGTGTGTATTCGAGTCTGTAAATGAAATATGCATAGAATGGTGACATTGTAATTGGGCCTGCGACGACATGGGCTACGTCGCATTGGGCCTGGCCTGCGACGTTGGGCCTAACGTCGCAGGGCCCAATAGGGCTGATATATATAGCGAGTTAAAGTTTCGTTTTAGGGTTAGACATTAGAGAAAGTGTGAGAGGCGTTTTTGTGGTGAGAGAGGCAGATAGAAAACGAATTGGTGGTTGTAAAGCTTCATACGTTCAATTGTTAATATATACGAAAAGCTTATAGAATCGTTTGTGTGTTTGATTGATTAACGTTCAATATTCATTTGTTTGTATTCCGCGCATTCAATTGATCAAACGATCCGATCAGATCCCACGGCAAGGGACTATCAACTGGTATCAGAGCCGTAGAATCAAGGATTCGTCGGTTTCGGATCGTGCTTTCGAACGTTTTCGGTTTGATTCGCGAAGGTTTTATTGTTTAATCTTCGTTTCTGGGTTGATTGGCTTGAAGATTCCGTTTTCTGAAGAGTTTTTCTGGGTTTGTTCGTCGTTCGGTTTTCGAAATTCGTTAGGGTTTCGAAAATTTTCGATTTTTGGGGTTTTGGCCGCTGCAGCCCGACTGTGCGACGTAGCCTGCGACGTCAGCTGCGACGTCGCGTGCGACGTAGTGATTTGGACTTTAATTAGTCCGTGCGACGTACCGTTGCGACGTACCGTTGCGACGTCATCCGCGACGTCGCTATTTTGACTTTAATTAGTCTTTGCGACGTAGGCTGCGACGTCGCTAGGCTCTGCGACGTTGGACTGCGACGTAGGACGCTACGTCGCATTTTCGATTCTTAATTGAGTCATCGGACTTCTGCGACGTTGCTATTTTTCTCCGACATTAACCTCGTTCTAGATTCGTAAAAAAAAAAAAAAAAAAAAAAAAAAAAAAAAAAAAAAAAAAAAAAAAAAAAAAAAAAAAAAAAAAAAGTTTTTTGGCGGGAAACTCCGAAAATTTTTTGCGTTTTCAAATTTTTTCTATCGGCTTAAAAGTGTTTGATTTTAGCCTGGAAAAAGTTTCATTTTACCCGGCCAGTTTTTGACGTTTTCGGACGAAATTTTGGCGGGAAAAACGCGAAAATTTTTGTAATTTCAAATTTTGTTTTTAGGCTTAGAATAGCTTTATTTTAGTGTCGGAAAAGTTTCGCTGTACTCGGATATTTTTTGAAATTTTTGAATTCGATTTTGGAGGGAAAATTCGGATATGGCTTTTGGTGCGAAAATGCTTCCTTCTACATCCTTGTTCTATCGTGATTTTGCTAGTTGGAAGATTAAGTTATGCAATTTCATTGAATACAAAGATCCAAATTTGTTCAATTGGTTTAACACCATTGATCGATATGAGCAACCAAGACTCGATGGGGTGCTTAAATCAAGAGCACAAATGTCAGTCAAGGAACGAGCAGAGTTTGATAAAGACAATAGACTGTATGAGATGATTACCAAGTGCTTGCCAGAAGTTGTGATTAATAAATTTAAAGATCAAGCAACTTCTATAGGATTATGGGATGCTCTTATAGCGGGTTACGATCAAAAGGAAAAGAAGTCAGAGGCTAATATTCAAGTTCCTAGTCTAAATGATACTTCCAGATCTACTTCCAACTCAGCAGCATCTACTTCTACTAGCAATTCATATGCTTCCTATACTTCTCATACAGATCATACAGCTCCTTCAAAGGCTACTGAGGATCATGCTACAATCTTTGCAGCTTTCCTCAACTCTTATGAGACTTTCCTTTCAAAGAAGGCTAGTACTCTACAGCTTACTGAGGAAGACTTTGAACAGATCGATTCTGATGATCTCGAGCAAATGGACATCAAATGGAGCATGGCCATGATAACCCAAAGAACCAAGAAGTTTCTTCAGAGAACGGGTAGAAAAGACCTGGATGATGATGGTGATACAGGTCTTGGTTTTAATAAAAGCAAAGTGAAATGCAAGAACTGTCAGATTCATGGGCACTTTGCTAAGGAGTGTGAGAAAGTAAAATATCCTTCATCTGGATTCACTACTCCTACAGCTCCAACGACTCCAGAGAAGAACACAACATCACCGGCTATGAAGGTGTATTCTCAGGAAATGTTTGATTTTAGTGCACTTCAAGGAGAGGTTCAACACAGTGCGCTTTTGGCAAAAATACATGAGGTACATGATGAACCTAAGGTACCCATAAACTGTGTTTCCTGTTTTACATTGAAGGAATCTCTTGGCCATGCTCAATATGAAAATTTAGAGTTGCGAGAAAAAGTTGTTAAACTCACCGACTCAAACAAGTTTTTGAAAGCTAATGAATTTCTTTATGAAAAGGAAGTTGAGGCTCATAAGTTTGACACTGAGAAATATAAAGCTAAAGTTTTCAGTCAACAAGATGCTATTAATAGCTATCTTAAAGAAATTGAACTTTTGAATAAAGAACTTTCTGAGCTAAAGTCTGAGTCTGACAATTTTAAAAAGGGGATCACGAATTACTCAAATTCTCATAAACTCTTCGATGAAATGGTTGACAAGATGAGGACAGATAAAAGTAAAGCAGGACTTGGGTATCCACCTCCCACTAACTATTATCCTAAGCCTGTTAAGGAAGGGATCGAAGAGGTAGTAGCTGACTACTCGTCTTGGTCAGCTACCAAAGATAAAGAAGCTAAGCCTAAGAGGCAGGTAAAGGAGAAAACCATAAGGCCAGAGTATCCTTTACCTACTTTTGTTAAGTCTGATAGTACACCTCCAGTTCGTGTTGAGGAGGTCGTTGAGGTAGAAGATATACCTGAAGAGTCTACCATTAAGGTTGAGAAAATAAATGTCAAACCTGAAAATTTCATCATTACAACTGAAAATGATGATTGTTTTACATGCAAAGGCAAAGCTAAGGTTGACAATGAATCCTCAAAAGTTGAAGTTGATAAATCTGAAAAGAATAAACCTTCAAAATCAACTAACTCAACCTCAGGAACATCTACTTCAACATGTTCTCCTAAGAGTGCATGTTCAACAAATGTTCCTGGTCATAGACCTTCTGTGTATTGTCCTCCACCGAAACCATTTGAGGGAACTCATTGGAATCAATCTTATGTTGAGAGACGTTCTTGTTTCCATTGTGGACAACAAGGACATATAATTAGGGATTGTCGGTTATTATCCCTAGATAGGTTTGGTAGAGGGATGCCAAGAACTTCCTCCTTTAGGAATTCTTATTCAAAATCGTTTTCTAGGCGTGCTTCGTATTCGCCTATATCAAGATATGCATCCTCTTCTCCAAAACCCGTGGCTAGAGTAAACAAAGTTGTGCCTAGTAAACCTCAAGTTCAACAGCACAACATTGTTGAAAACAACTCATCTGAACCTACAAAGGTTTGGAAACCCAAATCCACAAACAACGCATCAATGAAATCTTCTGAGTTTTTAAAATATCATAAACTCATTGATGTGATGATTATGGATGACCATGGACAACCCAAGTCTATCAAGGCTTGGGTGTCCCATAAGTACTAACGTTTAATTGTTTGTGGTGGTGCAGTCAGGTTGTTATTAGCTAATATTTTTGTGACTGCAAGGATGTGGATATATGCTGGAAGATTGTTTTCAAGGTGGTTGAGTGTGATGATTTGTGATTGGATGGATGAGATCATTGATGTTATGAGGTGGTAAAAGTGCTAAAAGGCATTTGATTTGACTTGATATGTGATTTTGAAACTTTTATTTAAATTTTATCTATTTTTTATTTATTAGAAATGCAACAGCCATTCTTTATACTTTTTAGTATTAAAGAAATGCAATGTTGCGAAATTTATTCAATTAAAAAATACAAAAATATGTTTAATGTTTAAGGGGAGTATTTTTGGATTGGATATAAGAATTTGCTGTTCAGGGGGAGTAATTTAATTCTGAATATTAAAAAATTCTGATTATTTAATTCAGAAATGTGAACAGCAAGATTCTTAAGTCTTGAAAAGATGATGGGTTGTGTCTGTAAAACAACTTGGGATATGATAGTACATCGGGTGACATGCATAAAAATGGAAATTTTAAGGTTTATGTTTGATGTGTCAGTAGGTTTATCTGGTATATTTAACACATCTTTTATAAACATTAGCTTTATCATATGATGTATTGGTAGGCATGGTACACACCGGTTTGTGAGTGAGTAAGAAGTAATAATAACACTTGTCTATTACTTTGAGAAAAATGTTATATGATGTATGACATAAGTCTTAATTGATAAATGGAAGTACTATCATACACTGTCATAATTATGTAAATGTAAAATGGGCATATAGTGATAATATGATTATTTGCCTAACTAATGGTGACTATTGTTGTACTCACGTACAGACCTGAATCCATTAGTTATGCAAATAGTCTCAAACTTGTTATGTTCATACTAAGGGACCCTCTGTTGTACTAAGTACAGATCTGGGGCCACTAGTATCTTCATAGTCGGTTTGATGTATGCCTAAATATAAATATCAAGTGTATGTTACGAGAAAACCGAGATAAACTTGGTCTTGTAATCTCTACCTTGTGTGAATATGCAGTGTTTGTTTTACTGAAGTTTATCAGTATATCATATAATAGGTTTCTCAAAATTAATATTCATACTAACAATAAAGGTTAGCTCACAGATACGGATGTAACATGTTTAAGTGGACAAACAATACCGATGATCGTCTTGAACTAATTTTTATAAAAGGTGCTTTAAATATGTCAAGTAAATTTAAAGTGGACAAATATACTGATGATCGAAATAACACTTACTATTTCCTAATAATTGCATGTTGGCCTGATATGATCCCTAAGCAGACTTAAAACAATCATATCCCCAATTTATTTTAATCTTCGTTCTTTACTTTTCATTTATAAAGAAAATACAAAAAGATTTTATTTCTATGTTATTTTCTTCAATATCACATATCTTGTTAAAGTCAAATATTGAAGATGCAAAGGATGTCAGTTATTCTCCAAAGATTGTGAAGATAATTCTATCGGAGAAACTGCTGATGATTGAGAGATGGTCACTAAGTTTGAAGATCTTATTGTATGATAAATTTGTGTCAGTCACATGAATTTGGACACCAAGATTTCTTTGAAGACCATGCTATCTCAAAGGGGGAGTTTCTGATTGTCAAAGACATGAAAGAGTTTGTTGATGAAGACTAATTGAAGACTTATTTGACCAAGCTGATGACAAGGGGGAGTTTGTTGGTGCATTTAGTGTGTCAGTCAGTTGGTCAAACTATTGTAATTGTCAAAGTCAATTAGTCTACGAATGTATAGTGTTTAGAGTGTGTATTCGAGTCTGTAAATGAAATATGCATAGAATGGTGACATTGTAATTGGGCCTGCGACGACATGGGCTACGTCGCATTGGGCCTGGCCTGCGACGTTGGGCCTAACGTCGCAGGGCCCAATAGGGCTGATATATATAGCGAGTTAAAGTTTCGTTTTAGGGTTAGACATTAGAGAAAGTGTGAGAGGCGTTTTTGTGGTGAGAGAGGCAGATAGAAAACGAATTGGTGGTTGTAAAGCTTCATACGTTCAATTGTTAATATATACGAAAAGCTTATAGAATCGTTTGTGTGTTTGATTGATTAACGTTCAATATTCATTTGTTTGTATTCCGCGCATTCAATTGATCAAACGATCCGATCAGATCCCACGGCAAGGGACTATCAACTTGCTCGCTTAAAAGTAACATTTTTTATCATAACCCATTAGTATTCGCTAGAAAATGTCGGTAATTGTTGAAAACCATCACAAACTGTTCAAAAAGTCATAAAATCGTCAAGAAATTATTCGTTACCGCTGCTTTGCCCGGGTACAAAGCTAGTTGATATTAAATAAACATCATCCCTACTCCTAAGATCTACATTTCAACAATCACATATTAAACTACGTAACAATTATGGCAATAATCAAAGCACGTACCGAAATAATATGCATAACAAAGATTATAACCATAAGAGAGAGAGATTAATATCACCAGAGATTAAGTAGTGTAACACTGAGGATTACAAATAGTCTGAAATTGAAAGCTCGTTACAACACGATTACCAAGTTAAAACCTTTCTCTAGACTCTAACCGCTACTTATATCCCTCTAATTCTCTAGAGGGAGAAAGAAATGAGAGAGAGAAGTGTGAAATGAGGAATGAGAGGTGTGGAGGTGATGTTGGAATGAAGGTGTCGCACCCCCAAATTCATGATTAGCGGAAGCATACTTTGGGTGCGACTAATCAGGTAATCAACAGCACAAGGATATATAATGAACGACTCTATATGCGTCGTTTAACAAAATACATTGATACGTTAAATGTTTACATCAACTGAAGCTATTACAATAGCCCGTGTTTCTGAATATGAAAGATTTCAATACATAATTACTTTTACAAAATATAATAATGCAAGAAAATCTCTAATGTTTGCATGATGACTCGAGCTAAAATATCCTGATGGGCAGTCCAACCTACTGCTGAGTACCTGTGATACATGCTAAAAATGATCAGCTAAAAGCTGGTGAGCTCACAGGTTTGTATGTCAAAACATATCATATGAACCGCAAGATTTAATGTAATGATTTGCAACCAAGCAAATAAAGGAGCGCCTAATCTACACTCGCATGAACAAATGCTAATGCGTCCGTTTGACCAGTTAGTGCTTGCTAACCCGGACGATGATTGTCAATCCTATATGGTACCATACACTAACATTCACGCTACAGAAGTATTACCAAACTATGTTGTGGAGGACTTTAAAATGATTAGTTGTGAGAAACTCATGTAGTATAAAGCGTTGTTTTGTACTTGCGTTCACATGTAAATAAAACGAGCAATGAATCACACCCCTGAGTGAAAAACAGTAAAATAGGGGCTATTAGACTTACCTGAGTCTGATGCGTTTATTCAATAAACGTGCGTTGCTTAGCCAAGCAATGATGTCCGAAGACTGTAACCTGAGGGCGTCCAAGATGCGCGTTGGTTAATATGATGAGTATATGTCTCAACAGACCATCTATGTTAGTTGTTTATACAACTAATTATGTCCAAATGATTTATTGTTTGTTTGAGTTATTGAAAACATGTACGGCCCGTTTGTGACGATTTGTAATAATAATTTCAAAGTATTATTATTATATGTTTCGTTGTATTGTATACTCTATCGAAGTACATGTGTATCATGTACGAGTGTCATTGAAAAAGGTGTGAATGATGTAAGTGTTCGACACTTAGTGTGTAAAGTATTTTTGAGTTCTGATTGACGGGGGTCCGGGGGCAGCGCCCCTGGTAGCGGGGTTCCAGGGGTGGCAACCCCTGGCGGGGTCCAATATGGCAGAGCCCCTGGCTGGGGTCGAGATGCCAGGTCAGCTTGAAAATTTTTTATTTCTACTATATTGCTTTAGTAAAAACGCATCTAAAATTTGAATTCGGGTATTGTTAAGTGATAAAATTTTAAGTCTTGACACTTAGTAAAAATCTGTGTTTTCAAGGTTCTGATTTGTGCGACACTGGGTGCGACACCAAGTGCGACATGGAGTATTGTGTCGCTATGTGCGACGTTCGCAATTTAATGCGACATAAGGTGCTTTGTCGCAGTATGCGACATTCGCAATTCAATGCGACATAAGGCTTTGCGTCGCTATGTGCGACGTTGGGAGGTATTTGCGACATAAGGGCTTGTGTCGCAGAAGGCCCAGCCTTTCAACGACATAACAGGATGTGCATGTCAACAAGTGTCGGGTTTGTGGTCAAACGACCCCGGTTGTGACACCCCGCAAATTTAAACGTAATTATTAACGCTAAATAATTGCATTTTAGGCTAATTCCCTATTTGAGTGAATTCACAACACATTTTAGAGGTAAGTCTAGCAAAGCCCAACTAGTTAGTACGCGTAGTATTACTTATTTGTAATTAGATGTAATTACATACGAAACGATTTGAACAAACGCGACAAAAATATACGACTGTTGGTGAACGAATTTATTTAATAAAACGAAAGTTATTAAATAATGTAAACGCATAATAGATATTATGTCGATAATATTTACAAGTATTTCGTAACGAATTTCGTATATTTCGTACAATTAAAATAAAACAAAGTTTGAAAACTTAAAACTTAATTAAATCAGTTTTATAAAATAATCCAACTAAAAATAAAATAGATTACGGAAAATTAAAACTTATATTTAAGATATTGTAAAATTTAACGATCGGGTAAACAAACACGGAGTACAACCACGGAGACAGAAAAAGGGGAACAAAACCCCCTCCTCATCCCCTCCTTTCTTTCATTTTCACCATCTCATTTCTCTCTCTTTACTCTCTTTTCTCTCAACTCTCTCTCTCACTAAAAATCACTAAAAACAACCACAAAATCAACAAAAACAACAACAAATCGGACACACAACATCATCAAACTCGTCATCATCATCATCTACACAAGGATTCAAGCTCAAAATCACCATTTTCATCATCATCATCTTCATCCACCTAATTTTCGGATCTAACACTTTTTGGGTAAGAAAACACTAAACTTTTCACTTTTACTTCATTATAATAGTTTACAAACATGTTACAAGTCAATATATGAAAGATCTAAACGTTTTTGGGTTAAAAATCACGATTTTGTTCGAACAGCCCGTAACGTCGCATCTGGGTTGGCCCAAATGCGACGTCATGCACAACGTCGCTATGTCGTCGCCATGTCGTCGCACATGTCGTCGCACCTGACGTCGCACCTGACGTCGCTATGTCGTCGCCATGTCGTCGCACATGTCGTCGCACCTGACGTCGCACCTGACGTCGCTACGTCGTCGCCATGTCGTCGCACATGTCGTCGCACCTGACGTCGCACCTGACGTCGCACATGACGTCGCCATGTCGTCGCCATGTCGTCGCAAGTTTCAGAACCTAATAACAATACTTTGAAATACTTTTACAAAACCATCACCAACGAGTCGTACGAATTTACAAATAAACGATCTTTCATGGATAAACGAGTAACATGGTTTGGATTGTTATCCAACCACTTATACGACTATTTCCTACATTTAGGACGTTAGTGACTTACCCGGACTAGGCTTTGCTAGCTCTCACACAACTACTTAACTCAACAGGTGAGTTCACAGCCCCCCTACTTTTACTGATTTAACTGCTTTTGAACAGGGGTGGAAAACATAGTCAACTGTTTTTATCTATTGCCATAACTGCTTTTATACATGACTGTATACATGTTTACTCGAACTGTTAGAGTACTTTGAACTATTGAACTGTTGTGCACTACTGATTATGAAATAACATTTTCATACGATAAACTAAACAACTGTGATAAACTATTGACAAACTGATTTACTAGACCGGAGAACGACCGGTAAACTGTTTTATTAGCTGGAGAACAACCAGCTACACACTTTTACAGCTAGCTTTTATGAAACAACATTTTCATAAACACACAGAAAGTCCCTACGTCTTGGGCAAACAGAAAGTCCCTACTTCTTGGGCAAGGTGCCATCCTACGTCTTGGATGAAGGCTCTACTTCTTGAGCAGATGGGTCCTACGTCTTAGATGCCAGTCCTACTTCTTGGACACAACCCATACAAGTCCCTACGTCTTGGGCACATACACAGAAGTCCCTACTTCTTGGGCAAATACTGATGGGTCCTACTTCTTGGATAAACGATTTAGTCCTCACTTCTTGGGCAAACTAATAGGATACTGCTTTCCTACGAAACGTAAATAGTGTTTTGGGCAACAACCCACTAAACTTATACGTGGATAACAGTCCACAAAACTTTACTGAACTACTATGGCAATAACTATTGATTAACGTATTGGGTTTAACAACTGTGATTACAAACTAGATTCAACGATTGCAAACATAAAACCTGTGGATTCACTCAACCTCGTTGTTGACTTTTACTATGTTTTTCAGGGAATTAGCTGCGCATGTAAGAATCGCCAACACACATGGAGAATTAGGCGACCCGTGAAGTTTAGGATGCCAACTTTTTGGAAACATATGGATTTCTTTAGTATAACTGAAACTGCTTTAGTCATATTCCAGAAATCTACTTTTGTAAACTTATTACTTTTAACTTGTACGATTCGATGAATCGTAAATTTTGTAATTAATACTTTTGGTATCTTAATATATATTGTTCTGTTGTAATCATATGCTCTGATACGTATGCACGCTTTGTTATTGTGGCACCCCCGTACTTAAACTAAAATGCTTCCGCTAAACAAAACAGACGAATTTGGGGGTGTTACAGATTGGTATCAGAGCCATTGGTTATAGCGAACTAGGAAACTTTAGGTGACTTAGAGACCTAGAGACCTAGACTATAGCCTTGGCTAGAACGCTCATGCATACACACATTTGCATACGTACAAACTATCGTTACGACACGTCGATACGCGCAAACTATTATTTGAACTGTACTCCGTTCGATTCATTCTGCTATCATTGAACTTGACCGTATTAAACGATTGATGAAAAGAAGTATGTATTTAGCATCATATAATGACGCCTGGCCAACGTGATTATATTATACTAAGTACATATGGGTGTTTCATAGTCGTGAGATATGTGATGGGGATTTTGCCATTTCTCCTTAAATACTCGATAACTGAATTATGTGAACTTCCTCCTTCACATCCCTTTCATTGGCATTGACTTCTGCATTTCCTTTTCGCAGAACGTCATCATGCCACCTAAAAGAAAGACCCGCAACAGTCGCCAAACAAATACACCTCCTGTCGTCGAGACAACTGAACAGATCATCGAGCGACGCGTTGCCGAAGCTATCGCTCAATATGAGGCCAGTCGCAACCGGGAAAATGTGATAAACAATAGTGGAGCCACACCTGTCAACAGCGAAACCCCGGCAAATACCCAACAGGGGTGTTCATTCAAAACCTTCCAATCCTGCAAACCCAGCACCTTCACCGGGACCGAAGGGGCCATTGGCCTGGTCCACTGGATTGAAAAGATGGAATCGGTGATCGACATCAGCGACTGCGCCACCGACAAAATCGTGAAATACGCCACGTGCACACTGGCTGACAAAGCGTTAACATGGTGGAACGCTCAGGTCCAGATTATTGGACGCCCAACCGCTTACTCCATGACTTGGGGGACCCTGAAACAGATGATGATGGAGGAGTTTTGCCCTCCCAACGAGATCCAGAAGCTCGAGACTGAATTCTGGAACATTCAGATGATCGGCGCTGACATTACCGGTTACACTACACGGTTCCAGGAACTTGCACGCCTGGTACCCCACATGGTGACTCCTGAAAGCAAACGCATCGAGCGTTACAACAGGGGCTTGGCCCCACAGATCCAAGGCATGGTTATGTCCTCCAAACCGACTACCTTTAGGAGCGCAGTGGATCTGGCTCAAAGCTTGACTGACGACGCCATCCTGATTGGAACCCTGAAAGCTGCCTCAGGGAAAACTGAACCTACCCGTACTGATGCGGGCGACTCTGGAAACAGTAAGCGGAAATGGAACGAGGGTAATGACCGCCAGGGTCAACAAAATAGGAACCCGGGAAACACCCGAGCAAATGCCGCAATCACCAACACTGAAACGAAACCATACTTAGGCAAAAGGCCTAAATGCGGAAAATGCGAAAGGCATCACGAGGGTAACTGTACTCTCTGCGACAGATGCAACCAATGGGGACATCGAGCCCAAACCTGCAAAGCCAACCTCCCCGCTCGAACAAACAATGGATGCTTTGAGTGCGGTGAACCAGGGCACTATAAAAACCAATGTCCGTAACTAAACAACAACCGGGACAACAACAATCAAAACGACAACAACCGCGTCACCAACAGAGGCTACGCCCCAGGACGCGCATACATTCTTCGTGCACCGGAAACGGTTGCAGACCTCGGCTAACACGGTATGTCTTAACAGCTGTTGCTATGATTTAACATTCTTTCATTCGGATGTCGATTCGAACATAACGCTTGGTAAACTTTGACCGCGAAACGAACACGAATTATTAAACTATACAGCGAGTATAATTGAACTATTAAAACTTTATGGCAACTTTGAACGCCACGCAAACTACTGTTAACAAAACGACTTTTTCGGAAAACATACGCCGCGGGCGATCCGACTTGATTTTAAATCTCGGGACGAGATTTCTCCAACATGGGGAGAATGTGACACCCCGCAAATTTAAACGTAATTATTAACGCTAAATAATTGCATTTTAGGCTAATTCCCAACTTGAGTGAATTCACAACACATTTTAGAGGTAAGTCTAGCAAAGCCCAACTAGTTAGTACGCGTAGTATTACTTATTTGTAATTAGATGTAATTACATACGAAACGATTTGAACAAACGCGACAAAAATATACGACTGTTGGTGAACGAATTTATTTAATAAAACGAAAGTTATTAAATAATGTAAGCGCATAATAGATATTATGTCGATAATATTTACAAGTATTTCGTAACGAATAACGTATATTTCGTACAATTAAAATAAAACAAAGTTTGAAAACTTAAAACTTAATTAAATCAGTTTTATAAAATAATCCAACTAAAAATAAAATAGATTACGGAAAATTAAAACTTATATTTAAGATATTGTAAAATTTAACGATCGGGTAAACAAACACGGAGTACAACCACGGAGACAGAAAAAGGGGAACAAAACCCCCTCCTCATCCCCTCCTTTCTTTCATTTTCACCATCTCATTTCTCTCTCTTTACTCTCTTTTCTCTCAACTCTCTCTCTCACTAAAAATCACTAAAAACAACCACAAAATCAACAAAAACAACAACAAATCGGACACACAACATCATCAAACTCGTCATCATCATCATCTACACAAGGATTCAAGCTCAAAATCACCATTTTCATCATCATCATCTTCATCCACCTAATTTTCGGATCTAACACTTTTTGGGTAAGAAAACACTAAACTTTTCACTTTTACTTCATTATAATAGTTTACAAACATGTTACAAGTCAATATATGAAAGATCTAAACGTTTTTGGGTTAAAAATCACGATTTTGTTCGAACAGCCCGTAACGTCGCATCTGGGTTGGCCCAAATGCGACGTCATGCACAACGTCGCTATGTCGTCGCCATGTCGTTGCACATGTCGTCGCACCTGACGTCGCACCTGACGTCGCACCTGACGTCGCTATGTCGTCGCCATGTCGTCGCACATGTCGTCGCACCTGACGTCGCACCTGACGTCGCTATGTCGTCGCCATGTCGTCGCACATGTCGTCGCACCTGACGTCGCACCTGACATCGCACATGACGTCGCCATGTCGTCGCCATGTCGTCGCAAGTTTCAGAACCTAATAACAATACTTTGAAATACTTTTCCAAAACCATCACCAACGAGTCGTACGAATTTACAAATAAACGATCTTTCATGGATAAACGAGTAACATGGTTTGGATTGTTATCCAACCACTTATACGACTATTTCCTACATTTAGGACGTTAGTGACTTACCCGGACTAGGCTTTGCTAGCTCTCACACAACTACTTAACTCAACAGGTGAGTTCACAGCCCCCTACTTTTACTGATTTAACTGCTTTTGAACAGGGGTGGAAAACATAGTCAACTGTTTTATCTATTGCCATAACTGCTTTTATACATGACTGTATACATGTTTACTCGAACTGTTAGAGTACTTTGAACTATTGAACTGTTGTGCACTACTGATTATGAAATAACATTTTCATACGATAAACTAAACAACTGTGATAAACTATTGACAAACTGATTTACTAGACCGGAGAACGACCGGTAAACTGTTTTATTAGCTGGAGAACAACCAGCTACACACTTTTACAGCTAGCTTTTATGAAACAACATTTTCATAAACACACAGAAAGTCCCTACGTCTTGGGCAAACAGAAAGTCCCTACTTCTTGGGCAAGGTGCCATCCTACGTCTTGGATGAAGGCTCTACTTCTTGAGCAGAGGGGTCCTACGTCTTGGATGCCAGTCCTACTTCTTGGACACAACCCATACAAGTCCCTACGTCTTGGGCACATACACAGAAGTCCCTACTTCTTGGGCAAATACTGATGGGTCCTACTTCTTGGATAAACGATTTAGTCCTCACTTCTTGGGCAAACTAATAGGATACTGCTTTCCTACGAAACGTAAATAGTGTTTTGGGCAACAACCCACTAAACTTATACGTGGATAACAGTCCACAAAACTTTACTGAACTACTATGGCAATAACTATTGATTAACGTATTGGGTTTAACAACTGTGATTACAAACTAGATTCAACGATTGCAAACATAAAACCTGTGGATTCACTCAACCTCGTTGTTGACTTTTACTATGTTTTTCAGGGAATTAGCTGCGCATGTAAGAATCGCCAACACACATGGAGAATTAGGCGACCCGTGAAGTTTAGGATGCCAACTTTTTGGAAACATATGGATTTCTTTAGTATAACTGAAACTGCTTTAGTCATATTCCAGAAATCTACTTTTGTAAACTTATTACTTTAAACTTGTACGATTCGATGAATCGTAAATTTTGTAATTAATACTTTTGGCATCTTAATATATATTGTTCTGTTGTAATCATATGCTCTAATACGTATGCACGCTTTGTTATTGTGGCACCCCCGTACTTAAACTAAAATGCTTCCGCTAAACAAAACAGACGAATTTGGGGGTGTTACACCGGTTTGACTCGAAACTTTTACACAGGTCTTAGAGTAGTTTGTAGAGTTTGTAAAAATTGCGGGTTCGTGTCGGAAGTGACTCGAAGTGTCGGTTCCACAAAAGAACCAAAACCGCAACTTTTCGACAAAGGTTTAGAAAACGAGTTTTAACACTTTCTTTGAACATTATTTAGCTATATGAACAACAAAACATGTAAATGAGTAAAATATAAGTATTTTCGAAAGCGTCGGGATTCTTACAAATCGTCGCGAGAAGAAACCGAAAAGATGGATGTGTAGCTCTCGTCGTGGTGATCACTTTTGCCTCAAGTCCTTTGGTGATCCAAGGTGTTTTGATGGTGCTTTTTGTAGAGAGAGAGAGAGAACCGAGAAGTAGAGAGAGGGAGAGAGAGATATGAGAGAAAGGTGAGATGGTGATAATGATGGAAGTGTTTTGGAGTGCGGATGGGGCAAAGGGGTGAGGGCTTGACTTCCCCTCACCTTGGCCGGTCTGGTGGGGCCCACCCCAGGTGGGTGTGTCCCAAACTTTATTCCCTACGTTTGCGCTCCGTGTGGTGTTCGTTTACCCCACCGTTTAAACGTTTAATTAATGTTATATGCGTTTTTACATGCGTGTTTTAAATACGAATAATTATTCGATATTATAGCTGAAGTATTTTATCAAAAAGCTTTATAATTGAGTTATAAAAATATAACTTTGATTTGTGCCATTATTCGGATACGTTTTATGTGTTTTAGTCGCGTACTGTTAACTTTATACGATACTATTAATGTTTTATATATTATCAAAATAATATAATGTAAATCATGAGTTTATCAAATAATTTCATATTATTTAATATCTAGAGTTCACCAACGTCCGTATAAAGTGTATCGAAATTCATTCAATATAAACGTGCACGATTTAACCAAATCACGTATATGTAAATATATTCAACAATATATATAGGAGGGTACATAAATTAGTCTAATCAAAGAACTAATTACATGTATTAACAGATGATTAGGCACTAATCACTAGTCCTAATTGGGCGGGTGTCACATTCTCCCCTTCTTAAGAGAATTTCGCCCAGAAATTTTGCTCATGTGGTGGTTGGTGTTGGATTTGCGAATAACTGAGGATACTTGAGTCGCATATGGTCTTCCCGTTCCCAAGTGAATTTCGGACCACGACGCGAATTACACCGGACTTTAACGATGGGAATACGACTTTGTTTGAGTTGTTTGACCTCACGGTCCATGATTTCTACGGGTTCCTCGACGAAATGAAGTTTTTCATCAATGCGGATTTCGTCGAGAGGAACGATAATTGTCTCATCAAACAGACATTTCTTAAGATTAGAAATGTGGGATGCACGCTGCTGAGCTCGGGTGGCAGTTGCAATCGATATGCCACTGGACCAATCCTTTCCAGGATTTCAAATGGTCCAATGTACCTGGGATTCAATTTCCCGCGTTTGCCGAAGCGAATGACATTTTCCAAGGTGATACCTTAAGTAGTACTCGATCCCCAACCTGGAACTCGAGATGTTTGCGTCTCACGTCAGCATAACTTTTCTAACGATCACGTGTGGCTTTCAGCTGGTTTTGGATACCAACGATTTTCTCGGTGGTTTCATGAATGATTTCCGGACTAGTGAGTTAGCTATCTCCCACTTCGGTCCAACGGATAGGTGACCGGCACTTACGACCGTACAGTGCCTCGAAAGGTGCAGCTCCAATACTGGTATCGTAGCTGTTGTTGTACGAAAATTCGCATTATGGTAAATGATGTTCCCATTTTGCACCGAAGTCAACTACGCAGGCTCGTAGCATATCCTCTAGTGTTTGAATAGTCCGTTCACTTTGGCCATCGGTTTGAGGATGATATGCAGTACTCATATCCAGACGAGTACCCAGTGATTTCTGAAGTGATTGCCAAAAGTGAGATGTGAATCGACTATCTCTATCCGAGATAATTGAGATGGGAACGCCATGTCTAGATACTATATCTTTCAGATTTATTCGTGTGAGACGTTCCATCTTATCAGTTTCTTTGATCGCGGGGAAATGAATAGATTTTATGAGCCGATCTACGATCACCCAAATAGTATCGCAACTTCTAGATGTTTTCGGGAGTTTCGTGATGAAATCCATGGAGATTTTCTCCCATTTCCATTGAGGGATTTCTGGTTGTTGGAGCAATCCGGAAGGTTTCTGATACTCGGCCTTGACCTTAGAACATGTTAAGCATTTGCCGACATACGTGGCTATGTCAGCTTTCATGTTAGGCCACCAGTATAGTTCTTTGATACCATGATACATCTTGTCAGATCAAGGATGTATAGAATAGCGAGATTTGTGAGCTTCGTCCATCACCAAATCTCGTAAATTGCCGAAGCTAGGCAACCATATCCGGTTAAAGAATTGTCGAGTACCGTTAGGTTTGGTCTCGAGCTGTTTGTCCATGCCTCGTAAGGCTTCATTTATGATGTTTTCGGGTTTGAGTGCTTCAAGTTGAGCAGCGAGGATTTGAGCAACGAGATTGTTGTGAATGTTCATGACGTGTGCTTAGACTCGAAGAGGTTTCGTGCGTTTTTTCGACTTAAGGCATCGGCGACAACATTCGCTTTGCCTGGATGGTACTTGATTTC
This sequence comes from Helichrysum umbraculigerum, assembly GCA_949592205.1. NCBI lineage: Eukaryota > Viridiplantae > Streptophyta > Magnoliopsida > Asterales > Asteraceae > Helichrysum > Helichrysum umbraculigerum. The sequence continues at coordinate 20,962,117 of CATIUR010000007.1, read as the reverse complement.
ACAATCGTAATCGGTAAGCAACTCGACCCATCGACGTTGCCTCATGTTCAGATCCTTCTGGTCGAATATATGTTGGAGACTTTTGTGGTCGGTAAATATGGTACTTCGAGTACCGTAGAGATAGTGTCTCCAGATTTTGAGTGCGAACACCACGGCCCCCAACTCGAGGTCATGAGTCGTGTAGTTCTTTTCGTAAATTTTGAGTTGTCGGGAAGTGTAGGCTATGACCTCTTCTCGTTGCATCAACACGCAACCGAGACCTTGGTGAGAAGCATCACAGTAGACCACGAAGTCATCGTTACCTTCGGGTAAAGATAGAATAGGAGCACAATAGCTGGAATTCTGACTCTTGTTTATCAGTCCAATCGAACTTCTTTTCTTTCTGAGTCAGTGTCGTGAGAGGTTGTGCTATTTTCGAGAAATTTTCAATGAACCGACGATAATACCCCGCCAATCCCAAGAATTAGCGTACCTCGGTTGGAGTTGTAGGCGCTTGCCAGTTTTTGATAGCCTCAATTTTTGATGGATCAACATGAATTCCTTGACTATCAATGACGTGTCCAAGGAATTGAACGGTTTGCATCTAGAACTCACACTTAGAGAATTTAGCATATAACTCTTCATTCTTGAGTAGTTATAGAATGGTTTTCAGATGTTGTTGTTGGCGCCCGATCAGGTCGGTGTCGTTAACGATTACTAACCAGGCACCAGCAGTGGGTGTTTTAAATTTGTAATTGCGGGGCCTTAGTTTTCCCTAACAATGCTAATCCTAAGGGTGAGCAAGTGGTAGGTATGACCTAGAGTCGTTCTTCAAACCGACTGAATTGAAACTAAGGCGAGACAGATGAGGGCTTTCAAACTAGTGAATGGTTTATAGAATAGTGGGGGTTTTGGTTTTTATATTAACTAACTTAGGCAAGTAAATAAATAAAAGCGAAATAAAAGTAAAACGTAAAGTAGATAAAATAAAGATAGTGTTTGCTGAGATTTCGTTAATTAAGTTATGGGATGATATTTGGGGAAACTATTTTGAAAGATATTAGTTAATTATCATTCTTGAATACTTGCATGAAAACACTAGATTCCTGATGTGACGTAAAAAGTCATATTTTTAGAAGCTTTATTCCTCACATTTTGAACCTTTCTTTAGTGAAAACATTCCAAAACATTGATTATTTACTAAAATACACTAAAGTGGTTCAAAAGTAGACGTTGTGATAAAAATCACTGAAAACACTCTAAAAATGCACAAAACACAGCATTTTAATACAGGCCGATTCCTCCGATCTCATTTTCCTGTCAAGACACACTTCCTAACTTCTACCATCTGTTGTACAGGTAAAATCGAGACGGGAAAATCTGGAATCAAGTGAAACGGCCAAAGGACGGAGAAACCACTACGCTTTCAGAGCCAATAAAAGTCATTTCAGCTACGCCTAAGCTCTACACATCCAATTTCTATGAGATTGGCATCATTAGAAGCGTAACGGAATTACGAAACCACAGGCAAAAGAATCAAGTCAAACGGACGCATAACGAAGGAGATACGGACGTTTTAAGCAACGAACGAAATCAGACGGAGACCGTATACGGCCTCAGGCACCGTATACGGCCCATATAAGACCGTATATGGCCCATATAAGACCGTATACGGCCTATACTACACCGTATATGGCCCCTGCAAGGCCGTATACGGCCCCCTACCCCATATCGTGCTCTGTTTGCTTGTACGTGCTGCTTCGTGAGTTGTACGTGCGATTTGGTGGTTTGCCTATAAATAGTGGACATCCCCAACACCTCATTCATACCAACTTTCTCATTTCATTTCTTCCTTACACTTTCTCTCTCACACACATCACTCTCTCTAGTTTCTCTCTCTAAGGGATTTTCTCTCTCTAGAATTGAGCTAGTTAGAGAGATAGTTAGGTAGAGGTAGCTTTTAGCTTTTGTACGGAGGCACTCCAAGACATTGTATTTGCGAAGATCTCTCTGTAATAAATTCGTTTCAGGTTCTATTTATATATCTCTTACTTTCCAGTTTTAAACATGTGTTGCTTTGTTTATGCTTGTTTAGGATTGTATGCTAGATATATAATGTTAGGCTAGACATTTCTTTGTGTTTACTATGATGTAGTTATGTTAGAATAGTCAAAATGTTTATGCCATGCTGTTACTCTGCCCGTGTTACTTTAAACTGTGTATGAACTCGTAAACTGAATCTCGAATGTTTATCTATCCAACCTATGCTGTGGTTAGAAGCTTCCTGCTAGAACTTGGCCAATTACTAGTGGTACGTTCTCTACCTATTCTATACTTGATGATCAATGAACTTGGTATGGCTGTGTTCTCTAGGTTGAAACAAATCATCAGATACACGGAGCGTAGGATTAGAGATAGGTTAGATTCATGTTTATTTGTTATATATCTTTGAGAGAACTTTCGGGATATTTATGATTTAATTATTGGTTATCTGCTATGCTAGGATTACGGTGTTCTGTTATGTGTTACCCTATCACATGTTCTTGTTTGATTGTTGCCTTAGGATTGATGCATACTAGAGTTATCTCCTTGGTTCATATCAGTAACTGTATAATTAGGTTTTCAAACACAGAATATTGGTTTACACAGTAGATTAACATGCATGGAATAGTTGTGATGGTTTATATCTGTAATGCTGAACAATTTAACTGATCCTTAGCCCGATTATCCCAACTTGGTCCGCGGGATTATCCCCGTTCGTGTTCTTGTTCAATCAACAATTCACGCTACGATACAGACGTCTCTGATGACTGTGACTGGGGACCAGGATTCGAGGATAGTTGTCGGTTGAATTGGTCTGTACATTTGGGAGAACTTCCGGTGTATCTGACTTTTATAACTGCTATCCACGTGACATGTTACTTATCTGATTGCGGACAACTCTACGTTAGATATTTAATAGGATCGTAGTTGTAGCGCATTAGGATATAGGAAATCTGCGGGAGTAATGTGGAACCCTAATTAATGTAACGGAAAAACCATAAAACGCCCTATTACTCGGTATAGTGCTGGAAACACCCATTGGTGGAGTACAAACGTATGGAAGCCGCGGAACGGTCGTAGGTACAATACTTTGCATTAATTATGTTTCTATCCTCTCCGGATTAGTCATCACATCTAGTAGCCTTACCCTTGACTATTCATCAAATAACATTTAACGAAATCATAGTAAACACTCGCTTATCCTCTGTTGATCGAGTCTCCGTACAAACCTCTTTAGTTCTGTTTTCTTTATTTAATTAATATTTAGTTATAAAAACCAAACCTATCCAAAAGCTTTTAAAAAACCTACCTGAATCTCCAAAGATAATAAAACTTCCTAGACTCCCATGCCCGTTGTAGTTTGAAGAACGACACCTGAGTCATACATACCACTTGCTGCCCTTTTAGGTCTGTCAGTAGTATACAGCTTAGGATTCCCCTGCTCTACAAATTTAAAACTCACTGTTCGCCGCTTCTATTGCTGTTGGATCAACGACCGGAATCAAATCCGTCCGAACAATAGGGGTGACGACAAGTTTTTGGTGCCGCTGCCGGGGACTACAACGACCGATTTTAGGAATTTTGTTATCTTAGTTATTTAGCGATCCTTACGGAAGATCAAAATCATCCGGAAGTTACAGTTTTTATCCCTAGGTTAGTTAGTTTTTAATTTCCCGTCCTTAGTTAAACCTATCCTTTCCAAAACCCTATTTTCTTCTTAAAACAAGTTATGGCGAATCGTATCACTCTCGCCTCGTCAACCCAACCACTGCTAGAGGGACGAGGAGGACCAATCGTATCACCAACCGACAAAACCATTGAAATCAAGCCACACTTCATTAAATTACTTAAATCTCAGTGTCAATTTCATGGTCTTTCGGTTGAAAATCCAAACGCCCATCTTAACAAATTCATCAACCTTTCCGACTCTTTCGAACAAACCGGATCTAGTGTCAAAGTCACCCGACTTCACCTGTTTCCTTATTCTTTAGCTTTCCGAGCTCAGACATGGTTTTATGAACTCGAACCCAATTCGATTCATACATGGGAGGAGATGGCTACTAAGTTCTTGGCTAAGTTTTTCCCTCCGTCCCTACAAACCAAGCTCAAAAATGAAATCATTAACTTTCGTCAAGGAACTACTGAATCATTAAGCTCGGCTTGGGAACGCTTTAAGAATCTGCTTGGAAGATGTCCGAATCATCAGTTGGCTGAAACGAATCTGGTCTGCACATTTTACAACAGTCTGAATCCTCATCACCAACAAACCCTCGATGCTGCTTCATCCGGAAATTTCATGCTACATACTTCAGAAGAAGCCTGGAAGTTGATTGAGACGATAACGATGCACCAACATGACTTGGAGTTTGATGAATCAACCTCGAAAGACAAAGACACTTCTACTCAAGCGTTCGACACTTTAAAAGCTCAACTCGAATCCATCTCTAAAGTTGTTAAGGATATGCAAGACTCTTCCAAATCTAGGAAGCAACCTCAATGGCTCTTCTCACACTCGAAGCCCAAGGAAGACGTTCTCGCCACATCAGGAGCCACTAATCAAATCATTCATTCAAAATCTTTCACTCAGCGGTTATCCAAACAACCTATCTCTCATTTGTTAGTTCCCTCTACACCCTCTACTTCCTTTCAATTGTCTTCTCGTCTAAACAATACGATTTTCAATAACTTCATGGTTGAGCAAAATAATAAAAACAAACAAATTGTTGATTTTCAAAACCAAATTGATTATTTGCTCAGAATTTCAAACGATTTAATTAAAAACATGGAGGATAATGTTAAAAGATTGTTTTTAAAAGTTGAGGAGAAGCAAAGAGAAGAAGTGATTAGCAAAGCTATTCATCATTCATCTTATGATTATGATGATATCCTTGTTGTCACTAGAGGCGGAAAAGAGACTAAGAATGAGAAATCAAAAGATATTCCTCCAGACGAGCCTTCTAGTTCTTCTGATTCAGTACCTGTTGACACTCCTGTCACCTCTCCTGAACCAGAATCTTCCAAAGCCCCAGAAATAGTTAAACCAACATGTATACCTTTCCCTGGTAGGCTTAAGAAAGAAAAACAAGAAGCCCAGTTTGGAAAATATCTAGAGATGTTCAAAAGCTTACACTTAAACGTTCGATTATTAGATGCTTTAGTTGAAATGCCTAGTTGTGCCAAATTCTTTAAAGAACTTATATCCAACAAAGAAAAACTCAGACAAATAGTTAACTTGCCCTTAGACGCAGAATGCTCTTTGATTATGCAACAAGGACTGCCCCCAAAGCTAGGAGACACTGGCCGTTTCACTATTCCTTGTTACCTTCAGGATGTTCAAATAAGTAACGCCTTAGCTGACTTAGGAGCTAGTGTAAACCTTATGCCATACTCGCTTTATAGGAAACTAGGATTAAGCGAACTTTTACCAACCCGTATGACCATCCAATTAGCTGATAGATCAGTTAAACTCCCTCGAGGAATTGCTGAAGATATTATGGTACGTGTTGATAAATTCGTCTTTCCTGTTGATTTTGTTGTTATGGATATTGAGGAAGACACTCAGGTACCACTCATCCTTGGTAGACCTTTCCTAAATACTGCCAAGGCCATCATTGACGTGAATGAAAAATCTTTAAAACTTAGAGTGGGAACTGAGGAAGTCACCTTCAATGTCGATAAGCTAATGAAACTTCCTATGGGAGAAGACCTTGGTCTTGTAGATTCTTTGCAGGAAATAATTGAAGAACACTTGGAAGAAATCCTCGCAGTAAGCAGCATTAATCCCCTTCCAAACACTATCATCACAACAAGGAAAATCTGTGAAGAAGGTGCGGGTCTATGCTCAGCTATCTCGGATCCATCCATTGCATCAAAGGAAGTACTATTACCTTTAAAGAATTCCAACTTACAGCCCAACAGATTTATCACTGCTGTACCACTTGGGCAAGGCACTCCGGTCACTCCCTTGAGAAGAAGCCCTACTTCTGAAGTCCCTGATTCATCTCTCTCAAAAGAAGAAATTCTGAAGACTCTCAAGGAAATGGAGTCAATGCTTAAACCATCCGATCCGCAACTTTCTAAAAGTTGTGAAAACTTGAAACCAGAGATTACTTTTACCACATCTTCTTCAGCTCAGTTTCAGAGATTTGCACTCACAAAGGACAACAAAGAAATAATCACTGAAGATAATGCAATCTCTCAATCTTCCCAAGTAAAATATGAGCTGAGAAAAGATGAGCTTTACAACAATACAGAATGGGTTGAAATAGCATCAGCCGACATTCCAGAGGCACCTGCAGTTGAGTCAGATTATCAGACAACATACGATGAGCTTAAGAGAGACGAGATTGCCAGGATGAAGCCTTCCACTGAAGAACCACCCGAATTGGAGCTAAAGGAACTCCCCTCACACCTTGAATATGCTTTTCTCGAAGGAACTTCGCACTTACCAGTTATCATATCCAAAGATCTGAAGCCCGAAGAGAAAGCACTACTCATTAAGGTTCTAAAGTCACATAAGAAAGCGATTGCATGGAAAATCTCTTACATACAAGGGATCAGCCCAAATTACTGCACTCACAAAATCTTAATGGAAAATGACTTCAGGCCTTCCATTCAAAGGCAAAGGAGAGTTAACCCAAAGATTCAAGACGTGGTGAAAAAGGAGGTTATCAAACTCTTGGATGCTGGTCTAATTTACCTTATTTCGGATTCCCCATGGGTCAGTCCAGTTCAAGTCGTCCCAAAGAAAGGAGGCATGACGGTCATCGCTAACGAAGACAACGAGTTGATTCCAACACGAACCGTCACCGGATGGAGGGTATGTATCGACTATCGGAAACTAAATGAAGCTACACGCAAAGATCACTTCCCTCTACCGTTCATTGATCAGATGCTTGAAAGATTGTCAGGAAACGAATTCTATTGCTTCCTCGACGGTTTCTCTGGCTATTTTCAGATACCTCTCGATCCAAAGGACCAAGAAAAGACAACGTTCACCTGTCCATACGGAACCTTTTCCTACCGACGTATGCCATTTGGCTTATGTAATGCACCAGCGACATTTCAAAGATGCATGGTAGCAATCTTCCATGACATGATTCAACAATGCATGGAAGTGTTCATGGATGATTTTTCGGTTTTCGGAGATTCGTTCACCACTTGTCTTTCTAACTTGAACAGAATGCTCACCCGATGTGAACAATCGAACCTAGTTCTGAATTGGGAAAAATGCCATTTCATGGTAAAAGAAGGCATAGTTTTAGGACACCGTATATCCAAAGCTGGAATTGAAGTTGACAAAGCAAAAGTCGAGACCATCTCAAAACTTCCACTACCCACCTCTGTTAAAGCCATCCGCAGTTTTCTAGGACACGCCGGGTTCTACCGTCGCTTTATCAAAGATTTCTCTAAGATATCCCGACCTATGACTCATCTCCTCGAAAAAGATACTCCGTTTGTCTTTACAGACGAATGTCTCAAGGCCTTCGATCATCTGAAAGATCTGCTTGTTCATGCACCGATCATGGTTGCTCCAGACTGGAGTCTCCCATTTGAAATCATGTGCGACGCCAGTGATTTCGCAGTCGGAGCAGTTCTGGGACAGCGGAAGGAGAAACAGTTTCAACCAATATACTACGCCAGCAAAACGCTCACTGACGCCCAAGAAAATTATACAACTACAGAAAAAGAGCTGCTAGCGGTAGTATTTGCTTTTGATAAATTTCGTTCTTATCTAATCTTGTCCAAAACTATTGTCTATACAGATCACTCAGCTCTGAAATATCTTTTTAAGAAGCAAGATGCTAAACCTCGCCTTCTACGATGGATTTTACTCCTTCAAGAATTCGACATCGAGATCAAAGACAAAAAAGGAGCAGAAAACGTCGGGGCGGACCATCTTAGCCGATTAGAGAATCCTTCAATGGATAAGTTGCACGAAAAAGACATTCAAGACCAGTTTCCAGAAGAACAACTCATGCATATTGGTAGATACCATCAAGGGTCACGATATACCAATGATCCCTGGTATGCTGACTATGCTAATTATTTGGTGGGAAAAATTGTACCTAAAGGGATGCCAACCTCTCGAAGACAAAAATTCTTCCACGATATAAAGTATTACTATTGGGACAATCCTTTCCTCTTTAAGGTTTGCCCTGATCAGATCATTAGAAGATGCGTTGATGGAAAAGAGGCAGAACACATCTTACACCAAAGCCACCATGGACCTACTGGAGGACATCACGGTACTAACATGATCGCAAGAAAAGTGTACGATGCCGGCTTTTTCTGGCCAACCATATTTCGAGATGCATACGATCTGGTGAGACGCTACGATATCTGCCAAAGACAAGGCAATATAACAGCACGGAATGAAATGCCACTCACAAACATCCAGGCCGTGGAAATCTTCGATATCTGGGGATTAGATTTCATGGGACCATTCCCTAAATCTAACGGTAAAGAATACATCTTGGTTGCAGTCGACTACGTCTCCAGGTGGGCCGAAGCCCAAGCTCTCCCAACAAATGATGCCAAAGTGGTAACCAAATTTCTCAAAAAGCTATTTAGTCGATTTGGAACTCCAAAAGCAATAATTAGTGATCGTGGTACACACTTTTGCAACGTTCAATTCATGAAAGTTCTGCAACAGTATGGTGTCACTCACAAAACATCAACAGCTTATCACCCCCAAACAAATGGGCAAGCTGAGGCAACAAATCGAGCTTTGAAAAGAATCTTGGAAAGAACCGTTGGTAATCATGGGTACAAATGGGCTGAAAAATTAGATGATGCATTGTGGGCATTCAGAACCGCCTATAAAACACCATTAGGAACCACACCATATCGTCTAGTTTATGGCAAGGCATGTCACTTACCAATAGAGCTGGAATATAAAGCATACTGGGCTTTGAAGAACTGCAACTTAGATATTTCTACAGCTGGAGCAAATAGGCAAACGCAGTTAAATGAGTTAGCCGAACTAAGGGATCAGGCATATGACAGTTCGTTAAACTTCAAAGAACGAACTAAGAAAATTCACGATGCTAAGCTGAGGCCCTCACGATTCAAAACAGGAGATAAAGTGCTGCTTTTCAATTCGCGATTCAAGAAATTCTCTGGCAAATTCAAGATCAGGTGGAGCGGACCATTCATAGTATCAAAGGTATTTCCTTACGGTGCAGTCGAACTCGAGGCACCAGAAGGTAATTTTAAGGTTAATGGTCATCGCTTAAAGCATTACTTCGAAGACTTTCCCATCAGGGAAGATGTCTTTATCTTTGAACCACCGTGAGTCGACAGAAAGGTACAAAGAGTCAAGCTAGAGACTCGTAAAACAAGCGCTCTTGGGAGGCACCTCAAGCCTATCTTTATTTCTGTCATTTTTATTCCTTAGTTTATTTTTATTAAGTATGGTTACCTCTGAACTAATAAAATTGCAGGCTTGCCACTTATCTGACTTCGAATTACAAAATCCGAGATAAGTATTGACTATCACTATTAGCATTACCTGTTTATTTTATCTTGTTTCAGGATGGACGCTGTTGACGCTGATCATGTAGCTGCGAGACCACGCAGACGACACAGACCCGGTAGACGCAGGGTACAGAGAGCGGCTATGCTGACCATCACTGAGGAGGACCTGACTGATGTCCCGATCACTCATGAGGAGTTGCCCGATGAGAGGCCCTCATCACCTTTGCCAGCCCCCGTACCCACTTTCGAGTACGGTATCACTGCGGCTGACCCAGCTGCTTCGTGGGCCCTCTTTCGGACACTCTCCATCCAGCATGACATCATATCTTCTATCTGTGAGCAGCTCGAGATTCCGAGACCTGATGCCATCCCCTACAGGCTTGGCCCAGATCCAGGACCATCTCGACTTCCATGGTTCTTCTGTCCTCCTGCTGATCCACCTGTTCTCTCTACTGTTGGACCTTCCACTGGTCCCACTACTGCAGCTGCTGATCTTGATCCAGCATTACCCACAGGATTTGCATCACCAGATCACAGCCTCACAGAGCAGCTTCTGGCCAGTTTTGATGCTCATACTCCTGTCATTTCCTCTGACGAGATCGTGAGTCAGGCTATGGCTGCTATGGATTTCTCCATTCCATCCCCGACTTCTGTTTTCGACAGGGATGTTGAGGCAGAGTTTGATCCTGACACTGACGACCTACTTGATGATTACTAGATTTTATCTTTATTATTTACTTTCTGTATTATGACTCTGTACTTACGCTTTAGACCTGCTACCTAGATGAGATACTGTGATATGTGTGTCGTGGTTTATTGCAGAATTCAGCTTTGTGTGGAATGGATGATCTTAAATGAGCCTGGTCCTTAAAATCCAGCAATTCACTAGCACCACTCCTACACAAACCTGGTCTATTCCAGTAAACACAAATGGGGAGTCTCTCTGTTCCTTTCTCCCCGTTTCAGTTATGTTTATTATGCCTATGTTAGTACATTTAATTTTTGTACCTCATCCTAAACTTATCACTAAGTGTGGGATTCCAGCCCAAATTAAACACTTGAGAAACATCTACTTACACGTTCAAACTCTAAGTGTGGGATTTTACTAAGTAAAATCTCTACTCAAGAGAACATTAGGGACAATGTTCCTCTAAGTGTGGGATGGTAGGTATAGAATACCTTAATAGGTGATTTTTATGTCCAATAGTAATCTTTCTCTCAAAAATTTTCAAAAATAAGGTCAAATTTTTTTCAAAATTAATGAGTCTAACTCAGTTTTTGAGTCTCAAATACTACTGAGAAAAACCATTTTCAAAATATAAGTATGATATTTCTAAAAGCCTAAAGGAAATAAGGTAGAAATTGCTTAAACAAGAAGTAATAATTAAAGGAATATGACTAGACACATACAACCCTTTGCAGTGAGGTATCTTGAGCCCAAAAGCATTCATCTTTAATGCTTCACTTTCAATTCTTGTGTGTATGCCGATGTCTGTATCTCTGAATTAGAACTTGCTCTTGACATACGCTTCGAGACCATACTGGTGTGTACCGTACGCGGTATAGGTGCAATTAAATGACCTTGAGGTAGGTATAGAATACCTTAATAGGTGATTTTTATGTCAAATAGTAATCTTTCTCTCAAAAATTTTCAAAAATAAGGTCAAATTTTTTTCAAAATTAATGAGTCTAACTCAGTTTTTGAGTCTCAAATACTACTGAGAAAAACCATTTTCAAAATATAAGTATGATATTTCTAAAAGCCTAAAGGAAATAAGGTAGAAATTGCTTAAACAAGAAGTAATAATTAAAGGAACATGACTAGACACATACAACCCTTTGCAGTGAGGTATCTTGAGCCCAAAAGCATTCATCTTTAATGCTTCACTTTCAATTCTTGTGTGTATGCCGATGTCTGTATCTCTGAATTAGAATTTGCTCTTGACATACGCTTCGAGACCATATTGGTGTGTACCGTACGCGGTATAGGTGCAATTAAATGACCTTGACATTCCTTAGGACTTAACCCATTTCTTACATATCTTTTCAAGCCCAAAACCCTTTCCGATGCTCATTTTTAGTATCGAAGATCCGCCTAGTATACCCTGTTGAGCCTAAACCCTTCGTTTCTTCAAAACCCTAATTTTCACCCACTTCCCAAAAATTACCTCCAAACTTATCTTGGAATTTCTGAGGTTATGAAGAACAACCTTTTAGAATATCTGTTTCAAATATCCTACTCATTCGCATTCTCCAAAATCAAGCTTCTCAACAAATGGTGCGGGAAAATTAGCACACAAGAGAACTGGAAGGACGATGGTGCGGGAAAAATTAGCACCTGGAAAAGAATCAAAATGATCAAGATAGAGAAAAAGATTTCTAAAGGATTCAAAATATAAATTCCTTGGAAATTCTCTAAAAGAAATTCTGAAGAAAAGAAAAGAAAAAAAGAAAAGAAGAAAAAAAAAAGAAAAGAAAAGAAAATAGCTCCGCAAATAAAGCTGAAAGTTTCAAAGCATAGCTCTTCATGAAAAATCTGGCAAAAGCTGAAACAGCTACCAACTCTCCACTCCCCTCCGTTCTAAATAAAGTTGTTCATAATCTCAGTGATTTTAGGATAAGCTAAACACCCTCACAAACCACTATCCATACCCTTCACCCTCACCAAACATTACAACCCTCTGAATGTCTTGAGATAATTAGCACCGTCCTCACCTAAATGGTGGAGATCCGATTCTCGATCAAGCCTATGACGATGAGTGCAGCATGACTGGCTACTTTGAGCGATTTCGTTTGAGCTAGATTGATAGGAAACCCGATACACTTTGAGTGAATTGAGTGACCACCTATAGTGAGATCGCCTAGTCATGTGTACTCCAAGATCATGAGATTTGGATGTACGCCTAAGAGAATCTCTTCTTGTTTATGGAAGGATCATCTTATCCTCCTCCACACTTTTAGAAGTAACTGACCCATATGAGGAAATGCTAATCTCGGAACATATTCTCTGACTCGCCCCTAAAAACATGACCTAAAAATATTTTTCAGAAAGTTGTTGCTTGAGGACAAGCAACGTCTAAGTGTGGGATAACTTGATGTGACGTAAAAAGTCATGTTTTTAGAAGCTTTATTCCTCACATTTTGAACCTTTCTTTAGTGAAAACATTCCAAAACATTGATTATTTACTAAAATACACTAAAGTGGTTCAAAAGTAGACGTTGTGATAAAAATCACTGAAAACACTCTAAAAATGCACAAAACACAGCATTTTAATACAGGCCGATTCCTCCGATCTCATTTTCCTGTCAAGACACACTTCCTAACTTCTACCATCTGTTGTACAGGTAAAATCGAGACGGAAAAATCTGGAATCAAGTGAAACGGCCAAAGGACGGAGAAACCACTACGCTTTCAGAGCCAATAAAAGTCATTTCGGCTACGCCTAAGCTCTACACATCCAATTTCTATGAGATTGGCATCATTAGAAGCGTAACGGAATTACGAAACCACAGGCGAAAGAATCAAGTCAAACGGACGCATAACTAAGGAGATACGGACGTTTTAAGCAACGAACGAAATCAGACGGAGACCGTATACGGCCTCAGGCACCGTATACGGCCCATATAAGACCGTATACGGCCTATACTACACCGTATACGGCCCCTGCAAGGCCGTATACGGCCCCCTACCCCATATCGTGCTCCGTTTGCTTGTACGTGCTGCTTCGTGAGTTGTACGTGCGATTTGGTGGTTTGCCTATAAATAGTGGACATCCCCAACACCTCATTCATACCAACTTTCTCATTTCATTTCTTCCTTACACTTTCTCTCTCACACACATCACTCTCTCTCTAGTTTCTCTCTCTAAGGGATTTTCTCTCTCTAGAATTGAGCTAGTTAGAGAGATAGTTATGTAGAGGTAGCTTTTAGCTTTTGTACGGAGGCACTCCAAGACATTGTATTTGCGAAGATCTCTCTGTAATAAATTCGTATCAGGTTCTATTTATATATCTCTTACTATCCAGTTTTAAACATGTGTTGCTTTGTTTATGCTTGTTTAGGATTGTATGCTAGATATATAATGTTAGGCTAGACATTTCTTTGTGTTTACTATGATGTAGTTATGTTAGAATAGTCAAAATGTTTATGCCATGCTGTTACTCTGCCCGTGTTACTTTAAACTGTGTATGAACTCGTAAACTGAATCTCGAATGTTTATCTATCCAACCTATGCTGTGGTTAGAAGCTTCCTGCTAGAACTTGGCCAATTACTAGTGGTACGTTCTCTACCTATTCTATACTTGATGATCAATGAACTTGGTATGGCTGTGTTCTCTAGGTTGAAACAAATCATAAGAGACACGGAGCGTAGGATTAGAGATAGGTTAGATTCATGTTTATTTGTTATATATCTTTGAGAGAACTTTCGGGATATTTATGATTTAATTATTGGTTATCTGCTATGCTAGGATTACGGTGTTCTGTTATGTGTTACCCTATCACATGTTCTTGTTTGATTGTTGCCTTAGGATTGATGCATACTAGAGTTATCTCCTTGGTTCATATCAGTAACTGTATAATTAGGTTTTCAAACACAGAATATTGGTTTACACAGTATATTAACATGCATGGAATAGTTGTGATGGTTTATATCTGTAATGCTGAACAATTTAACTGATCGTTAGCCCGATTATCCCAACTTGGTCCGCGGGATTATCCCCGTTCGTGTTCTTGTTCAATCAACAATTCATGCTACGATACAGACGTCTCTGATGACTATGACTGGGGACCAGGATTCGAGGATAGTCGTCGGTTGAATTGGTCTGTACATTTGGGAGAACTTTTGGTGTATCTGACTTCTATAACTGCTATCCACGTGACATGTTACTTATCCGATTGCGGAAAACTCTACGTTAGATATTTAATAGGATCGTAGTTGTAGCTCATTAAGATATAGGAAATCTGCGGGAGTAATGTGGAACCCTAATTAATGTAACGGAAAAACCATAAAACGCCCTATTACTCGGTATAGTGCTGGAAACACCCATTGGTGGAGTACAAACGTATGGAAGCCGCGGAACAGTCGTAGGTACAATACTTTGCATTAATTATGTTTCTATCCTCTCCGGATTAGTCATCACATCTAGTAGCCTTACCCTTGACTATTCATCAAATAACATTTAACGAAATCATAGTAAACACTCGCTTATCCTCTGTTGACCGAGTCTCCGTACAAACCTCTTTAGTTCTGTTTTCTTTATTTAATTAATATTTAGTTATAAAAACCAAACCTATCCAAAAGCTTTTAAAAAACCTAGCTAAATCTCCAAAGATAATAAAACTTCCTAGACTCCCATGCCCGTTGTAGTTTGAAGAACGACACCTGAGTCATACATACCACTTGCTGCCCTTTTAGGTCTGTCAGTAGTATACAGCTTAGGATTCCCCTGCTCTACAAATTTAAAACTCACTGTTCGCCGCTTCTATTGCTGTTGGATCAACGACCGGAATCAAATCCGTCCGACCAATAGGGGTGACGACAATTCCCTACTAATTAAAATCCCATTAGCATGTCACACCGGGAGCTAGGTTATGGTAACATTACAAAGTATTTTGAATAATAAGCAAAATCTTAACTAAGGTCTAATGATACTTTCATATGAACGGGAACAAAATCTTAAGGTACTAGACATTACTGAATCATATAACGATTCCTCGTCATCCTAACAGATTCATGTATTTAAAACAGTTCATTTATGACTTTAAACCAGCCATTGCTTAAGACTACCCAATAAATCCCCTAATTATCCACAGTGTTCCTCACTTTAAGTGGTTCCGCCGCTTCAAACCTTGGCCATGTCTTGTCCTATGATAATCCCCCATGTAGCCTTGCGGTTCCATAGTTTCATACCTTTGACAAATTATATTGACACAGATAATTGACTACCTTTTAATTGGACGTCGTAAAAAGGTGTTGTAATCACGTTTATTGGTGGAAAGGCGATAGATTAATTTGAAGTTTAAAAGTCTATTTAGAAAGGTTAATTAAACTAGGTTTCTCATTTTATATATTAGTCCGTAATATAACTACCTTCGGTCGTTACGCAGCTTCCACGTATTTGTACTTCACCTAAAGTGTTTCCTACGCTATACTGAGTAATAGTCGAATAGGGGCCATCATATTACTTCATAATATTATAACGCTTCGTAATATGACTACCTTCGGTCGTTCCTCGACTTCCATACATTTGTACTCCACCTTGAAGTGTTTCCAGTACTATATCGAGTAACAGTTGAATAGGGGTCATCATATTACTTCACGATAATTAAGAACGTTTATATATTATTACTATGATAATCCTAAGGCAACAATCAAACAAGAACATGCAATAAGACGATCAAAGCAATATTACTGATCTTTAATATTTAATTATAAATCATCCCATAATTAACTAACTACATCGCAAAAAAACACAATAGTAATTTACTCGCTAATCATGGCATAAACGATCTCTAGCATAATTAAGGTATATATATTTAATTAAGATAGATAAGGATAGAAGTAACCGAGATTAATATGCGAGAAGTAATAGACTTGAATTAATAAGAGTTGCTCCAAGCGTACACCAAAGATTATAAGATGTTCCTCACCAAAGACTACAAACACATTCTTTGCTTCTATTCTAACTAGCCTAATACTATTTTAAAGTAAGAAAATAAAGAAAGAAATAAAAGCTAGAAGCTAGAGAGAAAGTGTATCTTTCAAAGTGTGGAAAAAATGGTGTGTCTTGCAAATGAAACCCAAGCCTCCTATTTATAGGTGAGCTTTGGCTCACATTAGCATCAAGTGGTGCATGTTAGAAAAATGTAGCCAAAAGGGTGCACCAGGTACCGTACAACACGAAAAGTAGGCGCATCGGGTACTGTACAACGCGAAAAGTAGGCGCACCAGGTATCAAAAGTTACCAAAAACGGAAACTGAGATAGGGGTACTGTAGCCGGCGGCGGCACTGTAGCAGCCGGCGGCGGTACTGTAGCAACCGGCCGCGGCCGGCGGCTACCCGCCCCATTTCGCTTCGTTTCTTGATTCGTACGTATTTTCTTCGTTATGCGTCTGTTTGCGTCGATTCCTTTTTTGTTGGATTCTTAATTCAAAAACAAAGATTTTGACATAAGATAGGCCCTGAGATGAGGTCCCTAGCTCTAGATATTGCGTACGAATCATTTGGATCTTCCGGCGGGCGTAGAATCTTCGTTCTTTGTCCGTTTTAGTTGATTCTTCTTCTGTTGGATTCGTATTTTAAAAAAGAATATATTGGATAGAATGGATGTTGGTGGAGGGCATTTTAGTCTTGAAATCTCATTTTGATGCCTTGAATCTTCAAACGTGTGTGAAATCTTCGTTTTTCATCCGTTTTGCTTGATTTTTGTCGTGCAACCTTGTTTTGACCACCTTGGCATAATGTTACTGATTTGTGCTATATTTGAGTGAAAAATGCCAAGGATCGTTCTAGAATGAGAGAGATATCGGTAGTAAAAACGTGACTTTTTACGCGATATCAAGTATCCCACACTTAGAACTTTGCTTGTCCTCAAGCAAACTAGTATTCAACATGGTTAAAGATAAGAAGATAATGAAATATTTTAAGGCGGAACTTTTTACTAAGGGGGTTTTGGAAAAAAATAAAGTACTTGTTCTTTGAAAAGGAAGGATTGTAATCTTTAGGAGCATGCTTGTGATCTTTGACCTTGGATACATGACTAGGAGATCCTCTCAAGGTGGTCACTCAAATCACTTAAAGTGTTTAGGTTTCCTATTCTATTATATCAATCGCTCAGAACGCCAGTCATGTATCGTTTATCGTCATAAGCTCGATCGAGTATCAAATCGTTACCTTTTAGGTGAGCGTGAAGTCGATCTAGCCACAATCATTCTAAGGGAGGTGATATAGGGTTTGTGGAGTGGAGTGTTGGTGGTATGAGAGGGGGTTGTGTTGGTTTTTCATAGGTTTTCTTTTTGGTGAAGCGGAAAGCTGAAATTTTTGAATTTTCGGGAGATTTGACGCCTTTTTCTTTTGGGAGGAGTCTTTTTCTCCATTTGACTTTCTTTTCTTCGAATTTTCTAAGATATATTTTTTTTAACGTCATATCCTTAATACTTCTCTTTTTTCATCTTTGGAACTTTCTATGAAGTTTGAGGGATGCTTTGAGTAGGTAAAGGGGGTAACGTACTTATTTTTGGGTGTATGGATGGGTTCAAGAATGATGTGATTCGATCTCCTTTTTGATTCATCAGTTCGGATTCGAAATGCATTACAGGAGCAAGTTCTGATTCTAAACGCATACATCGGCACACTCGAGAATCGAAAGAGTGAAGCATTAAAAATGAATGCTTTATATATGGCTCAAGATACCTCACGAATCGAAAGTTGGTTTGTTGTGTGCTTAGTCATGCGATGCTCTTTATGGGATTACTAAACTAGCCTTTCAAAAGAATTTGTATTTTATTTTTCCTTCTTCCCCAAAGTAAATCATTCTTTGTTTAAATTTTTTCATTTTCAACATATTTTTAACTCAATTTTGAAAATTTTGTTTACTTTTATGGAGAAGCAGGGTCTTATAAAGAGCAACGAGTTTAGAATCAAGCATATACCATTATCCATTTAACAGTAGTGCAACTACTGCTATCCCACACTTAAAGGAACATCGTCCTCGATGTTAAACTAAGCTCATAATGGGGTAAAATCCCACACTTAGGATTTGAAACGTCTTAGACGTATTCTTTTAGCGGTGTGTTATGGGTTTGAATCCCACACTTAGTGATAAGCATAGTGGATATGGTATATTTAAAACGAATGAAAGAGACGGTATAGAAGTACTCCCCAGTATTTGCTGTGTTCCTTGGTATGCGTCTGCCGAACTTCGTCTTCTAACAAGTCTTCTTGTGATTGGTCTCGTAGGTGTGAACACGTTGGATATACTTTTCTTTAATGCGCGACGTCAAAAACTTGATGCGTCGGGCTGAAACTTGGTTGTATATCCAAGTGTGAAAGATAGTCGGAGACTTTATCACTTCTTGGAATGTAAAATTGCGGAAATGTAAAACACGTGTTGCCTCCCGAGAAGCGCTCTTTTAAAGTCGATAGCTCGACTTCTTTTCTCCTAGCTAGATGGAGATGGATGCATCCATGGGATCCACTGTGTTGATGTTGTGGGCCCTAGGTTGCGGAAAATTATATCGAGGTGGATAGATTCTTATGAAATGATTGACTATTGTCGTAATCAATTCAAGTGGACTATCTCTCGATGTTTCCTTGTAGTTCAGAAGATGCTCTGAAGTTGTCCTTGCAAGTCCGTGAAGTCCGAAGGTGATGTAGTCAACTGCTTTAGTGACAGGTCCACTATGGTCGGTCATGGTGGCTGTGTCTGTCTTAACAACCTCTCTTGGCGGTGGGTTTTGCCAGAGAGAGCAAACAAACGCCAAGAATTGCAGTTTTATGCCTTCATAATTCTCGGTCTTGGGGTCTCCGTTGAATCTTCTGATGGACGTGCACAGGTCCTCTATTTGCCGGTGCTGATGGTTGTTGAATGGAAAGTCGGATTCTGAGAAAACTAGAATAAGCTGACGAAGTATCTTCTTGCATCCTGAGTAGAATATGAACTTCGTTCTGGAGTTACTTTTCCGTTGTTGAATCTCCCTTAGATGGATCGTAACAGAAGTAGCGATATCAAGTGGTGATTCATATGTAATCCTAAAGGGTCGTTCGCGCCTTGATTCCTCCCAAACGAGATCACTAAGTTCTTCAATTAGTAACTCAACTTGTTTTTCAATAGTGGAGTTGATAACCATAGATCCGCTTTCTTTGGAACTAAGGTGATCTTCTCTATTTAGCAAGTCAAGCAATGATGTGAGGTCATTCATCGTCAAGATGTTGGCACGACTGCTTGGATGTCCAGTAGTTTCTTTCATATGCGCTCTAATGGATCCCAACATCTCCCATTGTGTTGAGGTGAATGGGATGTTAGATCTTTTAAAGGCATTGTAGATCCTAGCGTAAGTCCGTTTTTGTTGTTGACAGAATTGCAGTTCAGCAGGAGAAGGAGCAAGCAAGTTGACTGCGTTAATAATTCCTTCTACCGCTTTGTCAAATCTTTGGATGAATTCTTCGAGCACTTTGTGTTCTATGATGGTTTGCGGTTGGTATCTTGTGCGTCTGGAATATTCTTCCAGTGTTTCTCTTCTCAATGGATGGTTGTGGTTACTTCCCGCCATTTCTTTTGTGGTAAACGGATTAGTTGGCGGTATGCTTCTGTTGTTTTCTTCTTCCATCTTTCTCGTTCTGATCAATTCTTCCATCGTTGGGTTGTTTGCTGATGGAGGTGTATTTTTCATTTCTTGTGCTATTCGTCGGAGGACAATCGGGAAATATGGCGTGATTGCCATTTCCTTGCTAGATTTACTTTCACTTGTTGACTTTGCAGTTTCTTCGTCTCTGGCGGTCTTCATGGAGATCATGTACATATCGGCTTGCTCTCCAGCATTTGGATTGTCGATATGGAAAGTGATGGTTTCTCCCTGAGACTGCAAGCTGATGGTTTGTGCGAAGACGTTGATGATTGCCTTGGCCGTATTCATGAAAGGTCTTCCTAGTATGATTGGGATGTGTACGTCTTCCTGCATATCCATTACTACAAAATCTGCTGGGTAAAGAAATTTGTCAATCCTAACTAAAACATTTTCAGCTATTCCCCTAAGGTATTTGACCGAGTTGTCAGCAAGCTGTATGGTCATTTTGGTAGGTCAAAGATTTTCTAACTCAAGCCTCTTGAAAAGCGAGTATGGCATAAGATTAACACTAGCTTCTAAATCGGTGAGAGAACAGATAATGCCTGAGTTGTAGATGGAAATAGGGAGAGTAAAACGTCTGGTGACTCAAAGTTTTTCAGGAATGGTATTGTTAAGAATAGCTGAACATTCCTCGTTCAGCGGGACATTGGGTACTTCGGGTACCTTATCCTTGGTTGTAATAAGTTTTCTGAAGTACTTTTTGGAGTGAACTTCAGAGGCGGTATCTAGGAATTTCCTATCAAGCTTAAAAGACTTAAGCTTGTCGGGTCGTTGTTTAAGACGAGCCGGAAATGGGATTTTCCTATTTGGTGTAGACTCTAAATCCATTGTCGATGGGACAATAGGTGGTTCCTTCACCGGAGAAGAAACCGTAGGTGGGCTATGTGCTACCTGAGAGTCTTGAATATGGGAAGCCTCCTTATGGCAACTACTTGGACTATCATGAGGTTTAGCGTTAATACACTGTGCTAATTGTCCTAGGATGAGATCAGCTTTGTTTTGTCTAGCCGAGATTCCTTGAATGACTTGTATCAGGGTGTCGTCAAAACTAAAGGTCTGTGAAGGAGAGGGTTCGGAAGGTTGGAATTGGTAAGCTGGTATACTATTCCTAGGTAGGTTAAGAGAAGGGTTAGTATTGGGTGAAGTTAGATGAGACTGAGGAATTTGGGCTGAGTGGTTCAGATTAGCACAATTAAGGCAGGTTTGAACTTAGCAGACTTGTTGTTGTTGACTTTTCAATTCCTTAATCTCCTTGGTTAGGTCTGCCACTTGCTGAGTGAGGCTTTTGATAGCTTCATTCCCGATTGTAGTAGGTGAATTCACTAGCGAGGGGTGATTTTCACTGTTCCAGTCATGGTTGTGTATTGTCATTTTCTCAATAAGGCCCCAAGCTTCATTTGCCGTACAGTCTATGAAACTACCTTGAGAGGCGGAATCAAGTAAAGGACGGTGATGTGGGAAGAGACCATTATAGAAAATGCGCAACTAGTCCGAACGCTCAAAATGATGATTTGAACATTTCTTAAGCAATTTCTTAAAGCGCTCCCATGCATCGAATATTGATTCATCATGCACTTGACGAAAGTTTATGATGTTGGACCTAAACGTGGCTTGTTTTGATGGGGGGAAATATTTGGCCAAAAATTTGGTTGCTAATTTTACCCAAGAGGTTATAGAGTTAATCTCTAGTTCCTCAAACCAGGTTTGTGCATTTAGAGTGAGTGAATAGGGAAATAGGTATAGGTAGACTATGTCCTGATTAACCCCAATCGGCTTAAAAGAGTTGGATAAGGAAATGAATTTGTCAAGGTGGGAGTTGGGATCATCATTTGGTAGGCCACGGAATTGACAGAGGTTTTGGACTAACTGAACAATGTGTGGTTTAATTTCAAATGATCCTCTACCAATTTCCGGATAGATAATTGGTCCTCCTCGACCTTCAATCAGAGGTTTAGAGTTTTCAGCGAGAGTTATACGTGCAGCTGTCATAGTCTCGTTGGCAGGTGGTTGACTTGTTGATTGGATAGGGATAACGTAATTTGTGAGAATAGTAAAAGGAATGAAAAATAAAGAAAGACGTAGGGGTCTAAGAAGAAGAGTTAATCCTAAAGGTTCACTAGCGAGTAAGTTCATCTTGACGCCTAAGGATCGTACAGTTGGTTCCCCGGCAGCGGCGCCAAAAACTTGTTGGCGCCCGATCACGTCGGTGTCGTTAACGATTACTAACCGGGCACCAGCAGTGGGTGTTTTAAATTTGTAATTGCGGGGCCTTAGTTTTCCCTTACAATGCTAATCCTAAGGGTGAGCAAGTGGTAGGTATGACCTAGAGTCGTTCTTCAAACCGACTGAATTGAAACTAAGGCGAGGCAGATGAGGGCTTTCAAACTAGTGAATGGTTTATAGAATAGTGGGGGTTTTGGTTTTTATATTAACTAACTTAGGCAAGTAAATAAATAAAAGCGAAATAAAAGTAAAACGTAAAGCAGATAAAATAAAGATAGTGTTTGCTGAGATTTCGTTAATTAAGTTATGGGATAATATTTGGGGAAACTATTTTGAAATATATTAGTTAATTATCATTCTTGAATACTTGCATGTAAACACTAGATTCCCTACTAATTAAAATCCCATTAGCATGTCACACCGGGAGCTAGTTTATGGTAACATTACAAAGTATTTTGAATAATAAGCAAAATCTTAACTAAGGTCTAATGATACTTTCATATGAACGGGAACAAAATCTTAAGGTACTAGACATTACTGAATCATATAACGATTCCTCGTCATCCTAACAGATTCATGTATTTAAAACAGTTCATTTATGACTTTAAACCAGCCCTTGCTTAAGACTACCCAATAAATCCCCTAGTTATCCACAGCGTTCCTCACTTTAAGTGGTTCCGCCGATTCAAATCTTGGCCATGTCTTGTCCTATGATAATCCCCCATGTAGCCTTGCGGTTCCATAGTTTCATACATTTGACAAATTATATTGACACAGATAATTGACTACCTTTTAATTGGACGTTGTAAAAAGGTGTTGTAATCACGTTTATTGGTGGAAAGGCGATAGATTAATTTGAAGTTTAAAAGTCTATTTAGAAAGGTTAATTAAACTAGGTTTCTCATTTTATATATTAGTCCGTAATATAACTACCTTCGGTCGTTACGCAGCTTCTACGTATTTGTACTTCACCTAAAGTGTTTCCAACGCTATACAGAGTAATAGTCGAATAGGGGCCATCATATTACTTCATAATATTATACCGCTTCGTAATATGACTACCTTCGGTCGTTCCTCGACTTCCATACATTTGTACTCCACCTTGAAGTGTTTCCAGTACTATATCGAGTAACAGTTGAATAGGGGCCATCATATTACTTCACGATAATTAAGAACGTTTGTATATTATTACTATGATAATCCTAAGGCAACAATCAAACAAGAACATGCAATAAGACGATCAAAGCAATATTACTGATCTTTTAATATTTAATTATAAATCATCCCATAATTAACTAACTACATCGCAAACAAACACAATAGTAATTTACTCGCTAATCATGGCATAAACGATCTCTAGCATAATTAAGGTATATATATTTAATTAAGATAGATAAGGATAGAAGTAACCGAGATTAATATGCGAGAAGTAATAGACTTGAATTAATAAGAGTTGCTCCAAGCGTACACCAAAGATTACAAGATGTTCCTCACCAAAGACTACAAACACTTTCTTTGCTTCTATTCTAACTAGCCTAATACTATTTTAAAGTAAGAAAATAAAGAAAGAAAGAAAAGCTAGAAGCTAGAGAGAAAGTGTATATTTCAAAGTGTGGAAAGAATGGAGTGTCTTGCAAATGAAACCCAAGCCTCCTATTTATAGGTGAGCTTTGGCTCACATTAGCATCAAGTGGTGCATGTTAGAAAAAGGTAGCCAAAAGGGTGCACCAGGTACCGTACAACACGAAAAGTAGGCGCACCGGGTACTGTATAACGCGAAAAGTAGGCGCACCAGGTATCAAAAGTTACCAAAAACGGAAACTGAGATGGGGGTACTGTAGCCAGCGGCGGCACTGTAGCAGCCGGCGGCGGTACTGTAGCAACCGGCGGCGGCCGGCGGCTACCCGCCCCGTTTCGCTTCGTTTCTTGATTCGTGCGTATTTTCTTCGTTATATGTCCGTTTGCGTCGATTCTTTTTTTGTTGGATTCGTAATTCAAAAACGAAGATTTTGACATAAGATAGGCCCTGAGATGAAGTCCCTAGCTCCAGATATTGCATACAAATCATTCGGATCTTCCGGCAGCGTAGAATCTTCGTTCTTTGTCCGTTTTAGTTGATTCTTCTTCTGTTGGATTCGTATTTTAAAAAGGAATATCTTGGATAGAATGGATGTTGGTGGAGGGAATTTTAGTCTTGAAATCTCATTTTGATGCCTTGAATCTTCAAACGTGTGTGGAATCTTCGTTTTTCATCCGTTTTGCTTGATTTTTATCGTGCAACCTTGTTTTGACCACCTTGGCATAATGTTACTGATTTTTGCTATATTTGAGTGAAAAATGCCAAGGATTGTTCTAGAATGAGAGAGATATCGGTAGTAAAAACGTGACTTTTTACGCGATATCAGTTGTGCATGTTCATGTTCGTTGCGCGAGTAAATGAGAATGTCATCGATAAATACGATAACAAACTTGTCGAGATAAGGTTTTCACACCCGATTCATAAGGTCCATGAATACAGCCGGTGCGTTGGTTAAACCGAATGGCATCACTTGAAACTCATAATGCCCATAGCGAGTTCGAAAAGCGGTTTTTGAGATATCGGTGTCGCGAACTCGTAATTGATGATAACCTGACCGTAGATCGATCTTTGGATAAAAACTCGACCCTTGAAGTTGGTCAAACAGGTCATCAATACGCGGGAGTGGATAACGGTTCTTTACAGTTAACTTGTTCAGTTCCTGTAGTCGATGCACATGCGGAAAGAACCGTCCTTCTTTTTCACAAACAAGACCTGGGCTCCCCAGGGTAAGGAACTCGGTCGAATGAATCCCTTATCCAGGAGTTCCTGCAACTGAGTGGACAACTCCTGAAGTTCGGATGGGGCTAAGCGATGAGGTGCTCGTGCCACGGGAGCAGCACCTGGCATGAGTTCGATTGAGAACTCAACCTGTCTAGGTGGTGGTAGACCAGGTAGTTCTTCGGGGAAGACTTCTGGAAATTCTCGAACAATGGGCACATCCTCAAGTCGCTTCTCTTCCGACTTTTTCCCATGACGTGTGCGAGGATTGCCTGATACCCCTTTCTAAGGTATTTGCGGGTTTTCATACTCGATATGATATTCAATCTCTTCCCACCGGTCTCCCCTTGTATGATTAAAGTATCACCGGTGACAAGAGGAATACAGACGATTTTGTCAACTCGTTCGATATGAAACTCTTATCGGCACCAGTATCAAACAGAACAGAAGCAGTTAAGTCGTTGATAAGGAACATACCCGTGACCACATTAGGGTTTTGACGAGCGTCCTTAGAGTTAAGTACGAAAGCTCTACCTCTTGCATTGTTGTTGTGGTTGCCCTTGTTCTTCTGCTTCGGACACTCATTCCTGAAGTGTCCGGTGTTCCCACATTCGTAACAGGCTCATGGTTGATTGGTGTTGGTGTTGTTGTTGGTAGGACTGTTGGCTTTGGGGGATCTGCAGTCCTTGGCAAGATGCCCGTACCGCTTGCAGTTGTTGCAAGGGGTACCGCAAGGACCGTCGTGATGGCGGTTGCATTTGGGACAATAAGGCTTAGTACCAGTGTAACCTCGTTAGGGTTCGGTGTTGGAAGTGTATGCCTTGATGGTGTCGGGTTTCTTGCTCTAATTGTTATTGTTGTCAGTCCATTTCCTCTTGTTGTTGTTGCCGGAAGATGGAGCGGGTGTTTCTCGGCTGACAATCATAACCATGAGTTCATGTGCCAGGCGGATGACACTCTGAATAGTTGTTGGTTTGGACGAGGCGACATTCCCCTGGATATTTTCCACGAGACCGCGAATGTACCTCTTGATGTGTTTGTGCTCGGGGTCTACCATAGCTGGGCAGAGCAGAGCAAGTTGTTGAAACCTGGTGGTATAACCAATGATGTCGGTTCCTTGAACCGATAAGTGCCAGAACTCCTCCTCCAATTTCTGGAGTTCTTCGTTGGGACAGTACTCCTCCGTGAGCATCTTTTTAAGATCCTCCCAGGAAAGTTGATAGGCAGTGTCGATACCCACAGACTGGGCATATGAATTCCACCAAGTGAGAGCACCGTCCAGGAGGGTGCAGGTGGAGAACTTAACTTTAGAATCTTCCGTACAATTGCTGATACGGAAGACAGATTCCATTCTCTTGAACCATCTGATCAGTCTGATGGCTCCTTCAGTGCCCTTGAAGTTCAAGGGTTTGCACTTTAGGAAGTCCTTGTAGGTGCAGGGTTTGATGACAGGAGTAGTGTCAGTGGTGTCGTTACTTCTCCTAGAGTTTCGTGGTGATTCCCGAGTAGCCAGGGCTTCAGCCACAGCTCGGGAAGCGATGGCAGCAAGTTCGGCATCACTGTAACTTTTCTTCTTTGGCGGCATGATTCTTTAGAAAAAGAAATGAAGATACATGAGATTTTGTACCAGGATGGCTATCATAGATGTATATATATAAAAACGATAATATATAACATCACAATATGAAAATCAATAATGTAAAATAAACGAGGGAAATTGTCGATTGATATTACGGGGTCAAATGATTACAGACAATCTCAAGTTACGAGTTTCAAAAGTTACAGACTTAGATGTTTTACAAAAGGTACCGGGAATTGTTACATCTGGTCGAATTACAAAGGTTCTTCATAGATAGCTAGTAGGTTTCATGCTTGATACAATTCTAATCTCGGCGTAGGTTCAGTTGAGGCAGCAGTGCGGTGAGATGGTCCACAGATTCAGCAAGTCTGCTAACCATCCGGAGGGCGTCCTCGGTTTCCCTTAGATGTGTATCGCACTATTGTAGCCTTGATTGCAACACGGATATCTCATTTTGGTTACTGATTACTTGATTAAGAAAGATCTCCATGGTTCGAGTGGTATCTTACATCTGATCGTGAGTACGGTTGACAACTACAGACAGATCTTCCTGATCTAAGTATATTTGTGCAATGCGGCCCTGAGCCATTATCATCCAGTTTTCTCGGGTTTCCTGTAGTTCTATGTCCATGTCGTGCAACCCGCGTACATGACGGTGCACGCGAGCAGCTAACACCGGTACAGTGAGGTGTGTTGGTTCTTGAGTGTACGGGGAGAGATCCATAGGTAAATATCCTCTGACATCGTCAGGGATCTCGATGTGTTCCTCAATCCTCCAGGTGGCCATAGCCGTAAGTAACTAGCTCCATTGATGAGCAAGTGCTCGATGGCGAGCTAGAGCAGATGTGTTACCAGCAGTGGCACGGTTGGCATAAGGGCTAGCTCGATGCGAGTTACCAGTGCGTCTAGCCACTAGGGATTCTGAGTGGCTGCAACGTGAGTGAGAGAGATGATGAAGTACGTGTAGTTTGTCGAGATGATGAGTCTGCCATTTCTGAGGCAAGAACGTTTTAATGAGTGAGGCCTATCATATACATATATATACGTATATCATATAATAGCCTAATGTGTCTAGCACAAACATATATGTGTCACGTTTCTCTCGTGGTCAGAGTAAATAGTGTATCCCTATTCAACATCACCGTTTCAGCTCTTACATCATTCTTATTTAATTGTACATAGTTGATCAGGCTATGTTAAATTAAACTTGTATGATGTAATCCCTGAACCAATCATACCTAATAAGGGAATACTGTCTAACGGTCATAGTCTAGGCCCACTAAATGCAACCTAGTTCACTATAACCTTAGCCTCTGATACCACTATCGCACCCCCAAATTCATGATTAGCGGAAGCATACTTTGGGTGCGACTAATCAGGTAATCAACAGCACAAGGATATATAATGAACGACTCTATATGAGTCGTTTAACAAAATACATTGATACGTTAAATGTTTACATCAACTGAAGCTATTACAATAGCCCATGTTTCTGAATATGAGAGATTTCAATGCATAATTACTTTTACAAAATATAATAATGCTAGAAAATCTCTGATGTTTGCATGATGACTCGAGCTAAAGTATCTTGATGTGCAGTCCAACCTACTGCTGAGTACCTGTGATACATGCTAAAAATGGTCAGCTAAAAGCTGGTGAGCTCACAGGTTTGTATGTCAAAACATATCATATGAACCGCAAGATTTAATGTAATGATTTGCAACCAAGCAAATAAATGATGTATATACAGCCATGAGCACATAGTCTGAGCTTAACTGAGGTGTCAGGATCCACATTCAAGGACCTGATCGAGGGTGCCTCCCCACGAGCGCCTAATCTACACTCGCATGAACAAATGCTAATGCGTCCGTTTGACCAGTTAGTGCTTGCTAACCCGGACGATGAGTGTCAATCCTATATGGTACCATACACTAACATTCACGCTACAGAAGTATTACCAAACTATGTTGTGGAGGACTTTAAAATGATTAGTTGTGAGAAACTCATGTAGTATAAAGCGTTGTTTTGTACTTGTTTTCACATGTAAATAAAACGAGCAATGAATCACACCCCTGAGTGAAAAACAGTAAAATAGGGGCTATTAGACTTACCTGAGTCTGATGCGTTTATCTCAATAAACGTGTGTTGCTTAGCCAAGCAATGATGTCCGAAGACTGTAACCTGAGGGCGTCCAAGACGCGCGTTGGTTAATATGATGAGTATATGTCTCAACAGACCATCTATGTTAGTTGTTCATACAACTAATTATGTCCAAATGATTGATTGTTTGTTTGAGTTTTTGAAAACATGTACGGCCCGTTGGTGACGGTTTGTAATAATAATTTCAAAGTATTATTATTATATGTTTCGTTGTATTGTATACTCTATCGAAGTATATGTGTATCATGTAAGAGTGTCATTGAAAAAGGTGTGAATGCTGTAAGTGTTCGACACTTAGTGTGTAAAGTATTTTTGAGTTCTTATTGACGGGGGTCCGGGGGCAGCGCCCCTGGTAGCGGGGTTCCAGGGGTGGCAACCCCTGGCGGCGTCCAATATGGCAGAGCCCCTGGCTGGGGTCGAGATGCCAGGTCAGCTTGAAAAATTTTTATTTATACTATATCGCTTTTGTAAAAACGCATCTAAATTTTGAATTCGGGTATTGTTAAATGATAAAATTTTAAGTCTTGACACTTAGTAAAAATCAGTGTTTTCAAGGTTATGATTTGTGCGACACTGGGTGCGACACCAAGTGCGACATGGAATATTGTGTCGCTATGTGCGACGTTCGCAATTTAATGCGACATAAGGTGCTGTGTCGCAGTATGCGACATTCGCAATTCAATGCGACATAAGGCTTTGCGTCGCTATGTGCGACTTTGGGAGGTATTTGCGACATAAGGGCTTGTGTCGCAGAACGCCCAGCCTTTCTGCGACATAACAGGCTGTGCAGGTCAACAAGTGTCAGGTTTGTTGTCAAACGACCCCGGTTTGACTCGAAACTTTTACACAGGTCTTAGAGTAGTTTGTAGAGTTTGTAAAATTTGTGGATTCGTGTCGGAAGTGACTCGAAGTGTCGGTTCCACAAAAGAACCAAAATCGCAACTTTTCGACAAAGGTTTAGAAAACGAGTTTTAACACTTTCTTTGAACATTATTTAGCTATATGAACAAAAAAACATGTAAATGAGTAAAATATAAGTATTTTCGAAAGCGTCGGGATTCTTAAAAATCGTCGCGAGAAGAAACTGAAAAGATGGATGTGTAGCTCTCGTCGTGGTGATCACTTTTGCCTCAAGTCCTTTGGTGATCCAAGGTGTTTTGATGGTGCTTTTGTAGAGAGAGAGAGAACCGAGAAGTAGAGAGAGGGGGAGAGAAATTTGAGAGAAAAGTGAGATGGTGATAATGATGGAAGTGTTTTGGAGTGTGGATGGGGCAAAGGGGTGAGGGCTTGACTTCCCCTCACCTTGGCCGGTCTGGTGGGGCCCACCCTAGGTGGTGTGTCCCAAACTTTGTTCCCTACGTTTGCGCTCCGTGTGGTGTTCGTTTACCCGATCGTTTAAACGTTAAATTAATGTTATATGCGTTTACATGCGTGTTTTAAATACGAATAATTATTCGATATTTTAGCTGAAGTATTTTATCAAAAGGCTTTATAATTGAGTTATAAAAATATAACTTTGATTTGTGTCGTTATTCGGATATGTTTTATGTGTTTTAGTCACGTACTGTTAACTTTATACGATAATATTAATGTTTATTATATTATCAAAATAATATAATGTAAATCATGAGTTTATCAAATAATTTCATATTATTTAATAACTAGAGTTCACCAACGTCCGTATAAAGTGTATCGAAATCCATTCGATAAAAACCTGCACGATTTAACCAAATCGCGTATATGTATATATATTCAACAATATATATATGAGGGTACATAAATTAGTCTAATCAAAGAACTAATTACATATATTAACAGATGATTAGGCACTAATCACTAGTCATAATTGGGCGGGTGTCACAGAAGGAGGGAGGCCCTCTATTTATAGTGGAAGCTAGGAGGTCAATTTACAAGCCACGAAGCATAAGAAACTTCCCTCAAGCATGAAATTGGCCCGTGTAAGCAATTGGTACCCCATAAAGCATGCAATTGGCCCGTGTAAGCAATTGGTACCCCCTAATTGGCACCCAAAGGCCAATTAGCAAGGCAAAGGGGGCCCGTATACGGCCCTTAGGTGCCGTACACGGCTTGCTAAGGGGCCGTATACAGCTCCAGGGGGGCCAATTGCTTTTGTTGCTCGGTTCGTCCATTCGTTGCTTGTTTCGGCCGTATCTTCTTCGTTACTTATCCGATTGACTTGATTCTTTCACCGATGAACTCGTATTTCCATTACGCTTCTAATGATACCAAATTTGGGAAATTTGGAGGTTTGTAGCTCATATATGCTTCGGAATACGATCGGTTGGTCCTTAGAAGCCATATCTTCTCCGTTCTTTACCCGCTTTGCATGATTCTTGATTCTCCGGTCTCGTGTTTTCCTATGACATCATATGAGAGTATTTAGGAAGTATATCTCATAAGACAGGAAGAATCGTTTTGTATTTATTTGCCTCGTTTTGCATGTTAATTGGACGTTTTTAGTGATTTTTACCGCAATATCTACATTTGAACCACTTTGGTGAATTTTAGTAAATAAACGTTGTTTTAAGATAATTTCACCAAATATTAGCTAAAATAGTGCAGAATAATGTATTTAAAAACATGACTTTTTGCGTTACATCAAGCCCCATGCCGAAACATATGAGATAACCCTAAGAAAAGTGACTAAAAACATATTTAAACCTTTCTGACCGACCTAGAATCGCGGCGCGATCTTCCTTTGGTCTAAATAGGGTTTATTGTTTTCTTATGTATTAAACTTTACACGTTTTACTATTGTTTGAGACATACTTTTGTTTGTTATATAGTATGTATTGAACTTGTAATTATCGTCTATTGTATGTAAATTTTCCTTTTTGGGTAGGAAAAAAAAGAAACTTTCTTATTTTGGCCTTACCTAAAAAGGAAAGTTTACATACAATAGACAATATTTACAAGTTCAATACATGCAATAGAAGTTTTCAAAGTTCTACTTATACAATAGTAAAATGTGTAAATGTTTAATATATAACGAAACAATAAACCCGTTTAAATAATATGATTTTTTGATATGTTGCAACCTTATGTTTCCTGTAAAGTTGGGCTTTTGAATCAACTTAATCGGACTTCATAAAGTTATGGTCAAAATATTAATGCATCGCAAAATCTGTAGCAAATGTTGAAGCTTCATCGTTTCTTCAACTTTTTCATCCATTTTATTCTCATATTCATTCCTAACAATTACAAACACATTCAAAGCACATTAAGTACCAAAAGTTCATTAAACTAATGATAACTATAGATAAAACGAGAGATATCGCGAGAGTAACACATGTATAAATTGAGCAATATCAATATGATATAAATGTATATTGTAATATTCAAGTATAAAGGAATACCTAACGCAAAAGATATTGGAAAATGAAAAACTTATCTCTTACCGTTATGAAAGATAAAACAAATATGAAATTTCCTTTCTCTTTCTTTATATTCTATTCTCATATTTCGTGTAAAAACTCGGAGCATACCCTAAACACATTTAGAGGTTGGACTAAACAATTCGGTAACTCCCTAGGCAAGATAGACAAAGTTACACAACCACAATATTAGACTTTATAATAAGTGGATTAATTGTACATGATTGTGATTATTTGTCATATGATAACATTTGGTACTTTTACTTATGCGTCAATTATATAAGGTGGCACGTGACATCATTACAAGTTACCGCATTACAAAAATACAAACAATATCAATAAATTAGAAGTTTATTGCACACAATATAACTCCAGATACTTTGTTGCAACTATAAATATAAAAGCATAAATAATTTTATTTTCGTACACTTAAGCATATAATTTCGTGCTAATAGTTATACATGATGGGCCATTTGTATATATTTATTATTATAAAAAACTTTTCTTGCTTTATAATTAGTCATTTATGCTATCAAGAGCATGAATGTTAATCCCATAAATAATGGGTGATGATATCTACAACACATAACTTAATGCATACACCAAAACTGTGCTATGATATAGTTGTACTGTGTGTTTGAATATTTGTACTGTGTGGTGTAAACATCAATTTTTGTGTTGTATATAACAACTCCCATAAATAATACTATATCTAAATGGGTGATAATATATCTAACATGTTTTTTGATAAATCCACCACAAACACGCATTATGTAACACCCAAAAATCCACAAGTATTATTGTGGTAAAAGTATAAATAATTGTTTTAAGTTATTATTATTTTAAGTGGTATAAAATAATAATAACTGTTGTCGGTTTTAAAGTTTCAGACATTAATAATTACGGGGAATGAAATTACTAGCTTATACATATCCATACATACGTACATATTCATGCTCACTCTCAAAAATTCCAGAAACAAGATTTACAAAGAAAGAAAAGCGCAGGATATAAGAATCAATCACCAAAATCATCAAATTGATGTTACATAACTTGAATTCAAGCTTCTATAATCTTCCTTAGCATGAGGTAATTTGAGTTCTTGATTCTTTTGACCTAGAAAGTGGGTAAAAGTTGGTTTTGAGAAATTGATCAATTCTAAAACGAATTTAGGGTTGATTATGATCGATTAGTGGTGTATAAGTATATATATGATTGTTGTTAACACTAATTCATTCTAGAACTTGATAATTCGAATTGTGTATATAGCGATTAAAGTGGGTTTGGTCTAAATGAGTATAATTTGGTGTTAATTCACCTTAATTAGTAGTTAGAAATGTTGTTGGAGCATTATTAGTAGAAATTGAAGTATTGAATTAAGTTGTTAAACATTGGAACTAAATATGATAATGAGAATGATCATGGTTTTGTTGATAAAATGATAAACTTAATGAATTGATATGAATGAATGAGGTTTAAAAGTGATTAGAGTAAAGTGATAAAATTGTAATAAGCGGTTCTTCATAACCTTGGATTGGTTTATGTTGAATCTTGATAAGTAAGTGATCACCTAATTGAATTGTAGTTGAAAAGATAGTTTAGGTATAGTTTGATCAAAAGTCAAACTTGATCAATCCAATGGGGTGATGGATTGATGATTATGATTAGTGGATATGATGATTATTAGTTGCTAAATTTGTTGTTGTATTGATGTGTTATGTGTTAGGTGATCAAAGGTTGTGACATCTATAATCAAGCTTGAAACCGTGTAATTACCTAAAGGCAAAGGTGAGTGATATGGGGGTTAAATGGGTAATGATTGTGTGTTCCGGATTGCTTTCGAGCAAGAGGTTTGCACAATCAAGTGGATTATGCTTGTTTCTTACGCTTGTTTCATACGTATGTATCTTGTGATTGTATCTTTTGTTGAGGTTTAGTGTTGATCATTGTGTTGATTGTTGCTAGTTGTTGAATTATGTGGAATTACGTGGAATGAGCATATGTAGAGATTCAGTGTTGATCAGATCGCTAACTGCGGTTAGCATAGTGTTATTTACGAATACGTGCTTGCACGTTATTATGATATGATTTTAGTACTCATGCTGACGTAGCTGGTACTAATCAGTGTTGACTTGGCATTCATTTCGACATGATTTGGTGCTAAGTGTTTATGGCCGCGGATCCGCATAGTGTTCAGAGAAGTCTCTACAATTGCTCAGTAGTTATTTGATTAGGCAAATATATGTTGTTGATATTTGCTAAGTGTTGTTTCAGTGTTATTATGTGAATTATTCCTTTAATTGCTCGTATGCTCATTAAGCGTTTTGCTTACCCCTTTCAGTGGTTTTATGTTGTAGGTGCGTGGTTCGGTTGAACCAATTGGATGAAATGTGGTTGCAAAGGGGTGGCTTGGATTGGATCTTGAAATGTGGTTAGACAAGCTTCTTCTCCTTTTAAATTGTTGTTGTGAGTTATCAATTGTATAAATCGCCCAAAAGATACATTTTGAAGTCACGTAGTTGATTAATGTGTAAAGTGTTTATTTGTTGGAAAGTGTACGGTTGACTTGGTAAAGTCAAAGTTGGATGTGGTAGTGTCGAATTGAGCAAACATTATGTTGAAAAGTGATAAGAGTTGCGAGTTGTGAAAGTGTATGGTTTTGGTCATGTTTTGGGTGAAAATGTGATCAAGGTGTCAATTGTGGTATTTTGGTTCATTTGTGTGACAATGAATCGTTGGTTGTGTATGGTTGTCAAAAGAGTTGAAATCGAGTGTTAAATGGTTAATATGTTGTTGTTTTGGCGAAAGTGTCCAAATGGACACTAAACGGGTCAAAGGGTGAAAGTAAACCGAAAATGAAAGTGTGGTACTTTTGTTGATGGTTTACAACTTAGTGTTTGTAGTGAAATATGTTGGTAAAATTGCAGATCTCAAAGGCTTGTGGTTTGCAATTTTGGTTGTCATAAAAAATGGTCAAAATGACCATAAATTGGTCATACTTCCGAAATCGTCGTTATTGTGAAATTTGAAAAAGTGTAAAAAGGGAAAGTTATATTATGTCATAGTAGAGGTGTGTGCAAACTTTCAAGTCTTAACTCTTAACGAGTTAAAAGTTACGTGCGTCGGAAGTTCGCATTTTAAAACTGAGTTGCTGCTGTGCAGACACCTTACCCGGCGGGTAACCCCTACCCGGGGCCCCTATCCGGCGGGTAAAGAGTTTTAAACGGGTAGACCATGTACAAATGTTTACAGCAGAAACCAAGGTTGGAGAGGTTGATACTTACTCGGCGGGTACCAGGCCTACCCGGCAGCTACCGAGCCGTTTTTAGTGGTTCTTGTTTTAAAATTACATGTTAATAGTTTGAATTATGTAGGGACCTAATATGTATACGAATAAGTTGTGGAACAATGTTAATAGTGTTTTAACAGTAAAAAATAAAAATTCCCTAAAGTTTTGGGCGTTACACATTACATGTATATACAGTAAAAACAGTTAATACATAATATTGGTTGATTTATCAATTTTAAAGGTGGAAATATCATCGTCCTATTTAAATTATACATTTTGACCAAAAATAAAACACCTTAGATGGTCTGGGGACCATTTTTGTCATCACTCTAAAATTC
This sequence comes from Helichrysum umbraculigerum, assembly GCA_949592205.1. NCBI lineage: Eukaryota > Viridiplantae > Streptophyta > Magnoliopsida > Asterales > Asteraceae > Helichrysum > Helichrysum umbraculigerum. The sequence goes on along the minus strand of CATIUR010000007.1, from coordinate 20,926,486 downwards.
CAAAATCATTTTCATTTCCCCCTAAAAATCCCTCATTTCGCGCTATTCAGTCCTAACTTCGACGACGATGGCGGACGCCGACGATAAGGATCCAAGGGAAGTAATCGAAGACGTCGGAAAACAGCTTCTTGTCAAACACAAATGTCCTCACAAAGATCTTCTAGTTAAATTGCTCCAAGTAAGTTTTCCAGTTTTACTTTTCGTATAAATATCACACCATTATATCATTCATACATCGCTAATTGTGTAAATTTGTGTTATCAACAATCATATTATCCTTTTTTAATATGAAATGTATATGTAAATGTATTAAAGCAGATAGTGTACTATTTTCATCATATTCATAGTTAGGGTTTTGTGTAGTAGGGTTTCTGTTTCTAATTAATCCGTACATATAGTTTTCAGGTGAGTACACTCTGGTTAATAGCCTAGAAATGTGTACAAACTAATTATAGGTAGCTAAAATCACTTCTATTGCGTGTAATTAACATTCAGTTATTGGTCTTGTATGTATGTAACGACTTGTTTGTGAGGTAGCTGTTATTCTTGATGATGTGGCAACTATATATGTTGCAACGTCATCAAAACGGTGCCATTTCATTGGTGTACAAGTTTTAAAAGGTCAGATACATACAATAACAATAATTGAAAGTACATTACTGACAGTAGAATTGATTTTATTTGGTTACACACAATTGAAGTTCGTCATTAGTTGGACACATTTCTAGGCTCTTGACCCAATAAACATATATGTATATATAGATATAAGATTATGATCAATAAGTATTCAAATATATGAAGTGGTTGATGATACTTATTTTGCGATAATTATTTTGTTTGCACATTATGGCTTTTGGCAGCAAGCATCAAAAGCATTCCCAAAGTTAAAGACACAATCAAATTTGCTAAGGCCTACTATAAAGCCGTTGAGTGATTCTATACTGAAGCATGGGTTGTTACGCCAAAAGGATAAAGATGTGAGACTTTTGGTTGCTGTTTGTATTTGCGAAATACTTCGAATCCTTGCCCCCAATCCTGGCTTTACTGATGAAGAGTTCAGGGTAATCGGTTTAACTTTAATATGATTTTTTTAATGGATGTGAAACGTTGCTGATGCTTAAGTGCTTATTTTTAGGATATATTTCAACTCTTAGTGGATATGTTTGCGGATCTTGCTGATACCAAAAGTCAATATTATTACTCTAGAAGAGTGGAACTATTGGAGACCATTGCAAAATTCAATTTCTGTGTGCTAATGCTAGATACAGGATGTGAAGATCTAGTTGTGAAGATGTTCAATATATTTTTCAGTGTTATAAGGTAAGGTTCTTCTTTCCTCCTATACAAGGAATATCTTTGTATATTTCGTCTTGGACGCTTGGTTGCTCCTCATGCTGTCAGGAAATGTGGTAATCTTCCTTCATCGCAAGTTTACTTGTGTGTTACGTAACCATGAACAGTGTGGTCTTTTATTGGTTGAAGTCCTTTTTTATATTTTACATTGGTTGATGCTCTTATCAATATTATTCTACATGCTTATAAAGTTGCAGTATGTAAGGCAATCATTGTGCTATATATTTAGAGTATTCATCTGCTTTTAACAAAGGAGCGAAACCAACCGTCTAGAAAAATGGAATACATATGAACTCTTTCTGTTTTGTTAGATATCCAATTCTGACTAATTATGATGTTGTATGGTTACCTTGCAGGAAAGAACATACTTCGAATGTCTTTGGTGCGATGTCATCAATAATGTCAGTTATTATTCAAGAGAAATGCTCTCAAGGACTTTTAGAAGTCATTTTTCGTAGTCTTTTAAGGGACAAAAAGGTAACTTACTAGTAGCATAGTTACATGTATTCACCATCATATTATAATTGCGTGTCCACTTCAAGGTGGTGGTTTGAATTGCCATTTCTCTGTTTGTTTAAAGAAATGTCTAAGTTTCAGTTACAAAATTTGTAAATGAGATTTGCATTCTTAGTTGGTTATCTAACAGGAAAGAGTTTTAGGTATATCTTGTTCTTTTGTATAGTTAAGAGGAATCATTGTATGTCTGTATACTTCACAATATAGGATTACATAGCTAAAGTCTTTAAGAATACAATTCTGCACCTTAAGTCAGATCATTGATATTAAAAATGCGCCATTTGCTGCAATTGTAGTCAGTTTGAGTCTTCTGTAAAGGTTTGTAAAGGATGTCAACCAATTGGTACTTTGTCCAAATATGAACTTGCTAAAGACTTGGTGCAGTCACTTTGGTTCAAGCTCCATGTAGATGATTTTATATGAGATGGCAATCTAAATCTATCATATGTACGATTGTACGGTCCTCGGAAATCTGATAGTAACTCGCAATAGTTAATTTCTCTTACATGTTAAGTGTGTTATGTTTATACCATAAGCTATCTTGTAAACGGTGGACTTTACCATAAGCATATAAGAAACTTAGCTATAACAACTTTATGGTACTAGAGCCTAACTAGTGAGCATACAGGGGCAGAACCAGGATAGCGTAAGTAAGATTCCACAGCCCGTAAAACCATTGGGGTGTAGAACTGTAGATCAAAAAATAGAGCACAGAGAGATCTAACATGTTCTCCGACTTTAGGCATTGCGTACTTGCGTTTTGAATTGCAAACTAACCCCGTAAGTAATATGGTATATCGTAGTGAATTAATGTAGAATGCGTGGTTTTAAGTAAATGTTTCCGTGCTCAATATTTTGATAACTCACTATTATTACGATAATTTATGAATATTCTCAATATACTAGTAAATTAATATCAGAAGATGTTCCTTTGAACATTATCAAAAATGCCTCTAATCTTTAAACATACATGGTACTTGACAGACACATTGGAAAAACCTATAAACTATGAGAAAATAAATAGAGCTAAGATATATCTGAATTATTGTCAATAAAGGAAAAACAGTATCTTTTTATTTTATTTTTCTAATGAAGCTAATCATTGTTTTGCTTCAACTTATGCCATCTATATTACTTATGCTGGTAAGACTTATAGTCTTTCTTAAGCCTCTCTGTAAATATTCACCCTTTATTTTGTAGGTTGCATCTCCCGCTTCTTTTCAGCTTGCTGTTTCTGTTATTGAAGATTGCAATCAGGCACTTCAACCATTGGTTTGTCGTTTCTTGAACCGTTGCATCTTGGACCGAGACGGTGTAAATAGTGAGCTCAAAGAATCATACCATGCTATAATTTTTGAAATCTTCCAGTGTGCTCCCCAAATGCTTATTGCTGTTGTACCAAACTTAACTCAGGAACTACTTGTACGTCTTTCTTTTTTGCAAATTCAAAATTTTCGATAAGTATATCCGGTCTTACGTAGAGGAGACAGTTATTAGGGATATGAGCTTATCATTTTATTGAGCTAAATTATTTCCCCATGGGAGTCTCATTCTTTTATCACCTACTGTCATCCACAGACTGATCAGATTGATATTCGGATAGCAGCAATCAAGTTTGTTGGGAAACTTTTTTCAATTCCAGGACGCCATGTTGCCCAAGAGTACCACCATCTCTTCATAGAGTTTCTAAATAGATTCTCTGACAAATCTGCGGAAGTTAGACTTAATGCTGTATTGTGTGCCAAATCTTTTTTCTTGACCAATCCATCAGGGGAGGAATCCACTGCAGTTCTGTGTAAGTTAGCAGCTTTCAAAGTTCTTATTTGGTAATCACTATGTAGATTTGTATTACTTGTGCTTAATTGAATGAGCAGCTGCCCTTGAAGGACGCCTTTTAGACTTTGATGATAAAGTGAGAACACAAGCGGTTGCAGTGGTGTGTGATCTTGCCAAGTCTACTGTCAGACCTGTGCCACCTGAATTGATAGCTCAAGCTGCTAAAAGATTACGCGATAAGAAGGTTTCGTTTTTTACAAAAGCCTTTCAATCACATATCAAGTTGTCCGATAATTATTATCGTTTGTTTTCTCTATGAAGGTATCCGTTAGAAAGAAAGCATTGAAAATGCTACTTGATGTGTATCATCATTATTGTATTAGATGTTCTGAAGGCATCATTAAGTTAAGTGCTGTCTTTGAAGAAATACCTTGTGGTATTCTGATGCTTTGCTATGACAAAGACGTGGATTTTGGGTATGTTTCTTGCACGTCAGATTCCATCAGATATAATTTGTGTACATATGTTATTTCTGTGACATGTGTCCCTCAGGCTTCAGAATATAGAGCGTGTGCTTGAAGAGGATTTGTTTCCGGTTTCACTTTCAGTTGAGGAAAGGACTCGGCACTGGCTTTTCTTGTTTTCACATCCAGTATCAGCTAATCAGAATGGATATTTCACCTCTACTCATGAGAAGGCATTGACTGCTGTTTTGTGTCAGAAGAAAAGGTATTTTATAGCCAGAAGTTGCTTTGGGAATCAGGTTGGAACCAGACCAAATCGAAGCAGAATCAAAACTGAAACAAGTTGATATCAGAATAATAGAACCATAAAATGAACCGATCTAAACTGCTTCTGTACCAAACTGGACTCACAACCAGTTTTAAAGGATCTTGATCCTAGCATTGAGTTGTAAACCTGTGTTATGAAAAATCCAGAACCGAGAACTGAATCAAACATAGCTGGTTCCAATGTGGTTAGGTCTGATCGTTGTTTGGTCTTTTGCTTTGTTGGTCTTGGTCGAGTTTAGCACACATGAAAAATAAAAAAAACTTTTTACAAGCTTATTCTTGTTTCAGGTTGCAAAATGAGATGCAAAGTTACCTGGATCTTCGGACAAGTGAAAAGGTTTACACTGTTACACCCTTGTATGCTGCACGATTCAACAGGGAAATTTCATATATGACAAAAACTCTCTTAATGATGTGCCATAGTCTACCTAAAACTACAAACTGATTACTATACAATGTGATACAGGGTATCTTTTGTGCCCCTTCTGGTCCGTCAAAGTGCATATATAATCATCAGGATTACCATATGTTAGCTCTAGTACTCCTATATTTTCTTTCCTTCCTAAGTTTGCCCACTAATGTTATATAAGTAGATAAAGTTTTGAAATTAACAGAGTCAGTAAATCTTAATGATTTAGTATTGTTGCAGAAATTGCAATGCAGGCACTATTTTAAGCAATTGCTTGGAGCTGACAATACTTAATATCGATTTATCGATCAATATAAATTTTTATATAAGATGCTATCTGTTCAAGATTTCGAATTAAGTGATACACATAAGAATCTGACATTTTGATTGGAAGTTTCTGTATTTTTTGCTTTTAATTTTACTTGTATAATTGTATCGTTGTATACCACTTTATTGCTAAGATGTTTGCAGTGTCTTTTTATTTTTGCTGAATGGGAGTGTGGTATAAAATTTTTTCTAATTGCATCTCTTCTTTGTCATGTATGATCTGTGGTGCAGCAGAATGTCTCTAAGAGAGGGGAAGAAAGGATACAAAAGCTGTTTACAAAAATGTCGACATGCTTTCCTATACCAATCAAGGCAGAAGAGTGCTTTCGTAAGTTACATCTGCTGAAAGATGACGATCTGTATAATACCCTGAAGGAGATATTGTTTGAAGTGAAGTTCGGAAAGGCACGGACTATCAGAGTGAGTTCTTTGTTTTTTTTTGTTCTCGCTATTAAGACACATGTTATATAAAGTTATTTCTGTTCGTAATTGAAAGTATATTGTTTGCTAATTAGCTTATGATTTCACTTGAATTCAATGTTTTTTCAGTATTTGAAGTATAGTTTTGGATTTTATATTATTTTTTATTAGTTCTAATTGCTTCCTGGACAAAGTTATTAGCTGGAGATTGGAGATGCACCTTGAACAAATGTGCCAAATCGACAAAGCAGCAAAAGATAAAAATAAAATAAAGTGCAGTCGTTTTTATGTTATTATATATTTATATATAATTTGTGTTGAATTTAGATTATACTTCTTAGTTTTTGTTGTTCCTCAACAGGGTAATTTATCTCTGCAGTCAAGTGACTAAAGTTTTTTGCTTTTTGAAGGAAAATTTTGTCAGGAAGATCAAGGACATGCATGTGGATTCTGAGTTTCTACAATCACTTGTTACCAAATGTGCATTTAATATCTTTAGCGCTGATCATGTTAGCTGTATACTTGCTCATCTTTGTGAAGACAATTTTAGAGAGCCAAATTTGAAAAATGCTTGTGTGACACTTCTCATGGTATGGGACACTGATCTTTAATGCGATCTGAACTAATTTAATTAGCACGAATGGGCTATGTTTTGATTATGCTTTTTCCATCTCATACTCATTACATTTAATTGTTATCTTATGTATTATTACAAGGGGTTGTTTTTTTCTTTGTCATTACCTTTTTAGATCATACAAAATGATCAAAACTCTCCATGTATTCCTCTTTACTAACGGTGAACAATTTGGGGGATATCCTCAAAACTGCACCACACACACTCACACACACACACACACACATATATTTGTGCACTTCGTAAAATTTAATGTTGAACTAGTCAATCGTTCCATCTGTATGTGTATAGATGTAGCAATTCCATTGTATAACTAGTGAACCAAATATTTCTTCCTATTAGGTTATTGTTAATGCTTTCCCGCTACTTCTGAGAGGTTCTGAAGAGCAATTCTGCATGCTGTTGTTAGAAGAGAATTCCATTTTCTGTAATGAGCTGCTTCAAATGTTAGTTAAAGCTGGACCTCATATTTCTGTGGATCTCAGGTTATCTGACTGCAGCGTTTTATGAGTGACTTCTATTCCATGTTAGATAGCTTTGAAATAATTTGGTTTCTATTGATTATGATTTTTCACGTTCAACTAAGCTTTTTTACTAAAGTGACTTCAATTTAATGGGTAAGCGGTTCCATTAGGTGAGACATGTTGGAATGACAAACACAATTTGTTATGTGTAGTGTTATCTACCCTTTCTTAGAGAGGATCTGTCTGAGTGGAACTCGTGCTCAGGCCAAGCTTGCGATTTCTGCAATCAGTGAATTAATAGTTACTTCCAAGGAGTTCACTTTCGCATGCCTGTGCAAGGTTTGATGATACTAGCCTTTTCCTATCATCTGCTTTAGTTTTCATGTCGTAGTCTACAATAAATACTATTTCAAATTAGATAATGATGTCATTGCTTTTTCTGCATTTGTTTATCAGCTCTTGTAAACTCATACACCTGCAATATATAATGCTGACGTTATACAAAGGATCATAATCTGATTCTGTTGATTTTCTAGACACTTGTAGATGCTCTTGAAAGTGAGCAGTATACCCCTACAGTTTTGCAGTCTTTGGGCTGCATGGCTCAGCATTCTGTTTCTGCATTTGATCCCCATGCCGAAGAGATCACTCGGTATATCATTGATAATATCATTCTAGAAAAAGAGGTATTCTTTTTGTATTTTTTTTCCACACTAAATTTTCTTTGTAGTCGTTTTTGCATATACATATATGCTATAAAAATCCTTACCTTAATTCTTTTCCTAGGTTGGAATGTTTGACATAGTTTCATCCAATGATTCATCTGAGTGCCCTACTTCTTGCGACTTGAAGGTGAACACTGTTATTAATAGCGCACTAAACATTCACAGCGTTCTGTATGAGATTCTGTCTTTGATATATTAAGAATTTCATGACTGTTTCACTGTGTAGTTAACTGAAGAAATTGTATAGCATAATAAAGATGTTTAAACATGTCGTGACATGTATTCTCGATTTTTGTCACAAAACAGTTATCTAAGGCATATACCTGTAGCCCTCATTACATTGGTAATTGGAATGTTGTAACTTTCAGATTTTTGGGCTTAAGGCACTCGTCAAAAGCTTTTTGCCACATCAACGTACATGTATCACTCGTCAAATTGATGAAGTGCTTGGCATTATATCGCAGATGCTTCAAAGGGCTGAGGTTTCTATTGGCAGACTCTCCAGGTACCGATTCTTACGGAATTGAGCAAAGTGTGGTCTGCTTATTGGTAGATTATTGAGTTTAAAAAGTAGATACTTTCCAATAATTGGAATTGCTGAAATCGTTACGTGGGGGAAACAGTGCAACATGACATAAGCATTTATGGGTGCAACATTAAATCCTCTATGCCAAAATAGTCGTAGGGTATAATATCGGGAAAATGAACTACAGAAGTTGATTTGGACATACATTAACGGTCGTTACTGTGGTAATAAGCAACTTGGCTTCAACTGTAGCTATTTAAGAGAAAAATAGAACTTATAGAGTTTGATATAAAATGATAATGTCCTCTGTACTTGGTCAAGTTTGCATTATTGGAACGATAGATTCTTAGTCCTTGCTTTTGTTTAAAACAGTGAAAATAGCACGGATCATCTTAGATTAGCTGCAGCTACATCTGTTCTTCGGCTTTCCCAAATATGGGATCCACATATACCGCCTGATATCTACTGCCAAACAGTCTTGATGGCTAAGGTTTGAATCTTTACCCTTCTATATACAATCTAAATATGTTAAGAACCAAGCTCTTTCAGGCTACACCAACCTTCCAATATTATTGCCATTTTTTTCTGTGTAGTACTATTTCTCTTCCTCTCAGATCAATTGCTTCTATTGAAAATTGCTCACGTTTTCAGGATCCTTCTCCTATGGTACGGAAATCATTCCTTGAGAAAACATTCAAGCGTTTGAAGAATCATGCTCTTCATTGTAAATATTTATGTGCTTTTGCATTGGCTGCTTCTTCACAAAAAGATGATGTATGTCAAAATCATGGCTTAATCATATGTTAATGTTTTTATGTATCCTTTTCTAATACTGTTCTCTTCTTAGTCACTAAATTATATGGCAGAAATTATTAAAAACCGTTACAGAGAAGCTAAAGTGCCTACAACAGTAAAGCGTGATTTCACCAACGATCCCGTCTGTGCAATGATATTTTTGATCCACATTCTTGCCCATGATACTGATTTTCCCGCCCAAGATTCTATACATAAAGAAACTATTGGATCCTTTTTCAGGTAAGTTAGCAGGTTTAATACAGTTTACATCACTACAAATCATTCATGTAAAGTCCTTTCAATAGGTGTGACAGTTTTGAGCCATTTGATTCATACAACCTGCATTATTCAAAAAACTAGCAAAGTGACAACGAACAAGCAGTCGTCACTTATGAGTCCATTTTTAAAATAATGATATGGCTGGATTAGATGTCAATGTGTAATCGCATATATACACGCATACGAGATCTGTTACATATTTGGCATATAAGTCTCATATTCTAGTAAATATTGATTATATAGATTATAAAATGGTTACACATTTTGCATTCAAGTATCTTGGATGGTTATTGGTTACGTATTGGATGGCTTGGATTGATTAAAGGAATTGAAGGGTCATGATAATTTTATCTAAACTAAATATTTTAAAATGTGTCACAGGATAGTTTTAGTATAGTATAGATGAATTCATTATTAAAATAATGCTGCTTTCTATTCGTATATGTAACACAACATTGTCAAAAAAAAGTTCAAAGTATTTTTTAACAAATGTTTCAGGTAAATCCAACCCGACATTACCTATACCAAATATACCCATTTTTTTCTTTTTACGCGTACAGCCGTACACAGGTCACCCATGTTTCCACCTCTACCTTTTATGACCCACTCCTGGCTCTTTTGCAGCCCGATTGTTTTTACCATGGAGGCGCTACTCAACCCTTTATTTGTAGACGGTGATATGGATCGAATTCGTACAGTTGTTTCTGAGATGCATAATATATTTAATGCTATAAAGAGGGCTGAAGATGCACTTGATGTTCAGAAGACCTCAGTAAGTTCTGTGGTATTTTGCATTACTTACTAATTTATGATGAAATTTATGTATCCACTATCGTGCAGAGGCTGCATATTCTAGCTAACTTGGGAGCCAAATATTTGGTTGAAAAAAATATTAGTGGAATGTCCGTGTCACACACTCCAACCAATATCTTACTGCCTTCATCGCTATTCAGGAAAAGTAATGCTGACCAAAAACAGGCAAGTGTAAATAAACCTTACATTCTTCACTTTATTGCATGTAAAACTGAATGATGCTGCAATAATGTGATATAAACAATATTTGTGTATGTTAGTCTTCTAGAAATCATTCTAAGGGTGTCCGGAAAAGTGTAGAGGATCTTTCAGCTTCTGATGATCACTTGCACAAAAGAAGCAAGAGTCTAACTGCACATACAAGAAAACCTCATGAAAAGCAGATCATATCCGAGGAAAGAGAGAATCAAGATTTTACTTCTCCTGAATCAATCACATGTCAAGGTGTGTTTTATCGGTTATTTCATTACCAAACTTCTAAAACTGATGGTGTGTGCTAATTTCATTTTCTTTCAATTGTGAAGCAGATAAACTTTCGTTATCTCTGATGGAGGATTCTTCACTCGGTGACTTGTAAAAGAATGCGTTGAGTATAGGGTTTCAGATAATCACTGCATTAGGTATGCTCTTGATTGGTCCAATCAATGCATTAACACATTATGAATTGGAATTTAAACAGAATGGTACCAAGAATAATGCTTTGATATGTCAAACAACAAAGTTATGGTCTTCAACCAATAACATATAGCATTCATGAATGAGGAGCAACATAACATCACGACATGCTGACATGGCACTAATTGTTTTACTTCATGTCTCATTCTAGTCATTAGTTTGATACTACTACTTTGAGTTGAATGATGTGCTTCACACTAAACCTTGACTTGCATTCTTTAACCGTATCTTATTCTATAATTCACTTCAGGTTTACAGTATGAGATAGGGGAACGTCTTGCAAAGTAAAAGCCGAGTCCATTGGTTCTGACAAGTTTTGTGTACAGCTAGCTGTGTCAATATAGTGTATTAGGTATGACATTGTACATGATATCATGACTGCATACCCACCTACTCAGGTGTTGAAGCTAGAATTATGTATTTAAACGCTCATTGAGTTGACTCTCTAGAATGTCATTGTACATGATAGGTCCTTGAGGGTATGCTTACAAGCCCAGAATGCGTATCTGCTAATATGCACGTAGCGTTTCTCTATGTTAGTGTTTGAAATTGGCGAATGGCATGTCTAATATGTGCATGTACAAGCGTGAGCAGTTCTTACACTTGATCATTTGTATTTACCCCAAAATTTTGGCATGCATCTATCGTAAACATAAATGTGTCAAATTTGACCGATGTACTAAAAGATGTATTGATTTAGTATATGTGATGATGTTCAGCTCAGTTCTCAAATATGTTGGGTTTATCTTGCCCAAAAAGCTAAGACGTTTGAGACATACTTTCAATACATATAATCTTTGTATCATTTGATTCAAAAACTTATACCATGGTGCATTTTATTAGTGTATTAGATGTGTTACTTGTCTATATAAACACCAAAATCTGTTAGTCATATGCTTATAAGAGGAGGAGCAGAAGGCGAAAATTGAAATTACATCGGTTAAACCAGAGATCAATTAGCTTTTCAACAGATAGAATAATACAACTGAAAAATCTTCATACTTCTTTGATGTAGAAATATGAATGTTCTCGAATAAAGATCCATTTTACCAATGTTATCTTGTTTCAACTTCCAAATAAAGTCTACGATTCATGAACATTACGTCGGTTTCTTTCCCTCCAGAAAGCCTTATAGAGATCCATGCCAAGAAAAAGGTTGAGCAGATTCATCCCTGCCATACCAAACAGAGCCAGTGGGAGCTCGATACCTTTCTCAAACTTTGAAGCATCTTTGACTAGCTTAACCGTAATTAGTACATGAGATAAGAAACGCGCGAATAAGAAGGTACTTATATTTAGTAACCATTCGATTTTCACAAACTTGCTATTGCCATCACGTAAACCAGCCATCCGTCTCACTTTTCTCACATGAAGAAAAATTGAATGCAACTGTAAATTACATTCAAAGAAGGTTGAGTTTCATCACCATAATGGGTACATCTATTTGATCTCATAAGTCGAAAGTCAAAGTCAAATATGCTTACCTCACATATAAGAGTAAGAATAAGGTAATTGATTGTGACATTTCGGTATAGTGCTAGAGTAAAGCATCCAAGGAGTATGAAATGATGCAATAGGATAGAGGGTATCCATCCACTATATAACCCATACAACAACATATCTAATTGATCGTACGCAAAATAGCCAGATGAAATGCACAACGCTGAATATGCCCATGGCCATGTAGCTTTAACGAGCTGCGAATGCTCAAATAACTCATCTAAACCACTAGCCGTCAACTGCTTCACCAAAATGAACACCACTGTCAAGAAATTCACCCTTGTTTACTAACTTTTTAAAAAATCATTATATTTCACTAAGTTAGCAGTAAGACTAAACACACTATTCACAGCCATTATGATATCTCAACAAGAATAAAGGTAACACAGAGCAATTTAAATATCCCTCATGCTCGTGTTTATAATTTTGTTTGGGGTCAAACCAAATACTTGTAAGATTCAAAAAGATCATTGATTTCTTTATGTTTTTCAATCTACAAAATGTACCCATTTTAAAAATCTTCATATCTCAAATATCAAATTCAAAGTTTCCAACATTAACACCCTATTTCCCCTGGATTTTGAAGTTCAAAAACAACTCATTTGACTTTCAAAAGTCAAAATTTCCAATTAATTTGATCCATATATTCACAATTTGCAGATCAACTCCACGAATTCAACCAAATACATCAAACATGAAGAACATACATCTTACTTGTAACAGATTACATAAACAAACAAATAAATAAATAATACCTGAAGCAGATGTTATTGAAGAATGAAGAAGAGACACACATGTGTTTACCAAAATTGGATCCCTTGAGATAAATTTCCGGCAAACCCAGTTGGCAATTTGGTAAAAACAGAAGCCAAAAAGTAGTGCTAAAAGCTCGGTACGTTTGTTAAACAGAATCTGAAAGAAAACAGAAACAGCCCACATAACAAGAGTTGCTGTGAAGAAAAAGAAAGCACCCCCATTTCTTGAATTCTTCTTATTCTTCTTCTGTTGATGATCGTTTGCCATAGCATAAAACTTTGTTTCCAAGATCTTTTTGTTGTTCTTTGTTGACTGTTTGCTTGTGTGTTATGTGATTATTACTTGTTTCTACCACTTTGTTGAATATGTCATTGTTATGGATGTGGCCGTATCTACTACCATATGTTTTAATTGTGTGAGATAAAAACAAAATTTTAAGCTAAAGTATGTACTGTATTGGATAACTATTTTCTTACTAATTTTAATTATGTTGCATTTGTTATTAATGATGAAAATATAATGAATGAATACTAATATCAACCCACGTGTCTAATTCATGTCTAGTTAATTAATCATTAATTTATGAATAGCGGTAGTGTGGAGGGATGCTGTCACGTTCTAGAGCTGAAATTTCTTTGAAAATGAGTCACTCCGTGAGCTTTAACCAACAAAAGTAAGAGGGAAGAGCCATCAAAATTACTCATCGAAATTCACTAGGCTTAACTTACAAAGTTACACGTTTTAAACCACTCATCCACATATGTTTTGTTGTGCCTCAACGAATTTCAATGTCACATTTTTTTTTTCGGTTGATGAATTATTTGTTGAACAATTTTTTAAGCTCAACGAAATTAAACCTCACATGTATAAAAGATTCATTGCCTTGAGGACTAATTTGATTTTTGGGGAAACGCACGACCCGAAATGTCAAAAACAGATGGTCTACGTGAATTGTTAACGCCCCCGGTGTCTCAAAATGTAACAAACTATGACAAAATCTGTAGTGTGAATTCAGTTTTTAATTTGTTACATTTTTAGTCATTTTCTTATACTAAGACCACTCCCATCCGTGACTGAAACTGACTGAAACTGACAGAGCCACATCAGCGCCACGTCAGCTTTTTCTCCAAACTGACTGAAACGGACTGAAACTGACTGACCACTCACATCCATGGTCCGTCACTTCATTTTCTGGGACCCACTGACTAATTAATTAATCAATTTAAAAACAATAATTCAAATAAACACAATAATTTAAATAAAACACACTTCATTACATAATTAAAAATACAACATTTCCTAAAAAAAAAGTACAATAATTTTTTTTAAAAAAAACTACAAATCCTAAAAATAAAAAAGTACAATAATTAAAAAATAAACGTTACATAACAAAAGTACAATAGTTTAACGAGTACGGAAATTTGGTGGTAGTTGCGCAATGTGTTCGATTAGTGCGTTGCGAAGTTGATGATGAACGTCCCGATTGCGTAACTCTTTGTCCATACGCAATGAAGTTGCAACTCTTTCTTCCCACGTGCGTGTTGGTCTGTTTGCCGGATCAGAGGGATAATCTTCTTCTAGTTGATACATATTTCGCCCGTTGTCCTCAGTTATCATGTTATGTAGAATCACACAAGCGTACATGATTCTTTTTATCTTGTTGGTGCTGTATGGTCTAGCCGGGTTCTTGATGATTTGCCAACGGCCTTGAAGCACACCAAATGCTCGTTCCACATCTTTCCTTGCAGATTCTTGATATCTCTTGAAGCGAGACTCGGCTTCAGTTAGTGGATGCCTAAACAACTTTACAATAGTCGCCCACTCTGGATAAATCCCATCCCCTAGATAATATCTGTAACACCCGCCAAATTAGGACTAGTAATTAGTGCCTAATTCTCTGGTAATACATGTAATTAGTTATGTGTTAGGCTAATTAATGTATCAAAATATATATTGATGAATATATACGATTATGCGATTTGATTAAATCGTACGCAAATTAAATCGAATGTATTTCGGTTCCATAAATACGGACGTTGGTGACCAATTTTATTAAATAACGTAACATTATTTAATAACGCTACTATATCAAAAATATTATTATGATAAAATTTCGTATTCATTTCGGATCATACAAACAAAACTTATATGATTTAAAAATGTAAAACGCGCACACAAACTAAGTTACATTTTATAATTTTCGGAACTTAAATAATTCAACTAAAATATTTGGTAATTTTCCGTATCTTAAAACTATATTTAAATGTATAAAAATCATTTGACGTTTGAACGACGGAGCGAACGAACACCACACGGAGCGGGATCGCGGGGCGAAAAATGGGAGTTTAACCTCCCACTTCCACCCTTTCTTTTTCATTTCTTTCTTTCTTTCTCTCTCTCTTCCATCTTTTTCTCTCAAAATTTCATCACCACCACCATCACTAAATCGCAAAATACTACTATCAAACGCACTCGGATCATCAATATTTTTAGAGATTCACGACCACCTCGCGACGATCTACAACGCTATCTTTTCGGATTTTCAATCCGGCACTTTGTAAGTTTCCGAAAAAATCCCGAAACCACTTGATTCTTAGTATTTTCACTTGTTAGTTGTTTATATAACTTGTATATGTCCATTACAAAGTGTAGAACACGATTTTATAGCTTAAAAACGGGTTTAAATTGGGTTTTTGGCCGGAAAAATCTCGACAGTCGGACTTTCTGGGCTGGTGTTCTTCAATGCGACACAAGCCTTGTGTCGCATGTAGTGTCGTATTTTGCCTGTTATGTCGCACCTAGTGTTGTATAAATCCTTTTGTGTCGTACCCTTTATGACACAACGTTGTGTCGCATCTTATGTCGCAAACTTCATACGACATAATTACTATGTCGCTGTTGAATCAGCATCTCGCATCTATGCGACACAACCCTTGTGTCGCATAACTACCTTTGTGTCGCACGACTGTGTCGCATAAAACAACAGATTTTCAAACTAAATTTTCACTAAGTGTCGAACCTATATAACCTCAAACACTTATACGATACGACTTATAAAACACATTGGAACACACTTGTAAGTGCAAAACACCAATAACATGATAATAATACTTAAAGTTTATTATTTCAAATCCATCACCAACGGGCCGTACACGTTTTCAAACACTTAACAAATCAACCAAATCGTAGTAATTTGGACATATATATAGTTGTGTAACAACTACAAGGGTGATCTTTTGAGATACCCAATCATATTTATAACCATCGCGTGTCGTGGACACCCTCAGGTTACAAGTCTTTGGACTTCATTACTCGGCTAATCAACTTACGTTTATTTAAATGCTAACAGACTCAGGTGAGTCTCATAGCCCCTCTTTTTACTGTTTTACTCAGGGGTGTGATACAATGCTTATTTTAACATGTGAACGCAAGTACAACTTTTTATATACTACATGAGTTTTACTCACTAATCATTTAAAGTCCTCCGTCAGCATAGTTGTTAATACGTTGTAGCGTGAATATTAGTATATGGTACCATATAGGATTGACCCTCCTCGTTCGGGTTAGCAAGCACTAACCGGGTAAACGGACGTACTAATATTTGGGAAGACGAATGTTGATTAGGCATTCGTGGAGGCACCTCGCCCGGAATTCTCTATAGGGGACCCGGCCCTCGAGTTAAGCTCAACTATGTGCTCATGGCTGTATACATATACATTATCAATTGCTGGATGCAATTCAATCATTTTTAAATCTTGCGGTTCATACTATATTACTTGATTTCAAACCTGTGAGCTCACCAGCTTTAGCTGACCCATTTAGCATGTATCGCAGGTACCAAGCAGTAGATTGCTTTGGCTTCAGGACTTTTAGCTCGAGTCAGCATACAGACGATTGAGATTTTCTTGCATTAGTATATTTTGTACAATTACTTATGTACTGAAATCTTCTTTTATTTAAACTCGAGCTATGTAAAACTATAAATGTTGTAAACATTTTCAATATTAATATATTTTGTTAAAACGACGCATATAGAGTCGTTTACTATATATCTTTGTGCTTTGTTATTAATTAGTAACACCCAAATCGTGCTTCCGCAAATCATTAAAAGTTGGGGGTGTTACAATATCCTCTGGTGAATTCTTGTCCGGAAATCGTAAAGTTAACTTGAGGAGCTCTATCTTGCATTAAATCGGAGAACAAATCCGATTGATTAAGTACATTAATGTCGTTGCTCGACCCCGCCAGACCAAAGAAAGCATGCAAAATCCACAAATCGTAAGAGGCAACCGCCTCGAGCATGATTGTGGGACGACCGTGATCACCTCTAGTGTATTGACCCTGCCATGCAACTGGACAATTTTTCCAAGGCCAATGCATACAATCTATGCTTCCGAGCATACCCGAAAAATCGTGCAACTCGGCATGTCGTTGATGCAAACGTTGAACATCTTGTAGTGTTGATTTTCTTAAATACTCCGTAGAGTATAAATGAAATATGCATTTACAAAAATTATCCAAACACAAATATGATGTTTGTTCACCCATATGCAAGTATTCATCAAACAGATCCGCCGCACAACCATACGCCATTTGACGTATGGCGGAAGTGCATTTTTGAAAAACATTAAAACCGGGTCTACCGGTTGCGTCAATACGTTGATGAAAGTATTGAAAATATTCCGGTACCAGATCTTGTGAATATGATATAATACGTTGACATATACAGATAAATAATGGCTTACTCATTCGAAAGCGTCGTCGAAATATATCCGCCGGAAATGTTGGGTCATCGGCAAAGTAGTCCATACACTACTAGAAAAAGGACATTTAACGACGTCTTTAGCGACACACATCTTGATGTCGCTATATTGCGACACAACTAACGACACATTTAACGATGCCGAAGTCGTTCACGTCTCAATCAATTTAATGTCAAATTGAACTTGCCTTTTGAGTATGATTTGAACTTGCCTTTTGAATGTACATAGATAATGCATGGATTTGCTTTAATGTCAAATATTTTGAACAGTCCTTCATTTCTTTGGATATGATATGAAAATGTCAAATATATTTGCTATGAAAATAGGAACAAAAAGCTGGGGCGTCTATATTGATCAAGAATAGCGACGCATCTAACGACAAATAAAGCGACATCATATCTTCTAAGACTAGTGATGCGAGTAGTGATGTATTTAACGTCATTTTAGAAAAATAACGACGCAAATAACGATAGGAAAAAACAAGTCGCTAAAATTTTTGCGTCATATGGTAACATGTCGCTACGGATGTCTCTGAATTACCGACATGTAAGTTGACGTCTCTATACGCGTCGCCAGCCTTAAAATTGTCGTTAAATGTGTCGCTAAACATGTCTCTAAACAGGTTTTTTCTAGTAGTGATATACAAACGTTGCCCCATTGCTTCACGATTTCTCGGAAAGTATCGACGTGGAGCTCTCAGGATCGGAATTTCGTCTTCGTCGTCGGACGATTCAGAGGATATGGCGTTAATAACATTGATCGCGTAATTTGGATCAAAAATGTCATTAAGCGCTTACAAATCTTCGAGATCGGAATCGGAAGACATTTATAAAAATATGAAAGTGATAAAGTGTATAAATAATGTGAAGAGCAAATTGTATGAATTTGTATGAAAGTTGGTGTGAATTGTTTGGAAAAGAGGGTGTGTATTTATAAGTGAAAAAGTGGATTTTTAAAAAAATTAAAAAAATATATTAAGAAAAACCAACGGTCTCCTAGCCGTTGGAAAAAAAAATGTTTTTTATTTTTTATTTTTTTCAAACGGTAACTTTTTAAAAAATAAAAATAAAAAACCGAGTGGGCCCCACACACCGTTTCTCTCGTCGTCAAACTGAAGGGAGCAACCGACGGCGATGACCGACGAGGCCGTGCCATCGGCGTCGGTTTAACCGACGGCCGTCAGTTGTAAACCGACGTACCCGATGGGAGTGCGCTAAATCAACTTTAGAGTTAAAATACTGGTGACCACATAAGATCATCATCATTCATCATTATATAGTAGTAGTAATAAATAATTGTAAAAAATCTCAAGGAGGGAATCCAATTTGTGGCTAAAATTTGGCCTAACGTCACCACTGTGAGGCACACCAACCTCTTATCTTCACAACCCAACTGACAAAAATATCTTTCCCTACAAAAATGTCACTCTTTCTTCACTTTCAAATTTGGCAACTTCTCAAAATACCATGGCAGCCATTGCTGCATCTCTTTCTCTTCCATTTTCGTTACCTCCTTCATTCAAATTTACCACTAGATCAAAGGTAACATTCAAAGGAAGATTTGTAGTGTTTGCTACATCAATCAATGGTGGTGAAGAAAATGGTGAATTTGATGAAACTGGTAAGAAAAACTCATGGAGTAGTTTGTTTGATGTTGAAGATCCAAGGTGTAAAGTTCCATTAAGTAATAGAAAGTTTTTGGATGCTTATCAAGCACTTGAGGTGGCTAGATATGATTTACAATATTGTGATTGGAGAGCTAGACAAGATCTTCTTACAATCATGCTTCTTCATGACAAGGTAATTTTATTTATAACGAATATTAGATATCATATATGAAAAATATGATAGGGTGGTGTTAGTCTATTAGAGGCAGTAATTAAGTTTGGGTGCAGCCACTCACAAAGCATTGAGTGATGATTAGTTTTTCAGAAAAAGTTAAGGATCGACAATGTAAATGTTAATTTTATCTTTTGGTTTGGCAATGCTTAAGTTAGGCGTTGCTAGCATCATATATGCATAAAAACGGATAAACGGAGGAGGTTTTCACTATTCAGGTTACCCCGAGAAAACAAGTATTTTATTGACAAATATGTACACGGCCTAGCCAGGGTATCCCAATATCCCATGACCGTTTACTCCCCTTTCCTAGCATCTTATACACTAAAATATCTAATAAAGATATGATCCCAAGCACTTGAGATTATTTATAGGACGATTCCTGCCAACTTCAACTCCTTTCTTGACCTTGCCTTTGAAAGAAAAACCTTTTTCTTTTAAGGAAATAGGGAGCTAGAATTTTGTCTACCAAGAAACACTATTCTTTTGTTGCAATTTGTAAGCGTGGAGTTTTTTATTTGTAGGTTGTAGATGTTTTAAACCCTCTTGCGCGCGAGTATAAATCCATTGGGACATTGAAGAGAGATTTAGCAGAGTTACAAGAAGAGCTTGCACAAGCACATAAACAGGTGAGTAAATGAAATGTAATGTGTTAATGAATTGACATGAATATGTATCTATTATTTATTCAAGTATATTTAACTATATTTTGTGTATCAACAAAAATGTAGGTACATATATCAGAAGCAAGGGTTAGTGCAGCTTTAGATAAGCTAGCTTACATGGAAACCTTAGTCAATGACAAACTTTTGGATAACAAAAGCATAATGACACCAGACACCACGGCTCTATCACATACTAATGATGCCGCTCCTTATGAAACTGCCGAAAGTAAAGCTGAACGAAAAAGTATAAGAGTGTCTGGTCCGGTTAAACCTTATCATCCTCGTTTGAAGAACTTTTGGTACCCTGTTGCTTTCTCTAGTGACTTGAAGGATGACACATTGGTAAGCCATATTTTGTAACGATTATCGAGTTTTGTTTCTATAGTATTTCTATTTTAGTAGGATAATTTTGATTTGATATAATAGATATCTATCGATTGCTTTGAAGAACCATGGGTATTATTTCGTGGGAAAGATGGCGAACCAGGATGTATAAAGAATACATGTGCGCATAGAGCATGCCCTCTAGACTTGGGCTCTGTTAACGAGGGTCGGGTGCAATGTCCATATCATGGTAATACTAATAACGAAAATGATATAGTACAGTATATGCTTTTTAGTTGATTAAAAAACTGTGAATGACAATAAAATTGTTTGCCAAGATGCTACGTATGCCTTATTGTATATTTTGATCATCAGGGTGGGAGTACTCTACAGATGGAACATGTGAGAAAATGCCTTCTACAAAATTTGTTAATGTGAAGATAAAATCACTTCCGTGCATTGAAAAAGAACGAATGATATGGATTTGGCCTGGCAATGAGCCTCCTTCACCATCTATTCCTTCACTACAACCACCTCCGGGATTTCAGATACATGCTGAGGTATCTTTTACACGTATATCCGATTTTTGCGATAATGGTATACTCCATTCGTCCCAACAATATTGTCCACCTCCAAAAAAGAGATGGGTACAAACCGTGCAATTAACTAAATTTCTCAAATGACCCTTACTGTATATACACCATCAACAAAAAAGGGGTAAAATAAAAATGGTGAAACTCTCATTTTACAAAAAAAGTATTATGTAACTATATATTTTTTTAAATCTATGGACAAATAATTGTGGACAAAAAATTTGGGGTAGTGGGAGTATAAATTCTCAACATGATGGAAGTAGCAACATGTTATTATGCTCAATGGGATCGACAGATTGTCATGGAACTACCGGTGGAGCATGGACTACTTCTTGACAACCTTTTGGATCTTGCGCACGCACCTTTCACCCACACTTCCACCTTTGCGAAAGGGTGGAGTGTTCCAAGGTCTACGTTACACCTATTTCACATTATATAAAATATCAAACATCAGTGTTTAAGGGCTATTATTTATGATCTTTAGAATATTGACATTTGCTTTCGTGTTACAGTTTTGTAAAGTTTTTGACCCCTGAATCTGGTCTTCAAGGATATTGGGATCCATATCCAATTGATATGGAGTTTAAACCTCCCTGTATAGTTTTATCGACCATTGGGATTTCAAAACCAGGAAAGCTAGAGGGCCAGAGCACAAAGCAGTGTTTGACACATCTTCATCAGTTACATGTGTGCTTACCGTCATCAAGAAATAAGACAAGACTATTGTACAGAATGTCACTTGATTTTGCTCCTCTTTTGCAACACATTCCCTTCATGCATATCCTATGGAAGCATTTCGCAGAAAAGGTAACATTTATTAGAAACTCAAAAAAGACTTTTAGGTTAAATTTATATGCAGCAGACTGTACATAAGCTTACTAGCAACACGAATTTCTAAAGGCCCAATTATGATCATTTGGAAATAAAAAGCAATTTGCCTTTGCACCACATAACTTACGTGCAACCAACATCATATTAACTTATTATTATGTTGATCCATTTATGTAAACAAAATAGAGTTAGTAAGTTAGTAGTGCTCTTTTGATTCGGGTGAAGCTTTATTCTTCAGATGGTTGGTGATGTTTCCTCAAGGTTCAACTTTCAACGAGTAGTTTACGTCAAACGGAGTCTGTTTTTATTTGCCACTTTCATTAGGACAACAATGTTAGCGTACACTATATTCACTTTGTTTAATGCTGTTTTAGTTAACTTGGCAGCAAATGTTATATCTACAGGTTCTAAACGAGGATTTAAGACTTGTGCTAGGGCAACAAGATAGGATGATTAATGGGGCGAATGTGTGGAACTGGCCAGTATCGTATGATAAGTTAGGAGTAAGATACCGGTTGTGGAGAAATGGTGTGGAGAAAGGAGTTAATAAGCAATTACCTTTCAGTAAATGAACATATAACTAATTTTTGGGAGTGAATTTACAACTTTTTAATGATGGTTTGGTAACATAGTTATTGAAGAGTCAAATGATTCATGTTCCTACGAGAGTTTTTACAGAGCATCACGAATCCGAAGACTGTGATTTGAGGCTGAAGAAGGATGGCTGCAATGGATGAAACCTTTGTAAAAATAAAAGAAAGTATAGACAGACACCCTTAAATAATTTTATTTTTTCTGCATTTTGTACAGTCCTGATTAAGCTTATATTATGAGTTTATGACCCATTTACTTTGCTCATTGTTTGGGTTAAATAAGAAACTTTAACAGATTGCTTAACTTCCTTACAAGAGAAATGGTAAAAATTTGTTAATGTATATAGAACAGTTTACAGCAAAAGATTATATGTCACAAGATTATATGTCAAAATGATAGAGTTGAAAGATTTTTTTCCCCCTATATATATTATTCTAGCTCCGCCCCTCATGAGCACTACTTAAAGCATATCCATGTATTTGCTAATTGTATCTATCTAATAAAATAGTGCATAAATGCAAATATTATTTACGTTAGATATTTCACTATTTTAGTGTAAAGATAAATAGTAGTTTTTAGTGTTACACCGAATCTAATATGGGTTCATCGAAAGAAACTTTTAATGAAGCATACAAGAATACAAGAAAAACTAGTGATTTTGGCCCGTGCGATGCACGGGTTTTCAATTTTACTGATTTCATTTACGTAGAAGTTTTGATCATTTTATTAAGAGGCACTAAAGAAAAACATGCTTGGTATTTCGTTCTTTTCGTTTGTTTTTTATATATTGTGCAACTACATTCGGGGGCTTAATAGAGAAATTGGGTACTAAAATTAAAGTATTATAATATATCTAACTATGCTAGTTTTTGTTTTTTTAAAATTTTGATTACTTTCCCTGCGGCAAAAGATTATTTGGTAAATATGAATCGATGTAAGTTGACATGTTAGTATACTTATTAAAACATAATAAATTATGTTGAAACTCTCAATAACTTTTGAAATTTTAAATGTTGAGTAGATTAGGAAAAATGCAATGGAAGGTTGGGTAAGTGGTAGTCTAATTATTAGGGATTTTTTTTTAGGGACATTAGACTGATATCAAGTGAATCATTAATGGCTAAAGAATAGGTGTCATCTTCTAATCCAACTATACATGACGAAGCAATTAACTAATGTACTCCATGTGTCCCAATTTTATAGTCCATGTTTCATTTTTTAGACGTCTCAAATTAATTGTCCACCTCCAAAAGTATGATGATATAATTAACTAAATTTCCTATTATACCCCTACTTTATATATATGTTATAAAAAGGTAAGTAAAAAGTAAGGGTAAAACTGTCATAGTACATAAATGTACAGTGTAATAATTATGTTTCCTTAAACTGAGTGTTTCTTGTCTGTGGATAATAAATTTGGGACGGAGGGAGTATTACTTTAATTTTTTTAAGTGAAAAAAAATAAGATTATCAAATGTGATCACATGAAATGACAATATGATAGGCTTATTTGTTGTATATAGTATCATATGAACTCAAATTAAATAGAAGATAAAACTCAAATTGGAAAGAAGATAAACTGTTCGTAAAAATTAAGAAATAAAGAGATGTCAAAGAAACAAATATGAATCAGTTTAGTAATGAAAGTTCGTAGATTTATCATAATTTTTAACACACATGTTTAGATTAAGACTAAACAACAAACCTTGTTTGGGAGAGAGAATACGGAAACAAAACAATAACAAAAAAATATTATTATTATTATTATTATTATTATCTATCTATCTATAATCTATCTATCTATCTCTTTTATCTATAATCTATCTTCTATCGGAGTATATACTTAAAGCAAAATAGCTTGGGGCAATCCCAACCCTTAATTGTTTTTTTCCAATTTGATCTAACGATTGAGATTAATCTAATAATTGTTACACTTAACACCCTTTTATATTTAAATTAATAAATTAATAATTAATAGTAAATATTTTAATTTTATTTAATCAAAAAACCGTAAATTATGAAATATATTAAGAAGGTATATATTAAAGGGAGTTGATAAATACAACAAATAAAAGTGATTAATACACCGACAGTACAACAGTTATTGCATACAATACAAGTATTTATAGCACAGTTTTGTTGTGTGAATCACTTTTATTTGTTGTATATATCAGCTCCCTATATTAAATCAATAAATATCAATATATTTACTAAAGAAAACGTATTTTGGTCATACATAATCGGACTCCCTCAAAAATATTCGCCCTCCCTCAAAAGATTCACCCTTCATTCACTAAATATATTGTATATTTTGTATTTAATTATACCATAGATTATGATCCTAAATTAGTTTGTTAAAAAAAATTGGCCCCCTCACTCAAAATTTTCGGCTTACATTAATGAGTCCAAGGTTTAAATATAACTCTCAACCAACAATGCAATACAAATCTCTCTTCTAATTTATTTTAATATTTACTTCCCTAATTTTTTTTCATCTCACTTCACTATATATATTCATCTTCTCTCAAATTTTACACCACCTTTGCATTATACACCCATTCAATGAATCCCTGCAATGCAAAAACTCAACCAATTAAGCAACCCACTCCGTCTCAATTGACCAATTTTAACAATGAACCTAAAGGTTTGTTCGCTATCCATGTTAGAATTCATTCACAATCCTTTTTGTTCTTTATTTGTTGCATAATTTTTCATACACTTTTTTTTAATAGATCCATGTTATGCTTAAGAAAAACAAGAACATCCGACTCATTTAGAAGGTATGTTTTATGTATTTATAATTTAACTTCTTCTCTATTGTGATATATATTTCTTTTATATGATTTGTCCTTTTTTGGTATGTTTTTTTTTAATAGGCATTAAAAGTGCTTCTTTTGATCAACAAGAACCTCCTAATCTTCCAAAATATATATTAAAATTTTTAATTATCATAATGTTAATATTGTTATAAGTTTCCATTAGATACTTGTGTCCGTTATTTTTGTATATATATTCGTAAGTTATATTAATAAATTTTTTTCTTAATTTTTTATATTAGATCCCTCTAACGTTGAAGACTTTTACGATTAGCTTAAGTTGTGCTTTGCGAAGGAGGAAATAACTGAAGATTGTTGGAACATAGTTTGTGATAACAGATCTAGCTTGAAATAGGACTGGTGTAATTATTATCATGTTTGTACATTGGTTTAGATTTGTAAATAAATATTTGTTTTGTTAGTAATATTCGTTAAATATATTATTATTGTGTTAAAGTTAGACGAATGTTAAATATGAAATAAATATACGTTTGCTGCGAGTCGAGTTCTCAAGTCGCTGCGAGTTGAGCAGTGAGATGAGAACTGAACTCGCAAAGGATCACAAGGTATTGAGTCTTGTTGGACTTGGGCTGCGAGTTGGGCTGGACTCGCAGGCCCATGCGAGCCGAGATGAACTGAACATATAAATGATTTTCGGTTTAGAAAATCATTAACACTTTTGCGAATTACATCAGACCTGCGATTTCAGTTTTATCATAGAAAACTTAAACCTAACGGCTAGACTTTGACGTTCTAACGTTTAAAGTTAAGCATTAGTAAACGCGATTACAAACTTATTCGTTGTTAGTAAGATAACATCGTATTGAGGGATTCCGCACCTTAATACTACAGATAACGAAGTTATCGATCCTAAGAACTAGGGACTTACATCTGGTATCAGAGCTTTCGGGCTAAATACGAGTAAAGTTTGAAGTTTTAGGGATAATCGCGTTTGATTCAGATTGTTTTTGCGTGCATAAGTACATATTAACGATCAAAATCATTCTCTGGACGATTTAGGGTTAGTTTACGGTCGAAATTTCCTTTTTCAATCTTAAAAATACCTTAAATTTTCGTTTTCGGGTTTTTCAGCCGTTTCGCGAGTCGAGATTAGGGTTTCAGCGTAGTCTGCGAACCGAGTTGAACTTGCGAGTCGAACTGTGACTTGCGAGTCGAACCGAGATCTCTTGCGAATCGAGATCGCATGCGAATCGACATCACTGCAATCCGAACTGAGACTTGCGAACCGAGATTCTGCGAGTCGAGCCGAGGTTGCGAGTTGAGCTGAGTCTTGCGAATCGAGTTTTTTTTTTGAATTCGAGAAACAGTTTAACTTTAAGTTTTTAAGATGTCTGATTTAAGTAAAATGATCGAGATGGAACACGAGGTGGAAAAATCAAACGTTCCACCTAAGTTGTTGAAGATCGAAGATTACTATAACTGGAAGGACAGATTTGAATCTTACTGTAGATTCCATGAT
This sequence comes from Helichrysum umbraculigerum, assembly GCA_949592205.1. Taxonomy (NCBI): domain Eukaryota; kingdom Viridiplantae; phylum Streptophyta; class Magnoliopsida; order Asterales; family Asteraceae; genus Helichrysum; species Helichrysum umbraculigerum. Next base: position 20,899,823 of record CATIUR010000007.1, on the reverse strand, counting down.
CTGTCGATCTGGATGTGTATCAAGAATGGATACACTGCACCTACTCAAACGGTTAATAATGCAATTGTTACTTTAACTTACGCCCGGATGAGTGATCAACAAAAAGAGGAATTTAAATTGGAGAATAAGTCTCATTCTGAAATTAAGATGAGTTTACCAAAGGAGATAAACCATCAACTCAAGTCTTTTCAAACTGCTAAAACGCTCTGGGAAGCGTTAAAGAAAAGATGTGAGGGAAGTCCTCAAGTGAAGGCAAGCAGGAAGAATCTTCTCAAGAAACAATTTACTGTTATAAAAGCTTTAAAGGGAGAAGATCTTGATGCTTATATCACTAGATTCTACCACTTGTTAAGTGAGCTTGACAACCATGAGATTGTTACTACTGAGACAGAAAGAACCGACAAGTTTATTGAGGGTTTACCGTCTAAGTGGGAAATGTATGGTGTAATGCTCAAAGACAACGATGAAAGGTATGCAACCATGACCTTAGAGCAGGTCATTGACAAGCTAAAAGGTTATGATTTCACTAAGAAATCGAGAGAAACCGATTCTGATCAGGTTCAGAATCCTAGGCTATATCATGGGAAAACAAATCTCTCAACTTCTTCATCTAGTTCGACCACTGCACTATTAGTTGGTAATACTGATGAAAATGGTGAAATGATAACGGATGACGTGTGCCTTCTTACCTCATCAGGTAATGAAACTAAAGGTACACCTGCTGAGAAGTCAACTCAAGGACATCAAAAGATGCCAATGAGTGTGAAATCTGCTGAACAACAGTTATCTGTCCTTGCATCCTTTGTTGCTTCTTATGAAAACTACATTCAGGGTAAAATCAATGATCCGATTATGTTTGATGAAGACTATGATCAGATAGACCCTGATTATCTTGAGGAAATAGATCTCCAGGATCAACTTGCAATGTTATCAAGGAGAGTTAAAAATTTCTTATAGAGAACTGGTAGAAAAGTGGTGGGAAATCGATCAGGGTTTGATAAAACCAAGATCAAGTGTTTTAACTGTCAAGGTTATGGACACTTTGCTCGTGAGTGTCAAAGACCTAAGGTTGAAACTGGCAATAACAAACATGGTTCGGGAAGTATCCTAGCTTCCAAAGCCTTAGTTGTGAAACAGTTAGATGGATCTTATGATTGGCAAGCTCAGTCTGAGGAAGCTCTCATGGCTGAGATTGAAGATCAAGAGATAGCTGCTGAGTCCAAAAGCTATATGCCTACTGATGTTGAAGTAAAGGTCCCGGAGATTCAAGAGAAAGCAAGTGATGATGACGTGCTGTATATGGATTCAACTGCTGATATGAGTCCAGATGACTTTGTGGCACGCATGGCTGAAGTACAAACTGACAAGAAAAGGGTATGTTTGGATATTCTTACTCTTGATGATGTTTGTTACCTAGTTACTGATTTACAATCTCAATTAAGTGTCTTAACTGTGTCAAATCAGAATTTGTTATCCCAAGTTAGCACTTTTAATGATTCTAATAAGACTATAATATCTGAACTTGAACAAGCTAAAAGTGATGTTCTTAGGTTAAGTACAGATAAGATAGACCTTAAGAATAAGATTAAGTCTGATGGTTCTGATAAGATTGCACTTAGAGATACCATAAATGAAAAGGCAATAATCATAGATGGTCTCTATATGAACATTAATGACTCAAACCAAACAATAGCTGATAGGGATACAGAGTTAGCTGAGCTTAAGCATAAGTTAGTTGAGAAAAATCGTAAGATTGAGTCCTACAGGACTTTAGAAATGGATAAAATGCTAGATGCTCAACGTAGTGTAAAGGACAAGACTGGGATAGGATACAATGATGTACCTCATCCTTTTAATGCCAATTACACTAGTACTCCTAAAGATTCTGAAATGACAGATGCTAATCCTGAGAAAGAAGTAACTAACAAACCTGAACAGTCAGAGGCACAGAAGGTTTCTGTTAAGAATCTATCATCTGATAATAGTAAGATATCACATCACACCAAAATACAGTTTGTATCGGGTGGAGTGATTAATAATACTAAGACTGATGATAAGGTTTATAAGGAGAAAACGCTTGATCCTTTAGTGCCTAAGACTCCCAATGCTAAGGTTGATCAGAATGATAATGCAAAAGTTGGTAAGTCACATAAATAGAGGTCTTGCTTCAAATGTCACCAGAAGGGACATGTGGCTTCTTGCTGTCCTAACAAGAAGTTGGAAGCATCATCTAAGTTAGTGATAAATGAACAGACACAGACCAATTCTAGTTCAGTTATGGACAGGTTAGGTACCAAACCGGGATTAGGTAGTAAACCTGTAAATATTCTGAAAAGAAATGGTAATCATAGTGTCTCCCCACCTAAGCCTAAACGGCCATATACTCTAAGTGATAATTCTTTCAATAAACCTAGGGATATGACACCGTCGAGGTTTAGAAATCAAGGTAGAAGCCATAGTCATTTTGAGAATGGTTCTACTTCGCGATCACATGGGCTTAATTATAATTATCATAATAGAGCTCAAAATTCAGTGCCTAGGAGGTTTTCCTTAAATTCACCTCTTAAGGTTGATCGTCCACAAGCTCAAGCATTTTTAAAAGTAACCAAAGCTCCTGATGGGAAGGATGGTTATTTTAAAGAGCTTAAGTTTGTTGATGATAAGGGACAAACCAAGACCGTAATAGCTTGGGTCCCTCTTGACAACTGATTGTGTTTTGTGTTATGTGCAGGAGCATGCTGTGAACAAGGATAGCTGGTGGTATGTAGACAGTGGATGCTCAAGACACATGACAGGAGAACGAAGTCTATTGACTGACTTCAAGGAAGGTCTCAAGCAAAAAGTCAATTTTGCAGGAGATAAAGGAGGAGTAATTACGGGAAAAAGAAAAGTTTCAAATGGAACTTTGACTCTTGAGGATGTGAACTATGTTGAAGAACTGACTCACAACCTAGTGAGTGTTTTCCAAGTCTGTGATAAAGGTCATCCAGTTTACTTTAATGAAAAGGAGGCCTTAGTCCTGAAGCCGGGCTTCATAATTCCCGAGAAATGGATATTGATGAGGGCACCAAGGAAGAAGGACATCTATGCAATCAACATGGGTGTTCCTAACTCTTCAATGGTGTCTACATGTTTATTATCCAAGGCTTCAGAAACAGATGCATTATTATGGCATAGGAGAATGGCACACCTGAACTGGAGAAAAATGAACTATATAACCAGAAATGGGTTGGTTCTAGGTGTACCACAAAAACATTTCGAGTCTGAAGATAAGTGTGTTCCTTGCATGAAAGGGAAGCAGCACAAGAAACCACACAGATCTAAGACTGAAAACTCTATCTCCTCACCATTTGAGTTGCTACACATGGACATCTTCGGCCCTATAAGCAAGAGAAGTCTAGGTGGCAAATGGTACTGTTTGGTTATCACAGATGACTATTTTAGATTCTCGTGGGTATTCTTTTTGGGATCAAAGGATGAAACTCCAGGAATTTTAATTGAATTCTTTGATCTGATAGAGAATGTCTATAAAAAGAGAGTGAAGCGTATTCGTAGTGACAACGGAACAGAATTCAAAAATTCAACGTTGAATATCTATTGCTTAAGCAAAGGGATATTACATCAATTCAGTGCACCTTATGAACCTCAACAGAATGGTGTTGCTGAAAGGAAAAATAGGACGTTGATTGAAGCTGCTAGAACAATGCTTGCTGATTCAAAGCTTCCGGTCATCTTTTGGGCAGAAGCAGTGAATACAGCATGTTATGTTCTCAATAGAGTTCTTACGGTTAAAAGACATAACAAGACATGTTATGAGCTTTTAAACAATAAGAAACCTAACTTAAAAGGGTTTGAACCCTTTGGAGTTTCATGCACCATATTAAAGACTGGGCATCAAGCTAAATTTGGTGAGAAGGCTGACGAAGGATTTTTCCTAGGTTATATGCCCAATTCGCCAAACAAGAGAGTCTTTAATAAAGTCACAGGACGTTTGGAAGTAGTTTATAACATTGAGGTTACGAGCTACTCACCTGATGTGCATAAGGGAGTTGATTGGCAATTTGATTATTCAGATCTCTTTGCATCATTTAAGGTTCCTATTAGTGACTATGTTAGTGATTCAGAGATATCTGAACATTTAGTGTCTGAAGATGTGGATACTGGCCATACTTCAACATCGAGTGTTCCGAATTCTGGAATCAAGATACCTGTTGATCCAAATCAACCATCTACTAGTGGATCTCAAAAATCCAAAGTAGATACACCTCTAAATGAAGAAGAGCTGACTGAAAAATTAGTGGATGAAATCCTCACTCCACTGAGAGAGTTAAGAATATCTATGGGTATTGATAACTCACAGTTATCTAAAGAGGGTGTACCAGATTTGGAAGATATTCCTGAACAACATAGTGTTTTTGAGGAAATTGGTACTAACTTAGGAGATGAGATTCCAGTTGAGCCTGTTGCTTCAACTAGAACGAGTAAGAATCATCCCGTTGGAAACATCATCGGTGATATTAATACTCCGGTTCAAACAAGGACTCAATCAAAAGCTAGTACATCTGAAAATTTAGAATACCAAAGCTTGTATACTGCATTGAAAGAGACAGGGATTCCTAATCAATGTCTATATTCGTGTTTTATCTCACAAGTTGAGCCTAAAAATGTTCAAATGGCTTTAAAAGAAAGCTCGTGGGTAGAAGCAATGCAAGAAGAACTATCTCAGTTCTCTAAATTACAAGTATGGGAGTTGGTTGACCTACCAAAGGGAGAATATCCAATTGGAACTAGATGGGTATTTAAGTGCAAGAGAGATGATAAGGGAATTGTTACTCGCAATAAAGCTCGTCTAGTGGTTCAAGGTTTTAATCAACAAGAGGGTATAGATTACAATGAAGTGTTTGCACCAGTTGCTAGGCTAGAAGCAATTAGAGTATTCTTAGCTTTCGCATCATATTATGGTATAAAGGTTTATCAGTTGGATGTTAAGAGTGCCTTCTTGTATGGCAAAGTGGAAGAATTGGTGTATGTTTCACAACCGCCAGGGTTCGCTGATCCTGAGTATCCAGATAGAGTATATCGTTTGAATAAGGCTCTATATGGATTACATCAAGCACCAAGGGCGTGGTATGGAACACTATCAACGTATCTACTTGAGAATGGATTTACAAGAGGATCGATTGATAGTACACTGTTTGTGAATTGGAAGTAGAAAGACTTTCTTCTCGTGCAAGTTTATGTTGAAGACATTATTTTTGGATCGTCTGATGAAAAGATGTGTCAAGAATTCGAGAAAGTCATGAGAAAAAGGTTTGAGATGTCTGCAATGGGAGAGTTGAATTTCTTCTTAGGATTACAAGTTGATCGAAAGAAGGATGGATTCTTTATTCATCAATCTAAATATACATATGAGCTATTAGAACGCTTTAAGATGGATGAAAGTAAGGTCTACAATACTCCAATTCCAGTCAATCATGGACTAAGTCCAGATACATCGAGTGATAGCGATGTGGATCCAACTCTTTATAGAGCCATGATCGGATCCCTAATGTATCTAACAGCCTCTAGACCTGACATTATGTTTGCTATTTGTTTATGCGCAAGATATCAGGCTAATCCGAAAGAGTCACATATGCAAGCTGTTAAACGAATCTTTCGTTACCTCAAATGGAAACCTAAGCTGGGTCTTTGGTATCCGATTGATGGAGACTTAGATCTTATGGCTTATACTGATTCGGATTATGGAGGATGCAATCAGAATAGGAAATCTACGACCGGAGGATGTCAATTCCTAGGAGGTAGATTAGTATCCTGGCAGTGCAAGAAGCAAACCTCGGTAGCCATTTCTACATGTGAAGCTGAGTATGTTGCAGCTGGCAGCTGTTGCTCTCAAATTCTATGGATTCAACAACAACTGCGGGATTACGGGTTGAATATAACCAATACTCCTATGATGATTGATAATGAATCAACTATGTCGATCACCAATAATCCGGTGAAGCACAGTAATACTAAGCATATTGATATTCGACATCATTTTATTAGAGATTGTGCTGAGAAGAAAATGATAAGTTTAGTTAAGGTTCCAACTACGGATAACTTAGCAGACCTCTATACAAAGGCGTTCGACAGAGCAAGATTTGAGACGTTGGTTCAACTGAACGGAATGAGAAATCCAGAGTGATTAGTCTTCCAAGGGTATCTTATGTAATAGTTAGTATTTCTATGTTCTTAAAAAAAAAAAAAAAAGGCGTATGGCATTCATTTGCTTGTTACCTAAGGGGAATCACCTTTGATAAAAGAACAAAAGTAGTTCTTTTAGAAAGTTTTTAAGTTTTATCTGCAAAAACTAGGGAGATGATAGTACATTAGGAGAATAAGCTTCACAATAATAAGCTTAAGTCCTAAGTATGATATGTTAGTAGGTTTAAATAAAGTTACTTTAGAACTACAGCGGTTCTATCAGGTATGTGTTTATATTTATTTGATTATACACCTATATCCACAAGTTATAATTTGTCTATTTTATTGAAAAGCTTAGATGACTTCATCATATGATGTACTGGTAGGCAAATTATACGACATTATCTAAGCCTTAAGAAGTTAATTAATTAATTGTTTATTATCTTGTGTTACTATTCTATGATGTATGACATTAGTCTTAATTGTTGAATAATGGTATTGTCATACACTGTTATCATGCATTTGTTATTCAAATTGACAAATAGTTTAAATATGTGTATTAATTTAATTACTGGTGACTTATATTGTACTAAGTACAGACCTGAAGCCTTTAATTAAATTAATATTCTCAAATATATGTTGAATTATGCTAGAAGGGATCCTCTGTTGTACTAAGTACAGACTTGGATAACATAGCATACTCAAGGTATGTCTGATATTTGTCTAACCTTAACATTCAAGTGTATGTTATATGTTTCGAAAAGATACATCATTTAGTAACCTCTACCTTGAAATTAAATGATGCAGTGCTATGAGTTTTACTTGAAATTCTTCAGTATGTCATATAATAGGAAGCACTTGATAATATTCATAATAATAATAAAGTATTTGCTTAGAAAGTGAGTATAATTTTTTTATGTGGATCATGATACTGGTAATCGTCTTGAACTATCTATAATTAAAAATATTCACTTTATGTGAGTAATGCATTTATTAGTTATGCTATGTGGATAAAGGTACTTAAGATATAGTTTTATAAATATAAATGTATAAATGATAAACTTAGTTGTAATTTTATGGTAATTTATTTGAATTTCATGAGGTATGTATACTACCAATCTACTTAGACTTTTTGATAAATACTTAATTGCTTATTCTTTCTAATATGATCTCTAAGCAGATAAATTCTTATTCATTTTGTTTATGTATTTTGTTTTGCTCAAGTGATTAATAAAATGGTACTTGATACCAATGTTTATATAATTGTGTTTTTATCTTAGTTTATTTTATTTTTATCTTTTTGTGTAATTAAAGTTTTTGTGTTTATTAGATTTTACCCTTTGGAATTTAATTATACTGAATATTTTCTATTTTGAGTTGAACAATCGTAACAAATACAAGTGAAAAATACTTTTATTTTAGACTTGTACAAATGAGGGGTTTTAATTTATACTTAGTGTCTAATTCGCATTTCAATTGAATCCTGCGAGTTGACTTAGTCAACCTGCGGATCGAGTTCTATTCTCGCGAATCGAATACAGAGTATAAAGGAGAGGTCAAACGAGTCAACCAGACCATCGAACCCACAATATTCGCGAATTCACTTATACTTTGCGGATCCACTTACTGGCGAAACGAGGCGAAAACTTTATTTTCGTTTGATTTTGATTCTACGAGTACGAGGTACGAGTTTTTGATCCGTGATGTGACACAAAAAGTCATGTTTTCAAGGCCATTATTCCACACTTTTTGGGCACATCTTTAGTGAAAACATTCCAAAACAATCATTATTTACTAAAATTCACTAAAATGCTCAAAATATAGACGTTGCTACAAAAGTCAGTAAAAACATCCGAATAACGAGCAAAACGGAGCAAATAAGCAGCAACCAATTCTCGCACCCTTATTTATCCTATGATAAACACATTCTAACCTTATGATATGTTTTAATAGGTAAAATCGAGACAAGAAAATCAAGAATCATGCAAATCAGATAAAGAACGGAGAAGACAGGACGGTTACAAACTCCTATAAAGTGATTTCGGCTATGCTAAAGTTATACACATCCAAGTTTAGTGAGATTGGAACCATTAGAAGCGTAACGGAATTACGAAGACACAGGCGAAAGAATCAGGTCAAACGGACCCATAACGAAGGAGATACGGACGTTTTAAGCAACGAATGAAATCAGACGGAGACCGTATACGGCCTTGGCAACCGTATACGGCCCCTCATAGACCGTATATGGCCTTTATCACACCGTATACGGCCCTATGAAGGCCGTATACGGCCCCCCTTACCCCATATGCTGCCCGTTTGTGCTTCGTTTGCTTGTACGTGCGTGCTTCGCGACTTGTACGGCTGATTTCAAGCTTTGCCTATAAATAGGAGGTCACCCCTCCAACATTCCACACACCTCACCATTCCACACATTTCTCCATTTCCACTTTCTCACTCACACACTCTCTTTCTCTCTCTATTCTCTCTTTTCTTTCTTTCTCTCTCTAGAATTAGGGTTAGGTCTAGTTAGTTCTCAGTTAGTATTTAACTGAAACTAACGGAGGGGCTACTTTTGTAATAGCGTAGGGAATAGTCCAGGGGCTTTTATTGTAATATTGTCAAGGATATTGCGGAAGTTCTGCTTGTACTCTCTCTCTAAACGCTTATTCAATCTACGCTTTATTAACAGTTACTTCTTTCCTTATCTGTTATAATGATAATTGCTATTGTTGTTATGCTAGATTTAGGACCTGTTATTATGCGTAGTGAGTAGTTTCCCTGTGTATTTGTTATGATGTAGTTAGTTTATATATGTGTGAGGTGATGTTACTTTAAATATATGATTGGGATGATAACATTATGAAACAACGGAGGTAACGTTATACGGCTTTCATTTGTATAGCGCCGGAATCATCACTTATGTGTGTAGTACGGAACGTGGAAGCTATGAAAGTCGTGGGCACAATCCGTTGTGGAAGTAATGATCCTAATTATATTATATGATGAAAACCGGTGATTTATTAACCTTGTATTTATGAATTACTAAACCTAATCGCCTTTCCTCCAATTAAACGTGGTTAGAACCTTTATGACAAGGAGTCGCAAACCTTGATCAAACGGTCACTACCTATCTATGTTTTCTGAAACTGTAAATATTGTCTGAATTGCGTAGCTGTGGAAATACTGTTTAAAACCTTTCGTATAGTACACCGTGAATCAATCAGGGATTTATTGGGAAATAGTGAGGGCTGGTTTATATCATAGATGGTTGGGCTTTAATACAAACTTAGTTTAAACTAGTCTAGAGTGACCATAAAGTATGTGACCCCGGAAAGACCACGGTAAACGGCACTGTACTTCGTGTAACGTTGGAAACACCTCTGGTGGAGTACAAATACGTAGGAGCTAAGGAAATGTCGGTGGTTGAAGACTGTGTCACATCCTGGTTTAACTTCAAAGCTGTGGAAATGCTTGATCGCACTGTACACCGTTAGTACACCTAAAGATCTGGAACACTGTGGAAATGCTTAATTGCACTGTACACCGTTAGTACATCTCGGGTCTGGAAAACTGTGGAAATGCATAATCGCACTGTACACCGTGATGAAAGCTCTAGACTAAAATATAACCATTAATATAAAGTTAATAGTTACCAAACCAAGTCTTAACCTTAAATGCCTTGTTTGACTTCGTTGTCCTCGTAGTGTTAAGAAAGGTCGGAACCTTAGTGGGTATGTTACTCTATCTCATGCACTCAGGAACTAACATTCCAAGAAGGGTCGTTACTCCGTCACTGGATAACGTTGAAGAGTTGAGCATCCTCCTCCGATCAGACTCAATTTGGCCTAGTACTCAGTGACATACTGATTGGTCTCCCCAATCAGTAGGGTACTAGTATTTACACTACGAACAATAAAGCTCAGATAAGACACAAACCTTTAAAAAGACGTTTTCATATCAAAACCCTAGCATCACCCCCGCATAAACTAACTAAGTCATAACAAACACATCTCCTCCATACTGATTTCATCCCTATTTCTGTTTTCCATTTATTTATTTTTTATTTAATTGCTTTAAATTACGGACCTAAGTAACAAAAACCCACTCAAAACTCTGTTTTAAAAATCCCATCACTAAAATAAACAACTTGTCTTGATACTTCCGTTTCATAATACGATTAGCTTGAAGAACGACCCTAGATCATACTACCGCTATACAGCCGTAGTAAACTTAGGTCCCCAGCTTTACAAATTTAAAACACCCCACTACCGTGTCCTCCTTCCATTGCGTTGACGACCGTGTCGGACTGAGGCGCGACAAGTTTTTGGCGCCGCTGCCGGGGAGTTAATCGTAAGACTCTGAAGCATCCAGACGAGTTCTCTATTTAGTGATACTTCTTTCCCATTCTTATTTTCTTTTCCTTGTTCCAACCGAAAATATCTTCCCATATCCCACAACGATATTCGACCAGATCATCCGGATCTGAACCTCTCATTTTCGTACCCGATCCTGAGTCGATTATCCGCAGCATCCGCAAAGAAAGACGTCACCGTTTTCCACAAATGGCCGCTCGTGTTACTCTCGCCGACAACACCAAACCATCCATCGAAGGACGAGGAGGACCGATTAGCTATCCAGTAATTGACGAAGCTTCTTTTGAGCTTAAACACCACATCGTATAACTCATAAAAGATAACTGCCAATTCCACGGTCTACCCCGTGATGATCCCAACGCTCATATCGACAAATTCATTCAGGTTTCAAACTCCTACAAGCAGAATGGGGTTGAGCAGGATATCATCCGTTTATACTTGTTCCCCTATTCTCTCGCTTTACATGCTTCTACCTGGTTTGAGGGACTTGAGACCGGCTCAATCACCTCATGGACCGACATGGGTAATAAGTTTCTCGCTAGACACTTTCCCCCGTCCAAACAAACTCAGGCAAAGAATGACATCGCAAACTTCCAACAAGCCCACGATGAATCTATCTACTCAGCATGGGAGCGATTCAAGAGTTTACTGAGGAAATGTCCAAATCACCAAATGACGAAGACTGACAAGGTGTGCACCTTCTACCGAGGTCTTGATCCTAACCATCGCATCAATCTTGATGCAGCAGCTGAAGGAAACTTCATGTAACTTACTGATGATGAAGCATGGAGCTTGATTGAGGATATGACGATGCATCACCACGATTGGAAGTCTGATGAACAATCCTCATCATTACCTCTCTCCGCAAATAACACCCGCCAAACTGAAGCCATTAAGTCTCTGAGTGAACAAATTGAGACTCTGACAAAACAGATAGCAGATCTGAAGAAACAACCACAGCAGATCCACCAAGTTCAGGCTTGCCAGAACTGTGCCAACTATACCACTGAAGAATACGAGGTTGAGTACGAAGATCCTACTGACGGTTCGGTCTACTACGCCCAGTTCCCTGTCAGACCTCAAAATCCTCCTGGCTTCGCTAGAACTTCACCACCCAGAACTCGAGGAAACCAATATCCTCCACGGAACAACCAACCCCCTTTCCAGCCCAGGTTTCAGCCACGATATCCGACGTACCCGCAACAACCACAACTCCCATACAATCAACCACTTCCATTAATCACCACTGAGGATACCCAGCCTGCTGAGCCTGCTAAGACCATCATTCCAATCACGAGTACCGATGACAACCTCAACAAATTCATCCAAGGTCAGACCGCTTTTAACCAAAAGACTACGGCTCGACAAGACCAAACTGATCTATTCCTTCGAAATCAACTCTCGGTCCTGAAAAGCCTTGAGAACCAGATCGGTCAGTTAGCCCAACGTCTCGATACCCGACCGCAAGGGACCTTACCAAGCAATACTATTCAGAACCCCCACGTCGAGGAAGCCAAGACCTTAAACTCTGATAAACCAACTCCTTCTACGACTGCTTCTCCAAAAAGGGAACATTCTCCTGTCGCGCCGACAGTTGAGACCAAATCAATGCCCACGCCGAATCGTGAGGTTAAGATTCCTTTAACTAACCTCCTGCACAAGAAGTACAATGCCAAGTCATTCAAACTTGATGGAAAGTTCTTAGACACCGTGTCTAGAATCCCTTCTAGTACAAAGTACATCCGACGAATGCTAGCAACTAAGGACAAGATTCCTTCCACTCCTAAAGTCTCCCTGAACGCCGAGTGTTCAGCCGTCATCCAGAATGCCTTACCGGAAAAGCTAGGAGACACGGGTCGATATACCTTGCCCTGTTCCATCTATCACTTAGGCACGATACGTTCCTTAGCCGATCTTGGAGCTAGTATCAATCTGATGCCTTACTCGCTCTACTCCAGATTAGAATTAGGACCTCTCCAGCCCATTAAAATGAGTGTCCAGCTTGCCGATCAATCAGTCCGATACCCGAAAGGCATTGCTGAGAATGTCATGGTAAAAGTTGACAGGTTCTATTTCCCCACTGACTTTGTAGTGATGGATATACAGGAAGACATTAACATACCCATTATCCTAGGTAGGCCATTCATGAATACTGCACGTGCTATTATTGATGTATACTCTCAGGTTATCAGTCTACGAGCACATGGACAGACAATATCATACAAGATTGATCAGACTGACTGTTCAATAATGGAGCATGCAGAGATATACGCAATATCCATGGGCAAAGTTACTTCAGATGATGACACTTCTGATTCAGAGCCAGAACCATACAAGCCATACGAGCATACTTGTCTTATCTCAGCTACTGAAGAGTCAGAATCAGAAGACAAGGAAATGGAAGAATCTGAACCAGATGAAGAAATAGAAGAGGAGGAAGATCCAGAACAGGATGAAGAAGAAGAGGAACAACCTGAAACAGAACCAGAGGAAGAGGAGATAGAAGAAACGGAACCAGAAGAAATGGAAGAATCAGAGCCTGAGGAAGTATATCAGTCCACACCACCTCATCAATACCTTCCTGACTCATATTTACCTACAGCAGAGATTATGCGGATCGAGAACCTTGAAAACTTCATCCCTCTGTCATAAGATGAATCAGATGAAGATACACTGACTAATTACTCTCATGATGCAGAATTTGGTCTCACCATGGAGAAACTCATTGCATCAGCTATTGATCCCAGCAAACCTCTCATTTCTCCCCGACTTGACGCTCTGCTGAATATTGAGAAGATTATAGCCTTATCCGCACAGCAACCAGAGCTTCGAGACAAACTCTTGAGAAAGATTGCAGCATATAAAGCATCCTGACTTCCCCAAAGGATTCAAACCTTTGACACATCTGCACCTCGAAGTCAGTTCGAGAAGGGAAGTACCTCCGGATCTAGCCGCGATTCTGATTCTCAGGAGGAAAAAGATATCGAGATGGATTCCTCTCAGCCGATATCTCAGATAACTGATGACACCCTTCCACAGTCCAATACTGTTGAGTTCCCTGATTTCCAGGCTAGGGATACTCCAGCTAAGGAGTGTGATGACGATGACATCATCTATATTGATGTTGCAATAGATATTCGGTCTGTCCGACTTCTTGCATCTTCGACTGTTCCCGCTTCTCCCCAAATTCCGACTATCTGCAACCATGAGGAAATGATAAGTGCTATTGAAGAATTCGAAAATGACATACCTATGATGACAAACATTATCATTAACTCCACCAATGATTACACTCCACACCAAAGGAACCTGATTGAGGAAATCATAGCCGAATCTGAGGTCAACCAAGCCGAGAATTCCCAAGATTACAGATTCTTCCACAACCGCCTAAATGCCTTTGCCGAAGACCTCGCTGCTCAGTTGCTACGAGAGCACCACACTACTGGACTAACACCTGAGGAGCTAGAGTTCTTTGAAGACCAAAGACACATGTACAGGAAGATCTATGACACGCTGTTCAGATCCGCATTTCCATATTCTGCTGAGCAACACGAGTTCTTAAATTCTTATCGCAGCAATATGTACAATGCTATTGGGAATCCCGACGCAGACATAGACATTCGGTTGATGAATGATCTTAGGGGCCTTCTAGATTCTATGGCTAGGAATGATCATATCGACGAGACTTCTCCTCATAGGTTCTACATTGACTGCACCATCGAGTACCACGCTCACAAGATTGCCGAAGACCTCGAGTAAGTAAGTTCTGACGAGAGGACGCATGACATCCCTCCTTCTATACCTAAAGGTTCGATGGTTAACATCGCGAACTTCCTCACTGATCGAATCAAGGAAATCTTCGCTGAGGTGCTGGATGAAGATCATAGTCAAATATTCAACTACGGATTACGTGAGGTTTACGATATAGTAAACAATACCTTCAAGAACTCAAACCTCACGTTTTCCCACTATCAGACTCACCTACTCCAAGAGATCCATGAGTCAATCCGAGAACTTAGAGGAAACTCAAGCATTGCAAATCACGAGACTTTACACCTGCAGTTCTTTGGATTCATGGACTCTCTTAGATGACAGCATCCTGAACGAGAGATGATCGAGGCTGATGGATTATCTTTTGTAGATTCCCGAGGAACCATCTCCAAAGCAGTAAAGGAGATAACTTGGGACCTTCTACCCATGAAAAGGGTTGCTGAGAATCATCTTAAAAGCTTCCCTATCTTTTCATCAGAGATTCCGAACATCGTCGACATCATCGCTCGCCATTTTCTGAGGATCTACCCACGCAACCCCAGGATTCCGCTTCTGAGCACTTCCGGTCCTGGAGGTTCCAGCACCAACTAATCTAAAGGAAGGCAAAGTCGAGATCTCGACTCTAAAAAGCAGCGCTTCTCGGGAGGCAACCCGTGCAATAAGACGTGTAGAGAGAACAGTGTCAATAAGTGAAGATATATCTCTGACTATCCTTCACACTTGGTCGTCACCAAAACACTTTTCTGATATTACAACTCATTTGCAAATAAACCACTCGTCTCAGAAATAAGGAAATCAATTTGAAAAATGATAATTCATGTGTTTCGAGCATTTGAGGTACTTGCATACTACTTTTATGCATTATGCTCAAACCCGTTTAAAAACACATGTTTTAGAAAAATGATTTGTAATAGAAAACATCTTTTCAAGTTCTGAGACGGTGATTTATCTTTTCATTTGCAAATACTTTGAGTTTGTAAACTGGTACGACCAACGTGTTCACACTTACGAGATTGATTCACAAAAGAAATAATGGATGGAGAAAAACCAATAGCAAGACGCTTAAAGCTGTGCCGCTCTTCATGAATGCAGAAAAAGATCTTGGCAACATCTCTTTTCAGCAAATTCAAATTCTCAGCTTCTTTGCTGCTCGCTATCTGGGGAGTGTCTTAACCTTTACTCTCTTTTGTTTATGATTCTGTTTATTATTTGCTTTGTTAGTTTGTTAAAGTAGTCTATACTCTATCCTAAGCTTATCACTAAGTGTGGGATTCCAGCCCAAAACAAACACTTGAGAAACATTTTCTTACATGTTCAAACTCTAAGTGTGGGATTTTACTTCCAGTAAATCTCAACTCAAGAGAACATTAGGGACAATGTTCCTCTAAGTGTGGGATATCAGGTATAGAATACCTTGGTTACTTTTCTTTGATTTTTAATGTCCGAAATAGTAAACTCAGAAAATGTTCCTCAAATTTTTCAAAAAGTATGAGCTAAATCTATTGATTAACTCTGCTGATTTTGAGCCAAAATATCTTTTGAGAGGAGCTATTTTCAGATGTGAGTAATATATTTCGGAGTCTAGGGAAAATAAGGTAGAAATTGCTTAAGCAAGAAATAATAATCTGATGGAAGCATGACGAAGCACATACAACCCTATTTGCAGTGAGGTATCTTGAGCCTAATAGCATTCATCTTTAATGCTTCACTATTCATTTCTTGTGTGTGCCGATGCATGCATCTCTGAATTAGAACTTGCTCTTGACATACGTTTCGAAACCACATTGGTGTGTACCGTACGCGGTATAGGTGCAATTAGATGACCTTGACATTCCCTAGGATTTGAACCCCTTTTTACATATCTCTTCAAGCCCAAAACCCTTCCGATACTCATTTTTAGTATCGATGATCCACCTAGTAAACCCTGTTGAGCCTAAACCTTTCGTTTCATAAAACCCTCAATAAACCCTACTTCCCAAAATATTCCCAAACTTATCTTAGAATTTCTGAGGTTATGAAGAACATCTTTTAGAATATCCGGTTCACTTATCCTACCCCTTCGTGCTCTCAAAAAGATTGAAGAATCCTTGGTGTGTAAAATTGACACCGCGAAAAGACTCGAAATGTTCAAAATAAGGGATTTCTGAAAGAATCAAAAGAAGAAAAATATCCTTGGAAATTCTCTGGCAAAGAAATTCTGAAGAAGAAAAAAAAATAGAAAAGTATAAAAGCAGAAAAAGAAAATAAAAAGAAGAAAAGAAAGAAAAATAGTTCCACAAGAATAAATATTAAAGTCCTTTGAAGTATCATCCTCACAAGAAGATCCTGATAGAAGACCAAAAGCTACCTCTCTCTCCGTTCTGAAATAAAGTTGTTCATGATCTCAGTTGTTTTAAGATAAGCAACCCCTACAACCCAAAAATACCACTATCCATACTCTTTACCCCTCATCAAACACTACAACCCTCATGAATGTCTTGGGATAATTAGCACCGTCCTCACCTAAGTGGTGGAGATCCGATTCTCGACCAAGCCTATGACGATGAGTGCTGCATGACTGGCTATTTGAGCGATTTCGTTTGTTCTAGATTGATAGGAAACCCGACACACTTTGAGTGAATTGAGTGACCACCTTTTGTGAGATCGCCTAGTCATGTGTACTCCAAGATCATGAGATTTGGATGTATGCCTAAGAGAATCTTTTCTTGTTTAAGGAAGGATCATCTTATCTTTCCCTAAATTCCTGAAACTATCTTATTTGCATTTGACAGTGATAACTCTTAAAAATGTTGAAGCTCACTCTAAAAAAATGTTTTAAAATGTTTTCAAAAACTGAGTGTTGCTTGAGGACAAGCAACGTCTAAGTGTCGGATAACTTGATGTGACACAAAAAGTCATGTTTTCAAGGCCATTATTCCACACTTTTTGGGCACATCTTTAGTGAAAACATTCCAAAAAAATCATTATTTACTAAAATTCACTAAAATGCTCAAAATATAGACGTTGCTACAAAAGTCAGTAAAAACATCCGAATAACGAGCAAAACGGAGCAAATAAGCAGCAACCAATTCTCGCACCCTCATTTATCCTATGATAAACACATTCTAACCTTATGATATGTTTTAATAGGTAAAATCGAGATGAGAAAATCAAGAATCATGCAAATCAGATAAAGAACGGAGAAGACAGGACGGTTACAAACTCCTATAAAGTGATTTCGGCTATGCTAAAGTTATACACATCCAATTTCAGTGAGATTGGCACCATTAGAAGCGTAAAAGAATTACGAAGACACAGGCAAAAGAATCAGGTCAAACGGAGACATAACGAAGGAGATACGGACATTTTAAGCAACAAACGAAATCAGACGGAGACCGTATACGGCCTTGGCAACCGTATACGGCCCTTCATAGACCGTATATGGACTTTAGCACACCGTATACGGCCCTATGAAGGCCGTATACGGCCCCCTTACCCCATATGCTGCCCGTTTGTGCTTCGTTTGCTTGTACGTGCGTGCTTCGCGACTTGTACGGCTGATTTCAAGCTTTGCCTATAAATAGGAGGTCACCCCTCCAACATTCCACACACCTCACCATTCCACACATTTATCCATTTCCACTTTCTCTCTCACACACTCTCTCTCTCTCTCTATTCTCTCTTTTCTTTCTTTCTCTCTCTAGAATTAGGGTTAGGTCTAGTTAGTTCTCAGTTAGTATTTAACTGAAACTAACGGAGGGGCTACTTTTGTAATAGCGTAGGGAATAGTCCAGGGGCTTTTATTGTAATATTGTCAAGGATATTGCGGAAGTTCTGCTTGTACTCTCTCTCTAAACGCTTATTCAATCTACGCTTCATTAACAGTTACTTCTTTCCTTATCTGTTATAATGATAACTAGATCATAGCCCGCAAATTTGCGGGGTTTTACATATATTTAATACAAAGTTTTATATTATATTTTTTCTTTTAATACGTACTCGCAGCTTTGTGGGATGAGACCTATTGTTATACTAATGTAATAAGAATAATTACTTGATTGTTTGATAATGCGATTATCATTGTCTTTCAATAGTCCGCAATGCCATTGTATAGTTAACATTAACACTCTCATCCGTTTATTGATGCGTCACTCATTTAGGTGAGCAAGCCAATGCCTAATAAGTACACTCGGCCTAAATAAGTAACCATTTATTGCATGTAAGGCAAATGTTGATCAGTGTTAAACCTCCTAAAAACATGGTGATTAAGTAATATATATATATATATATATAGGTTTTCTTATAATATTTAAAGGAGATATTAAAGTTGCCTCAATACTTTAATATAATTTTGCATAAGAATAATATTTATATACGGTTATAAGAATTTATAGATCATCATAGACGACTTTTTGTGAATAATATTTCAGACAATAATCTTGACATTGAACAACAGAGGCAACTATCACAACCACTATGTGATCTATGCTCTCACCTTTCCTAAATAAACAACATTGCTTTTCAAACCCAAAATGTTTGGGGCAGTGATGCCTTTTAAAGATTATAGTATCATATTTGTATATAGAATATGATAATAACCTATTAATCATCCAGAGATGAAACAACTCAACTTACCAATTCATAAATTAATTGGGTTCGAATTGCCACCCCTAAGTTCAAATATCACTTAACCCACTTTTTAACTTTATAGATAACTAATGTATATATATGATTATAATAACTCTTACTTCTAAAAGTTAAAAGAATTGTATCGAATAAACACTACTTAAGAGATTGTAAGCTTTAGAATAGACCGTCAAATTCAACGAATTCTCAACCCATTTGAGTTTACTCATTGTCCCATTAGAGGTAAAATATGACCCTAAGTAACTTACTTCTAAGTAAATGTGCTGAGATTCTTACCTCCAACTGGATTCCAACGAAATATAAATGGAGAAAACAATGTACAAGTTTGGAACATCTGAGCTGACCAAATGGTAACCTTTAAGCATGTTTTTATGCATCAGTATACATATATTGCAACACAGAGTCTAAAAATTTACCTTTTAAGTAGAAAAGCATGCATCAGTATAATAAGTAAACCAAATTTAACATAATATTTTATATTAAAGGATGTATTGTGTCATATTAAAGGATGTTCTGTTAACAATGTATCGTAGCATGTATTTTAGTTAAAGTTGTAAATATATTATATTTTTTTTGACTTTACAAACGAACACTTAAGTACTAATTGTGATGATAAAGTAACAGTTGTAAAACATTAACCAAAAGTTTATATAGACCTTTAATATATTGTAAATATATTCTAAAACATTAACCTAGCAATATATTTGAAGGTGGCAAGAGAAAATGGTTAAAAGTCACTCCATTGACGGGTCATAGAACTTGAAGAACACAAGTGAACTATAATGCAAACCTGGGTCACTATGAGATTATGAAAACTTAATATTCATATTCGATATATGCTACAAACCATTAATATTGGAAAAAAAGGTTTGTGCAGTTGAATATGCAAAGAAATAAATTATTTATTATACTATAAGTGCATAACACATCATTAAATTCATCTCATGACCTCTCTTTACAATGCAGATTCGTAGTTAAATTTTACACCACACACTCATAATATAACTAATACTATTACCATCCATCATGTATACTACCTCTACATTTACATCATTCATTGCTTCAAAGAACATCACCCTTTAACTTCAATTTTATCTAGCCATCAGCCTATACATTAAGAAAGATAGTTAAACACTTAACCCATCAACCCATTTTAGCATTATGTCTGTACGACCCCACTATCCAAATAAGTTACTATGCACACTTTACAATATCCAATTTAGTAACATCCAAAACTAATAATCGTCTTCTTGTAATATACGCTAGGATCCAACAATCAATTCTATATTCAATTAGTGTATAGATTCAAAGGGAATGAAATAAAAACATATCTAAACCAACATTAAAAGATATTTTCATACATAAGTGATGTCAAGTAGAGAGCTTGAATCCTTCGACATCATGAAGTAAAAATTTCCTAGATAACCATCGATATCAGCCAACTCCCACGACGGATACATCATTCCATCCACCTAGTCAACCACCATCAATTTGGAACAGTCAAAACACCCTTGTAAACTCGGCAACTCAATGATCTGACCCAACTCGTCACCCGGGCTGCCCGAATCACTCCATATATGTAAATTTATATTTATTATTATTGTTTAATTGAGAGAGTATAAACTATGAGCCAACAATTACAAAATACATAATGAATCAAAAAACCAAGCAACTCTAAAACTCAATCACACTAAACAATTCGCCCCCCAAGTGATGAATCAAAACATAATTAGATGAATCGAGGAATATGACCTATACAAACTTGTGTCGCTGGAAAACTATAGAATGAGAAAAGTTATGGTACCTGCATTTGAAAGTTCACAAGAGAAAAATAAAAGGTCAACTTAACTTAAAAATCTTGACTAAAGTGCTTCTAGCCTAAAAATAGAGTCTCATAGCTTATAAGAATTCATAATGACTGTATGATATATTTATCCTTGATTCTTCCCATAACTACATAAGTATTCACATTGCCTGGACTTGCATATATTAACATTAGAAATTTCAAACATATAACCTATAGATAATAGAAAGCATTCTGATAGTATAGAAATAGAAAGCATTCCGATAGTATAGAAATAGAAAGCATTCCATCCATTTCCTTAATGGGTCAAAATTGCCACCTTTAGTTAAAACCATCATGCCCCTTTCGAATAAGCGACGGCACATACCTAACTATTGTGAAACAACATAAAAAGGTTATCACCTAACTATCACGATAAAAATCAAAGCGAGCATATAAAGTGACCGTACAAAAAGAAAGTGGAAAAAAGGTAAAAGGACAGAATTGTTGTATATAATAAACTTAAGCTTAGTTTTTCTATCACAAATGGTACCACAATAATACTTTAACATATACAGATTTTGGTTCCACCATGATAGAAAAGCGATTGCAGACTAAAAATGTTATGAAATTTCTGTGACTTTGTTTAAAGAATTAATCATCATCTTTCAATATTTGATACAGCATGCTGTAGTGAGCTTCTTTGAAATGTTTGTCTTCAATATATGCAGTCTTCCACAAGAAATCTTTAGTTATTTTATTTTTTAAAACTCAAAATGTACATCAGTAGCATCATGCTCGTAATAACCAGTCTACTATAATAGTTTCATTTAACTACGCTAGTCTAGAGCAGAGGACTATTTAAATAATTACACAAGCCGCAAATACTCTGTCCTATTATTATCGTTAGTTATATGTATAAATTCAGCAAGGAGTGAACCTATATCCTGCCCAACTTATGAGTTATATAAAGAGAATCAAAGGGCACTTTGCATAGACCCTATGGAGTAACTCAGCCCATGACCGCATAAGGGATTAACTTGAGAGGTATATCTGGCAAGCCATGGTTCGCCTACATGAATATACTTAATTGGTAAAGTCAAAGGGGGGTCTGCCTTTGATATTCAAAAAGTGTTTGTCGGTCATTCCAACCCAACACGATCCACTCTACTTTACCCAACAGGCCAACCCGCCCACCTTAAGACACCTAATTAACGCGTCTATATTTTCAATATGCAGCGAAGTAATAATTCTCTAACCATTGTGTAATTTCAGTGCTTCTTCTCCATCTTCTATTGAACTTGAAGATAAATTGGATTAAAGTTGAGATCATAACCTCAAAGTTTCCATCAATGATCACATGCTGCCTATTCTGTGCAACAAAATTTTGGTCCCCTATTAGATTAAAAATTATGATAAATGATTCAATTTAACAGTTGTTACTTGATATTTTCAGAAAAAGAGGGAAAAAACAATGCATAACATATCTTTGATATTAAATTGACATAAGATTGATTATGATGATGATAAACTGAATTATCAATGAACAACATGATCTTCTAAACATCAAACGGACATTTTAAGCAACAAACGAAATCAGACGGAGACCGTATACGACCTTGGCAACCGTATACGGCCCTTCATAGACCGTATACGAACTTTAGCACACCGTATACGGCCCTATGAAGGCCGTATACGGCCCCCTTACCCCATATGCTGCCCGTTTGTGCTTCGTTTGCTTGTACGTGCGTGCTTCGCGACTTGTACGGCTGATTTCAAGCTTTGCCTATAAATAGGAGGTCACCCCTCCAACATTCCACACACCTCACCATTCCACACATTTATCCATTTCCACTTTCTCTCTCACACACTCTCTCTCTCTCTCTATTCTCTCTTTTCTTTCTTTCTCTCTCTAGAATTAGGGTTAGGTCTAGTTAGTTCTCAGTTAGTATTTAACTGAAACTAACGGAGGGGCTACTTTTGTAATAGCGTAGGGAATAGTCCAGGGGCTTTTATTGTAATATTGTCAAGGATATTGCGGAAGTTCTGCTTGTACTCTCTCTCTAAACGCTTATTCAATCTACGCTTCATTAACAGTTACTTCTTTCCTTATCTGTTATAATGATAATTGCTATTGTTGTTATGCTAGATTTAGGACCTGTTATTATGCGTAGTGAGTAGTTTCCCTGTGTGTTTGTTATGATGTAGTTAGTTTATATATGTGTGGGGTGATGCTACTTTAAATATATGATTGGGATGATAACATTATGAAACAACGGAGGTAACGTTATACAGAATTCATTTGTATAGCGCCGGAATCATCACTTATGTGTGTAGTACGGAACGTGGAAGCTATGAAAGTCGTGGGCACAATCCGTTGTGGAAGTAATGATCCTAATTATATTATATGATGAAAACCGGTGATTTATTTACCTTGTATTTATGAATTTCTAAACCTAATCGCCTTTCCTCCAATTAAACGTGGTTAGAACCTTTATGACAAGGAGTCGCAAACCTTGATCAAACGGTCACTACCTATCTATGTTTTCTGAAACTGTAAACATGGTCTGAATTGCGTAGCTGTGGAAATACTGTTTAAAACCTTTCGTATAGTACACCGTAAATCAATCAGGGATTTATTGGAAAATAGTGAGGGCTGGTTTATATCATAGATGGTTGGGCTTTAATACAAACTTAGTTTAAACTAGTCTAGAGTGACCATAAAGTATGTGACCCCGGAAAGACCACGATAAACGGCACTGTACTTCATGTAACGTTGGAAACACCTCTGGTGGAGTACAAATACGTAGGAGCTAAGGAAATGTCGGTGGTTGAAGACTGTGTCACATCCTGGTTTAACTTCAAAGCTGTGGAAATGTTTGATCGCACTGTACACCGTTAGTACACCTAAAGATCTGGAACACTGTGGAAATGCTTAATTGCACTGTACACCGTTAGTACATCTCGGGTCTGGAAAACTGTGGAAATGCATAATCGCATTGTACACCGTGATGAAAGCTCTAGACTAAAATATAACCATTAATATAAAGTTAATAGTTACCAAACCAAGTCTTAACCTTAAATGCCTTGTTTGACTTCGTTGTCCCCGTAGTGTTAAGAAAGGTTGGAACCTTAGTGGGTATGTTACTCTATCTCATGCACCCAGGAACTAACATTCCAAGAAGGGTCGTTACTCCGTCACTGGATAACGTTGAAGAGTTGAGCATCCTCCTCCGATCATACTCAATTTGGCCTAGTACTCAGTGACATACTGATTGGTCTCCCCAATCAGTAGGGTACTAGTATTTACACTACGAACAATAAAGCTCAGGTAAGACACAAACCTTTAAAAAGACGTTTTCATATCAAAACCCTAGCATCACCCCCGCATAAACTAACGAAGTCATAACAAACACATCTCCTCCATACTGATTTCTACCCTATTTCTGTTTTCCATTTATTTATTTTTTATTTAATTGCTTTAAATTACGGACCTAAGTAACAAAAACCCACTTAAAACTCTGTTTTAAAAATCCCATCACTAAAATAAACAACTTGTCTTGATACTTCTGTTTCACAATACGATTAGCTTGAAGAACGACCCTAGGTCATACTACTGCTATATAGCCGTAGTAAACTTAGGTCCCCAGCTTTACAAATTTAAAACACCCCACTGCCGTGTCCTCCTTCCGTTGCGTTGACGACCGTGTCGGATTGAGGCGCGACAATCCGTAACAATTATTCATCTTTAGATTGCGAACATTTTGAGGTATATCACAACAAATTTCACCGATTAAATAACTCGAAATCGAAATTTTTAATAAATTAGGGTTTCGGTTTAATGTTTGATCGATTCACGTAGATTAATGGAGTGTTAGAACACGAATCCTTAGGTTTAATGTTAAACGAACCGTAATAAACGTGAATGTATCGATTGATCGTGTTAAAACTAACAAAATCATCGATTTTAAGTTTAAACTCGCGACGTATGTTCATCAAACGAGTTGAGTTTACAATTCAACTCGCAGCGAGTTGAACTAATAAACGAGTTGACTTCTGATCTGGCGAGTCGACTTCAGATGTTGACTTGATTGACTTCGCGAATCGAGCTAACTTGCGAATCGACTAACGAGTCGAAGTTGCGAGTTGACTTGATAGGCGAGTTGAATCAATTGCGAGTTGAAATGCGAACCGAGTTGAATTCGATTCGCATATGGTATTTCTGCGAGTCCAGAACTTAGATAAATTTTTAAAAGTTTTTATAAATGTTAAGGCTTTTTCAGTAATAACATTTATAACATGGATTTGTCGTAAATTATATATGGTTATATCGAAAGTCTACCAATTCAAGATGTAATTGAGTGGCGTGTCCTAATTTTATATTAGCGGTATAATATATAGATTGGTTTTATAAAACGTTAAAGACTTGAGAATGTCCTATTAACAAGTAATTAAAGGAAATTACATATTGGACTTACGACTTATTAGTTATAAGTTATATATGTTACATATTTATGTATACGACTTGAGACAATTAAGTAACAAGTTATATATATAATTTAAAACTAAGATGTTTGATGATTACATTTTCATAATATGTTATAGTTTAAAATCTGTTAACGTGCTTTAAAATTGTTGTTGTCATTTGTGTTTTTATAGATATGGCACGACAATTCGACAAAGGTCACAACATTCTTGTTGATCTGGATGTACGTGCAAAGGGAGCTAGCAAAGTAGCTCAGGTGCTTACATTTTTGGCACGCTCACGTATTCGATATGCTGTTACAGCATCTCCACCTATTTCTCAGGCGATTCTGACTGATTTCT
The DNA here is from genome assembly GCA_949592205.1 of Helichrysum umbraculigerum. Classification (NCBI taxonomy): domain Eukaryota; kingdom Viridiplantae; phylum Streptophyta; class Magnoliopsida; order Asterales; family Asteraceae; genus Helichrysum; species Helichrysum umbraculigerum. The sequence goes on along the minus strand of CATIUR010000007.1, from coordinate 20,874,260 downwards.
GGACGGATATACATTATGACGAATAGGTCAATCCACCAGAGATTAGAACAACGGTCAATAATCAACCGATTGTTTTTACGGCTGGTAATCTTAGGGAGATTTTACAGCTTGGTACGGAAGAGCAAGAGAATGGGGATTTGGAGTATCCCATGGATTTTATCGAGGGAGCTATTGGACGTACGGGATATACGGGTGATAGGCGCGGACGTCAATTCCAGAAGCCTCTGGTTATTGGACAATGGAGGTTTCTATGGCATGTGATGAATACAGTTTTTGCACCAAAGAAGGGAGGTTTCGATGAGCTAAGCCCTGCCCTTGTATCAGCTGTACTGTCCCTGGTTTATAACAAACCATACAGTTTTTGTGATTACATTTTTGGAGAGCTGGCTAGACAGATTTCGGGTTCTGTCAGATCACGATTTCTGTTTTACCCGCGTTTTTGTATGCTGATCATTAGAGCTCGTCTGCCAGAGCTTGTTATTCCTGAGCCACACTTGCGTGTTGATACTATTGGGCTCAGAGGGTAGAATGCTATGTTTTTGCAGACTGTGAGGAAGGAAGGGTGGTTAAGCCTGAGGAACGACCACTTTTTGGTTATATTGTCGATCCTGACTATGTGACGCTGCCAAATCATGGTTGGCTAGATGTTGCTGCTCCGGCTGCTGTTCCAGAGCCTGTAGTTGATGTGGGTCATGCTGAAGGTCCACAAGAGCTTTTGGAGGATGTGTTGGAACAACCTGTGCATACTGGGGAACAGGTGAACCCAGATGTTGCTGCACAGGTAGTACAGGAGGTGCTAGGTCATAATGACGAGGCACAAGATCCCGAGCTAAGGGAAATTGATCTGTTCTTTGAAATTGCACCGGAGCAGGTATTGTTTCCATTATATAATATTATAGATACTTAGTTGATAGATTACTTTTATTAATCATGCAGTATAATATTATTATATATCTACACTGATATTAGATATTTAGTTAATTGGATAATATTTCTGATTATAAAATATAAATATCATTATATGAACAGGAAGCTGAAGCTGAGGCTGCAAACCCAGAGGTTGCAATACTGAGGGGGAGCAGAGACAGCTAGATAGATCAGTTGTTGTACCGGTTAAGGTATTATATCTGATTAATCTTAAATATATAGAACTTGTATGATAGAGCTTACGCTAATCATAAATGTTTAATATATTCAATATTAGGATTCTGTTAGATCATCTGGAGGTCGTGATGGTGAGACGGCTTCAGATGATGATTCTGAGAATACACATTCTCCTCCTCTGTCTATTTCTGAAAAGAAGAGGAAGGGCAAGAGTATTCTGGAGGAAGGTCCTGAGGAGACTGATACTCCGTTGATGAAACGTCCGAGGACGTTGACTATCGGAGAAGGTTAGTATTAATTATGAAGTTAAATAATCTTAACTTGTTGTTTATCAGGAGTTAAACTGAGACAGTTCATTCTGTATACAGTTGCACAAGATACACCACAGGTAGAGAAGGATACACCGGTGGTTTCTGAACCGATATCTTTACCGCTTCAGGTACGAGATATAAGTTTTATAACTACAAGTGTTATACAATTAATTAGAGTTTGCGACAGAGTAATCAGTAACAATTACTGATTTTAATTGTGTTTAACTTCAGCATGAGATTGCTGATCTAGTTCGTGCGGCTAATTTTCCGACGACCAAAGGAACTAGATTTGCGGCCGGCTTGCTTACGCATGCCTTGTCTCAACCGCATACACCACTGACACGCGATTGGCATATTGAGTCTCTCACACCACCTGGACCTACAACGATCTCTATTACTCCAACGACTGATGCAGAAAGGATTACGTCCTTAGAGTCGAGAGTAAAGGATTTAGAGAAGGTTGTTTCTCAGATTCCGGAGCTGGTGGCGAATAATTTTCTTCTTGGTCAGCAGATACTCAATCAGAATAAAGCATATACAACACTGCTGAAGTCTCATGATACTTTGCTCGCTGATCTCAATCAACAAAGATTGAAGATTTCTTTCTTGGAGCGTTTGGTCTTGACAACGCATTCAGGACAGTCTACTCAGGGGGAGATATTGGCATATTTGGAATCCTGCAAAGAAGATGAGCTGAAGAAGAAGAGAGATTCAGACAAAGACGATGATCCCAATGCACCAGAAGGTGGTGAGCAGACTGGTCCTTCAAAGACTGGTGAACAAGCTACAATTCAGGGGGAGTCTGGTGGTGATTCAAGTGGTGCTGGAGCTGGTACAAGTGCTGATAAGACTGCACCGGTTGATACAGAAGCTGGTAAGATAGCTTAGTATTAGCGTAGTGTAGTAATTATTGGTGTTAATTTGTACTGAATAATTGTAACTTAATATTTTGGTAATATATTCGGCTTGAGATTGTAATTATAAGTTAAATATATTAGAAATTAGTTAAGTTATTTGATTTTGAAAAGTTAAATAAATTAGTGATCGAAAGACTTCCGACTCATTGAGTAGTCGAGAGGCGTGTTCTGATTTATATCAGCGGTCAAAATTTATCTTAACTTAGACATTTTAGACTTGAGAATTTGTATAACTGACAAGTTAAAAATGTGATAACTAGGTAAATGATATATAATTTAAAGATATAATTGAAAGTTAAGTTTTTTGGAAAATATAACAGTTCAATCAAGTCTTGGAAATTATATAAGTTAATTAATGGTAAACATGAATGTTTGGTGATTGTTCAAAAGACATTTTTAATTAAATATTTACTAAGTGTTTGATATAAGACTTTAGAAATCTTAGTTTGATTCAGGGTAATCAATAAAAGATTTAATGAGTTATATAAAATGCGTTTATATTATTAGGTTTAATGATACAAAAGGATTAATAAAGAAATTCTTAGATTGGTTCAGGGAAATCAATGAAGAATTTGAATTATTGATATATTTGTATTTATGTTTTTCTCTAGGAATGGAAATGCTAGATCTATCAGATTCAGAAGATGATATTTTGGATGAGATAGATGAAGATATTGATTATGATATTGAAGAAGGAGAATTCAAACTTCCTGAAGATTGGACTGCGGTATTTGAATCTGTGATAGATGAAGGTGTTGATCTGGATGCAAATGTAGATGAACATGTTGTGAATCCGTCAACGACTGAATTTGTTTTTGTGAATGAACAAGGAGAATCATTTATTGATTTAAAAGCTTTTGAGAATGCTTCTGAAGATTCAGATACTGAAGTTGAAGAAATAGAGAACAAATACAAATATATGGTTGGTAATCCTATGTTTATCCAAGAAATGCTTAAGAAGAAAAAGGAAAATAAGCCACGCATTTTGAAAGAAGTTGATATTACTGGAAAGCGTGTACTTAAAACTGGCATTATTGGATGGTATTATGACTCTGACCTGAAGCTCTTCGCGATCAAAAGGTTTGACGGGGTTCAATATTTTGAGAAGAAGCTTGCAGTGTTTAGTTCGTTGCCTCGATATGAGATTCGAGACTTGGCTAGATTAGATATGATCAATCCGAGTAATGATGATTATGCTAAGTATGTTGAGCGTATCATTAGGACTGAGGGATTATCTATGAAGTTTTTAAAGATTAAGCCAAGGAAAGGAAAAACGATAAAGCTGAACAAACTCAGTCAGAGGACAGGAAGAAGAAGAAGGAAGAAGGTTTATCCAGCGGTCAAATGCATTAAGCAAATACCTATGAAGAATATGCCTCAGAATATTTTGGGAAAATTAAAATATTGGGGGGTAGATGCTGGAACAGGAGAAGCCTTTGAAGCTGATGATGATTATCCTGATGGCGAAAAAGAGATTCTTCATGTTTATGATCACAGACACCTGATGAATTTGTCAAAGGCGGATCTGATTATGTTATACAAAAACAAGATCGTTTCTACTATTGCTTGGGGTGATTTAGCACGAGATTATCACAGGATGGTTAAAACATGTATCAAGCTTAAAATTTTTGCAGGTAGTAAGATTTACTCTTGAAAATCAAAGACAAGCGTGAAGATAAAGACGCTAGAGCTATTGTCAAGGGGGAGTCTGTTGGAACATAGTTTGTGACAACAGATCTAGCTTGAAATAGGACTGGTATAATTATTATCATGTTTGTACATTGGTTTAGATTTGTAAATAAATATTTGTTTTGTTAGTAATATTCGTTAAATATATTATTATTGTGTTAAAGTTAGACGAATGTTAAATATGAAATAAATATACGTTTGTTGCGAGTCGAGTTCTCAAGTCGCTGCGAGTTGAGCAGCGAGATAAGAACTGAACTCGCAAAGGATCACAAGGTATTGAGTCTTGTTGGACTTGGGCTGCAAGTTGGGCTGGACTCGCAGGCCCATGCGAGCCGAGACGAACTGAACATATAAATGATTTTCGGTTTAGAAAATCATTAACAATTTTGCGAATTACATCAGACCTGCAATTTCAGTTTTATAAGAGAAAACTTAAACCTAACGGCTAGACTTTGACGTTCTAACGTTTAAAGTTAAGCATTAGTAAACGCGATTACAAACTTATTCGTTGTTAGTAAGATAACATCGTATTGAGGGATTCCGCACCTTAATACTACAGATAACGAAGTTATCGATCCTAAGAACTAGGGACTTACAAAGATTTGTTGCAAAATATTTACAAAAAGATTGTTAAAGCCGATGAACAATCAAAATCATTACATGTGTTAGGTCATGTAATCGACGATGATTATATTGTTGATCTCAACTTCTTCACAAATTCATAGATTTTTAAAATATATATGTCTTCTTATGTTTAATAATATATTATTGTTATTAATTTACTTAATGGTATATTTTGATGTTTTATTCCATTGTTTATTCTTATCTGTTTTTTTTTTTTTGTTTTTTTCCGCACATTTTTCCACTACATGACGTTGTTATTGTGTTCATTGTATGTATTATTGAACTAAATATTTTATGTTGAATTACCATTTGATATGCATACTACTCGCTTCCTTTATGTTATTAATATAGATTAATTGTACATAACTTTTTAGGTGTTTTATAAATAATAAAGTTTGACCTAAATTATTGTATTTAAAGTAACTACTATTGAATTAATATTTAAACGTGGCCTTTCATTAATTGAGTTATATTAATCCCTTGGGCGAACTTAAGTTACTTATAATTATCAAAACTACACATAATAATGGGCTTTCATGTTACTTTTGTTTATGCAATTCAAGTGTAAATTACAAATTCTAGACTTATCCTTTGATATGTACGTCACTTGCTAATCCATTCCTCATAATCTAAAACTTGCATAAACCGCGAGTCCATACACACAAAAACCCACATAACAACCTACTACAATTTCTAAAAACTAAATCTTCAACCAACAACTTCCGTATCTATATTTTTTAGAAAGTTACAATTTCATTGCAACTATATAAGGTTAAACACAAAATTGGTAACATGAAACGTCGGCCCAATCATGAAAATAGATGGACCATAAAGCTAAAAATTAAAACAGATATAAATCACGAAGCCAACAAAAGATTTATAATAAATACGACACATGGGCCAAACAAAAAACAAAATATATTTATATAAATATTATTTTTAGGTCCATATATGTCCAATTACAAAAACAATACATACCATTTAATTTTTAAATATCTAAGTTTATTTAAATTCCCTTCTTCCTTAATTCAATAAAACAATATAAAAAAACATAACCTATAAAAAAATCACCAAAACACTTAAACAAAGCCCGGGTTGCCGCGGGTCTTTTATTTAGTTTATTATTATAACTAGATTATAGACCCGTGTACACACGGGCTTTGTAAGATAAATTTATAATATATGTAATATAAGTATCATTTGTCATTGTTAATATGTAATTGTTAAATGTCAAACTTAGATAAGTAGGTATTAATCATATTATTGGTTAAATTGCGTAATTATAGATTATGTCAGCAAAATACGTAGACAATTATTTATTACGGTGAAAATAAAAATTGTAAAATACTAATGAAATATCCAACAGTACATAAAGAAATAAGAATATTCAGAGTTTGAAAAATGTTAAGCGATAAAATGGTAACAAAGTAGTCGCTAACATCGATCGTAAGTCATCATATTTTCTTGTAAGTATTAAAATAAAAAATTCAAGAGACCGTGATTTTTTTCAATATTTAGCATAATTTCTTTCAATATATTCAATTGATTAATCGAAAGTTTAATAAAATCAATGAAATTGATTATATAATAGGTCTCAATCTTTCAAAAGAGATCAATAACAAAAATTATTGTTTTCATTTATTTGAGCGTTAAATCCCTATATATATATATATATATATATATATATATATATATATAATTTGTTTATGTGAATGTTAAATTCTTATTTTCACACTGATGTCGAATCAAACTATCTTTCGTTTGTGTTAATGTTAGCCCGTGCATACACAGGTATGTTGAATCAAACTATCTTTCGTTTATGTGAATGTTGGCCCGTGTATACACACGTATGTTGATCAAACTATTTTTTATTTATGTGAATGTAAAATCCGTGAATCCACACAGATTTTGAATCAAACTATTTTTCTTTTTATGTAAATGTAAAACCTGTGAATACACACAAATGTCGAATTAAACTATCTTCATTTATTTGAATGTTGAACCAAGCCCGTGAATATACACGGATCTCGAATCAAGCTCTTTGTTTATTTAAATGTTAAGCCGGTGAATATATACACACGAATGTTGAATAAAACTATATTTCGTAGATTTGAATTTTAAATCTTATTTCCCCCTACTTGGGTCTTATTATTCGGTGTATCTTAAACCATATTATTAGAGTGAAACTAATTAGTTAGGAAAAATGCTTTTGTACTTTACATTTTATTATTGTTATTATTAACTACATACATGCATATATGCAAAAGGCTAGCTAGGGTTGATCGTATTGATATGAGAATTTTGGGGTGCAGTATAAAAATGTTGGTCATATGGTGATAAAAACATATAAAACTGATGATGATATAGTCAGTGAATCAGTGAATGATTGAAATATTATTGCTATATTTATGCTAAGAAACGTAATCTTCATATATAACAATATATGTGATAGTTCCATATATAATTAGATTTAATTTTCATTCATATTCATGATTCATAATAACAAATATATTACTCTATTATTTGATTCTTATGAATGAATTGTGAGTTGGGTCTAAAGAAATATGATACTGATAACTATTAAGATTCAATAAACAAATATTGTATATTTAAAGGGTGGTGATATATCCGTTTTTTATGGATCCACCATAATGTACAACTATTTATTCAAATGGTACAACTACTTACTGCACAGACATAGTGGATATATCAAAAATAATGTTGAAAATATCAATACCCATATTTAAATTGCCGCGATAACAAAAAGCTTCGTAAGATGATTTAACAATGTTCACGCTCTTGATTGTGAGTCATTGAGTCATTAGATAGGTATGCATAATTGAAATCTTTTTGTTTAATATATATATATGATTCAAAGTAATAATGAATTATTGGAAATAGTGTAAGATAAAAAATTTTTATTCAGAGTTGAAATATGTTAACTGTGAGAATTCCAATATAGTAGTATTCTTTACAATTTATACATTGTTGTATTTGTAGGCTTGTCATGTTTGTCACAAATAAGCACCTTCAGTCCTTTATATTTATTAATATCATATTTTTTATATAATAATATTTAGTTTGGACCTGTGTATACACATAGATGTCTAACAAATTACAGACGGATGTTGAATCAAACTATATTTTGTTTATGGAAATGTTAAAACTGTGAATACAGACACATATAGAATACAACTATATTCAATCAGTTGTGTTAAACCAAAATCCTAATTGGGATGTCGAATAAAGCTGTCTTCATTTATTTAAATGTTTATCCCCTCAATACACAAAGATGCCGAGTACACACCAAAAATCTTTTGCTCGTTCGTGTGTAAAACAAAAATCAATTACTTTCAATTTATATGCTCCGGATCCAAAACCCATCAATTTTGTGATGAAGGGTAGATTAATTATAGGGAGCTGATAAATCCAAGATGATTTTTACTATTTTCACGGGAATGTATGCAATGCCAGTTGTACAGTACGCATTAAGAGTTGTACATTTCATGTGAACTTAGTAAAAAACATCTTGGATTTATCAGCTCCCTTAATTATATAGTGAATAAATAGACGGGATTTTGGATAATTATAATTTTAATATACAGATAGCATAAATGTAAATTGCTTCGTTTATTACTTTATTATTATTATTATTATTTTAATCCATACTTGATAATTGTAAGATTAAATAAACATATATTTATATACATAAATTTAAATTTCCGTGGTTTTTTTTTTTAATTTTATCTAATTAGAATGTGGTTTTTTTTTTTTTTTTTAATTTTATCTAATTAGAATTTTTAGTGGGTTAAAGAAATTTGATTGGTTAATTGGAGGTTGAGTAAAATTAAGAAATTTGATTGGTCAATAGGGGTTGATTTTAAGCAAAATTGAGGAGAATAAAGTTTTCTTTTATTAATATTTAAATAGATAGATAAAAAGGGGGAAAATGGAATAGGAAAAAGAATTGTAGCTGCAATGTCTCGAACTTGCATGCCGAAGTTAAAAAGGACGGGGCCAACCACTCCGCAACTACCTTGTTTTCTAACGCTTTCGTTAATATTAGTTTTAATAGTTGAAAACTGTTGGATTGCCACCAATTTAATTAAATTGCACGTGTCGATTTTGGACGGAAAAGCCTCACTTTCTATAGATAGATAGATATAGTGTGTGTGGTCAACTACCGGTCGTACTGATCGTAATATATCCAAAAAGAGAGCGTATTTTCACCAAGAGACCTTATATATAAACATGATAAGCAAATATAACATAAGATACATCCATATTATAAACACAAATCATGAGTCTCCCAATATTTTTCCTTCTCCTAATCGCCACCACGGCAGTAGCGTTTCCTAACAACTTAATCCACTTGCTAAAGCCCCGTTCCGGCTCTGCGGGCCACAAACATTCCGGCCTCAACTGCTTGAGCTGGCGCCTAGCTGTCGAGACCAACAACCTCCGAGATTGGAGCGAAGTTCCAACATCTTGTGAAGACTACGTTGGACATTACATGCTCGGAAAACAATATCGCCAAGATTGCAATATTGTCGCCAACGAAGCCTACGGATATGCTAAAGGACTTAATCTAACCAAAGACGGCAAGGACATTTGGGTTTTCGATATAGATGAAACCACACTCTCTAATATCCCATATTACGCTCAGGACACTGTTGCCTTTGGGTAAAACTCATTTCACATTAGTCGAATTATCTGTTTTCATATCCTTAATTTTCCTTTTATTTTTTTTATTTCGGACATTATGTACAACAGTAACTCAAAAATTAATAAGTTGCAGGTTTGAGTATGTATATAAAAGAATATATCTTTTGGTTTTTTTATTTGGTTTGCCATCAATATGCAGGGCACTACCATATAATGATACTGCATTTAACGCTTGGGTGGCAGAAGCAGTGTCACCGGCGATACAAGCTTCTCTTAAGCTATACAAGAGATTAGTAAAGCTAGGGTTTAAGATCGTGTTTCTTAGCGGAACAGATGTTGCTTATACGGAAGCTCGAATCAAAAATCTACAAGCAGTTGGTTATACTATTTGGGAGAAGCTCATTCTTAAGTAAGTCAATAGTTACTCTGATTGTATATTGGATTTACTTAACTCGGTGACCATTATCAGGAATTTTATTTTGTTTCATATTATTGGATAGAAGTTTACAAGTGTTTGAGAAATATGTGCAGGGGAGTCGGCGATGGTGGCGGGGTGGTGTACAAATCGAGCAAAAGGAAAGAACTAGTTGATGCCGGTTACAGGATTCGAGGAAATATAGGTGATCAATGGAGCGATTTACTTGGAAGCAACCCCGGTGATCGAACGTTTAAATTGCCTGATCCTATGTACTACATTGGTTAAATTACTTCACAAATGAATCAAAGAGTGATTGTTTAAATTTTTATTAATTAGTTGCAAAAATAAGAGAGTAGGATCTTAATAAAGTCCACTCATTCTATATGTATCATTCTGAGTTTGTAATATTATGAAATTTGTAGTCTAAATGAGGAATTTTTAGTATTAATTTTTCTATCCTAAAATTGCACTTCTTCTGATCTTTCATTTGAGTTTTGGATCATCCATCAACCCACAAAATGTCCATATATACTCCGGATAAGATTTACAGTACCAGAGAAGAGAAGCAGCAGGGTTGGATTAGTGGCTGAGTCCTTTGCCTCTGAACAAGAGGTCAGGGGTTCGAATCACATCCCCTGCAAAAGGCCGGAGGTCCTTTCTACCTTTAGGTAGAACTCTAAGCAGCCTGTCTACCTTAAGGTAGGGGTAAGGCTGTCTACATCTATACCTCCCACATACACCGTCCTAGACGGTATTGGACCCTAACCCGCGGAAGGCGGTATGGGATGTTACTTACTTACTTAGAAGAGGAGCCAAATAATAGATGACCAAATTCATGATTGTGTAAATAAGTCAAACTTATGTTGGGGTGTGTTTAATAAACAGTGTTAAACATTTCTTCAACAATTACATGTGTGCTTGCCTTCATAAAAAGAAACTAACACAAGACTTAAAGAATGTCACTTGATTTTGCTCCTCTTTTGCAACGCGTTCCCTTCATACATATCCTATGGAAGCATTTCGCAGAAAAAAGTTACATCATTTATTCATCCTTTTATCAAAACTTATATTGTTATGTTTGATTATATTCAAATAAATAGGGGATAGCGCGTGAATGTACTAAACTATATAGCCCAAACTCTATTGTGTACCCAACTTCATTGACAAGTTCTAAACTAGGATTTAAGGCTTATGCTTGGCCAACAAGATAGGATCGATGATTAATGGGGTTAGCGTGTGGAACTGGCCACTATCGTACGATAAGTTAGGAGTAAGATACCGGTTGTGGAGTATTCGTGTCGAGAAAGGAGTTAATAAGCAATTACCCTTCAGTAGATGAACATAAATCTAATTTTTTGGAGTGAACTTACAGCTTTTTTATGATGGTTTGTTCACGCAATTATTGAAGAGTCAAATGATTCATGTTCCTAGGAGATTTTTGTACAGCGCATCACCAACCCGAATACTGTGATTTCAGGCTGAAGAAATTAAGATGGCTGCAATGGACGAATTTTTGTATAAATAGAAGGAAGTATAGACACCCCCCCTTAAATCATTATTTTTTCTGCATTTTGTACAGTTCTGATCAAGCTTATACAAGGGAGGTGATATATATATATATATATATATGTAATAGAGGTGACAATTTTAGACCCATTGGTTAATTATTGGTCAATTTAGTTAATATTTAGAAGGGGATGGTTTTGATGGGTCTCCTCACCATTTTTTGGATGGGTCTAAATGAGTTTTTCAATATAACCTTAACCAACGGGTTTAGCAGGTACATTTTTTTTTTTCACCTCATTTCATTTTTCTCATTTTTCACTCAAAAAAAAAAGTTTGGTGAAAACCCGATGGGTCGATCCGACCCGAGACCCATTTGATCCAGACCCGTTTAGACACATCCTTCTAAATGACTCATCTAGTTCCGGACCCATTTAAACTCAAACTCATCTAGACCTGTGACCCGACCTGACCCATTCATTTTGCCACTTATAATATATATACACACCAAATAAATTGATTCAAACACCAAAATCATGTTATAATATACTTGTACAGTGAGCTATAACTGTTGTACAATATGGTGCATGAAACAATTTTGATGTTGTATAATCACCCAGTCACGCGCGTGGATCAATCTTCTGGTTAAATATTTAACAACTTGACTTAGTACCTTACAATATCTATCTATCTATACTATATATTAAAAAGCTCACAGTTTTGTTGATGCAAATTTGATCTATCCCCTTCTAAGGTATGTTGACGTACGTGGCTTCACGTGGTGTTTCCGTTGATGTAAAAATCAAATTTCACATGCATTAAAATCCTTCGCTAATTAATGAGAAATTTGCGTTAATTACTAGTGAGTTCCTTGCAATTTGATATCACATATATCTTGTTCATTCTTTCAAACACATGATAAAGCTAATATAACATAGTTTTCGGACTCAAGAACACCAAACCATGTTGTATTCTACACCTCTAATTCTAATATTAAACTAACATGAATATTCAAATCCCTACCAGTGGCGGAGCCACGTAGAAGGTAGGGGTAGCAGTCGCTACGAGTCCTTTCGTTATACGCAGTGTAAATTTCATATAAAAAATGCATTTTTTGTTGAATTTCTTCGTTATGCTACGGGTTAACAAAAATTTAGATACTCCTACTACTGGTCACCCCAAATCCTGAATCCGTCACCGATCCCTACAATAATCATATTGCACGTTACACATAATATAGTAAGAACATATTACATAGCTTAGTGCCTTATCGTAACAATGGTTGGATTAGTATAGAATTCTGACATATCTTTTAGTTGAGTACACTTTTTTGATACATAAACTTTTAAAAAGTCAATATAAATTGATATATAAGAGATTACACATAAATTACAAGAAAATCAAATAAAAAATAAAAGCAAATAAATTATTACAGACCTTGAAAACCAACCACAAAAAAAGAAGACGACAAAAATAGGTTAACAACCATATTATTCTGCAATATAAAAAGAACGACGACAAAATTACCATTTTAAAACATGTATAAGACACATATTTATCTATTTCTTTTTTATAAAAATGTGCCCTACTGGTTAAGAGAAATAACTCTAACACTATATTATACTCCCTCCGTCCCAATTTTATTGTCCCCAGACAAAAAACACGCAGTTTAAGAAAACATCACCATCTCTCTTACTTTTTGGTAAGAAGACAGTTTTACCCTTTACTTTTTACCAACCTTTTTGTCTTACATATATAAATTATGGGCAAAAATGAACTTTATCTTATTATTCTTATCTATTTATAGAAGTGGACAATTAAATTGGGACATCCCAAAAAGGAATACTGGACAATAGTTACGGGACGGAGGGAGTATTTGAATTTTGTCCCTTTATAAAAATAATAATAATAATAATAATCCTCTTTATTATCATAGGAGGCATTGATTATCTAATCAAATCTTGCATTAGCTTTTTATTATTAAGCATTTAAGCCTCCCCAAAATTATGATTAGCAAATAAATCAAAAGCCTTATTATTAAATTACACTTTTACCCTTCCTTGATGTAAACTGACGCAATCCCCAAATCAAAATTAGGGCGCCATTCATTTTTTGCTCTGCACTTTGAATTTCAAACCCACTATTTTAAATCTAAACTTGGAAGATATTGCATATTCATGGTGAGAACTAAACATCATAATTGATTGATTTCCTTTCATCATCGTCATCTCAAACTCCACAGACACAATCATCATCTCAAAATCAATTTTTCAAATCCCTTCATCATCGTCATTTCAAAATCCAGTCTATTCAAATCAGATCATCTAAAGTTTTTTTTTCACTTTGAACCAATGTATTCCTTCAATTTCCTCAATGGTTTAAATGATTCCTTTGTCTTCCACAATTCAATTTTAATCTTGGTACGGAGAGGTGAATTTTTAAGTTTTATTTTAATGTTGAAGATTGAAATTGGAGAATTTTTAAGTTTTATTTCAATCTTGGTTAACATGGTGAATTTTTAAGTTTTTTTTACTCTGGTAATGTCTTTGGGGATTAGGCTGGCTGCTTTGGCTTTTCGAAAGGAACTGATTGATCTTGAGAAATGGTGAATCTCAAGATTAAGCACTTACCGGGATACATCCGTTGAGGTAATTGGTAATTGTTGTACATTTAATGATGAAATTGAAGCACAGACATTCTGATACGAACTTCAAGGTTTATACAAGGAGAAAGAAACGGGAGACAGCTGAAAAAGAGCAGCAATTTAATACCTTGTTTGGGTTATGGTTGGACCCGTTGGGTCAACAGATAGGCGGGAAAATTTGAAGGGACAGAAGTAATTTGGATCCTTCTTTTTAGGAGCAGTTACTGGTTTTAAATATTAGTAGTTTATGTTTGTAAGGGACAGACAGTTAATAATTATGTTGTAATCACTTTTGTTGTGGAGACCAGCCATCTCGAATTTGGCCTTATCTTATTCTAATCCCCAATCATTCGATTGTTATAAATCTAATCATCAATCAATTGACTGTTCAATTTTCTAGTTTCTATCATTTGGTTCCATTGCCGGGAAATTCGACGCAAGCATGGTGCAGACCCGGAGTAATACCGAGGATGGTACCCCTCCACCCGACCCAGTAGCGGTGCAATTGGCTGCTATCGCGAAGAAATTAGAGACGATTGATACATTTCAGAAAGATGTGGCTTTTCTCAAAACCCAATCGAACAACAAAGAAAAGTCTGGTCCGAGTCCTAGGAGGCAAGACGAAGCAGAATCATCGTGGAATCATCAAAGGTACCGACCACACAATAAAATTGCGTTTCCTACTTTTAGCGAGGGAGATCCTCGAGGTTGGATTTTGAAAGCGGAGAAATATTTCCGTTATTACGATATACCTGAAGAAGAGAAGGTAGATGTGGCGTCGATGCATTTGGAAGGAGATGCATTGGATTTCTACTCATGGATCTCTACTGATCAGAATATCGAGTTTTGGGAGGATCTTGTTCATGCATTGCAGAAGAATTTTGGCCCAACTGAATTCCAAAATCCTGACGAGCACTTGTGTAGTATCAAGCAAACAGGTACTGTACAAGAATTTAGACAAGAATTCGCTAAACGTTCTTCTCGAGTTTCGAATTGGCCTGAACATTGCTTGCTGGGGGTGTTCCTTAATGGTCTTAAAGAGGAATTGAAGGCTGATGTAAGGATTCAGAAACCAAGAACAGTGTACAAAGCGGTGAGTATTGCTTTGGAATTCGAATCGAAACTCAACCACACACACACTAGTAAGGGGTCGTCGTGGACAGCACCCTCGAAATCCCAACAATTTGATTCCAAAGTACCTGTCTTGACAACACCTTCTACCAACAATGCATATAAAACCCCCTTACGACTTTTCGATGCCGATAAACAGTCTCGATTCATTAAAGGCGAATGCTTTCGATGTGGAGATAAGTATGGGCCAGGGCATCGCTGTAAAGTGGGCTCTTTAAAGGTGCTTGAAGTGGAGGAAGAAAATGAGGAACAACCCATAAACGATAGTGATCACATTATTGGTGGAGACAACGGTACGGCTGAAATCAGTCTGAATGCCATATTGGGAAATCTCATCCTCGAACGATGAAGGTCCAAGGTAAACTTCAATCTACTGATGTGATTCTTTTAGTAGACGGAGGATCTACGCATAATTTTATTTCTGATGTGTTGGTGAGGGACTTAAAGATCCCAACTCAGGCTGTGGCACCTTTTGGTGTCCAAATTGGAAATGGTGATTTTATCAGATGTGGTCAAGTGTGCAGAAGTCTTACTGTACAAATTGATGACCTTAAAATTGTGCAAGATTTTTATCCGTTCTCAATTGGGGGTGCCGATTTGGTGTTGGGAATTCAATGGTTGGAAACGTTAAACACGGTACAAGCGAATTGGAAGGATATGTTCATGATCTTCAACATAGACGGTAGACGTTATAAGTTGCAGGGGATTTCTACGGGGTCTCAAACGTCATCCAGCTTCCAACACTTAGCGATTGAACCAAGATCCAAACTTGGAATTCCTAAAATTTTGCAACCTGTCATTGACCGCTACAGGGAAGTATTTGAAGAGCCAAAAAATCTTCCACCTGATCGCTCACAAAACCATTCAATCACCCTACTTCCAAATTCTACCCCACCCAACTTCCGACCATACCGATATCCCTATTCTCAAAAGGCTGAAATTGAAAAACAAGTGGAAGATTTGTTGTCTTCAGGCTTTATTAGATCTAGTAACAGTCCTTTTTCAAGCCCCGTTTTGTTGGTCGAAAAGAAAGATAACACTTGGAGGATGTGTGTTGATTACTGTGCCCTTAATAAGATAACAGTAGCCGACAAATACCCGATTCCTAACATTGATGAATTGCTAGATGAATTATATGGAGCAACAGTTTTTTCGAAAATGGATCTACGTTCGGGTTATCACCAAATCCGAGTACACACTCCGGATATTCCGAAAACAGCCTTTCGTACACATTCGGGCCATTATGAGTTCAAAGTTATGCCATTCGGGTTAACAAACGCTCCATCTACGTTTCAAGCTATTATGAATGATCTGTTCCGTCCGTATTTACGTCGGTTTATATTAGTGTTTTTTGATGACATACTAGTATACAGCCCTAATATGGAACAACATCTTTTCCATCTCGAACAAGCCCTGCAGTTACTACACAAACACCACTTTTATGTGAAGCTATCAAAGTGTTGTTTTGGACAGACGAAAGTTTCTTTTCTAGGACACGTTATCACTGAAGAAGGAGTAAAAGTTGAACAAGAAAAGGTAGTTGCGGTGCAATCTTGGCCGATTCCAGCCAATGTCAAAGAAGTCCGAGGATTTCTTGGTCTTACAGGTTATTATCGACGTTTTGTACGCAATTATGGTTTAATTGCACGTCCATTGACAAATCTTACTAAGAAAGATGGATTCATTTGGTCTGACGAGGCATTGGCAGCTTTTAACACACTAAAACGAGCATTACTTTCAACTCCTGTACTACGTTTACCAGATTTTTCAAAAACATTTGTGGTGGAGTGTGACGCTTCTTCGGCGGGAGTTGGCGCTATTTTATCTCAAGATGACCATCCCATTGCTTACTTCAGTAAGGGGTTTTCTCCTTCTAATCGGTTCAAGTCGGCGTATGATCGAGAACTATTAGCCTTGGTACTTGCTGTCCAGAAGTGGAATCACTATCTATTGGGACGCCATTTTCTCATACGAACTGATCATTATACTCTTAAATTTCTGTTAGAACAACGCATTACCACAACTGAACAGCAGCGCTTATTAATTAAACTTATGCCCTATGATTTTTCAATAAGTCATAGAGCAGGGAAAGAGAACCGTGGTGCAGATGCCCTCTCAAGGAAACCGCAATCAGGAGAGTTTTTGAATCTATCAGTTCCATATTCAGTGGAACTTACTGATGTCAAATTGGGACTCCTGCAAGATGCTTCGACTGCGGAAATTCTACGACGTCTCCAATCGGATCCTCACGCAATTCCTGATTTTTCTGTCAGTAACCAATTGCTATTCTTTAAGGGACGCATGGTCATTCCCAACATACCTACCCTTAAACTTAAACTATTACAGGAATGTCATACATCTCCAGTAGGTGGTCATGGTGGGTTTTTGAAGACATTTAAACGATTGTCTCTGCAATTCTGCCGGCCAAAAATGAAGCAGGAAACTAGGGTTTATGTGCAGCATTGTTTGGTGTGTCAGCAACAAAAATATCAGACTTTATCTCCGGCAGGTTTGCTCCAACCTTTACCCATACCAGAACGCATTTGGGAGGATATCTCCATGGATTTCATTGTGGGTCTGCCGATTTCAAACAGGTTCGATGTTATATTGGTTGTGGTGGATCGATTAAGTAAATATGCCCATTTCTTGTGTTTATCTCACCCTTTTACGGCAAAGAGCGTGGCTGCACTATTTTGTAGAGAAGTTGTTCGTTTGCATGGGTTCCCTAGATCTATCGTTTCTGATCGTGATGTTATCTTCTTGAGCACATTTTGGCAGGAACTCTTTCGCCTGAGTCAAACCAAGCTGAAACTCAGCTCTGGCTACCATCCTCAAACGGATGGTCAAACTGAAGTCATCAATCGGTGTCTAGAGGCTTATTTACGTTGTTTTGCTCATGAACAACCTACTAAGTGGAGTTCTTATATAGCGTGGGCTGAATATTCTTACAATACTGGTTTTCATACGTCTACGGGTACGACCCCATTCAAAGCTGTTTATGGACGTGATCCTCCATCACTGCTGCCTTACGTAAGGGGAGATACGAATAATGCTGAACTAGAACAACAGTTGATTTATCGTGATGATATGTTAAAACTGCTGCGATTTAATCTTACTAAAGCTCAGGATCGTATGTGCAGTCAAGCTAATGTTAAATGACGAGAGATAACTTTTCAGGTGGGGGATTATGTTTTCCTAAAGATTCAACCTTATCGTCAAAAAAGTTTGGCCAAACGACGTTACGAAAAGCTATCTCCCAGGTTTTTTGGCCCTTACCGAGTTAAACGTGCTGTTGGACCTGTGGCATATGAACTGGAGTTACCACCTGATGCTAAAATACATCCTGTATTTCATGTATCTACGCTTAAACAGGTTCATGGTTCTGTGGACCCCACACGCCCTTCTCCTTTACCAATCACGAAGGACTGGGAAATTGATGTTCAACCAGCGTCTATTCTTGATCATCGTTGGGTGTTAGAAGCAGGTCAACATGTGCTTGAATTACTGGTTTTGTGGAATCAACGTCCTGTGGAAGAAGCTACATGGGAATGTTATGATCTCCTTGCCCAACAATTTCCTCATTTTCGCCTTGAGGACAAGGCTTTTTACCGGGGGGAAGTAATGATATGAACTTCAAGGTTTATACAAGGAGAAAGAAACGGGAGACAGCTGAAAAAGAGCAGCAATTTAATACCTTGTTTGGGTTATGGTTGGACCCGTTGGTTCAACAGATAGGCGGGAAAATTTGAAGGGACAGAAGTAATTTGGATCCTTCTTTTTAGGAGCAGTTACTGGTTTTAAATATTAGTAGTTTATGTTTGTAAGGGACAGACAGTTAATAATTATGTTGTAATCACTTTTGTTGCGGAGACCAGCCATCTCGAATTTGGCCTTATCTTATTCTAATCCCCAATCATTCGATTGTTATAAATATAATCCTCAATCAATTGACTGTTCAATTTTCTAGTTTCTATCACATTCATGTAATTTAATTTTATTTAAATCTGGAAGGAAGTGATGTGTATGTATCCACCAAAACATGATGGCGGTTTGATGAATTTGATGCCGTCCTGATTATTGCAGCCAATGCAGTTTTATCCTGTTTTTATCAAAAAAATTTTACAGCTCTGAGCCTCATACTTTCTTATATATATTGATTGATGTAAATAGGTAATTGGGATTTCACAATTTATGTGTTCGTGACTTTAGAAGTGTGTTTTTTAGACCTAAAATAGGCCACACATAGGTGAATATGTTGGTGCATATGAGCATATCTGATGCTGAAGAGATTGTGTGCTTTAAAGAACACTAGCTTTGATTGAATTATATTGTTAACTAGAACATCATGTTTGGGCCTAATTGTTGTGGTATGCTATACAAATCAGACTGGCAGTTGTACTCTGCTTGGGTATTTATGGTATGTGCTAAAATATCTTTCTTTGTCACAGATTTATAAAGGTTGCCTTTCTCCGGGACGAGGCCTTCATTTATTTGATCCCTCAGTAGGTGCAGTATATGTTAGGATATCTCAGAGGTTACTATATGAACACATTTTTATCAAAATGGTTAGAATTAAAATAGCTATCAATGAAGCAGGTCTAATGGGTTGGACGGGTTAAATGGGCTGAAAGTTGACCCAACATTTTTGTATGTACATTTTGTGTATGGTGACAAACTTCGTTTGTTTGTATCTTTTCATTAGCGAAGGTCCAGAAAACCCTCACTTTTTGATGGCTAGGTGCTTACCGGCAAGGGTAACCGTGAAATCGTTGGTTTAGTAACAATGAAAACAATGGTAGGTAAATTTATTGCTGGAGTTCACTAACCAGCAAATGGGTACGTAATATTTTTATTAACATCTATTATCAGTGAATTTATATAGAAAGGTTTTTAAAGTGTAATATGGAAGAACCTGAATATCATTTGATGGCTGATTCATTTTTGGATTCTCACTTATGTGAATTGCCCTTAAGCTTACGGATTCGATTTCTTTAAAGATGTTCAGCTATCAAAAGACCATGAGGACCTCTTTAACGATCGTGTTACAGAAGTTGAGAAAAAGGTCAAATGATTTAATATGCTTATTGTACTTGTAGTTTACATTTATTTGAAGCGTTTCTATCACCTTACCATTGTTTTGGTGGATTTATCATTAGGAGCGGTTTAAGGATTTGTAGGAGCGCAAGAGAAACGGAAAGGAAAGTGAAAGATTATTTACAAGCTGATGAAACTGAAGGTAGAATGTATATTCCTCTCGTCTTTATAAGTGGATATAAGTAATTTTGCACTAACATATTCAAATACTCATTAACTGAAGTAGGTGTGAAAACACTAAAATGGATAGATGATATTTGAGATCCCATTTTATTATCATTAGTTTACTCTTATTTTTCGGTTATATTATCAGCCGGCAATTCTTTAGTTATGTTGAATGTGAAGCCTAGGGGTGATGAAACCATATGCAAAAGATTGATGAAGCTGTCATCACTATTCAACTGGAGAGCTTGCTTTCAGGTGGTGCATGTAAGTTGATCCGTTTATTCTTTAAAAATTTACTGCTGGCATGTACAAGACTTCCTTAGTTTCAGTAGAATAAGTTATGTAATGTACATAAGAGTTACTTAGTTTCATCTTATGTTGTATATTTTGATCTTTCGTTTCAGTTGGTTAAAATGGAGAATGGAATATAAGTTATTACAACTAATGGTGAATTGTTAATGGCATTGGGCAGACGTAGGCCTGTAAACGAACACGAACGGAGTCTGTTTGTGTTCGTTCATTAAAGTTTTGACGAACAAACGAACGAACACGAACGGATAAGCGAACAGATTTTGTTGTTCATGTTCGTTCATTAAGAAAATTTGTTTGTTCACGAACACAAACGAACGTACACGAACAAACACATAATTTAATGCATTTCTTCATTAATACTTTAAACGAACCTCAACAAACATAAACGAACATATATATATATACACATCTACACATATATATTATATACCTTGAAACTTTGCGATGCACATTCAACATTACAAAACGATCACAATATGAAGATAAACTCCTTTGCTTGGTCCGATCGTTGGAAAGAGCAACACATCTGGAACTAGTCGAGGTGCGTTTGGAGTGGAGGGAAATTGTAAGGTAAAAATATCTAGATGTTTAATATTATTAAATGAAAATATCGAAATATTAATAATATTCTATCTGATATTTAGCTTAATCAAAATAAGATATACAAATATGTATTAATTCAATTAAATTATTAGTTAATAAATGAACATTTAACCGAACGTTCACGAACATGTTATCAAACGTTCACGAACGTAAATGAACGAACGAGACATGTGTTCATGTTCGTTCATATAATTAAACGAACGTAAAAATTTGTTCATGTTCGTTCATATAACGAAACGAACAAACATAAACGAACTTCCCGCCGAACGGTTCGCGAATAGTTCGCCGAACGTTTAGTTCGCTTACAGGCCTAGGCAGACGTTCTACTTATGCCCCATGGTAATGTTATGCCTCTCAGGTCATGTTAGTTAGATCTTAACTTCTTTTATATATCTCTTTAAGAAGTTACATGATGCTATTAACATGAATTTTTTTTTTTTGGATGAGCCATTTGAATATACGATACAAGCTGAAGCTAACATTTGCAAAGCAGTATGTGGAGTACATATAATTAAATGGGAAACATGTTGCCGGAAGTTCCAAGTCTTGCTAGGACCATTTTATCCAGGTAATAACACATCTAATAGGCTGTGAAAATGCAACTACCTGTTGATTTTGTATATAAGAGTTATAAGGCATTCATTATTTTACATTTTAATGCAACTACCTGGTATCGATCGAATTATTAGTTTATATGGGTAGGAGCCTAATTCTATAAAAGTATGGAAAGACCGGTTTATGAAATAAAAGAGAAGTTGCACAACTTAATAAGAACAGTATGTCTAAATATCTAATGACTCTGTTACATTGTTACAGCAAGTACCTTGGAGTCTTGGATTGTGCATTAATTTTTTTTCCCCTATTAAATTGGAGTAAAGAGCTTGAAGGTTAGAGTTAATCTATAAGAACTTTTTTCCAAGTTTTTGGGTCACCATTTATTGTCATCTAATTTTTTGTAGTAATCTAAATATATCACGATTCTTCCTGCAAGTAAACAGATATCTAATCCCTCTTAATTATTAAAAGACATTATGATATGATTAGGCAAATCACTTGTTAATAGCCTTTTATGTTTTAAGCTCTCCCAATTCTTGATTAGCAAATAAATACTGAGCCTCATTATATAATTACCCTTATACCCCTGAAACTCACGCAACCAACCAGCCAAAATAGGGCGCCGTTCCAATTCCAAATCCTGTGTTTTTAAATCTTAAATTACATATAGGAAGCGGGTTTAAGGCATCCAATTTTAAAATTGAAATCCAATTAACCAATCAGGATTCAGTATTTATTATTTTTTTATTATTATTATATTTATTTTTAATCTAATTATTTTAATAAAAGGAACGCACGACTTTCATCGTTTTATGAGGTTTCATAACTTAGTAGGCTTACAACATTTATTTATTGTTTCATAACTATAGTAGGCTTACAACATTATTTATTTAATTTATTTTTAATTTGATTTATTATTTAAGAAGGCGACGTCTTACAAAATCATTTTACTTTCACTCTTTTTTTAATTAATTTAAATTATTTTTGATTTGATTTATCCTATCTTATTTTAAATCTTATAAATATCTTATATCTTAATAAATTATATACAAGAAACACCTAAAGTCATCAAAAATTTAAATAGCAAATCAAATTGTTTAATTTTATTAAATTGGCTAAAATTTAGGAAATCATGACATCATAAATAATAATTAATAATTTAATAAAATACAGATAAATACTCCAAAAGATTAACGTATTCATGTTCTAATTGTGTATGAAGTAGGTTACTTACTTATATAAATGCCAACGTGGGATTCTTAAATTTATAATTACCTATTTAACTATTAATCTTAATTGCATGTATCATTATTTTTCCTTTTTAGTTAAACTTTTTAAAACAAAATTAATCATACATGTGGTACATTGAGCTACTTTGCTCTTATTCAATTTATAGTTTGTTATCACTCATGTTTCAAAAAAAAAAAATTACGTAACTATTTCGTATGTCTCAAAAAGATTTTACATTTGTAAACATATGTTTTAAAAATTATCTTCTGTGAATCTCAATAACTAATTTTTGTTTTCTTAAAAATAAAAAGTCAAACTTACCTTTAATGCAAAGGCAAAAATTACATTTACCATTACAACTTCTTACCTAATATCGGCATTCTTTGATTTCGGCATATTTTTAAAACTTCTTATTTGCAAGTGAACATGACTACTCATGTTGGATTCAACATAAGAGCATTCGAAACGTTTTGTACATGGTCATTAATCAGTGGTTAATTATACAAATATTTTGGCATATTTTTAAAACTTCTTATTTGCAAGTGAACATGACTACTCATGTTGGATTCAACATAAAAGCATTCGAAACGTTTTTGTACATGGTCATTAATCAGTAGTTAATTATACAAATATTGGTATTACTCTATCTTTAATGGAACCTTTATAGATATAAAAAAAAAACCCACTAATCAAATTTTCACTAATTTATCGAAATCCTGAAAATCTATTATAATATCGTACTAAAAGTAAACG
Source organism: Helichrysum umbraculigerum (assembly GCA_949592205.1). Classification (NCBI taxonomy): domain Eukaryota; kingdom Viridiplantae; phylum Streptophyta; class Magnoliopsida; order Asterales; family Asteraceae; genus Helichrysum; species Helichrysum umbraculigerum. The sequence goes on along the minus strand of CATIUR010000007.1, from coordinate 20,850,542 downwards.
CCCGTGTGTATACACGGGTTCTCAAAGCTAGTTTCAAAATCAAAGACTCCGATCTAAATTTGGGTGTTATTCACCATTCATAGTGACAATTAAATCTCATTGATGGTTTCCTTTTTTGTTGATCTTTCCTTCTCTTCATCAAGTCTACATATCGTCTGTATTTGGAACAACTGGTCTGCCATATCTACCGTGGTTGGAGAACGGAACGAACAGACTATTATACCATCGCCAATGGCCGCAGAAGTACTTTTCACTCCGTTAAACGAAATCACTGATGAGAAAAGTGATTGGAAGATTAGGGTGAAAGTTCATATGCTGTGGAAACAGAGCTACAAAAACACGCCAGATCAAATCGCCTCCATTGATATGATTTTAATGGATCCGCAGGTAAAACCTCTATTCTGTGTATATAATTCGATTGATTTTTGGTGCTGTGTGTTCTTTACTTTTGTATCGGATAATCATACTTGCAGTGTAGTCCACACATGTTTTGCTGATAGTGGATGTACGATCAGTTTCAGATGATGATGTGATAGACTATTCCATTACGCTTGACTTTTGTGATCCTAATCTTATATATGCTATTGATGGTTCGTTACGAGGCTCCTATAATTGAAAGCAACTACTCCTTTTATGTACACGATATTGATTATTGATGGTCAATTAGAAGGATGGGTGACTTTGTACTTGATATATGTATATCAGTATATCATATTACTAATTGCTACTCATATATATACATGTTTTCCGACCCTTCAGAAACTGGGCTAAAGTTGATCATGTACTCATATCTTCGTAAAAATGATCTGGTATTGCTTAGTGGTGTATCGCATTGCTACAGGAGAGATGGCAATTTCTGATATTGCTTACTGCTGTATGGCATTGACAGTCATTTTTACGTAAATACCACTAGACTCACAGATACTTTGTATTCTATAACCTTTTGTATTATTTTTCAGAAGTAATTGAACACAAAGTCATAAGCGTACAATACCACTAGACTTTTTCAGGTTATAAGTCAAATCGAACCAGGAAACTATAAAAGAAATTTTGCTGATAAACTTTCAGTTAAATATACAAGTGTAAACAACTTATAGAATCTTAAATTGCATGTTGTATCGACTTTTTCTTAACACCGCTTAAGGGTTCCATTGCAAGTAGTAGCACCACTTACTTACAAGAACTTGAATGGTGTGAAACTCAGTCTATCTGACAATCACCAACTTTCAATGCAGGCCACACACTTTGCCTTTGTAAATGTTGATACAACACTACAGGAAACTGGATAAACACATTCCAAAATGTGAGTTCTCACATTTTCTTCCCTTTAGATTTTTTCTTATTGACAGAATGTATCAATTTCTATCTATTTATTTATCAACGGGTTGATTCTAAATTGATTTTTGTTATTACTTTTCATGTTTGGCTGCAGTCAACATTCAAAGGAAAGAAGATTCACGCATTAACATTAATTTTCATGTTTAAACCGTGAATGGACATGTTAACCAGCAGGTTAGTTGCATGGTTTCCATTTTTTTTTTTTGTTTCACTTGTGGATAATTACATATATTTTAAGCATCCACCGAAAAGGTCAAAGGCTGCAATTTTGACCCGTTTACAGTATTGGTCAATTTGGGATTTTTTTTTTATCTTTAATGTGTTACATTTAATCTTTACATGTGTTCATATTTGACTATATTTATGAAAAAAAAAAATTGGGCAAAAAGTAAAAAGTCTTCGGGGTCAACCCGACCGTATATCTACAAAAGTCTAACCCTTATATGCAGATAGTTGCACTAAAGAGCTGTTCTTACCACTCTAAATTTTGGGTGAAAATTTAAATTAATACTTTGTTTTTACTTTATTGAAAATTAAAGAGTACAAAAAATCTTCTTTTTTCTTTTCATTAGCCAATCGACTCTATACATCTGTCAAAGTGCCGAGATATCTTGATTCGCTATCTAATATGGCGTGCATGGAGGAAGAATCATTTCTTAAATGGAGCAACCGTTGCATTTAGATACACAAGCGGTTTAAGAGTACCTGCTTGTCGGTTAATCTCATATTTGATAACTTATGCATCTGTGGTGCTGAGTGTGCCTATGTAAATACAAAGCATTAGTTATGCATTTTTTAATGAGAAAACTGAAACTGTATACAAAACGTTTAATGGATATGTGGGAAGAAAAGCTATAAACCTATTGGTGTGTATTCCATGTTTTGTTATATAGGCTACTCCAAAATCAGTTTTGAAACTAACCATTTTAAGATTCATCTTACTTCTGCTTGTTATAAGGTATATATGTTGTGGAAACAGACTAATAGATTTAAGTCATTTAACTATCCCAAGTAGAGCTGACAACTTATGCCCAAATACTCAAATGTGGGTCTATCTCGATATTTTCCCATAAGAGTTTGGGTTGTTTTGGGTGGCGGAGATTGTCCATCCGGGTTTAAATGGGGCTTCTTTTAAACCTCTGTACAGGTTCAATTGGTAATCAAGGCAAACTGCAAGAAAAGATAGTGACAAATCGTTAGTCTCATTTCTATGTTAAGTAACCAACTTATCATATGCGAGAAAGTTTTTTAAAAATGTATTCAAGGTTATCAAGTTTTGAAGATTTCAAGGGTGCATAAACCTTTATCAGAAAGATTATATAAAAAAGTAATTTATAATTTTTGTATTAATAATTGACACTATTCATATAAGTTTGAATTTTTTGGGCAAATATTGTTTAGGTTCAATCTAACCAGCCCCGCTCTGACCCAGATAATAATTGACTCGTGGAGCTATATATGTTCCAACTGAATCCAATAGTATTTTCTAATGTTTTATACCTGTTGTCTTTGGTTTTAGTGGCTAATACTCTGCAAGCTATATTAATTTGCAATTTTCATTTCACTGGAATGTGGCTCAAAAATGTGTTATAACAATGCATAATGATTCAATCAATGAAAGTATTGCAGATTAGGGAAGGTCTGCACTATAATCATTATATACTTTCCCGGGGGAGCTATTGCAATGCCCAAAATGCTTAATGATGGCGCTGTTGAATATGAAGATGGTACTCCTGCAACAGAGGCCCAGGTTGGTTGCTCCTCAAACTATGCTAATGGTTCTGTCCTCAATTTTGTGTTCCTTTCTTCAATATATTTTTGTTATTTTTGTAGATGGGAAAAGATGTCGTCTCATTTTTGAGTTGGGCTGCAAAACCAGAAATGGAAGAAAGGAAACTGGTATGAATCCTTTCGAACGTAGCCTTTTCAAGTATTCATTTTAATTATAATTGATGGGAATGGCAAATTCTAATCATTAGGTCGTATGAGTCAAATGGACTGATTTCACTGTGCAACGGATTTATTTAGAGCCTTCGATTCAAATTAGTTGGTATAGCCTAAAAATGAACCAATTAAAGATGCAACAAATAAACTTAAGATTTGACAATCATTGACTTATCAAGGCCACATCATGACACCAATGTACTATAATCACATCTGTAGGTGGTGGGTCACGGGTAGAAAGACATTTGGGTTGAAGGATGTTGGAACTGCTACGAATCCCAGCTTCATAGTTGATGACACGAATGACCTGCTAGATGATGACTTAATCCATAAAATTTCTTTAAAAGTTCAGGTGATATTTTGATAATCGGGCATTGTTCAACATAATTGTGTTATATGAAGTTGTTAGTTATATTGCATATTTTTATTTTCTAAACCAATTTTGTATACCCGGTACATGGTAAATTTGAATAACTTGGTTGATCTTTCAGTTATTTATAGTGAATTATTATATGAAATCTTGCTACTTACATAAGTATCGGTACTTATTCCTTCAATATAATTTTTGATAGCACTATATTCTGTTTTATTTAGCTATACTATATAATTAACACGTTCTTAACTCAAAGTAAGAAGTCTTACGTGTTATCCGGAAAAAAGTAGTTTCACAAGCTGATGTTAGATGTCATTCTAATCGTCTAATTAATGCCTTTTGCAATTATCTGATAAATTGTGTAGTAGGACATTACATCACATGTATAAAATACTCATACCTCGAAAATCACCACTTGCCCTGTTTGCGATAAATGACTACTTCTGTAGCCGTCGGGTCCTGAGTAGAGTCTTTGGCTTGCTCAACCAAAAGAGTGACACATCAATACATGTGCTGGAGTATGGATGATAACTATATAATTATGCTTACAAATATTAAAAGAATTAGTGTATTGTCATACAATCAAGCAATTATTTCTTATCCTTGTATAAAATATATGCATCATCCCACGAATCCACATAAATTATAATGTTTGTTACAAATTCTAATTATTATACAACATTTTATTTCATTTTGGATGTAGCAGTAATCTAACGTGTCTCCCAAAATACTATCAATGTGTAATCATGTATACTTATTACTTAAATTCTAAACATGTATGCAATGTCATCAGCAAAAATATGTATATCAAATGTTATCCACTAAAATTAAATAATAAGATAACATTTGTCATAAAATAATGTACTAGCCCGCGAATTTCGCGGGTTATGATCTAATAATAATAATAATAATAATAATAATAATAATATAATAATAATCTATTAAAAGAAACACTTAATTACTTAATCACCTATAAAATAGTCCCTCAAAAATTAATCTCCCCCCTTAATTTTATTAGCATCTTAATCCTCATCCATTGATTTACCTAAACCTTATGATTAATTAATCTTAATCTTGAGGTTAAGATTTATATTAGTATACGCATGTCTGTCTAAAAAGGCTAGGGCGCACAAAAAACCATTCCCTTCTCACAAAACAAACGCCACACATACCGTAAATCTCGAATCGCCTACATCATCCATCGTGATTCCGTTACAGGTTTTGAGTTCAATATACCAGATCGATTAGACAGGCGATTACAGAAGAACACCAAACGATGTGGCAAGGATTCAAACGGTATGGCAAGGATTCAAGGGTTTCTTGAGGATCAGATTCAGGAGCCGGGGTCGACGAATTAAATCAAGTTATTGCCTCCGTTTCAGTTCGCTGACCTATCGTATGATATCATTCTCTCATAATCTTAGCTATTATATTGTCTGATTCTTAGTTCTTGTATCCTGTAGATCGATAAAAATGGTTACAGTTTTCAACATGACTGAAACTGATTGAGGTTGAGTATGTATTTTCAAATGGCCTTTTCTCAACGTATGGTTGTAACATACTACAGCTGCTTGTGTAGGGGAAAACGACTACAGCATATCATTGGGTCCAAATAGGCATGTACCAGTAGACACTACATCAAATGTTTGTCTTCAATGCAAACACTATTTTTAAGAAATATTTGTGGCCTGCTGCTCAAAAGTTCGTGGATGCAAAGAAAATTTTAAAAATTCAGGTGCTGGAACCTAAGTCGTTGGGGAAACTACATGAAGCCATCGCCCCAAGGTTTGTCTTCAGTAAAAAATTCATTGCTCTGTGACTATAAATGATAAGATGATTTGATACTTGATCACTGTTTTAGTCAATTGCCTGACTTTGCATCAATTGTTCGTGGCCTTTTCTCTTGATCACTGTTTTAGTCAATTGCCTGACTTTGCATCAATTGTTCGTGGCCTTTTCTCTTGATGGTGGCTGCCTTAGGTCTAACATGAGTCCATGGAATGACCCTGAAATGATAAGATGATTTGATACTTGATCACTGTTTAAGGTAGATTGTTCCATTTTTGAAATAAGACTTTCATTTAAGTGTAACATGACTTAAAAATGTAAGCCATGATTATGGGATTTTCACATTATGTTTTGATTTTGCAGGTTGTAAATAATGTAGAAGTGACATTTGCAGCGCATATCACTCGAGTCTCCAGCGATAAACAAAAAATTGACTACTATGTTCAAGTACAGCCTGTGAAGGCAAGTATTCGATCTAAGTACTTAGAAGTTAGAACCTCAATAAGTCATTCATGGTCTCTTACCATACAGTTGGACTCTCTTTTCAAGGCAAAAGTGATAAATCAATTATTGAATCAGGATCACAAGCTGATGACCCTTGTGTAATAACAATAAAGTTCCAGAATTCGCATCAGTTAATGACATGGTAAACCTAAAACAGCCATTGTCTACTACTCTACTTTTGTAGCATACATTAACCCTTACATGTTATTCTACTTCAACATACATGCACACGTGTAGAACTTCACACATTTCTGACATTAACTTGTCAATTTTGATACTCTAGATGTCAGATGTTTATGAGAATCTTGTAAAAGAGATGACTTTACACAATTACCATTTTCCTTTGCATTGTTTTCAAGTACTAGGAACTTTTTATACAATTAGATATGTCACTTCTTTATTGACTACATATTCTTTGCTGCATATTTAGCCGAATATAGATTTCAACTATACAGGGTCATCATGACTTTGACCATATAAATAAATCGTAAACGAGAATTGAGTTTATCTGCAATTAATGTAGGCCAGCCGCCAGGGTATCTGATTCACCCGTTTACTACAGTTGTGATGATGATGATGATGATAATGATGATTCGGATCAACGGGTGAAAACTTCTTTAAGCCGGTCTCCTTCTTTAGACGACTAGGAAATAACTTCCAATGCGACATTACAGGTTTCAGAAGGTATACATAATACAACTTCTGTCCAGTTAAAAAAAAACATTTTTGCTTTATTTAGTAGGCAAAATAATTTAAGTAGAAGTGACAAAATGGATAGGTTGGAACGTTCAATGGACAGGATTATGTCTATAGAACTTGATCTTGATAAAACCAAAAAAGTAAGTCCCTTTTTATATCCTTATAAATAAACTAGAAGTGACAAAATGGACACGTTGGGTAATATGTAAAATGGATTGGTTTTACATGAAACACTTTTTGCCGAAAAATTCTCTTTTATGTTTTACACATAATTAGTGTTTCCAATTTGATAATTATTTCAATAAAAGTCTAATGAATTGAATAAAATGATGTCAGAGTTTTATGCATTACACTTTGGGCGAATTTCGACCCATTTGACCTGTTTCCTTCTAAGGGTCTGTTTGTTTGACAGATTGTGAAGGAATCAGGAAGGAATTGGAATTTAATTCCATTTGAAATTGTGTTTGGTTGTGCTTTTTGAAGGAATTTAATTCCTAAGGAATGTAAACTTTCCTTTACTTAAAGGAATCTTCATTCCATCCAAAATCTGATGGATTTTAATTCCAACCAACTCATGAATCTATCAAAGACCAAATTGTCCTTGCATCTCTCTTTCATTTTCTCTCTTTTATTTATGTCCATTACCATCTTCCATGTGAGATCCAGCCACCATCTCTACCATCACTACACCGGTCGCCACTCCACCCAACACCATCACGTACACCGCTGCCGGACCGCCACCACCGTTCCCTTCGAAACAAGTTACCGGCCGCCGCTACCGTTCCTGTCGAAACCAGTCACCGGGCACAATCCCGCAATCACCGTTCACGTAGACTGAGTGACCACCGTCACACACAGCCTTTGGTTCTTTGTTGTTGTACTTTATCTTCTTTCTTCCTCTATTTGGGATTTCTAAGGTTTTGTATTTTTGTGTTTGATTTTTTGTTTTTCAAATTTAATTCATCTTAAATTTTGTAGTGTTTATGAATTATGGTAAATGTAGGGATATTATTGGCTTTGATTCGGTAGTAATACGGTTGCCATTTGTTGAAGAAGACATGGATGATTTATGGTAGTGGTGGTGGTCCGTGAAGATGTGAACCAGATTTTTACTTTTTGTTTAAATTTTTATTTATTTATTTATTTTTATTTTTTTGCCGTTGACAGTTGTAATAAAATACATTTTAGGTTAATTATGAAAATTGAATAATCAAAACTTTAGTAAGATATTCCAAAAGATGTAAAAGGGTAATTATGTCATTTATTATTTCTACATTCCAATTCCATCGGTAAATCTATCAACCAAACATGATTATGTTAAGGAATTAGATTCAAATTCCGTTCCATTTTGACAACCAAACGCGTTACATATTACAATTCCTTTGGATTTTAATTCCATTGAATTCCATTCCTTTGACAGATGCCATTCCATCAAAAAAACATTCCGTCAGCCAAACGCACCCTAAGCAAGTTTTTTCCCCCTCTAATTTACCCATCTGACCCATTAGAGATTACACGTAACATGAATAGACCTCATTCATTCATAAATTATTTGAAATTTACACTTACGTCGCAACCTTTTCTGGAGGATCACCATTACATAACTTGACCTCAACCACTGCACAGGTACTACATGCCACTGTGGTGAGGCAACTTGAGATTTCAGAATTAATTACAGCAGTTAAAATTCTGTGTAAGCCATACTTTATATATAAATTCAAACCTCAATTAGCATGCTTATAGAAAATTTTGAGTATATCTTTCGGTACTGTTTGCAGCAAAGAAGGATGTGTTGAAATTTGATGCAGGAGAGAAACAAACTGGAAGAGGTATTAATTATAAATGTGATGGCATATGCATTCAAACATCACACTGACCCAACCCATTTCACCTGTACCAAAGCGAAGAACGTGTTTTGAACCTTACTCAGTCCATCAATTAACATCTTCCAGATTTCCAGCTCTAAAAAATGATATATTCATGTTATTCTGTTGCAGGATCTGAAATGCTTGATCACATTAAATGGGAATCGATAGGGATAAACTGGTGCTAGAGCCCCATAATCTCGAAGGGTTCAAAAGTCACCCCAAAATGCTCATTGTACTTGGTTCCCTTGTCATAGAAATGAAGCAGAGAAGTAAAAGAAAAGTGCATTGTAATTAAAAGAAGTAACTCTTCCAAGTAAGACTACTTTTAAACGTTACAAAAGTATGGAGTTATGAAAAAACATATCTACTTTTATCCAAGTAATTATTCTTGATGTCATGTATATGATCCTTTTGAGTTGTTCTTTCTGGTGATCACGCCGACAACGTTCCTATAGTTAGCGTTTTGGCCGTCATCGGTCATCTGAAAGGTTACCTACCCACGGCTAGGTACTTTAGACAACACTATTTCTTTTAACTAACCTTCCAAAGATGATTTTTACAGTTACACGTTTTGTGAGATACACTTTTCAATGTATGTGGAGGTTGATTTTTCTGGCAAATAATGAAAAAAGAAATAATACTTTGAAAGTTGGTACAGTAATGGGTTAAAATATTTTAGAATGTATGTTTAGGGAATAGTAATAATATTTCAACTCATTCTCTTGAAAGTTGGTACACAATAAATAAGGATCATAATCTTTAAGCTAATGGTACATAACTACATATTTTTTGCGTTCTCATTTGTGATAATTGTGTCCTTTGGAGAATTGATGTTTATGATTTTTTAGGTGTTATATTGAGGCATTGGAAGATGCACTACTGATGCGTGCGATGGTTATTGCTGAAGAAGTTATCAAGAGATGTCTTCATCTTGAGCATCTATTAGCGGGAAATGGTTCAGCTAAAACCTTATATTCACGCTTATTTCACTGGTAATACAGGGCTTTCCTGAGTATAAGCTTCTCTAGAAGTAGAAAATGGGCAGGTAGGTAAATGGTTAAATAGTGAAAGGTATCATCACCTTAGTAACATTATAACAATACTACTCTAAATATATAATAAAGCGTTTATGAGGCTCTACGTCCAAAAAAACACTTTCGGTGACTTTCAAGCTACCTACGTTTCAATCATATCACACATATGTAGATTTTAATGAAACGACCTAAATCAACCTTTACTTAGGTAACGGATAATGTAAAAACATGTTAGGATTATGTATGGGACAACATGGCGTAGGTCAACGTTGCCTGGTTACGTCTTTTTGTCCTAATTTCAGAATTCCTTTGAAATTAAGTACTGTGATATATATGATTAAGAGGCTGAATAAATTTGAGGACTCTTCAGGTTTCTTCTGAAGCATTTGACTAGAGGTGGTCGTTGTGATCCATTTGACTAGAGGTGGCAATCCAATTATGGTTCCTGGAGATATAATGACCCCAAATTTCCTTAGATCAAACTTGGGTGGTTAAGGTTTGTTATTTAACCTAAATAGTAATTGTAAAATTCGCTATAAAATTAATACAAGTATTTTTACCAACAATTATAACAGATAATAATATTTATTATATAATTACAAAGATAGCTTTTTTTTCCAACAATTATGTATTAGCCCGTAAATTTTGCAGGTTATAAAATTAAAGATTGCAAAAGGCTATCGCAGAAATAATGATTTGGGGTATTGTCACATCTTCCACCACTTCTCCATAATTGTCCACATACCCATCTCAGATGTTCAAGGCAATGGGTAAGTTACGAGTGGTAGAAGATTATCTACATCAGGTGATGTATAACTTAATCAATTACACTTCGAAGTTATCATCTTTGTGAAAAGTATCCTATTGTTAAATTGTATAAACTAACCAAAATAATGTTTGTTATATTCACAAATAATACTGAATACTTATTTTTTGTAACTATCTTATGTGTAGATTGATTCTCTTCAAGAGAAAACGTTAATACAAAGTCATGGGATATTGACAACACGAAAGTTTGCGCCGACATGGTTAGCAATATTAGATTACCTTGTAAGTTGTCAGATTTTATAGGTTGCAAGGCCGTTCCAAGACAAAATGATGCAATTACCTTTTTCATCCATATTTTAATGTTTTCCGTTACACAGTGAACAAATTGTTCTTCTACTAAATGCCGGATATTATTTATATTTTTATTTATGTACTTACATTCATCCGGTTTTTACCTATAAAAGGACGATAAGTTTAAAATAATTTAACAAAAATTAAGTTATCTAAACTTATAATAATACGAATACAATACGGTGATCTAGCCCGCAAATTTTGCGGGTTATGATCTAGTAATAATTAATAATAATAATAATAATAATAATAATAATAATAATAATAATAATAATAATAATAATAATAATAATTAATAGTAATAATAATATAATAATAACAATAATAATAATAAGGAAAATGATTGGTAGGTCTAATTATATAAGACTAAATATAGGCCTATTAATATGATTGGTAGGTTTCCAAAATTAAGTGGATGAGATTAAGAGAGTGAAAAAAATCAACCAATCAGAAAGTTAGGCCTATTTGTAGGCCTGTGTAATTAGACCAATTTAGCATTACTCTAATAATGACGACGATGATGATGATGATGATGATGATGATGATGACGACGATGTTATAAATTAATTTTGAATGAGACACGATTGCTATTATAATAATCTAATATAATATAATCTATCTAATAACTTATAAGAGAAGAAAATTTAGACTAGGTCAGTGAAGCGTGAGCGGGTGCGGGGATGCAGCTCCGTGGACCGCTATATATTACTTTTGACACTCGACGTACTAACGTCTTTACATGGAAGTGGTATTTATATCACTACAACGTAACTTCACAAGCTTTGGTAATATTTTGAAAAATGTAAACTATCATTCAAATAAAATAAAGTACATAATACAATAGTACATGATCAAAACCTGAAGAGACCCTCACACTACAATAGTATAAGGTGTAAGTGAGAAAATCAACGCAATTAAAACTGACATTCGAATATTCGATTAAAAACCAAATTCTAGCTACTACATTCACCAAAGTGAATGTGAATAGGTTACAAATAGTGCTTTTAATTTTATTTTTTTTATTTTGTTTTACCAATTAAAACTTTTCAACTTATTTATTTTGTATTTTTTTTCCCCTTATTAAGTAAATACCTATTTTGTTTAATCTAAGCTTTTCAATTTTTAATTTTTTATATTCTTTCCAAAATAAAGTAGATACATCATATATATATATATATATATATATATATATATATATATATATATATATATATATATATATATATATATATATATGGTGAATGTGAATAAGTTAGGAATTTTAATACTTTTTGATTTTGTTTTTCCAATTAAAACTTTTCAATTTTTTATTTTGTACTTTTTCCCTTATTGAGTATATACCTACTTTGTTTAATCTCAGCTTTTCAATTTTTTATTTTTTTTTCAAAATGAAGTAAATACATCAAATATATGTGTGTGTGTGTGAATTTCATTTTCTTACTAATAATTTATAAGTGGCTAACTCACAAATAATTAAATGTATCAATAGATAAGAGTCATGATAAATTATTTAACGAAAGTATGTCAATGTGCATAATCAATCAAAGTTTTCCACATATTTTACCTTTTAATTTAAAGAATAAAGAATTAACTCTAAAAATGTGAGTTTCATTTTTCAAATGCTTACTCTCTATTATGTCTCCACAAAATTAACAAAAGTACCTATATATACAATATTAAATATCGTTTAGAAAATAAGTAGTCAACCACTAACACTCTATATATGTCTAATACATATTGTTTGAATGCATAAATAGATAAAAGACTTAATTCGATCACTTAATGAAAGTATGTAAAGTTTTTCACATGTAACTTGATGCGGTTGTCTAACGAGATTATTTTTCTTTTAAAATGTGATATTCGAAATATATAGTTTATAAACTCTATGTATTAAATATATAATGTCCATATATATTAGTCGAAAACTAAAACTCTAAAGTTATAAATGATAAGTAGTTTTTTAAATTGTATTTTTCAATACCCCGCCGCAACGCACGGATAAAAAAACTCCTAATATGACAAGCTTCAAGCTTTGGTAATTAGTAGGAATGTAAGTTTTTTGTGGGGGGTATCCATAGGGTAAAAATGTGTAAATCTAAATGCAATTAATTAATTAATAATTTAAAAATATAACAAATAATAATGATAAAAATAGTACTAATAATTTGGTCGGTGTAAAATGACAACATGACACCGAAAGTTTTGTTTGACTAAAACCTTCAATCAACTTTTTTATATTATTATAATAATTATCATGATTATGATTATTTTTATTGTTATTATTGACTGCCGTTCCAATTTAAATGTTCAATCTACTATTTTTATTCGTCTAAAAAATATATTCACGTTTAAAAAATAACTATAAAAGATGATTAGACTGTCGCAATTTCTCTCATTTATTACTCTCAGTAACTTATTTCTAAATTTACAAAATATCAAAAATCTAAAAGAATGACATTTTTTTTGGGATACTTCATTTTCAAAAAAATACGATTCATTTATCTCATAATAAGTGTGCACAATCAGTTTTTCACAAAGTTTAAGAAATTACATTGTCATTGTCTGATAGTGTAAATAATAATATTACCCTTACTTTTATCATAGATTCCCATATATCAGTTTTGTGAAAAAATATATAGAGTGTAAAATTGTAAAGTTAATATGTTACTTTTGAAAGTATACATTTATTTTGGAACAAACTAAAATGGGAAAGTGCATACTTCTTTTGGAACGGACGGAGTAAAAAAGGTTTTATTGTTTCTTTGTGTATTAAACTTTACACCATTTACTATTTTATGAGTCGAACTTTGAAAACTTCTATTGTACATATTAAACTTGTAAAATATCATCTATTGTATGTAAACATTCTTTTTTGGGTAATGGCAAAATAGGAAAGTTTTTTTTTTTACCTTACCCAATAAGAAAAATATACATACATTTACAAGTTACATACCTATAATAGAACAGAGTATCTTTCATAAAACAGCATAAATTGTAAAGTTTAATACCTATCAAAACAATAAACCAAAAAAAAAAAAAAAAAACAAAACAAAAAAGTTACCAAATTTTCAGTTATTAAAATTGAGAAAAAAGTCAAAAGCATATGGGAATATAGAGGGCACCACACCACCTAACAACAACAGTCAGCACTGCACTCCACTGCTGTTGAAGATAGCAACCTTTTGTTTGTTGTTTCTGTGAATTCAAATCATAATTAAAATCAGGTCGTCAATGGTGGATACAAAAGTAGAGACGATATCAAGATTAGCTCAATGGAGGATCGATAATTTCGGTCCTTGTACTTACAAACGTTCCGAACCTTTTAAAATCGGCATTTGGAATTGGTACTTTTTTGTTTTTTTTACTAAAACCCTTGCGCTTCCTAATTCATTTATTTATCATTAATTGGAATTGTAATTGTAATTCAGGCAATTATCAGTTGAGAAGAATCGGTATTTGTATATCCGTTTGTTTCCTGAGCCATCTCGTCTTTCTAAAGAACAACCACCGATTGCTAAATTCATCCTCCGTGTCACCACCGCCGGAACCAATCGCCGACCATATATCTCACCAAGTAACTACCTTATTCTATCTTATTGTTATTTTCTTTATTTTAATTTTTTGTAATTGTTATTGTTGTGAATTTATGAAAGGATTTTGCTATTTGTAGCCCTAAGGGCTATGTTTAAGAGTTAAATTCATGTTTTAAGAGGTGGTAAATCAAGGTGGTTTATGCAGGGAGTGGGTGGTTATTATTAAGGTACAAACATTCAATGCGTGTTTGAATTTCTTATTCGTAGCCCTAAGGGCTACATGTAACATTTTGGTTCTACTTTATATTGAATTACATAGCAAGTTTTCTTAAAGTTTATTACTCCCTCCGTCCCATTTTATTTGTCCATCTTTCCATTTTGGTATGTCCCAAAATGATTGTCCTCTTTCAAAATCAACTAATCAAAATGCTTAAAAATGATAAAGATGAAATTCTATTGGTGGTCAACAGTAATAATTTGGGACGGAGGGAGTATAATAAATGCATACATGTACAGTATGTATAGTGGGGAAACACGATTTTAGAGGGTAAACTTTTTTCAAGTGAATTTATTGTGCAATGTTTTCATTTTCCAATTTTGTGGTCCACTTCCAAAAAATAGGATGAATATGTTAATTATATTTCCTGTGTTAACACTTACTGTATATATATTCCGTCGAAAAAGGGGTAAAATGAAAAGGGTAAAACTATTTTTTGACAAAAAAACAAGGCTGTAATGACTATGTTGAGAAAATTTCAAAAAAGAATGGGAAAAAAATGAAGAATGGAAGAACCAATAGAATTGCTCCATTTCAAAGACCCATTTTCACCTATTAAAAAAATTTATAAAAACTACATATTCGGAATCAGCGTCTTTTCTCTTTGATTATAGATCTCACAAGCTATACTTTCGACAAAGTATATTTTTTTTTCATTTTTTATTGGGTTTTAAGAATATTTAATGTGAAATTACATGTGATTTTAACACTAAAAAATAATCACACATGCTTATATCTCCGATTAAACTTTAAATCCAAATCACGGATGATTTTAAAAGATTTTAAACATGAAAAACTAAGTTGTTATCACATGCGATTGAACATCAAAGTATCAATCACATATGATTAAAGAGTAATCAAATACGGATTTTTCAAAGCATTCACTATAATTATACAATCAAGTAAAAATCAAGTTGAAATCATACATGAATTGTCATATATCGGTAAATTGCTCATCAGATATCAATTTTTAAATGGAAATCATATGTGATTATATACAAAATCATATGTGATTATATAACAAATCACATGTGATTAAATGTACAATTAGCAATCACATGTGATTTTTAATTAAAACAAATGCAATTTCTACAAATTCTATTTATAATTATTAATGTATATGAATATTAAGTTGTAATCATGTGTTAATTAACATATACCATTAATAAATAATCGTTAACAAATTTTAACTTTTTATCATAAATCACATGTGATTATATTGTAAAACCCGGCAAAAATAGAAGAAAAGAAAATCGTCAAAAGTATAGCTTGTGAGATCTCTAATCGAAGAGAAAAAGACGCTGATTCCGAATATGTAATTTTTATAATTTATGGACTTACGGTTTGTGAGATATTTAATTTAGGGGGTAAAAGTGGAAGTGAGTTTTATAAAGAAATGGAGCAATCCTATTGGTTCTCCCATTCCCTACTTTTTTATCATTATTATTTGAACCCACCTCTGATTATGTTTTCTAAAATGTACGGAGTATATATTTTTGTTTGTGGACAATAAATTTGGGGTGGAGTATTATTTGTCGCTGAATACGACTGCGAACACATAGGTTCATATTATTATTGAATGTTAATTCAAAATTTACACTTTATATTGGCTTATGAATACTCCTTCCATGCTTCCTTTTATAAACATACTTCCTTGTGAACCGAGTTCCTGCATGTGTGTTGCACACACACATATTATGTAGTTGTACATGTGTGCTATGTGTGTATATAACGACAATCAATACATGCTTGAAACTGAAATTTTTTGTGACCTATGCGATCATTGGTTGGCCATGATGGATATGTCATATGTATATTTGTTATTCTGTTGTGCTGTACCCTCCACAAAATTCAAATGTTAAGTTCGCAAAACTGTTCTGTGTACTTTTATGAGTCAACTCAGCAGACTATACCAATCTCACATAAGTCAAGGTGTCAATAATGTGTGAATGAGCATATACTGCAAAGTACTCTCTGCTCCAAAGAAGGGTCCATTTTATCATCAAGTGCGAAATGAGTTACAACTTAACTATATATTTAATAGTTGTAGTTTTTTTTTTCTTTTTCTAGGAGAACTATAAAATCATAAATCATTGCTAAAAGAACCTGTTACAAATCAAGAAGTTGACTATAAGTTTAGGAAAGTACTAGGTCGACTTTCATAATAAAAAGTGAGCTCCTTATTTGGAAATAAAAAATCAGAAAGTACTTGGTTGAAGTTACAATTTCAACCTATTTAAGTGGAAGTTGATTAAATTTACGATGGATGTTATTGATGATAGGTCAAATTGGCTTGAAATGGTTGTTGTAATCTGCAAAGTTCCCTAATGCTACATTGTTTTGTGCCACAGTTCATGAGAGACTTCTTCGCACCAGTGAAGACTTTGTATGGCCTGTTGATTCCACTTTTCATGGTCGCTTCATCATTGATGTTGAGTTTTTGGACCTGCAAGTTTATTCAGCAAATGTAAGTGACTTGATTTCATGGAGTTCCATTGTTACATGATGATATATAGTGTCGTAATTACATGCCATTTATTTGTGAAGAAGTTTGTTTGGTTAGATCTTATTCATAGCGAGTCAAAGTAGTGAAAGTTTAAGAGAAAACCTGAAAAGAAACTGGTTAGTGGGTCCCTTGATAAAGTGCTAACTACCTCTACTAATTCGGTTAACTTAAATAAGTGGATATATATTGTAACAACATGATTAATCAAATCATATTTAATATACCAATTGGTGAAGAAAATATTTAAAATACATTAAGAGAGGATGCCAAAGTAATTTGATGTGTATAGATCCATTTGAAAAATGCATTCACTTGGATATGTTAATCAACCTGCCCATCTTGTTCTCTGTAGATGAAGGGATCCCTTGGTAGGTTTTTCTATAGGTGGCAAGATGGGTGGGTTGGGGATCAGGAAAAAATTGGTTTTGGGTTGGGGATCAGGTAAAAATTGGTTTTGGGTTGGGGATCAGGTAAAAATTGGTTTGGGTAAAATCAAGGATTCTTTTAGTACAAGTCGGACAGTTTTTAGGAGTTTCTATTAACCTATTAATTTGGGTCGAACTAGGTCAGTTGACCCACAAACACTTTTTAATTAATTTGTTGTAATAAAAGTTAATGTGCTTAATATGATTACAAAAGCTATATATATATATAGTTATGACACTAATCTAAATATCTGAATGAGATAGTTTAGGAGTTTCTATGCATCTAAATTTATTGGTCTGTGGGCTACTTTTGACCCGTATGACCTGCTCTATTGTTAGCAAAACTTTGCATTTGATCCGTTTGAGATTTGACATAACCCGGAACAACCCATGCATAGGTGAATGAGGCAAAATTTCTAGCATAAGTTTTTCTTATTGCTTAAGTATCTGAAATGTTTTACTGCAGGGTGAGGAATCAAGTTCAATATGGCCAAATGATGGAATGCTGCGATCTTCAGCAAGCGAGAGCATCCTTCGGTGTCTTTCTCGCATGCTTCACGAGTCGATTGATGCTGACGTCACCATTAACACAGGGGAAGGAACATTAAAAGCTCACAAGGCAATTCTCTCTGCAAGTTCTCCAGTTTTCTACAGCATGTTTCTACACAACCTCCAAGAAAAAGAATCTTCGACCATCATTATCCAAGACATGTCACTTGAATCATGCACTGCACTTCTCTCTTACTTATATGGAACCATTAAACAGGAAGATTTCTGGAAGCATCGGCTTTCACTTCTAGGTGCTGCAAATAAGTATGCAATCACAAACCTAAAGGATTTGTGTGAAGAAAGCTTGTTAGAAGACATCAATTCTGGGAATGTTCTTGAAAGGCTGCAAGAAGCCTGGCTTTACCAGCTTGATAAGTTGAAGAAGGGGTGCTTGACTTATTTGTTTGACTTTGGGAAGATATATGATATTAGAGATGAAATTAACAATTTCTTTAGGACTGCGGAGAGAGAACTTATACAGGAGATGTTTCAAGAGGTGCTTACCGTGTGGAAACCAGCTTAAGAGTCTATGATTCTGCTGATCTGGTCGGTTTTAAGTATGTATAAATGTGTATTTATTTACTTAAACTGAAGCTGTGTGTATAAATATATATTTTGCAAATGTTAAAGTGAGGTATGTTAAGCACTAAAGTTGGAATACTTGAATGAGTGTAAATTATAGCTAGTGTTGCTTCTTATTCATCCTCTTATTTATTGTTTATTTACTATGTTTTTCCCTGTGTGCACCTTGCCGTGTTCAAACTTAATTAGTGTTTCTGCTACATGATGGTAATAATATGTTGGTACATCTCGTGTGACAATATTGGTAATAATATGTTGGTACATCTCGTGTGACAATATTGTTCTAGATGTGGAAGGTTAATGTACGCAGGTATTTATTGTACGCACTCTCAAAAGTGTCCATTGTGTATCATGTGCATTGTGTATCAATTATAACATGTGCATTGTGTATCATACAAATTATAACCATCTTGCAACTTTTAATATGTTCATTGTGTATCATACAAATTTTTTATAAAAAAGCATACAAATTTTAATATGTTTTATATAAAACGTGATGCACAATGAACAAATTTAATATGTTTATTGTGTATTTATTTTGTATGATTAAAAAATAAATTAAAAAAATGATACACAATACACTTTCTGAAAATAATGCGAGTATGTTTAGAAATATCAAATAAAAAACACATGATACACAATGAACTAACTAAAAATAATGTATTAAAACGTGATACACAATGAACAATATGAAATTCCTAATTAAAAAATAAATTAAAAAGTGATACACAATGCACTTTATGAAAATCCTGATTATGTTTAAAAAAATAAATTTAAAAAGTGATACATAATGTCACTTTCATGTTTAAAAATATCAAATAAAAAATGTGATACACAATGCACATTGATACACCATGCACATTGTGTAGTGCGTACACTGCGTACAATAACGTACTGTGCCCATGAACCCCTCTCTGTTCTAGATTGTACTCCCTCCGTCCCATTTCTTTTGTCCATTATTTCCATTTTAGGGTGTACCAAATTAATTGTCCACTTCCATAAATAGAAAGTTTAAGGAAATAAAGTTCTTTTTTACCCCTAGTGTATATATATAAGACAAAAAAATAGGTAAAAAGTAGAGGGTAAAATTATCATTTTATCAAAAAGTAAGAGAGAGATAGTTATATTTTCTTAAACTGCGTGTCTTTTTGTCTGGGGACAATAAAATTGGGACGGAGGGAGTACTTAGTATTTAATATGTAATTTTGTAATTAGCGAACTTAAGGCTAGCGAACTTGTATAGATCTTTATAGACCTAGCGAGCCAAGGTAGCCAGCGAACTTAGGTAGACAAGTTCGTGGGCCAGTGAACTTGGACAAGTTCGCTGACCCCAAGCCCAACGAATGAGTAAATGTATATATACATATGTTCGTTTAGGGTATTTAGTAACTTTTAACATACGAACGAACTAGCAGTTTACTTTACGGACTAACAAGTACGTTGTAATCTTAGATTGGTTGTAATCATTTATAATCAATAAAAGATAGATTGAAAATTATTGTTTCGTGTTCTTATCGTTTATATATTTGTTAATATTTGTTATTGTTGTGATCAAAGTATTCAAGGATTCCACACTTGAATAGCGTTGAATAACCTCATTATCGATCCATAGATAACCAGGGACTTACATAATATAATGTACAACATTTGGTAGTTTGTTGCTGGAGTAATCAGACTTAATCTTCATTGAAAATTATGATTAATACATTAATGTTAAAACGACAAGTCTAACTATTTCCCCCTTTTTGGAACAATATGTACGGACGACAGTTGTTATAGGGAGGTAACTAATTTTATTTTAAATGTAAGTTGGTGTTTTTTCATTGAGTTAAAGACAAATAATATCAAAGATGGGACTCATGGGATGCTAATGATCGAATAACCTATTTTATAATTATTGTTTTTAAACTTGAATCCATTCGTTCACTGATTTTAATTTTGTTTTCTATGGTAAAACACGTCAATTAAGGTCTTCACCACCGAAATTGTAATCTTTTTTAAATACTTATTTGCAAGCATCCTATAACTAATCTTCTTGAATATTTAACGTTCCCCAACGGTCAAAGACTAGCAAGTCTCTTGAATAATGTCGAATTCAAAATGACACTATCAAAATAAGACCGTTGGGTAACGGTCGACACACCCACACTTCAACACGATCTTTAAAAATGACCCGTTGTGTAACGGTCAAATACCAAATAACTATATATTGACAAATTTATTGCAAGACTATTTACATGCTGGATAAAACATCACACACTTGTGTAATGCCATCATTGGTTTCTTCGTCTCCTCCAGGTTCACTATTACTAGTTTCTACCATATCGTTTGTCGTATCATAAGGTAAGTGACTGCTGCTGCCCTCAAATTTTTTTAACACGGCCAACTTCTTTCTTTTGTTCTCCATCATCAATAATAATAATACAGTTATGGCCACTGACATGTACTCTTTACAGGCTTCCGAATTCGGCTGTAAAGAGTACATGTCAGTCGGCACAGTTGCAACATCAGTGCACCTGTTATTGTTGATGATAAAGAACGAATACAGGAAGCTGACCCTGTTTAAATTAAAAATTGAGGGCAGCAGCAGTCACTTACCCGCATACTGTGAATGATATACTCAAACTAGTAACCGTGAACATGTAGGAGAAGAGGAATCGAATGAAGGTATTATGCAATTGTGTGATGTTTTATCCACATTGGTTATTCACGATGGACGCAAACCTGATGGTGAAAAAACCATGCAAGGAGCTGATGCTGTAACGAACCTTGAGGGCAACAGGGGTCACACATGTGTTCATACAACAATTGAGATTAGGAATAATACAACTGTAGGAGAATAGCATGACAGAAAAGAAAAGAGACCAATAGAGTATGTGGTATCTACTATTAATTACAATGAATGCAGTGGTAGTGGTGTAAAGAGGCCCACAACAGGGTGGTAATATTGATCCATTTCAATGGTTAACTATGGTAAATGTATTCTAAAGTTCAGATTATAGGTGGTGTTGATCCCAGATAAGTTATGTACTTATGTGCAGCAACTGGTAAGAATAAAATAATGTTTACATGTTTTACCTTCTAACTTTTTATAGATGCTTTAATTTGTTAAGATTAGAACCAACGTTGGTTACTTTGTTACACCTAAGCAGCGTGCATCATTGCATTGTATTTTGATGTAGTCTTTGATAAGCCAACAGTGTATGGTTGATGGGGGCATATTCAATTTAGCACTGATTAGGCTATGATTAATGATATTAGGTTTGTAATCATAAAGAACACATTAAATATTTATATCAGAATCTTATAAATAAACACATAAAAGATATTTGTGGGTTAACCCCAACCCAAGTCCCAACTAGTACTACAAAATTACCCATTTGGACCCAAACCTATTTCGAGTGGTAATTCAACCCAACCTGCCCGCCCTGGTTGATGTCGCTGGTCAAGATACATCAAGTATTGTGATGTTTAAGTCATGCTTATATTAAACTACTACAAAAGCACACCACTAATCCCCAATCCCGCCATAAGTGGGGTATGAGAGAGATAGTCATACATCTACCCCGCGTAAAGAGATTGTTTCCGGAAAGACTTTGGCCCTTATACTCTTTCTTGATCTTTAAACTGCATCCTTAGACTTTCAGAATGAACATCATGACCTTCAACTTTGACTAAAAATAATCAATCATATACGTGTACTAAAATTAAATTATTTAATTTTTAGTTGATGATTGTTAGTTATATTCGTTTGAATTTTTGAATGTTTTGTAATATTTTTTTAAAGATAATTTGCCATATACTAAAATATTACAAAATAATTAGACGTTTCCCTGCCGTACCCGTCTCTTGAATTTTAGGATATTGCCGTTTCCCGGTACCCGTACCTGTCCCCGTCCCCGTTTCCGTCCCCGTTCCCATGCAACTTAGATTAATCATCATATATCTGAACATAGCAAATGAATCAAAATTAGAGGTGCTTGATACCAAAACCATTGTTAGATTGAACAATTTGTCATTAGAATTCATGTAGCTCGAACGTTCAAACAGACTATCAATCTAAAAACTTGTGAAATCACACACGTATTATCTCCCATCTAACTCTACCAAAATGACATTGCCTAGTATTTTCTTCCTTAACAAAATCTTTGAACCAAATATAGTTCATATGAATTATATTACACCCAAACCCACCGACCTGTCAATCAGGATGTAGCATTTCTGCCACCTCTTCGACTAATGGCCTCACAGAGTCGACACGGCAACGTGTCTAAGCTGGCTGCCCGAGTATTCCCATAGTTGCCCAACACACCACACCTTCTCCAGGCATGATACTCTGCATAAGCTATTGGATCATTAGCAAGTGCCTTAACATAGGCAGCTAGTTCATCCATTGACTTAAATTTAGTGCCATCAATAACAGAATGTGGAGGAACAAAATCCATCACATTTGGTGCACCAAAATATATAGGAACCGCCCCAGAATCTAACGCGTAAAACAACTTCTCAGTTACATAGCTCTCAGTGTAAGTGTTTTCAATTGCTAGAACAAACTTGTAGTGAGACATGGCGCAATGTAGATGGTCCCACCATTTAGGAGATGCATTCGGGTCTTTAGCACACTCAGGATACAAATAGAGTGCCCTATCAAGACCACCCACGTTGTTCAAGCATTTACCAAAAGAATGATGAGGCAGCTTGCCAAGTATGCTCTTTGCAAGCTGATTTCTTTGAGGAAGACAACGTGATGATGACCAATAAACAAGAGTATCCTGGTAATTGTAGAGCCCAACAAAAATTAATGATAACTAATGTTATCGTAATAATTATAATTACTATATAGTGAGGTGGAAATTTCAACCTGTTTACTTATGAGTAGGCCTACTTGGTTCATGATTGATCTTAAACGGGTCAAATGGACTAGTTACAATAATAGCTAAAAAGAAAATGAGTTGAACGGACTTAAAGTCCCCCAAAAGGCATCCTAAATCGCTTTATCTATATAGTTTTATAATCATATCAAGCACATTAATTATTTATACATATGGATAAAAATGTTTTCAGGTCAACACAATCCGACTCGTTTAAACCTGAATGCGTCTTGACCTGTTACCCAACCTTACCCCTTTTTCCCACCTCTAATCTATAAAGAATAAGTATCTGGTAGGGACTTACATTGTTCTTATAGGGAGAAAGGTAATAATTACGATTATTGTGAAAGAGGCCACCAGCATAAGTTGACTGAACATCATCTTTGGCATGATAACTGATGAAAATGTCTTCGAAACCGGATCTTCTTCTGCCAGCCTCAAGATCCATGTACACTCGAAGCGGATCTCCGGTGCGTCTCTAGAAAGACAATAAAAAGAAGGTATCTGAGCTAGACTGAACAAATCTCACATAAACCGAATGAAAATAGCAGATGATGACTGCATAATAGTAGCAAGTACACAAGATTCCTACATTTCTGTCTCATGTTAAGCAAACATAGAGCCATAGAGGTGATAAGTAATTAAAAACAGATGAATGGTCTTTAAAATAGATTGAGTTTAGGGTAATCTGCAACATAGCTTCATTTCACGTTAGAAATCATGACCAAAATCACTTCACTTGGAAAACTATTATTTTGGCTAATTTTGACTAACAAGACACCAACTATATTAAATACGGAGTAGCTTTTATAAAGGACTTTTAAGTTTGATGTACTTTCAACATTATTCATAAAGTTAGAAGATTTTTTTACTCGACAGTTGGATGGTTCCATAAAGATAACTGACAGAATTATAAATGAAATTCCATTGCTACTTATTGCATTTTGCCATTAAGTTTATAACTTATTAATGAAAATGGATGACCTTAAAGCACGATGAAAAACTCACAATCAGGAGACCAACACATAGATATGATAGGATAACTAAGAATAGCAGCATGACCTTAGCCTATTAATAACCAGTATATCCCAATGCTTCTCTCATGATATTGTTTGGGTAGAATTTCAACCAAGCACAGGCAATGGAAGAACAATAACAATAGCAATAACATAACAGAAGAGACTATTTGTTGTGAATAGGGCACACCTCACATTAATCCAAATAATGTTAACTTGTAGTGGTGTGATTTTATATTACGTAGTGTTCATAACATAAGATATATATTACAGAAATTGTTCAAAATATCTTGAATATTTCATCTGCAGCACAAATGAAAAAGAATAACAGTGTCACACATACTAAATTCAGTGATCCTCGAGCTCCATAACTAATTTTATTAGATATTAAACCCCATTACTAAGTTTTTAAGCTAAAATCCACAAACCACAAATCTATGATCCTCATAAATACTAGATTCGCATTGACAAAACAATCACTTCCTCTGTATCATAACCAGCATAACTAACAACATCAACAACATACATTATAAACAAGTAATCATTTTCAGCATCAATTCTGGTGACATGTATGCATAATATATAGGTCAAAATGAACCAAATCAAATATAAACAAGCAAGTTTAGTTCAAGACATGTATACAAGTTAAATGTTACTAAAAAAAAGAAGGTGCAAGTATAGTACCCTAGATGGAGGTGTGGAGGTCTCAAAGAACAGGGCATCAGGTTTATCAACAAGAACAGAAGATTTAGTCCACAAACAGCTCAACCCACATCTACAAGAATACAAATTATCCAAATTATCAGGAATCCAAGTCCACCCTTTAATCAGTACACCCACATGATTCATCTTTAACTCACTACATTCATATTCATCACCCACTTGTAAAGATGTCAACTTTTCCCCTTTTCTCATCAAACCCATATGTTTTTCTTTATAATTAGAACAACCCACTTGAGAATCCCATTTTTTGAAAGTACCCAATAGGTATTGAAATGGGTCTGGATCAGATTGGGGTACAAATTGAGGTTGACTTTGACTTTGACTTGTTGAAATTGGGATTGAAGAAGTGGTGGCAGATGGGAAATCAATGAGAATGTAACAAAAGAAGATGAAGAGTGACAAACCTAACATGGTTGCTATGGCGAAAGAATTTAAGGGTTTCAAATTTAATAGCATTATTATTATTATGGGGTTTAGGGGAATCGGGGTTTCCCTAAATTTGCAGATGAGTGGAAATAGTTAAGAATTGAGATCGGTGTAGATAAGATTTTGTTGTGTGAAATGATGAAGAAGATTCATGATCATTTATGTTTTTGCAGAAAGAAGAACAAGAAAAGTGTAAAACAAATACTAGTAGTAAAACAAGAAAGGGTTGTCCAAGGCTTAATTTGCAAGTTTAATCATCGATTTGGTAACGACTTTAATATTAATAATAATGTTAAAAAGGTAAATTTATTAAACAAAAGGTGATCTATACTATACTATTTATAATTAAATTCTAACTTATGATATATACTCTCCCGTCCCAATATTATTGTCCATCAACAAAAAAAACACAGTTTAATACAAGTGGGACCATAACACCTCTCAACCAATTGAATAGAATCTTCACCCACTAAAGTCTCCTATATTGGTTGAGATGAGAAGTGGACAATTATTTTGAAACATCTAAAAAAAAGAAAGTGGGACTGTAATTTTCGGACAGAAGGAGTAATAATTTAAGTTTTTTTTACTTAAAATTACAATTTACAATTATAATAATAGTAATATATTTAAGAAATTTTAATGATATACAAATAAATTCGATTAAAAGAAAAAAGGCAATTAGATTTTGTATCTAGACGGACCACTTGTCTATTATAGGGGTGTTATAGGGTCGGTTTATCGGGTTTCGGGTCCATTAGAGTCGGGTTGAATCGGGTTAAAGTTTAAAAGAATGTAACCCGTAACCCGACCCTATAAGGAATTGGGTTTTCGGGTTCGGGTTGAATCGGGTCGGGTTAATGTATATATCGGGTTAGCTATTGGAAATATCGCGATAGTGAATTCTAGCTACTTCATCAACTATTATGATTATATCATACTATTGTACACTATATAACCTAATAGTAGATATTGATATTGGTAGTAACTAATGTAAATTTGTATGTAACGAGCCATACCAACAATTACAGACAACAAAGCAAAAGATAGAGGGAGACTAAATAAGTTAGAGGAGAAACCCACGCTAGCAAAATAAACATTTTGCAAATATGAAGAGAGTAAACATAATGTGTAAATGAAATCTATGTTGGAGTAGGGTTTAGTCAAAATGCTAGTAAAAAATATGGATTTACATGCAAAAATTGAATAAAAAATGGACTTTTAACTACATGTATGGTTAATGAACATAGATTAGTGGGCTTTTATTTTTTTATTGTTTCTTATCGGATTGACCCGATAACCCGATAACAATGCCTACCTATAACAATATCGGATTATCGGGTTCGGGTCAAACTAATCCGATAAGCTCTTCAATCCCGATTAAATCCGACCCTATTAGCCTTATCGGGTTCGGTTTTGGATTTACATGTTTTTATTACTCCGTATAACAATACCTTGTTCGTGAAGTTAAATTTGAATTAGGGGGTGTGGTTTCTGAATTGATTAATTTACTTTAGGGTTTCATATTGCTAACTAATTTTGAACAAAACATTCAATAGTCTTCAATATTCTTTATATATAAGAAGATTAATTTTTATTCCGCTTGTAATTTTCTTGCAAAACGTCGATAACCGGCAACGCTGACAAGCTCACGCGCCTCGCCCCAAAGACAATATGTGAAAGGTAGATAATACTGAACGTATGCTTCAGACTGACCCACCTGTCTACAAAGGAAAAATGTCAGCCCATTTTGAATACCATTTACTCATTTTTATAACATATGTTAACAAACCCTTAATGTTTAAATTATATTAGAAATCTATAGAAAACAAATGATATTCAATTCTTACGATAATGCACATATGTGTTACATACAACAAAACCTCATACAACGTTTCATCCACCAATTTGGCACCACAGGGCACGGGATCAGCATTAATGTTGGGAACACTAACTTTTCCAGGTATACGACCGCCGCCCCACCACCACCACCATAACTGACATTTTCTTGGGGATTATCTTTCGCTGCATATATAATAAGGGTTCTGAGGAATACAAGAGAGATGAGGGGCTCTATGTTGAGGTTGTGAAGCTAAACAAAGAAAACGACTTTGGGCTGGAAAGAGTACGATCCCGATGGGATGGATATGATCGTGGTGGAATCATTGTTACAGCAGATCCCATCTCGGTGGGATGGGTTAAGGGACCCGGTGTTAGGAATTTAGGACCCAAACAACGCGCATAATTGAACACAATTATACCCACAACAATAAACGAATAACCAAATCGCTAACAAAGCAATTAACAAGCAAATAAGATAAATAAATGCGAAACGATAATGAAAACGACATAAGGATTTAACGTGGTTATGTCCAATCTCCAACTTGGAGATTGGTTTAGTCCACGGGGCCAAACCGAAGGAGTTTTCTTTATTATTTTGGTGGCTTAGGGTTTAGTACAATATAGGTTACAATATATATGACTTGTGAAAAAAAAAAAGAATAAGTCGGCAAAACATTCCTAGCCGCTGGAAACTTTGCACCGCAAAAATGAAAGATTGCTCCGTGATCTAGTTTCTGTTTTTGGTGACCCACGTGAGAATTGCAATTGAGGTCACGTGACCATTAGAAAATTACTTCCATTTAGCAACTTTCAATTATAATTCTTTTGTACGATTTTCACAATATCTCAACAATCTCCCACTTGAAGATCGGACAAACCCAAAATTATTAAACCCTCAAATATTCCCTTTCAACTAAGTCGAATCCGCCTCTCCATACCGCTAATACCAATTGGGACACGCACACTAACTAAACTCAAGTTAGATAGACTTTCGATAAAAAGCTCTTCAACTACACGTATTGAAACCAGGAATAAGCCAACACCTTTGACGCCCCTTTAGCAACACCTTGTTCTTAGCTCAACCAATACCGCCGGAAAACCATCCGGGACACGCTTGCTCGACCTCACAGAATCGGAAGACTTTCGATATACAAAGCTAACTGAACACCACTACTAAACTGGGATCACTCTCCAGTTATCCGCACCACCATCTTCTAGCCCAAGAAGATACGTTGAAGTGTGCAACAACTTCAACCAAAAGATTCTATCAAGAAGACAACCGCTTCTTCAATTCGTCGATACAGCCACATCGAATCTTGCCACCGACATGTCAACGACCAACCCGTACAGAATTTCGTCCATCCGATTTTCCTTCCCAGCAATCAGAAAATCGCCAATAGAACAAACCCGTAGATCATCATCAAGGTTTACCCATGAGAACGCAGTCACAACCTTGAAAACTACTTCTTCACCATTAACTTTCCCGCTTGTACACCGGCCCAAAACGTAGCTACGGTTTCAATGAACACATCTTCTCCCACTCAGCCTGCTCCCACTATACGGATCTAAATAATAATCGCGGCTCTCTTGAGAAGACTCTAGTTCATTATACACGGTCAGTCGCAAATTACTTTGCCATTGGAGAGTAAAAACGAAGATCCGAACGCTCTAGTGTCACCCGGAATTCGCAAACTAAACCTGTAGAAACTGAGATCCAATTGTTGCACACCAACCTCCAAAGCTCCCACTAGTCTTCAAACTCCCACTAGCTTCGATACTTCCTTCGGTTAACAAACTCCCAAGAGTTCCAACACTCTCAACAATTTCCGAAAGCTCAAATATTAGGACTTACACAGTTATCCGCCTCTAACCCACTTGAAGATTTCCAATCGATTCCTCAAGAAGAATCGCTCTGTCGTTGAACCAAACATCAACCAATACCCGAGCCCAGCCGAACGCGTTCTATCCGACATCTTCTACAATAACCAATATCTTCAAGAGTAGTAGCTCTAACCCGCCTAATCATTCCAAAAACATGGAATACTCGACCAAAATCATGGTCTCCCGTTTCAACCAGCGAGCGAAAACAAAACTCCCTCTGACTCCCATCACTATTGATTACCAAAACGGATGTGGTACCGCTTATTACCCACCTACCCAACCGAGAAAACCATCCTCTTGAGCACCGTAACAAACCTCACATCTTTGAATAACCTAGTCCGTATCAGTGAAGTTCCCAAGACATCACGTCCCTACACTCGCAACATCAAACCCTAAGTTTGATAACGTTCATCTATTCTTTTGCACGGGATCGCAAAGAATGATAAACTTGAATCCAAAAACCTGGATCCCGAAAAATCTCTCCGCAACAAATCACCGATCGAAACCCGATCACTGACTCCATTACCACCGCGAACAATCACTGTCATAACGTAACCGGCCTCCTGCCGTGTCGTCACGTCACAACTCACCAGACAAAACCCTAATCTTGTTCAATCCGGAAAACAACTCTTCGAGTTCCTCGCGATCTAACACAAAAATGAGCCTATCGATCTCGATCACATGTTGCAAACAAATCCTAAAACCGCATCGTTTTCAATCGTTTCCCCCGATGATTATCTTCAACCGAATCTAGATCCACTATGATTATCTGGCCACAATAACTATAGCTCTCCATCCTTTAGTAAAACCCTAACCATCAACAATCCATCTTGATCGTGCTTTCATCCGATATTGTTCCCAATCGCTCAACCTTGAGCTCTGATACCAGTTGTTAGGAATTTAGGACCCAAACAACGCGCATAATTGAACACAATTATACCCACAACAATAAACGAATAACCAAATCGCTAACAAAGCAATTAACAAGCAAATAAGATAAATAAATGCGAAACGATAATGTAAACGACACAAGGATTTAACGTGGTTATGTCCACTCTCCAACTTGGAGATTGGTTTAGTCCACGGGGACAAACCGAGAGAGTTTTCTTTATTATTTTGGTGGCTTAGGGTTTAGTACAATATAGGTTACAATATATATGACTTGTGAAAAAAAAAGAATAAGTCGGCAAAACATTCCTAGCCGCTGGAAACTTTGCACCGCAAAAATGAAAGATTGCTCCGTGATCTAGTTTCTGTTTTTGGTGACCCACGTGAGAATTGCAATTGAGGTCACGTGACCATTAGAAAATTACTTCCATTTAGCAACTTTCAATTATAATTCTTTTGTACGATTTTCACAATATCTCAACACCCGGTGGGATCACCTTGGCGGCCATCAAACACCTTTTCTTATTTTGCATGCTTTTTATATCCTATAAATATATATGTATTGTAAACCTTTGGACTACGAAAATTAATAGAAAACTCTCTAGTTTGGCCCCGTGGACTAAACCAATCTCCAAGTTGGAGATTCTTTAAGTTGGAGATTGGATATAACCACGTTAGATCATTGTGTTCGTATTGTTCGTTTATCTTGTTTGCTTGTTTTAATTGCTAATTTTGCAATTACCTATCCGTTTATTGTTTGTAGGTGTAATGCGATTACACGAGCGTTGTTTGGGTTTTATTTTGTGCTAACAATAGAATAGATTGTTGTTAGTTACACGCTTCTACTGCAATTCCTAACACTCTACATGTAATATGTGCAAAATCTCCATTTCCCACATTCTCATTCGTGTAAAATGGTGATCCGTTTCTGTCATCACCATGGCCTAACTTAAAATTTTTTCGCTCTTCCACCTCTTTGCTCATCCATGGGTTGATGAATTGGAAGACTTACCTTAATTTTGATGATGCAATGTTCATGATTCATACTTAAGAATTACGACCTCTATGAATATGTTATAGTCCACAAACTCATTCTTCATAATTTTATTCTTAGAAACAATGACCTCCATGAAGACTCAAACTAATATGCTCTCGATCATACAATTAATCAAAAGTCAATCACCTTGTAATAGTAAGAAAAGTATTTATGATTGAAGAAAGGTACATACAATCATACATGTATTCTAATCTATGCATTTATAATAGTATTTATAGATCAAATGATTTACTATATAAATACATAACTTAATAAGATTTATTGTTTCAAAAGTGTAATGAAATTTACACCTTTTATTATTATACTATATGTAACTTTTGAAATTGCTACTGTTTATATTTAAGTTTTAAAACTTGCTATTATATGTATCCGATGACGTAAAGCATGTTCATATTCTTTGTTGAAGTTGCGGCGACATGCCACATGTTGTGGTATTGGTTAGCCCAGCATAAACATAATACTCCCTCCGTGCCAATATTATTGTCCATCTTTTCATTTCGGGTTGTTCCAAATTAATTGTCCACTACCAAAATAAATAAAGAAGTTTGATCGTGATTACCATATTACATTTACTTCAAAATTATTATTACAAACTTTAAAGAAAACAGTAATTAATTGGTTAAGGGTAAAACTGTCATTCTGCAAAAAGCAAGAAAAAGAAAGCAGTAATAATTATGTTTTTATTAAACTGTGTGTTTAAAGGAACCAAATTTTTTTCCACTGCACCGGCCACTAAATTCTACGGGCCGGCCTGCTTGCTCACCATCTAGTAGGAACACTCAGGTTCCTTGGGCCCTAATTAATCAATGACGGTTAGCAATTCAAAACAAGTAAGTAATTCACAGCATCTAACATGGCGTTGTGTTAGATTTTCAATGAATTGATCTATTGATCATTATGAAACAAAAGAATTACATTTTTCATACCTGACGTTGTGACTTGGTAGCTGCATTCCATAGTAGCTGCTTAGTGCTTTTGAGTTTTGACCGATGTGGAACGTAAAAAAATTCACGGAAGCTAATGTCAAAAGATCGAAATATAGAACTATAAATCGTAGGATTTATGCTTTTGTAAAAAACAAAACTTGATTATAATCGATTTCATATTCTTGCAACTTATAGATTTCGAGAGGCATGTATTAATTGAACGAGGTTGATATTTGTAGTGAAACTGCACTTGAGAGCATGAAAACCATATACTTGTTCACATGTGAATGTTCATGACTTTAGAAGTGTTTGGTTTAATCTTATTTCCAAATTATTACAGTTCACGTTAGATCATTGGTATTTTGTTATTCAAATTTTATGAATATGAATTCAAGTTTTAGTGATTGTTGTAATCTTTTGGAGAATAACACAATTCCTCTGTTTTCGAACATTTGTGAATAAAAGCATCCGTTGAGGAAGAGCTGCATTACATGCTAAAGAACTTTGGAAGAACTTCTCATAACTATTGTGCCAAAAAAAAGGGGAAAATAGTAAGGGTGCGTTTAGTTGTGGAAAATTTTTCACAATTTTCCATCTCCAATTTTCTAAAATATAAGAAGAGTTTTTGCTTTCTAGAAAAGTGTTGAAAATTTAAAAAATATGTTCAAAAGTTGATGTTTTTCCATTTTGGAAAAATGTTGTTAAAGAGAAGGTTTTTGGAAGATTTTAGAAAAAAGAGGAAGTGAGTAAAAAGGAAAAAAGTGAAAAACTTGAAATCATGGTTTTCCAACTTCAAGTTATGGGATGGAAAAATGGGTTTTCCATTTCTTGGAAAACTTTTCCGGAAAATACCCATTTTGAATGCGTTTTCTAATTTTCCACTTTTCTAAGAAAAATTTTCTGAAAAAGTAGTATATTTTTCTTCAACTAAACGCACCCTAAGAGTTGTCTTTTTAACATTAATGTAGTACTGATCGAATAAGATTAAGAGTCTGATAGAGACTCCAACAATAAAGAAAAGGGATAAGTATTCTTATACAGAGTTCTTATCGAGCTACGTTGATTAAATTGATTTAGTTTTAATATCTCTTTTCAATCAGTCGCTTTGTATTTTAGTTACATTCTATTGGGATATGTCCATATAACAAATAAATAAATGTACGGATTATACGTAGGTCTATTAGGTCACACGCGTTAACGCGTAGATACTCTTATATAACCAATTTAAGTTAATTATAATAACTAGTTGAGTTATTTAATTGATTTGTGATCATCTAATAAATGTTATTAAGTTATAGGGTTCATGATGAAAGTTATTAGTATTAAACTGTTATTTCTAATTACTTAAAGGGTTTATAAGTAATTAATAATAAAATATTATTATTTATTAATTATTATATAAGGATATATTATATTAATATAATAACCCTAATAGTTTTAATGACTTTTGGCCTCTATCCTTTTCTTTCTCTGCGATCGGCCGAACATCTCAAAATCGCAAGAGGATGTTTGTTTTTTTTGGCGTAAAAGACAAAGCAAAAGAAAGGTACAGTATTCAATTAGATTAATTGAATTAGCATTCGGTAGTGATCAACAACGTGTTGTGTGTGAAGCTATATAGGGTTTTTCTTTTAAGAACTCTATAGTTCATTCGTGTCTTGAAGTTGTTCATCGTTTAATCCACAACAAGAAAAGGTACGCAAGTTAATTTCGTCATGTTTATGTTAATTATTTGTATGCTATATATGATCCTATTTTCCGCTACGTTTACTCGTGATTATTACTTGTTTAATATGTTAACATTCCAACAGTGGCATCACGAGCCTTGTATGGTGTAATTAATTAAATAAAGAAAAAAACGTAAAATTGGAGCTAAAAAACGCTAGATTCGCATGTTTTAGCTTAACTTTACGTTTATATAATTACTTGTTGATTGAATTTCCGTGACGAAAACATGCATTTTTTTGAATGGATATAGATATTTGATATGTGATATATCTTTCTTGATTAGGTGTTAATAGGACACCTACAAATCCGATAATTAATAAATTGTTATATGTATGTTTGTTATAATTTTTAAGTTGCTGATTGCATGACACCAGTTTACTAAAAAATTCGTAACAGATCAACTCTAAAGAGTTAGGACCTAAAATTTTTATGGTAGATTCATGACTCAGTAGGCTACAACTTTGTAGTTTACTGCTAAGGTTGGGGAAAAATCCTTCCTTGTCTGATCGGGGCCTGAAGTTGACTGAAACCGCTAAACAGCTTTATGTGTTATGTGATATATACTTTTGTAAGGCTTACGCAATTGAGTTCATCGATGTATGTGGTCCGAATTTCCTTGAATTTATTCAACGCAAGTGGGAGACTTATTTAGGTATATATAGATTGTCCCTAGTTGGCCTTTATTTAGGTTGTCATCGGCTTGTAGTTTGCATGATTAAGTTAAATTAAGTGTTAATTGATATGATAATTGTTATTTGTTTTAGTTGTTTTTTTTTGCTAATTGTTATAAACCATGTTAAAGCAAATATTTTTGAAAAATAAATAAACATTACTAAAACTTATGAAACTAGATTTATTATAAGCTATTCATCTTGCGAAGTCTTATGTGTCTAAATTGGGTTCGGCTTACATCCGATAATGCTTCGGCTTCCCACGACGAGACTTGCAAGATGTACTAGTTTATAATGTATTTTTGTAAAACCTAAAAATTTGTACTTTTATCAATGACTAAACTTCGATGGTTGTACACATTCTATAACGCATTGGGTTGGGTTTATACCGTAATTTTCTCGCGCGACGGAACGTGTGGGTTTAAATGGTTTTCACAACAAGGTAAATCTTCTTAGTGATTGATTTATGCAATCTAGGAAACTCATTCAGTAAAGTCCCGCGATAAAAGTGAAATGTTTAGCTTTGAAAACACGTTGAATCAACAATTTGGTAAAAGTGTAATGTCTTTTATATTATATACACGTGCTATGTATATTAAAAGATACATCTTGACACACGATAATAAACTAACTTAATTGAGTAAAGTGTTTTATTAAATCCTATGATAAGAAGATGTATGCATGCTTCTTCGTACATATTTGATATACACATTATATGTCAAATAATCATACCCTTGTAAATTAAGTTTTATACCACCCAATTGTAAGGACACATGCAATTGTTTTTTACTCTATGTGAGACGTAGGTAAATTGCAACACAAAGTAAATAACCACTCATTGTGAGACGGTGGTGGAATATTTACAGTTCTTTATTGGACAACTTAAATCGAGTTAAGCTGGTGAGATCCTTAAGCCGGAGGCATAGATGAGATGAAACATGCTTACATGACACTACTTGGTTGTTCCTTAGTTCCATTAGTAAGTCCCATAATAATCTAGAAGTTGCACTTGTATTTCAATTATTGCTCGTCACTTACCTTTTTGAGTACACCATTGCTAGCCGATCAACTGATGTGATGGTGATATGTCAATTAGGATCTTAGCCTTAAGAAAATTAATTGTTTATATGTTTAAACTATGGGTAGTTAATTTTCTTTAAAGGAGTATTATCGAAAAACTTTTGTCCGTTTGTAAATGGCAAAGCCTGCACAAAACTTGAACAATTCGGTTTTCAGGTCGATGCTCGAAAGAGAAAAACTTTCGGGACCAAACTTTAATGATTGGTTTCGTCAACTAAGGATTATCCTTAGAGTTGAAAAGAAACTCAATGTTTTGGAATAGCCAATGACCCCTGCTCCTGCTGCTAATGCAACCAATGAGGAGTTGGCAGAATGGAATGCTTAATATGATCGTTACAATGAAGTTGCATGTCTTATGCTCGGCAGCATGTCTCCCGAACTTCAAAGACAATTTGAGACCTATGGTCCATACGACATTATCAATGAGCTGAAATCCATGTTTGTAAAACAAGCTGGAATTGAACTGTTTGAATTTATTCAAACATTTTATGCTTGTAAACAGGAAGAATGGCAGTATGTTAACTCATATGATCTAAAGATGAAGAGCTATCTGGACTAGTTGGAACATCTCAACTATGTTTTACCCCAAGCTATTTCATTTGGCTTGATTCTTAATTCCCGCTCGAAGGATTTTGAAGGATTTGTGCGTAACTACAATATGCATAACATGGGGAAGACAATAGCTGAATTACATGCTATGCTTATTGAGTATGAAAAAAGTGTTTCAAAGAAGGCTGCTACACCTCAATTCCTTGCGATTCAAGGTGGTAGAATCCAGAAATCCAACAAAAAATCGCAAGCTAAAAAGGGCAAGGCTAAAGGTAATGGCTAGGGTAAGCTAGTTGCTTATTCTCCCAAACCTAAGAATCCCCCACCAGCTAAGAAGGAGCACCCAGAAAAGGATGCGACTTGCCACCACTGCAAAGAGGTGGGTCACTAGAGAAGGAATTGTCCTGTCTACCTTTCTGAGTTGATGAACAAGAAGAAGAAGCAAGCTGGTTCTGCCAGTACTTCAGGTATCTTCACTATAGAATTATTTTCTTTCCCTAATAAATCCTGGGTATATGACACTGGCTGTGGTACTCACATATGTAATACTACTCAGGGACTTAGAGGAGAAAAGAAGCTGAAACAAGGAGCTTTATATACGTACGTGGGAAATGGATTGCGTGCAGCTGTAGAAGCTATTGGAAGTTTTGACTTAGTTTTACCTGCGGGTTTAGTTATTATACTAGACAATTGTCATTATGCACCTACTATAACTAGAGGTGTTGTTTCAGTTTCTCATTTGGTTAACAATGGTTTTGTTAATTGTTTTACGGATTATGGAATTTTAGTTTCTAAGAATAATGTTATTTATTTTAATGCTATTTCATTTAATGGTATTTATGAAAATGATATGCATAATCTCAAACCATATGTTAACTCTAAATACACTGTTTACTGTTTGCAATAAGAGAGTCAAGCATAACTTGAACCATGTTATATGTGTTCAAGTTATGCTTGACTCTCTTATTGCTAATAGGTAAACAGTGCATTTAGAATTAACATTTGGTTTTAGATTATGCATATCAATAATAAATACCATTACATGGAATAGCATTAAATTAAATAACATTATTCTTAGAAACTAAAATTCCATAATCTGTAAAACAATTAACAAAACCATCGTTAACCAAACGAGAAACTGAAACAACACCTCTAGTTATAGTAGGTGCATAATGACAATTGTCTAAAACTAACTAAACCCGAAGGTAAAACTAAGTCAAAACTTCCAATAGGTTCTACAGCTGCACGCAATCCATTTCCCACATACAGATATAAAGCTCTTTGTTTCCGTTTCTTCTCTCCTCTGAGTCCCTGAGTAGTATTAAATATGTGAGTACCACAACTAGTGTCATATACCCAGGATTTATTAGGGATAGAAAATAATTATATAGTGAAGATACATGAAGTACTGGTAGAACCAGCTTGCTTCTTCTTCTTGTTCATCAACTCAGCAAGGTAGACAGGACAATTCCTTCTCCAGTGATCCACCTCTTTGCAGTGGTGGCAAGTCGCGTCCTTTGCCGGGTGCTCTTTCTTCGCTGGCGCGGGGGAGGTGGGGGGGGGGGGGGGGGGGATCTTAGGTTTGGGAGTATAAGCAAATAGCTTACCCTTGTCATTACCTTTAGCCTTGCCTTTTTTAGTTTGCGGTTTTTAGTTTGATTTCTCGATTCTACCGCCTTGAATCGCAAGGACTTGAGGTGTAACAGCCTTCTTTGGTACGGCTTTTTCATACTCAATAAGCATAGCATGTAATTCAGCTATTGTCTTCCTCATGTTATGCATATTGTAGTCTCGCACAAATGCTTCAAAATCGTTCGAGAGGGAATTGAGAATCAAGCCAGCTGAAATAGCTTGGGGTAAAACATAGTTAAGGCGTTCCAACTGGTCCAGATAGCTCTTCATCTTTAGAACATATGAGCTAACGGACTGCCATTCTCCCTATTTACAAGCATGAAATATCTGAATAAGTTCAAACAGTTCAATTCCAGCTTGTTTTTCAAACATGGATTTCAATTCATTTATCATGTCGAATGGACCATAGGTCTCAAATTTTCTTTGATGTTAAGGATACATGCTGCCGTGCATAAGAAACCCAACTTCATTTTAACTATAAAATTGAGCATTCCATTCTGCCAATTCCTCATTGGTTGTATCACCAGCAGGAGGAGGGGTCGTAGGCTGTTCCAAAACATTGAGTTCTTTTCAACTCGAAGGACAATCCTTAGTTGACGAAACCAATCATTAAAGTTTGGTCCAGAAAGTTTTTCTCTTTCGAGCATCGACCTAAAAGCCGAATTGTTCAAGTTTTGTGCAGGATTTGTCATCTACAAACAGACAAAAGTCCAAAATTTAGTATTTTTGATAATACTCCTTTAAAGTAAAATAACTACCCATAGTTTAAACATATAAAAAATTAATTTTCTTAAGTTTAAGATCCTAAATTAAGAGCACCATCACATCAGTTGATCTGCTAGCAATGCTGTATCTATAAAGGTAAGTGACGAGCAATAATTGCAATATAAGTGCAACTCCCAGATCATTATGGGACTTACTAATGGCACTAAAGAACAAGCAAGTAGTGTCATGTAAGCATGTTTCATCTAATCTATGCCTTGGGCTTAAGGATCTCACCAGCTTAACTCGATTTAAGTTATTCAATAAAGAACAGTAAATTTTCCACTACCGTCTCACAATGAGTGGTATTTACCTTGGGTTGCAATTTACCTACGTCTCACATAGAGTAGGGCAATTGCAAGTGTCCTTACAATTGGGTGGCATA
The DNA here is from genome assembly GCA_949592205.1 of Helichrysum umbraculigerum. Taxonomy (NCBI): domain Eukaryota; kingdom Viridiplantae; phylum Streptophyta; class Magnoliopsida; order Asterales; family Asteraceae; genus Helichrysum; species Helichrysum umbraculigerum. Next base: position 20,811,569 of record CATIUR010000007.1, on the reverse strand, counting down.
AAACTTAATTCATATCATAGGTTTTAATAAAAAACTTTGCTCAATTAAGTTATTTTATTATCGTGTGTCAAGATGTCTCTTTTAATATACATAGCACATGTATATATAATAAAGACATTACACTTTCACCAAAAACCATTATAAACTAGTATATCTTGCAAGACTCATCGTGGGAAGCCGAAGCATTATCGGATGCAAGCTGAACCCAATTTTGACTCATAAGACTTCGCAAGATGAATAGCTTATAATAAATCTAATTTCATTAGTTTTAGTCATGTTTATTTATTTATTAAAAAAACTTATTGCTTTAACATGGTTAATAACAAATAGTAAAACAATAAACAACTAAAACGCATAACAATTATCATATCAATTAACACTAAATAAAATGAAATCATACAAACTACAAGCCGATGATAACCTAAGTAAAGGCTAACTAGGGACAAGTATATATATATATATATATATATATATATATATATATATATATATATATATATATATATATATATATATAGGGGAGGGTTCAAGAGGGAAATATTTTTTGGGGGAAGGAGGAATGTGTGTATTCATCATGGAGCATCTTAATTTCGCCAATACAAATATCAAAGATAAAATTAATTTTACTCGTATATAGTAATCAAAATCGATGTTATCAAGAATATATTCACAGATGAAATTCAATTTTAAGTCATAACATTAGTTTATGAATATTTATTTAATAAAACGTTAATATTATTCGTGGTGAATGTTAACTTAACATTCATCACGATGAATGTAAAAAAATTACATTAATTTAATTTTAATATTTATCGTGATGAATATTAAGTTAACATTCACCACGACGAATATTAACGATTTTGGATATCTAATTCATCAGTTGATATTATAGCCTACAAAAACTATTTATCAAGGAAGCTTAACATTCATAGCATCGATTCTAATCAATATTTATTAATTTTCACTTATTATTTTTTGACAAATGTATTGATGAAAATTAAGATGCTTCGTGATAAATTTTACATTTTTCGCTTCCCCCAAAATAGTGCTTCCCCCTGGATCCTCCCACTATATATATAGGGGTAGGTTCAAACGAAAACCACAAAATGTACTAATCTGCGAGAAATTTTAAGTACATTGTTTTTATACATGTAAAAGCAACACATTACATATAAATGTTATTTAATGTTCATATTATTGACGAACAAAATTTAAAAACTACAAAAAACGTGTTGAACTATAAAATATATGAAGTATTCACATGTGCACATATCAAATGTGCACATGTGAACGAAATATATAAATTTGATTTTAAAGGATATTTTGATATTTTTCTCAAACTATTTTGCTTTTAACCTTAATCTATATTGATGTTCACATGTAATTGAATCATTAATGTTGCACACCCAAAACACATGGCAGCAGAAGTGTCGCACCCCCAAATTATGGTGAGGAAGCGATTCGGGTCGGGGCGCCACTAATATGGTAATCACAGCACAAAGATATAATGAACGACTCTGTATGCGTCGTTTAACAAAATACATTGATACGTTAAATGTTTACATCAACTGAAGCTATTACGATAGCCCGTGTTCTGAAAATGAGAAATTTCAATACATAATTACTTTACAAAATATAATAATGTAAGAAAATCTCTGATGTTTGCATGATGACTCGAGCTAAAAGTATCCTGATGGGCAGTCCAACCTACTGCTGAGTACCTGTGATACATGCTAAAAATGGTCAGCTAAAAGCTGGTGAGCTCACAGGTTTGTATGTCAAAACATATCGTATGAACCGCAAGATTTAATGTAATGATTTGAAAAAAGCAAATAAGTAATGTATATACAGCCATGAGCACATAGTCTGAGCTTAACTGAGATGTGAGGATCCACATTCAAGGACCTGATCGAGGGTGCCTCCCCACGAGTGCCTAATCTACACTCGCCTTAACAAATGCTAATGCGTCCGTTTGACCAGTTAGTGCTTGCTAACCCGGACGAGGATTGTCAATCCTATATGGTACCATACACTAACATTCACGCTACAAAAGTATTACCAAACTATGTTGTGGAGGGCTTTAAAATGATTAGTTGTGAGAAACTCATGTAGTATAAAGCGTTGTTTTGTACTTGCGTTCACATGTAAATAAAACGAGCAATGGATCACACCCCTAAGTGAAAAACAGTTAAATAGGGGCTATGAGACTCACATGAGTCTTGAGAGCAAGCGTTTAAATCAATAAACGTATATCTGATATAAGCAATCTGTAGGTTCTCCGAACCCGCAACCTCCTAATGCCCTAAGCATATAAGGTTGTATGTATGAGTGAATGTCTCAAAAGACCATTCATGCTAGTTGTCCACTCAACTAGTTATGTCCAAGTAGTTAATCGTTTGTTTAATCGAAAACGTTTGTGGCCCGTTGGTGAATGTTTAAATATGTAATAATAATTCCCGAAGACATTATTATTAGGTTTCGTATTGTTTCATCGTATACCTTCGTAAGTATATGTCTTGCTTATATTAGTATTATCATATAAGGTTTAGTAAACGTTGCGCGGAATCGAGACTTAGAGAGAAAAATGTATTTTGGAACTTTCTGTTTTAGGCGACACTCAGGTTAGTGTCGCTATGGAGACACTTGATTACGTATAGCGGCACTAGGGCCAGTGCCGCTGGTTGCAGTTTCATATCATTTGGCGACACTCGAGTAGTGTCGCTAAAGGTGATATTCGAATGAGTAGCGACACTCAGGTAAGTGCCGCTAGTAGGGATTTCGTGAAAGGTAGCGACACTCAAGGCTAGTGTCGTTAGTGTAGATGGCGACACTCATCGAGTGTCGCTAAGTCGGGCTGTGACGAGTTTTAATTTTGTGAACTTGGTCAAAAATGCTCGGTTTGACCCGAAACTTTGACACAACACCTTTTATGTTATAAAACTTATAGAAAACGAGTTCCGTGACTATTGGTGACCCAAAAGTGTCGTTTTAATTACAATTATGAAAACGTCAATTACGTTTATTTTTATAAAAAATACACGTTTTTGTCTATGCGTTTTAACAACCAAAATGGTGACAATCATATCTGAGAAAATTCACACATATTCTCCTATTTCTTAGGTTTCTAGAACATATTTTTATGAACTCTAAAACCAAGCACAATTCAAGAAATAAAATCGCAAAGTACAAGTGTTCCAGCAGCTATTTTTGATGACACATGTTCGAAGAAAAATTCGTAACTTAAGTTTTATAAAACTTCACGAAGTGTGCGAGTAGGGGAAAGAAAGGTAACAAAATTTCCCAACGTTTGACACTGGTTTCAGGTCATATGGATTCGTATTTTTCAAGATATGCCATTTTCATTTGGTTAAGATTTTCTGGTCAGATTCTCACAGTCTGCTATGTACTTTTGTTTGACTTATTAAAAATAGTAATCGACTGAATTAGATTATGAGGCTTACATATTCGTAAATTAGACTCAAAATAATTCAGTTTAGAGATAAGAATCATGAGATTTCATTAAGAAATGAGTCTTTTACGGCCGATCTAAACTGATCTATTTTATTGTCCAATGGTTAAAGCTTTTACCCATTGGTTTTTCGTATTGTCTTTTGGTTATAAGCAAGATTATGGACATAAACGAGCTGAGATGAAGTATTAGCATGTAGAGGTATGTAATCCAAGGAGTTTAAACGAAAATCTAAAGGAACTTACAACAAGAATCGAAATCTAAGAAGGTTTGAACTCGTGGTGTTGCTGCTGTCCTCCTTTTGCTTCTCCTCTTGCAAAACCGTATCTAGAGATGATGTGTGGTGTTAGATCTTGCTTAGATGTTCAAGGAGGAGGTTAATAGTGGTGGTGGTGTCGTGGTTAAGGCTGTCCCAGCCCAAGGGTTGAGAGAAAATGAGGGGAAAGAGGATAAGGTGGTGGTTATGTGGTGAAATGAGATGAATTAGAGAAGTTAAGTGGGTTTATATATGAGGGTGGATTAGGGCTGGTTCTTTTGGGCCATTTGGGCCTGGTGTGGGCCGAACACGGGCTCAGCCCTCTTTAGGTTGGGCTCGTGTGTAAATTTCTCGAATCGGATTACGTTCGTTAATCGTTCAAACGTTAAACACGCGCGTTATAAACTAAGTTTTATCGTTTGATTTTTCGTTTACATCTTTAATATGTAAGTGATATTTGAGGATGATATATATTTTTAAACATCTTATTTTGAGTTACCAAAATATATTTTGGATTTCGTTCGAGTGTCGGGTTCGATTCGCGCGTTTTCTCGCATTTGTTACGTTTTATATTCAACGTATAAGTTTTTCGAGCATATTATTATACAATATTAATACTAAGTCCATGACGACCATTTCATCACAAAAATGGATTTATGTAGTGTATAAATTGATTCACCAACGGCCAGGTAAGTCGGAATCCATCCGATATGAAATGCACGATTTAGCCATATCGCGTACGTGTATATATATTCAACAATATATATAGAAGGATACATAAATTAGCCTAATCAAAGGACTAATTACATGTATTAACAAATGATTAGGCACTAATTACTAGTCCTAATTTGACGGGTGTCACATTCTCCCCTTGTTAAGAGAATTTCGTCCCGAAATTTTGCTCATGTGGTGGTTGGTGTTGGATTTGCGAATAACTAAAGATACTTGAGTCGCATCTGGTCTTCCCGTTCCCAAGTGAATTCCGGACCACGACGCGAATTCCACCTGACTTTAACGATGGGAATACGACTTTGTTTGAGTTGTTTGACCTCACGGTCCATGATTTCTGCGGGTTCCTCGACGAAGTGAAGTTTTTCATCAACGAGGATTTCGTCGAGAGGAATGATAAGTGTCTCATCAGACAGACATTTCTTCAAGTTAGAAATGTGAAATGTGGAATGCACGTTGCTGAGCTCGGATGGCAGCTGCAATCGATATGCCACTGGGCCAATCCTCTCAAGGATCTCAAAAGGCCCAATGTACCTGGGATTTAATTTCCCACGTTTGCCGAATCGGATGACACCTTTCCAAGGTGAAACTTTGAGTAGTACTCGGTCCCCAACTTGGAACTCGAGATGTTTGCGTCTTACGTCAGCATAACTTTTCTGACGATCAAGTGCGGCTTTCAGCCGGTTTTGGATACCTATGATTTTCTCGGTGGTTTCATGAATGATTTCAGGACTAGTGAGTTGGCTGTCTCCCACTTCGGTCCAACAGATAGGTGATCGGCACTTACGACCGTACAGTGCCTCGAAGGGTGCAACTCCAATACTGGTATGGTAGCTGTTGTTGTACGAAACTCGCACAATGGTAAATGTTTTTCCCAGTTTGCACCGAAATCAACTACGCAGGCTCGTAGCATATCTTCCAGTGTTTGAATTGTATGTTCACTTTGGCCGTCGGTTTGTGGATGATACGCAGTACTCATATCCAGACAAGTACCCAATGATTTCTGAAGTGATTGCCAAAAGTGAGATGTGAAGCGACTATCCCTATCGGAGATAATCGAGATTGGGACGCCGTGTCGGGAAACAATTTCTTTGAGATAAATTCGTGTGAGGCGTTCCATTTTATCGGTTTCTTTGATTGCGAGGAAATGAGCAGATTTTGTGAGCCGATCTACGATCACCCAAATGGTGTCGCAACCGTGGGATGTTTTTGGAAGTTTCATGATGAAATCCATGGAGATCTGCTCCCATTTCCATTGAGGGATTTCCGGTTGTTGGAGCAATCTGGAAGGTTTCTGATACTCGGCCTTGACCTTAGAACAGGTTAAGCATTTCTCGACATACGTGGCTATGTCAGCTTTCATGTTAAGCCACCAGTGTAGTTCATTGATTCCGTGATACATCTTGTCAGATCCAGGATGTATAGAATAGCGAGATTTGTGAGCTTCGTCCATCACCAAATCTCGTAAGTTGCCGAAGCTAGGTAAGCATATTCGGTCAGAGAATTATCGAGTACCGTTAGGTTTGGTCTTGAACTATTTGTCCATGCCCCGCAAGGCTTCGTTTGTGATGTTTTCGGGTTTCAGTGCTTCAAGTTGAGCAGCGAGGATTTGAGCAACAAGATTGTTGTGAATGTTCATGACGAGTGCTCGGATTCGAAGAGGTTTTGTGCGTTCTTTTCGGCTCAAGGCATCGGCGACAACGTTCGCTTTGCCTGGATGATACTTGATTTCACAATCATAATCGGTAAGCAACTCGACCCATCGACGTTGCCTCATGTTCAGATCCTTTTGATCGAATATATGTTGGAGACTTTTGTTGTCGGTGAGTATAGTACTTCGAGTACCATACAGATAGTGTCTCCAGATTTTAAGTGCGAACACCACGGCCCCCAGCTCGAGATCGTGAGTCGTATAGTTCTTCTCGTGAACTTTGAGTTGTCGGAAAGCGTAGGCTATGACCTTGTCTCGTTGCATCAACACGCAACCGAGACCTTGGTGTGAATCATCGCAGTATACCACGAAGTCATCGTTGCCTTCGGGATATGATAGAATAGGAGCACTACAAAGCTTACATTTCAACAGCTGGAATGCCGACTCTTGTTTATCAGTCCAATCGAACTTCTTTTCTTTCTGAGTCAGTGTTGTGAGTGGTTGGGCTATTTTCGAGAAATTTTCGATGAACCGACGATAATACCCTGCCAATCCCAAGAATTGGCGTACTTCGGTTGGAGTTGTAGGCGCTTGCCAGTTTTTGATAGCCTCGATTTTTTATGGATCAACATGAATTCCTTGACTGTCGATCACGTGTCCAAGGAATTGAACGGTTTGCATCCAGAACTCACACTTAGAGAATTTAGCATATAACTCCTCGTGTTTGAGTAGTTCTAGAATGGTTTTCAGATGTTGCGCATGTTCATGCTCGTTGCGCGAATAAATGAGAATGTCATCGATGAAGACAATGATAAACTTGTCGAGATAAGGTTTACACACCTGATTCATAAGGTCCATGAATACAGCCGGTACGTTGGTTAAATCGAAAGGCATCACTTGAAACTCATAATGCCCGTAGCGAATTCGGAAAGCAGTTTTCGGGATGTCGGTGTCACGAACTCGGAGTTGATGATAACCTGACCGTAGATCGATTTTTGAATAAAAACTCGACACCTGAAGTTGGTCAAACAATTCATCAATGCGTGGGAGTGGATAACGGTTCTTTACAGTTAACTTGTTCAGTTCCCTGTAATCGATGCACATGCGGAAAGAACCGTCCTTCTTTTTCACGAAAAGGACCGGGGCTACCCAAGGCCAGGAACTCAGTCGAATGAATCCCTTATCCAGGAGTTCCTGTAACTGAGTGGACAACTCCTGAAGTTCGGATGGGCCTAAGCGATAAGGTGCTCGTGCTACAGGTGCAACACCTGGCATGAGTTCGATTAAGAACTCAACCTGTCTAGGTGGTGGTAGACCAGGCAGTTCTTCGGGAAAGGCTTCTGGAAAGACTCGAACAATGGGCACATCCTCAAGTTGCTTCTCCTCCGACTTTTTCTCCATGACGTGTGCGATGATTACCTGATACCCCTTTCTAATGTATTTGCGGGTTTTCATGCACGATATGATGTTCAATCTCGTCCCACCGGTCTCCCCTTGTATGATTAATGTACCACTGGTGACGAGAGGAATACGGAAGATTTTGTCGTAACAAACGATTTCAGCTCGATGCTTGGACAACCAGTCCATGCCAACAATGATGTCGAAAGTTCCGACCTCGACAGGTATGAGATTTATAGGAACGAGTTCGTTTGCGAGGTATTCGGTTTCTAGAATCGGTCGGTACCGAAGTAAGTGGATGACGTCGTGGATAAGGTGTAGTCTTTCGAGAATCAATCGTCGGATGTTGTTAAAATAAAAAGTGGAGAAAATGACGTGAAAGAGTGGTGCATGAAGGTCCGAACGACATCGTGTTTGGTTTTCAATTACTAGTTAGTCGTTGTTGCTATAGGAAACATAATGTGGTGAAAGTAAAAGTGGATGCCATAACAAAGGCTGGGTCATACCCTCGAATGGAGAATTTAGTTTAAGTATTTTCAAACTTCGTACAAGAGTAAATCATAAGGTTTAAATAGATGTATTGCTCTACAGCAATAGAGTGTGTAGTGAATCCCCAAATGTAAGAGAGTTGTGTTGGCCCAAATTGTAGGTTTGATTAAAAGTAGTCATATCAATGACCGAATAGTATTATGAAGGTAGTCAATCGTGACTGAGTTACTATTTCGGGATAAGCAAACGTTTAGTATGAGTAGTGAGTAGTCCTGTTGTGGCAAGTACCCCTTGCTGTATTGATTAAAATGGTCGAATTGTCGTTGAAATAGTTTGTGGGCTTAATCATTGTGAGTACCCCTCGCAATACTAATTCAGTCGCAATCTGAGCGATCGGAATCACGAATTGATTCAGGTGTAAATTGTTGGATTTCATCCAGTTGTTGGAAAGACATTTCCAATGCGTCGTGGTTGTGGTTGGCAATCATCATTGGTGGATGTCAATGCAACGACGTGTCTTAGCGGTTGGTGCATCAGTCGTAATACGGCTAGCGTTGAATTTTGTTTGTGATGATACATCAATTCATCTAGTTGTGTATAACACACGTGATTTTATACGCCATTGATAATAGTGTGATGGGACGTATGAAAGATATGACTATCGCAATTGCATAAATGCTGAGGAAGTATGTCAAAGCATGACATATAGATAGATGATAACCTAATAGATTGTAATCATTTTACATATGGGTTCAAAAGATTACAGGAGTTAGAGTTTACAAAATGTGCCGGGAATCGTTACATCCGGACGAATATAAGGAGTCTAATACAAAATGTGATGGTACTTCTATATGGCCATCGGAGTAGAGGTTTATAGTACAATACATCGTAATTACCAATCCGCTTTACATGGGTTTATCGAAATTTGGTTCTGGTGGTTGTTGGGTCAATCTTAGTTAGGCTTCCTGCCCTTCAGACATGTCTTCCGACTCCAGATTCAAGTCGTGTGGATAGTAGCGTGTCTCTAGCATGTCCCTGTATCGTTGGGTCGTAGGGTGATACCTGGTTTCACCCGTTGACTTCCTGCCCAATCGTTTGATCCACGTTTTAGTCCTACGGGTTAGGTGGGTAGCTACTCCCTTCCAGTAACGGATCTTGTCTTTGATTCGCGCGGGGACAGATCGGTTTGAGATTCTCAACCTCTGTTCATAGGCCATGCACTTTCACTTAAGGGTGGTGATAAATCCACCACTCAAATTGATAAATTCACCACAAATATGCATAAACAGGTTGTACTGTACACCCTATTAATGCATATTTATGGTGGATTTATCAATTTTAAGGGTGGAAATATCAATTGCCTTCACTTAAGTGCCCAATTTCGACCGTCTAGTTCCTCGGCCTTATCTCACACTCTTTCATATTCCTCAATGTCGATGCCAACCATTCCGAAATTTTGATTTTCGTTTTCCTCCAATACGTTATCTCCTTCTGGTATGATATCCACATCGAGATAAGTGTACTGAATTTGTTCCTCATGGACTTGGTTGCTATCTAACGTGTAATCATCCATTCGGAAGTTTGCAGCTTTTCCACGAGTGAGTTCTATAGAATTGACAGAGGAAGGATTTTATTCCTTGGAAGTATATGTCTTGCTTATATTAGTATTATCATGTAAGGTTTAGTAAACGTTGTGCGGAATCGAGACTTAGAGAGAAAAATGTATTTTGGGACTCAGGTTAGTATCGCTATGGTGACACTTGATTACGTATAGCGGCACTAGGGCCAGTGCCGCTGGTTGCAGTTTCATATCATCTGGCGACACTCGAGTAGTGTCGCTAAAGGTGATATTCGAATGAGTAGCGGCACTCGGGTAAGTGCTGCTAGTAGGGATTTCGTGAAAAGTAGCGACACTCAAGGTTAGTGTCGCTAGTGTGGATGACGACACTCATCGAGTGTCGCTAAGTCGGGTTGTGACGAGTTTTAATTTTGTGAACTTGGTCAAAAATGCTCGGTTTGACCCGAAACTCTGACACAACACCTTTTATGTTATAAACTTATAGAAAACGAGTTTCGTGACCATTGGTGACCCAAAAGTGTCGTTTTAATTACAATTATGAAAACGTAAATTACGTTTATTTTTATCAAAAATACACGTTTTTGTCTATGCTTTTTAACAACCAAAATGCTGACAATCAAATCTGAGAAAGTTCCCACATATTCTGCTATTTCTTAGGTCTCTGGAACATACATTTATGAACTCTAAAACCAAGCACAACTCAAGAAATAAAATCACAAAATACAAGTGTTCCAGAAGCTATTTTTGATGACACATGTTCGAAGAAAAATTCGTAACTTAAGTTTTATAAAACTTCACGAAGTGTGCGAGTAGGGGAAAGAAAGGTATCAAAATTTTCCAACTTTTGCTTCTAGTTTCAGGTCATATGGATTCGTATTTTTCAAGATATGCCATTTTCATTTGGTTAAGATTTTCTGGTCAGATTCTCACAGTCTGCTATGTACTTTTGTTTGACTTTTTAAAAACAGTAATCGACTGAATTAGATTATGAGGCTTATATATTCGTAAAGTAGACTCAAAATACTTCAGTTTAGAGCTAAGAATCATGATATTTCATTAAGAAATGAGTCGTTTATGGCCGATCTAAACTGATCTATTTTATTGTCCAATGGTTAAAGCTTTTACCCATTGGTTTTTCGTATTGTCTTTTGGTTATAAGCAAGATTATGGACATAAACGAGCTGAGATGAAGCATAATCATGTAGAGGTATGTAATCCAAGGAGTTTAAACGAAAATCTAAAGGAACTTACAACAAGAATCGAAATCTAAGAAGGTTTGAACTCGTGGTGTTGCTGCTGTCCTCCTTTTGCTTCTCCTCTTGCAAAACCGTATCTAGAGATGATGTGTGGTGTTAGATCTTGCTTAGATGTTCAAGGAGGAGGTTAATGGTGGTGGTGGTGTCGTGGTTAAGGCTGTCCCAGCCCAAGGGTTGAGAGAAAATGAGGGGAAAGAGGATAAGGTGGTGCTTATGTGGTGAAATGAGATGAATTAGAGAAGTTAAGTGGGTTTATATATGAGGGTGGATTAGGGATGGTTCTTTTGGGCCATTTGGGCCTGGTGTGGGCCGAACACGGGCTCAGCCCTCTTTAGGTTGGGCTCGTGTGTTAATTTCTTGAATCGGATTACGTTCGTTAATCGTTTAAACGTTAAACACGCGCGTTATAAACTAAGTTTTATCGTTTGATTTTTCGTTTACATCTTTAATATGTAAGTGATATTTGAGGATGACTACATATTTTTAAACATCTTATTTTGAGTTACCAAAATATATTTTGGATTTCGTTCGAGTGTCGGGTTCGATTCGCGCGTTTTCTCGTATTTGTTACGTTTTATATTCACCGTATAAGTTTTTCGAGCATATTATTATACAATAATAATACTAAGTCCATGACGACCATTTCATCACAAAAATGGATTTATGTAGTGTATAAATTGATTCACCAACGGCCAGGTAAGTCGGAATCCATCCGATATGAAATACACGATTTAGCCAAATCGCGTACGTGTATATATATTCAACAATATATATAGAAGGATACATAAATTAGCCTAATCAAAGGACTAATTACATGTATTAATAAATGATTAGGCACTAATTACTAGTCCTAATTTGGCGGGTGTCACAGGAAGTATGAGGTGTCATGGGGGCGCCGAACAAATCAAATATCATCACACAAAGATTACAACAAACGACCTTTAAATGAGACGTTTTCAAAATAAATATATTACCAAATTTAAAGTGTTTACATGGTACTTGGAGTTCGCATATGATAAGTAGAATTACATAACTATCATTACAAAATATAGTAAATGCAATCTAATCCTTGGTTGTTTTCAAAATATGCGACTCGAGCTAAATGTTTCCAAAAGCATCCTACTGCGGCTGGTTACCTGAGAAATACATACTAAAAGGTCAACATAAAGTTGGTGAGTTCATAGGTTTGTAAACAGTTGTAAACATAAGTAAGAAACACTAGATTTCCGTTGTGATGCATGTATGCAAAAACAGTTGTAAAAGTGTCATGTTATCATTTGTTATCCTTTGTTATCCTTTGCGTCATGAGCTCATAGTTTGAAGCTTAACCTTTGTTGTTGCCTCGGCAAGTGTCTAATCCGGAACAATCGTTTAAACAAATAATATTGCGTCCGTGGGTTGGCTAGAGCGACTAGCCCGGACGGGGGTGTCAATCCCCAATAGATATATTCAATAATATTCACGCTTCAAAATTAACGAACTACGATGTGCGAGGGCTTTGTTGGATTATGGTCTCACTCATGCGTTATCCTTGTTTCCTTTATTTTCCTTTGTTTCCTTTGTTTCCTTTGTTATCCATTTTTTATAAAACAGTTGTATAAAAGCAGTTGCATAACGACAGTTGTATAAAGACAGTTGTATAAAACATGTGTGTATGTATTCTCACCCCAAAATAGTTAAAACGAGTAAAAAGGGGCTATGAAACTCACATGAGTTTAGCAAGTAGCAAGCAAATAATCAAATAAGCAAGCAATGTGTGTTCCCAAACTGCAACCTTCTAACGTCCTAAACGTATAAGGTTGTGTGTAAGTAGATGTCTTAAAAGACCATCTATGTAAGTGGAGGGTTAATGTCCACTTAAGCCATTTGTGTAGGTGGAGGGTTAATGTCCACCTATGCTAGTTCACTCAACTAGTATGTTTAATGTATGTTGTTTAAATTTGTTTATCAAAAACGTGTACGACCCGTTGGTGAAAGTTTGTAATAATAAGACCTTACTGAGTGCCCCTTATCTATGATCTAGGATGATAGAAGTAATTGATTATAAGGCGGAAACAAGTAATCAAACTAAACAAAACACAATATCAAACCGAAACAAATAATCAAAGAATATTAGCTTGATATATTAAACTATAAACGATTAGAATCGATTACAGAGAGTTTTAGTCGACAAATGGTGCTAGGGTTTCGTCAACCCTAGCCTGAAACTCGTAGGTTTATATTTATACTAAACACAAATCGGCAGACCTGCGACACTTGGCCAGTGACGCAGGTGGCCGCCTTCATGCGTCACTTACCTAAGTGTCGATATGCGACACTAAGGCAAGTGTCGCCTAACACAGAAACTTAATCAAAATTCATTTTTAATCTATAGATACTCTAGACCAACTGACTGACACATAATGTACCAACACTTACTATTAGGTTTGTTTCATCGTATACTTTTATTAGTATATATCATGCGTTGTCGTGTTGTTTTCGTATATGGTTATTGGTTGTTACGCAAGCTAGTCTGACACTTAGTGAAAGTATTTTGTTTTTAGCGACACTAGGCTAGTGTCTCTACTTGAGACTTAGAATATTTTCAGAAATTGTAACAATTAATTAACATAAACACAACAAAACTATCTTGCGTACTGTGACACCCCCAAAATTAAGCTTTGCGGAAGCGAGTTTTGGGTGCCACTAATCAAATATCAAACACCAAGATTTATAGCAAATAACTCTAATTGAGACGTTTTAGAAAATACATTTACATTGCAAAAGTAATACAAGTAAAATCTCCAAGTATGTATGCATGCGACTCGTACTAGCTTAGCAAATCCTGCGGGCCATCACTACTGTTGACGCGTACCTGAGAATGCATCACTAAAAGCGTCAACCAAAAGGTTGGTGAATCTCACAGGTTTGTAGTAAGTAGTAATAGAAAGTTTTGTACAACAACAGTAAGTAAATAACATTTACGAACAAGTAATTCAATGAGTAAGAATCAATTACACACTGTAATTCGGTAAGTAAGTATCAATTACACTCCGGTAATTAAGTAAGTAATTTCAATCACACACCGGTGATTAAGTAAGTAATTTCAATCACACACCGGTGATTAAGTAAGTAATTTCAATCACACACCGGTGATTAAGTAAGTAAGGTCGGTCTGTCTTGCCATGAGCCATCATAGTCAAAGCTTAACCGTAATTTTGCCCCTCGTGAGTGCAATCCAAGAACACTCATATGTAACGAGTAGAAAACACCTGTTTATACGAGTAACGGTTCGTGGTGGCACTACCACCCCCAGGTGGGGATTGTCAGTCCCATATGGATCCATTTACTAAAACTCGCGCTTAAGTCGATAACTAACAACTATGATGTAACACCCCCAAATTTAATGATTTGCGGAAGCACGATTTGGGTGTTACTAATCAATAACAAAGCAAAAAGATATATAGTAAACGACTCTATATGCGTCGTTTTAACAAAATATATTAATATTGAAATGTTTACAACATTTATAGCTTTACATAGCTCGAGTTTAAATAAATGAAGATTTCAGTACATAAGTACTTGTACAAAATATACTAATGCAAGAAAATCTCAAACGTCTGTATGCTGACTCGAGCTAAAAGTCCTGAAGCCGAAGCAATCTACTGCTTGGTACCTGCGATACATGCTAAATGGGTCAGCTAAAGCTGGTGAGCTCACAGGTTTGAAATCAAGTAATATAGTATGAACCGCAAGATTTAATAATGATTGGATTGCATCCAGCAATTGATAATGAATATGTATACAGCCATGAGCACATAGTTGAGCTTAACTCGAGGGCCGGGTCCCCTATAGAGAATTCCGGGCGAGGTGCCTCCACGAATGCCTAATCAACATTCGTCTTCCCAAATATTAGTACGTCCGTTTACCCGGTTAGTGCTTGCTAACCCGGACGAGGAGGGTCAATCCTATATGGTACCATATACTAATATTCACGCTACAACGTATTAACAACTATGCTGACGGAGGACTTTAAATGATTAGTTGTGAAAAACTCATGTAGTATATGAAATGTTTGTACTTGCGTTCACATGTTAAAATGAGCAATATATCACACCCCTGAGTAAAATAGTAAAAAGAGGGGCCATGAGACTCACCTGAGTCTTGTGAGTTTAACTTAATAAACTTTGATTGATTAGCCGAGTAATGAAGTCCAAAGACTTGTAACCTGAGGGTGTCCACGACACGCGATGGTTATAATATGCGAAGGTATCTAATAAGACTACCTTGTAGTTGTTCGTCCAACTATAATGTCCAAATGTTCCCAATTCGGTGGATAGTTTAAGTGTTTGAAAACGCGTACGGCCCGTTGGTGATTATTGGTAATAATGATCTTGATGTTATTTTGTTAGTTTCAAAGTGTTATACAAGTTTGATGTTTGGTGTGAAATGTGTCTACGAAATCTAAGTATGGGAGTCCGGGGGCAGCGCCCCTGGTAGCGGGGTCCAAGGGGCGGCAGCCCCTGGCGGGGTCCAAGGGGCAGAGCCCCTGGCTGGGGTCGAGTTGCCAGGTCAGCTTGGAAAATTTTTAATTATACTATATTGCTTTGACGAAAAACGCATCTGGATCAGAATTTGGGTAAAATCAGGTGTTAAAATTTTAGGTCTCGACACTTGGTAAAAATCTGAGTTTTCAAGTCCTGGTTTGTGCGACGTTAGGTGTGACGTCGCAGGTAAGGATTGCGACGTTGAGCATGACGTCGCTAAAGGCGACGTTTCGCAATTTAATGCGACGTTAAGGATGATGTCGCTATATGCGACGTTGTTGATTCTAGCGACGTAGTAGGCGACGTCGCTATGTGCGACGTTATACGCGACGTCGCAAAGGCTCCAGGCCAGATGCGACGTTACGGGCTGTTGGCCGGATTTTGTGTCGAAAACGAGTTTCCCGGCCACCGTTCGATCCAATATTTTTACCCAACCCAAATATGGACATTATAAGCTTAAACAAACTATTATAAGTCGAAAACAATAGAAAACGAGAGGTGTCGGGATTTGTCGGAAACTTACAAAGTGTCGGATCAAAAATCCGAAAAGATAGGATGATAGATCGGGATGTCGTGGTCGTTCTTTTCCAAAGGAGTAGTAGGTTTCGCGTGCATTTAATGGTGGTATTTGGTGATTTAATGAGGATTGTGGAGGTGGTGGTGATTAGAGAGAAAGAAAGAAAAAGAGAGTAAGAAAGAGAAAGAAAAGAAAGAAATGAGGAAAAGGTGGGGAAGGTGGAGGTTATCTCCACTTTCTCAGTTTTCGTACCGCGCTCCGCGTGGTGTTCGTTTTCTCCGTCATTTAACGTTTTAATAATTATTTGGCGCGTTAATTAACCATCTTAAAATACGAATTTTGTTTAATAATTTAATTAAATTGTTTTACAAATTTTTCTAATAATTGAAAGATTTAAAATGTGATTTAGTTAATTTGCGTATTTTGCTGTTAATTAGGTAAGTTTTAATTGTACTATACGAATTGAAATTTGAACATTATTAAAATACTATTTTTAACATAATAGTGTTACTTAATAAAATTGGTCACCAACGTCCGTATTTATGGAATCAAAATACATTCGATTTAAATTGCGTACGATTTAATCCAATCGCATTTTCGTATATATTCAACAATATATAAAATTCGATACATTAATTAGCCTAACACAGAACTAATTACATGTACTAACATATGATTAGGCACTAAATACCAGTCCTAATTTGGCGGGTGTTACATATGATTTTAGAGGCCTTCATTGGATTAACGTAAACTCATGCAAATGTGATATACCGGTAAGTAGTAATTCCGTATCATAGTAATTCAGCAAGTTTGTAAGTTCGTACAGTAGTAAGGTAGTAAATCAGTAACGTAGTAAACAGTGAATTACTTCATTTGTAAAGTAGTATCAGTATCGCAGTAAAACAGTGATTTACTAAGTTTGTACAGTAGCAAAGTAGTAAGTTCATGGAGTAGTAACTCCGTAAAGTAGTAAACCCCGAAGGTCGTAAAGTAGTAAGTTCATGGAGTAGTAACTCCGTAAAGTAGTAATCAGTGAGTTTGTAAACCAGTAAAGCATTTTTATTTGTAAGCTTGTAACACAGTAAGTACAAGTAAGTAATCAATACATTTTACATGTATTCAAGTAAAACAAGTAATGCATCTTCCCCAAAACAGTAAAACAATAAAAAGGGGGCTGTGAGACTCACCTGTATAGCAAGCAATCTTAACAGCAGGTAATTTCCAATCCGTAATCTCCTAACGCCCTAAACGTAAGAGATATATTACGTGAGTATTTGACGGTTTGTCAAATCATGCAAGTAGTTTTATTGTTTTGAAGAATCGTTTGAGTCAAATTATGTACTATCAGTTAATGCTTCTTGAATTTAGAACATCTGTATTCCTCAAATAATGTCGTTGGTCATGCGTATATATATATATATCTACATATATAGTTATATTTTATATATATTCGTATATCTAAATCGTTTAAGTTCATTTTATACTTTTGAAAAAGTATATATATACAAAACATACGAGTAATATCGTATATATATTTGTATATATAAACATATATAAATTTGCTGAAAAATAGAAATAGAATTAAAAGAGATCAGCAGGGCTCGAACCCCTGACTCTTCACTTGTCAGCACAAGTCCCAGCCACTACGCTATAATGCTTGTTTTGTTAAGAGTTGATTTTATATGTATATATCTATTATTAATTTCTATAAAATGTATCTTCTGCTACCTCCCAACTTCTTGTTTCTTCTGTTATTTATATATATATATATATATATATATATATATATATATATATATATATATATAACCTAGAATATATGTATACATGGCATAATCATTCAGTATATATGTAACACCAAAATAACTCAAAGGAATGAGGGAGGTTGCTCACGGTTGTGTGGGGCCGACGGTGAAGATGGTGCACGACGGTGAGGGTGGTGATGATAAATGGAACGATGACGATGATTGTAACCTGCTGGGTTACTGCTGTCGAGGGTTGCTGCTTCTGTTTAGTGAAGGTGGCATCGGCGATGATGGTGGGTGGTGGTGATGGGTTGTTGTTGGTGGTGGTACGATTGTGGATATGTCGAGAGAGACAAAGAGCCAAAGGTGAGATGGTGATGATGACTACTGTTGTTCACTGCTGTTGTTGTTCGATGGCACCAGTGGTGGTGTGCCGAGAATGATGGTGGCAGCAGTGGTAGTCCCAACCGAGGGAGATGATGGATGGCAAGTACGAAATAGATGATGATTAAATGATGATAAAGATAATGAATTGTTGATTCCTCTTTTATGATTATGATGAAAATTTGGTGATGATGTTTTTGTTGTGTCAAGAGAAAGTGAGCACCGATGGAGATTTGTGAATGAAAATCAAATGGGAATGAAAATGAAACTGGGTTTTTGGTTCCTGTAAATGGCGTGGGGCAAGATCCACTAAATGTGGATCTTGTCTGTCCAATAATTCAAGTAGTGTTGGTATTAAACCCCGTGTTTGTTACCCGATCGTAAAGTAGTATAATATTTTCAAATGATAAATTTCTAAAATATAATCGTTTATATTTTTAATCGAAGTACTTTGTAAAAATATTTTTAACGAGGTGTAAAAGTATATCTTTGTTTCAACTCGTTTTGACGGATAGTTTTCTGTATCCAAAAATGTTTTGAATAATTTTTCTGAGTAAAGAAATATTATTTCTAACAATAATATTTCATTTGGAGATGTTTTGTACTAACTTTCATTTAAAAGTTTCCAAGCGTTTTCAGATTGAATATAAAGATTATTAAATAATCTTTGAACGTTTATGTATATATATATATATATGTATATATATATATATATATATATATATATATATATATATGTATATATATATATATATAATATTTGTACACTTCAGTAGTTTGAGTATATAATACTTGAATTAAAAAGTTTAAATTAGGAGCTAATTTAGCCCCTTTTTGACCGGGTGTCACATTCTCCCCTTGTTAGGAGAATTTCGTCCTGAAATTTATTCGTAGTAATTGTCGGTGTGTCAGTGTAATAGTCTGTGCATCATATAAGAAAGTCTGTGAGGTTTTTGGTGAATGGTACAACACTTATCTAGTGTTGCCTTCCTCCCCTTGTTAGATTTGTGCCCCATTGGCGACTTAAAGAATGGGAAAGGAAAGTTTCAAGGTGTGTTGACCATTATGTCCATACGACGAAGTCAGTCAGTCGGTAACCATAGTGTAGCTACAATTTGTACTAGTAGCCTAGAGTATCTTTATAATTTCTACCATGTTCATAAAGTTTGTGCTAGTCTGTAATACTGTAGTGTGAATCAAACTCTACTGGTGGCGTATAGAAATTTAGTGGTCATTTTCTAATCCTATCGCATATTTAGGATTTTTTTTTTTTTGGGTACAGAATGAAATACTGAGTGGTAAATTAAATTTAGTAAAGCCAGTAACACAGAAGTAGTTAAACTGACGAAGAATGAACGTGCTCGCATTCACATTCGGGTATTGGTATATATAGTTTATAGTACATGAATCGAGATATAATTATTCCAAGGGTTACCGTATGTCAGTCGTTACCATTATTCATAGGTTTTAAAGTCGGTGGAAAAATGTATTGTTCCTCATAACGGATGATCGTGGTATGGCAGAATGTATTATTATTCGTTGTGTCGTATACTTGTAATGTATATTTGTAAGTCTGTTATTTGTATCACTACGTGACAGTGTTGTTTGAATGTAATTTCTAGTGAGTGTAGCTTGTGCGAGTGCAAGCTCGTATGTATGATACTTGATTCGAGTATAACCTCGTATAAGTGTGAGTGTAAACTCATATGCCTGTAGTGAGTGTAATCTCATAAGTCTGTAGTGATCGTAATATTATACTATCATGAGTATCCAGTCATTCGTATTCAAGTAGTAGTGTGTATGTTCCAGTATTATTGTGTAAAGTATACTCGTCATTTTCGATGGTGTGAGCGTTAGTGAAGGTATTACCGTGTAAAGTTTTTATAGATATATATTCAATATATATTTAAGGGTGTAGAAAGTAGTACGCAGGTAATGCCTATTCATATATATACAATATATAATAGCCTAATCATATGTGTATATACCATATATATATATATATATATATATATATATATATATATATATATATATATATCTCCCTACCTAGTTGTGTCTAGCACAGAACAAGTAGTAGTCACGGTTCTCTCATGATCAGAGTCAACTAGTGCATTCCTGTTCAACATAACCCCTTTCAGAGTTCACATCATCTTCATTTAATTGTACATAGTTGATCAGGCTATGTTAAATTAAGCTTGTATGATGAAATCCCTGAACAAGTTATATCTAATGAGGAATACTGCCTAACGGTCATAGTCTAGGCCCACTAAATGCAACCTAGTTCACTATAACCTTAGGCTCTGATACCAATCTGTGACACCCCCAAAATTAAGCTTTGCGGAAGCGAGTTTTGGGTGCCACTAATCAAATATCAAACACCAAGATTTATAGCAAACGACTCTAATTGAGACGTTTTAGAAAATACATTTACATTGCAAAAGTAATACAAGTAAAATCTCCAAGTATGTATGCATGCGACTCATACTAGCTTAGCAAATCCTGCGGGCCATCACTACTGTTGACGCGTACCTTAGAATGCATCACTAAAAGCGTCAACCAAAAGGTTGGTGAATCTCACAGGTTTGTAGTAAGTAGTAATAGAAAGTTTTGTACAACAACAGTAAGTAAATAACATTTACGAACAAGTAATTCAATGAGTAAGAATCAATTACACACTGTAATTCGGTAAGTAAGTATCAATTACACTCCGGTAATTAAGTAAGTAATTTCAATCACACACCGGTGACTAAGTAAGTAATTTCAATCACACACCGGTGATTAAGTAAGTAATTTCAATCACACACCGTTGATTAAGTAAGTAAGGTAGGTCTATCTTGCCATGAGCCATCATAGTCAAAGCTTAACCGTAATTTTGCCCCTCGTGAGTGCAATCCAAGAACACTCATATGTAACGAGTAGAAAACACCCGTTTATACGAGTAACGGTTCGTGGTGGCGTTACCACCCCCAGGTGGGGATTGTCAGTCCCATATGGATCCATTTACTAAAACTCGCGCTTAAGTCGATAACTAACAACTATGATTTCAGAGGCCTTCATTGGATTAACGTAAACTCATGCAAATGTGATATACCTGTTGGGTTTTCTATTCCCTAACTAGATTAACATATGCAGCGGAAAATAATAATTAATCTAGATCAACTAGGAAACTAAACCCTAAAGGACCGATACTTAATAAAGCTATTAACGATAACAAAATGAATAGATAAACGAGAAAATACTAACCTTTGAGAAAACCAATTTCTCATGCGCAGACAACCTTGCAGAACCTTCACGCAGACTCCTTGCTCGACTTCCATGCTTTGGATGGCGAGTACCCAAAATAGAATACTTCTAATGCGTCATACCCGTGAACCAAGAGAAATTCCAAATCCTAGGGTCCCGACTCTACGTCGTGTAAACTCTCACAAGGATTAGGAATGAGAAAGAGAGAAAGAAACGAATTCAATTCGAATCTGGGATACTTGGAAACCATGGAATAGGCCTCTATTTATAAGGGAGAGAATGCCTTGGGGTTTTGTTTCTGGCCGATGTGGGACAACTGAATTCGGCCTCCAACCGCCGGTTGGAGCTTCCAACCGCCGGTTGGACTTGATTCCTGCCCAAGTAATGACACGCGTCGCACCGACTTACAAACCCTAGCCTCCAACCGCCGGTTGAACCTTCCAACCGCCGGTTGGAACTCGTTTCCAGAATATTCCTTTTAGTTTCTAATTAATATCCAATTAATAAACTAACTAAATATTCTTTATAGTTTCTGTTAATCACTTTTAGCTTCTAATTAATTTATCAACTTTGATAAATTAACAAACTAATTAATTAACTATAATATTAATTCCAATTAATATTATCTCTCTTATAGTTTCTCTTACTGTTCATCGAGGGCAACCCAAAAAGGCTCTACCTTTAGAATAGTCTTACCAATTAGTTATGACATTGGACACTATTTCCAACAGTCTCCCACTTGGACAAGTCATCAACTACTATTGGTCCGTCTCTATCCTAAGTAGAGGTGCCATCCAATGCATCTGCCGAACTCTGATCATATCTAGTGACGTTCCTTTTAGATAAGTGATCATATATTCTTTTGTTTCATATATCGTATGTAACTGGGACATAGATTTAATCAATCTCCAGATTCAAGATTATGTTTTCTGATTTCCGATCAATTTGACTATATGGGACCACAGAATTGTACATATCAATTTAGTCCTGGCTTGGCCAAGCACTTTATGAGTCAACATTTAATCATCAGAGGGCCCAGGGATATCGCTTTTCCATTTAAGGCAAAAGGAACAAATAAATTTCGCATACATAGCACTAGTCAACTCATCATGTCATACCTAGCGTATCCTTTATGACTGGCATTTACGCACAGCGTTTGAATAAACTAAAGTATAACAGACTTGAAAACTAGAAACTCATGTATCTCCATTTTAAGAATATAAGATATTATCATCTCAGAGTTACTCGTGATTTCAATCCATGAAGTAACTTCCATGAGTGCGGGTTTCTCCTATACTTAAATCCCCATTAAGTACCCATGAGTGTTGCAGCAATCTCCATGCAATGTCTAATCTCTATAGACAATCTACTAACACTCCATGACAGTCTTAATTCACCACATACTTCCTATAGTGTGATCGACTGAGAAGGTTTGAGTAAATCTAATTACTCTGGAAGTGGTGTCTAAACATGCTAAACTAAAACACAATGATAAACGATAGTAAATGGTAGAACTCCTTCCCATAAATAATCTCCATTATTTATCACCAAGTCTATTCTAGTTCCCATCACTGTTTGTAATGTTTCAAAATCAAAAAACTAAAACTTTATCTCGTAAACCTATGCTCCTAGCACGTTTACTGATCGTGTGTCCATCACAATCATGTGTCCCTTACCTTCCTTTGAACAAAATGGTATTTTACTTCAATGTGCTTTGGACTCTCCATTATCACATAACATTTCATTGGGATTCGTTCTATTGGAACACCTCCAAGATCACCAATGAAATTCCTCATCCTTATGACTTCTTTTAAGTCTCGCAAGTTTCAATATACTCAGATTCCCATCTGTTATTGTATCTTGCTTTGAACCTTTCAAAGTTATTGTTCCCCCATTCAGTAAGAATACCCAACCAGACTGTGAACGACTATCATCTCTATCTGTTTGTAAACTTACGTTACTATAACCCGTTACTCTAAGTTTCTCTTCTCCACCATAATCTAAGAACCCGTCTTTAGTATTTCTCAAATACTTAAGAATATTCTTTACGGCTGTTTTATGACCTTTACCAGGATTCTACTGATGTCAACTCACTATTCTCCAAGCAAATGAGACATCGGGTCTTGTATACTTCATGACATGTATAATCGATCCTATAGCCGAAGCCTATGGGACTCGACTCATTCAGTCCAACCTTATGCAGTCTTTGGACACTAATCTTTTAGTAATATTTATGCCATGATGTAAGGTTAGATTCCCTTTCTTAGAATTCTCCATTTTAAAACCTTTTCAAAAATTTCATTCTAATTACATGTCCTGGTTGAGTCCTTTGAGACGTTTTTAACGTATCTCTGTAAATCTTTGTACCAAGAATATATTGTATCTTCCAAATCTTTCATAGCGAAATATTCTCCCAATCAACTCTTTACACCTTGTAATGTTGGGATTACATTTCCTATGAGTATTATATCTTTTATATAATACCAGGAAGACTACAATGCTCCCACTGACTTTGACACATCTGCTGGACTCATTTTTGCTTCTAGAAATCTAAACTGTTAGACTTTCTCATGGAAGTAGAGATTCCAGCTACAAGAAGCCTATCTAATTCATGAAGCCTACACACTCTATTAGGATACTTAGCATTTTCAAAACCTTCCGGTAGTGCCTTGAACACATCCTCTGTCAGTTTCCTGTTAAGGAAAGTGGTTTTGACATTCATCTGCCAAATTTCATGACCATGAAATGTAGCTATTGTAAGCAATATCTTAATTAACTTTATTTCAGCCATTGGTGAGAAGGTTTCCTCATAATCAATCCCGAAGATTTGACAATAGCTCTTCGCTACCATCCTAGCTTTATAAGTGTGTACTTTTCATCCATGTCTATCTTCCTCTTGAAGATACACCTACAACTCACCGTCTTGAGACTGAGTATAGTGTCAACCAGATTCCAAACTTGGTTGTAGACATAGACTGAATCTTACTTTTCACAGCTTCCTTCCACTTAGCAGCCTTAGGGCCTGCCATCACTTCCTTTGTAGTTAGCATGTGTATCTAATTCACTTAGTGTACTATCACTAATCTTATCCTGTTCTTCTTTATGGAAACCATAATAGAACCGAGGAGGTTTGCTAACTCTACAACTACGAGCGGTAAAGAATATGTCATCAAGTTCAACAGGTGTTACCACCTCTTGTTGATTGTCAGTGTTTTCCATAGTTTCGTCATCGGTCGATCCTTGAATCTTTTCAAGATCTATTGTACTCCCACTGTCCTCTTTAGATATTATTTCTCTCTCAAGAAACACTCCCTTTTGAGCAACTAATATCTAAACGACTTTTGTGGTCAACGATGAAAAGATACCTTTCAGATCTAGCTTCTAGTCTGTGCTTAGTTTCTCGTCCAACGATAACTTCACAACCTTAGATCTGGATGTGCCCAAGAGAAGAACTTTTCTCTTCCACATCTCATAAGTCATCTTTGAAACTTTCTTGGTGTATCAGATTTAAGATATGTGCGACTGTCTATAATGCCTAACCCCATAAGCTTATTAGAAGTTGATAGTCCCGTACACTTCGAAGATCTGATCGGATCGTTTAATCAATGAATAACAAATGATAATGATTCACGAACACACAAACGATTCTCTATAATCTTGTATATATTAACAATTGATAATATAACGATTACAGAATACAAACTCACTCTCGTTCTCTCCTCTCTTCCTATGAAAACGGCTCACACTCTCACTAATGTCCAACCCTAAATCTGACTTGTAACTCACTATTTATATCGACCTAATGGGCCCTGCGACGTTAGGCCCAACGTCGCAGGCCAGGCCCAATGCGACGTAGCCCATGTCGTCGCAGGCCCAATTACAATGTCACCATTCTATGTATATTTCATTTACAGACTCGAATACACACTCTAAACACTATACATTCGTAGACTAATTGACTTTGACAATTACAATAGTTTGACCAACTGACTGACACACAAAATGCATCAACAAACTCCCCCTTGTCATCAGCTTGGTCAAAGAAGTCTTCAATTAGTCTTCATCAACAAACTCTTTCATGTCTTTGACATTCAGAAACTCCCCCTTAGAGATAGCATGGTCTTCCAAGAAATCTTGATGTCCAAATTCATGTGACTGACACAAATTTATCATACAATAAGATCTTCAAACTCAGTGACCATCTCTCAATCATCAGCAGCTTCTCCGATAGAATTATCTTCACAATCTTTGGAGAATAACCGACATCCTTTACATCTTCAATATTTGACTTTAACAAGATATGTGATGTTTGAAGAAAATAACATAGAAATAAAATCTTTTTGTATTTTCTTTTTAAATGAAAAGTAAAGAACGAAGATTAAAATAAATTGGGGATAGGATTGTTTTAAGTCTGCTTAGGGATCATATCAGGCCAACATGCAATTATTAGCAAATAGTAAGTGTTATTTCGATCATCAGTATATTTGTCAACTTTAAATTTACTTGACATATTTAAAGCACCTTTTTATAAAAAAATTAGTTCAAGACGATCATCGGTATTGTTTGTCCACTTAAACATGTTACATCCGTATCTGTGAGCTAACCTTTATTGTTAATATGAATATTAATTTTGAGAAACCTATTATATGATATACTGATAAACTTCAGTAAAACAAACACTGCATATTCACACAAGGTAGAGATTACAAGACCAAGTTTATCTCGGTTTTCTCGTAACATACACTTGATATTTATATTTAGGCATACATCAAACCGACTATGAAGATACTAGTGGCCCCAGATCTGTACAAAGTACAACAGAGGGTCCCTTAGTATGAACATAACAAGTTTGAGACTATTTGCATAACTAATGGATTCAGGTCTGTACGTGAGTACAACAATAGTCACCATTAGTTAGGCGAATAATCATATTATCACTATATGCCCATTTTACATTTACATAATTATGACAGTGTATGATAGTACTTCCATTTATCAATTAAGACTTATGTCATACATCATATAACATTTTTCTCAAAGTAATAGACAAGTTTTATTATTACTTCTTACTCACTCACAAACCGGTGTGTACCATGCCTACCAATACATCATATGATGAAGCTAATGTTTATAAAAGATGTGTTAAATATACCAGATAAACCTACTGACACATCAAACATAAACCTTAAAATTTCCATTTTTATGCATGTCACCCGATGTACTATCATATCCCAAGTTGTTTACAGACACAACCCATCATCTTTTCAAGACTTAAGAATCTTGCTGTTCACATTTCTGAATTAAATAATCAGAATTTTCAATATTCAGAATTACTCCCCCTGAACAGCAAATTCTTATATCCAATCCAAAAAATACTCCCCTGTAACACAAAACATATTTTTGTATTTTTAATTTAACAAATTTCGCAACATTGCATTTCTTTGATACTAAGAAGTACAAAGAATGGCTGTTGCATTTTAACAAAATTTAAAATAAAAGTTTCAAAATCACATATCAAGCCAAGTCAAATGCCTTGTAGCACTTTTACCACCTCGAAACTTCAATGATCTCATCCATCAAAATCATCACACATGAGCACTTTGAAAACAATCTTCCACAAAAAAAAAAAATTCACATCCTCGCAGTCACTAAAAATATTAGCTTATAATAACCTGACTGCACCACCACAAAGAAACAAACATTAGTACTTATGGGACACCCAAGCCTTGATAGACTTGGGTTGTCCGTGGTCATCCATAATCATCACATCAATGAGTTTATGATATTTTAAAAACTCAGAAGATTTCATTGATGCGTTGTCTGTGGATTTGGGTTTCCAAACCTTTGTAGGTTCAGATGAGTTGTTTTCAACAATGTTGTGCTGTTGAACTTGAGGTTTACTAGGCACAACTTTGTTTACTCTAGCCACGGGTTTTGGAGAAGAGGATGCATATCTTGATATAGGCGAATACGAAGCACGCCTAGAAAACGATTTTGAATAAGAATTCCTAAAGGAGGAAGTTCTTGGCATCCCTCTACCAAACCTATCTAGGGATAATAACCGACAATCCCTAATTATATGTCCCTGTTGACCACAACGAAAACAAGAACGTCTCTCAACATAAGATTGATTCCAATGAGTTCCCTCAAATCGTTTCGGTGGAGGACAATACACAGAAGGTCTATGACCAGGAACATTTGTTGAACATGCACTCTTAGGAGAACATGTTGAAGTAGATGTTCCTGAGGTTGAGTTAGTTGATTTTGAAGGTTTATTCTTTTCAGATTTATCAACTTCAACTTTTGAGGATTCATTGTCAACCTTAGCTTTGCCTTTGCATGTAAAACAATCATCATTTTCAGTTGTAATGATGAAATTTTCAGGTTTGACATTTATTTTCTCAACCTTAATGGTAGACTCTTCAGGTATATCTTCTACCTCAACGACCTCCTCAACACGAACTGGAGGTGTACTATCAGACTTAACAAAAGTAGGCAAGGGATACTCTGTCCGTTTAGTTTTCTCCTTTGCCTGCCTTTTGGGATTGGATGTAGCTTCTTTATACTTTGTAGCTGACCATGATGAGTAGTCAGCCACAAGTTCTTCGGTGCCTTCCTTAACAGGCTTAGGATAATAGTTAGTGGGAGGTGGATACCCAAGTCCCGCTTTACTTTTATCTGTCCTCATCTTGTCAACCATTTCATCGAAGAGTTTATGAGAATTTGAGAAATTCGTGATTCCCTTTTTAAAATTGTCAGACTCAGACTTTAGCTCAGAAAGTTCTTTATTCAAAAGTTCCATTTCTTTAAGATAGCTATTAATAGCATCCTGTTGGCTAAAAACTTTAGACTTGTATTTTTCAGTGTCTAACTTATAAGCCTCAATTTGTTTTTCATAAAGAAATTCATTAGCTTTCAAAAACTTGTTTGACTCGGTGAGTTTAACAACTTTTTCTCGCAACTCTAAATTGTCATATTGATAATTCTTAAGAGATTCAGTCAATGTTAAACAAGAAACACAGTTTATGGGTACCTTAGGTTCATCATGTACCGCATGTATCTTTGCCAAAAGCGCACTGTGTTGAACCTCTCCTTGAAGTGCACTAAAATCAAACACTCCCTGAGAATACACCGTCATAGCCTGTGATGTTGTATTCTTCTCTGGAGTCGTTGGAGCTGTAGGAGTAGTGAATCCAGATGAAGGATATTTTACTTTCTCACACTCCTTAGCAAAGTGCCCATGAATCTGACAGTTCTTGCATTTCACTTTGCTTTTATTAAAACCAAGACCTGTATCACCATCATCATCCAGGTCTTTTCTACCCGTTCTCTGAAGAAACTTCTTGGTTCTTTGGGTTATCATGGCCATGCTCCATTTGATGTCCATTTGCTCGAGATCATCAGAATCGATCTGTTCAAAGTCTTCCTCAGTAAGCTGTAGAGTACTAGCCTTCTTTGAAAGGAAAGTCTCATAAGAGTTGAGGAAAGCTGCAAAGATTGTAGCATGATCCTCAGTAGCCTTTGAAGGAGCTGTATGAGCAGTATGAGCAGTATGAGAAGTATCAGAAGCAAATGAAGTGCTAGTAGAAGTAGATGCTGCTGAGTTGGAAGTAGATCTGGAAGTATCATTTAGACTAGGAACTTGAATATTAGCCTCTGACTTCTTTTCCTTTTGATCGTAAGCCACTATAAGAGCATCCCATAAACTTATAGAAGTTGCTTGATTTTTAAATTCATTAATCACAACTTCTGGCAAGCACTTGGTAATAATCTCATATGCTCTATTGTCTTTATCAAACTCTGCTCGTTCCTTGACGGACATTTGTGCTCTTGATTTAAGCACCCCATCGAGTCTTGGTTGCTCATATCGATCAATGGTGTTAAACCAATTGAACAGATTTGGATCTTTGTATTCAATGAAATTGCATAACTGAATCTTCCAACTCGCAAAATCACTATAGAACAAAGATGTAGAAGGAAGCATTTTCGCACCAAAAGCCATATCCGAATTTTCCCTCCAAAATCGAATTCAAAAATTTCAAAAAATATCCGAGTACAGCGAAACTTTTCCGACACTAAAATGAAGCTATTCTAAGCCTAAAAACAAAATTTGAAATTACAAAAATTTTCGCGTTTTTCCCGCCAAAATTTCGTCCGAAAACGTCAAAAAATGGCCGGGTAAAATGAAACTTTTTCTAGCCTAAAATTGAACACTTTTAAGACTATGGAAAAAATTTGAAAACGCAAAAAAATTTTGGACTTTCCCGCCAAAAAACTTTTTTTTTTTTTTTTTTTTTTTTTTTTTTTACTACGAAACTAGAACGAGGTTAATGTCGGAAAAAAATAGCAACGTCGCAGAAGTCCGATGACTCAATTAAGAATCGAAAATGCGACGTAGTGTATAACGTCGCAGTCCAACGTCGCAGAGTCTAGCGACGTCGCAGAATCACACTATGCGACGTTGAGAGGTACGTCGCAGATGACGTCGCAGAGTACGTCGCACAGACTAATTAAAGTCCAAATTACTACGTCGCAGCTGACGTCGCAGGTAACGTCGCAAAACTTAGCGACGTCGCAGGTGACGTCGCACAATCGGGCTGCAGCGGCCAAAACCCCAAAAAATTGAAAATTTTCGAAACCCTAACGAAATTTCGAAAACCAAACGTCGATCTAACCCAAAAACACTTCCAGAAATCGATTTCTTCAAGCAAACAAACTCAGAAACGAAGATTAATCAATTAAACCTTCGCGAATCAAACCAAAAAACGTTCAAAATACGATCCGAAACCGACGAATCCTTGATTCTACGGCTCTGATACCAGTTGATAGTCCCGTACACTTCGAAGATCTGATCGGATCGTTTAATCAATGAATAACAAATGATAATGATTCACGAACACACAAACGATTCTCTATAATCTTGTATATATTAACAATTGATAATATAACGATTACAGAATACAAACTCACTCTCGTTCTCTCCTCTCTTCCTATGAAAACGGCTCACACTCTCACTAATGTCCAACCCTAAATCTGACTTGTAACTCACTATTTATATCGACCTAATGGGCCCTGCGACGTTAGGCCCAACATCGCAGGCCAGGCCCAATGCGACGTAGCCCATGTCGTTGCAGGCCCAATTACAATGTCACCATTCTATGTATATTTCATTTACAGACTCGAATACACACTCTAAACACTATACATTCGTAGACTAATTGACTTTGACAATTACAATAGTTTGACCAACTGACTGACACACAAAATGCATCAACAGAAGTGTTACCTGACTCATCATTGATTGAATCCTTGTCTAACAGGATTATATTTCTTCCTCTTAGTAACTTCATTAAACTATGATGTTCTAGGATGAGTCAATTTTTTGAAACTATTCCACAATATGTATGATGATCAAGAAACTCGATACTAAGGTCTTCTCTTCCCCTTTCGGATTGGAGTACCTTTATCTTTCTGCCCGTTTGATTCTCTATTTCGTCCTAACACCTTTTGAATTTTCAAAAGTGTCTGACCTATGGTTAATCAGATAAACATATCCATGTCTACTAAAGTAATCAGCAACATAGTAGCTATTTCCATCTTTTATGACGCATCGGAATGGTCGACATACATCCATGTATACCAAGTCGAACAATCCATCACTTCTTTCATATAACATGTGAATAGTGATTTAGTCATCTTGCTCAATAAACAAGATTTGCACACATTATCCGATTTAAGGTCGAATGATTCCAACACTCTATACTTTTTGGAGTTTGGGCGATATTCTTTCTTGTTTACGTGCCTTAGACGATATTGCCATAATTTGGATCAAGCTCTTTAGACGAACCAACATTTAAATTTCTTTGCTGACATATTCAACATTATCATACATGCCTTTGCAAGGAGAAGCTTTTATCACCTTTCTCATTATCAAATGAAAACTGATAACTCTCTTTAAACAAGCATGAAATGAATCTATGTTACTTGTCATTTCTGACGAATAACAGCAATTATTTAAATGCATCCTAACCCCAGATTCTAGCATGAGCTTAAACTTTCCAATGGGCGTGACTCTCTTGTCTCCCATGACTAAGTTGAGCTCTCCATGCTTTAAACTTCTTCTTTCCTTTAGGCTTTGCAATACAGTGCAAATGTGAGTACCACACCCTGTATTCAAGACCTACGAAGTAGAAGTCATAGTATCGTGGAGTTCGATTATTTATATACATGAATCCTTTTCAATCTTACTGTCTCTAAGGTCCTTCAGATATTTTTGGCAGCAACGCTTCTATTGCTCCTCTGTGTTGCAGTATTACACATTGATTCCTTTGGATCATTGCTGGTGCAATTTCAGAATCAATCTTTCTCTTAGCCCCATGATTGGACTTTCCATTCGTAGCTATTCCAGATCTCTTCCTTTCCTTTACATCACGACCAATTGACAACACAGGAGCTACTGAGCCAAAAAGGCACATCAATCTTCTTGATCCTTTGCTCAGTAATTTTGGAGTTCCATTATTCAGGTCTCTTTCTCATTCAAAACCATTTGACATGAGGTTACAAACTGTTTGTAGACAGCTGACTGATCGGACAGAATTATGTTGACCAAAACTTAGTATCAACCAACATAATATTTCCGGTGAGCTTCAATCTCCTCTTGGGTTGAATCATTATCATTAGTGGGAATTTACTTATCAAGAATATACTCCTTATTCTCGTCGGGAACATACTCCTTGTTCTCGTACCTACGGTTTCACAGCTCATCGAGAACATATTCCTTGTTCCTTAGAGTGAACCTAGGGTTACATAACCCGTCCATACAGTTTGAAATGGTAAGTCTTTCCCTCCCAAGAACTGAGAGTAGTGAGAAGTTTAGGTTATTTGCGGAATTTGGAACGAGAGGATTATTACCATTTTCAACAGATATTTTTGAGATAAAACTATTTTAGTTAGTCTGACTATTCCTTAATTAATTACCCAATTTTTAATTAAGGCTAGGATCTGTATTTTCAGTTTTATGAAAAGGGTCGCTGTAATCATATAACAAAATACTTTTGTCTATTTCATTTCTATGAAACTCCCAGATCTTTGAGATTCATTGATACCTATCAATGGCATGTTAATCTCGGTTATGCTCATCTACCATTCATGACTGGTATGCCGAGGATCATGAACTAGATGGTGAACTAACCATGCAAACCCCACGTGGTGCCCGGCTCGAGTACGCTCGAGAATCGCGAGTCCACATCACCTCTCAATATGTCCTCATATTAATGTGCCGGTTAACCACACACGCTTCATTAACAGTCCATACGAGAAATGTGCGGTTCTCATGGGTTAGCATACTATTCACATTTTTCTATAGCTAAAACGGGATTTTGTTTTACTATTATAAGCCTACTTTTAATCTTGACATCATCCTATCAAAAGTCCTCGGTAACTCCATTGAACGCACAAAGAAGCGGAGAAGCAGGTCAGCGCGAAGCTTATTAAAAACCTACTTCTTTAGGGAAGCAAAGCGACCCGCCTTATACCTCTCTTATAGTTTGTTCTCTATGAGTGAGCCGATTTATCAATTGACTGACGATGTATTTAGACTTAGATGATACATATATATAAATCATATTATATAAGGCCTCTCTTAAACATTTAAGGTTCAGGGTTCTATTTTAAAACATTTTAAAATTGAGCATATATTTTAAACCATTAAAATACTAAGGTCTGATTAGTAAATAAATTAACTGTATACATATATAAATCTATTATACAAATATACTTAATTTAATTATTTGGACATAATAAAAACAATTTTATTTCCAAAATACATTTTATCTATATTTTGTATTGCTAACCTTATTAAGCCTACGCTCTGATACCATTGTTGGGTTTTCTATTCCCTAACTAGATTAACATATGCAGCGGAAAATAATAATTAATCTAGATCAACTAGGAAACTAAACCCTAAAGGACCGATACTTAATAAAGCTATTAACGATAACAAAATGAATAGATAAACGAGAAAATACTAACCTTTGAGAAAACCAATTTCTCATGCGCAGACAACCTTGCAGAAACTTCACGCAGACTACTTGCTCGACTTCCATGCTTTGGATGGCAAGTACCCAAAATAGAATACCTCTAATGCGTCATACCCGTGAACCAAGAGAAACTCCAAATCCTAGGGTCCCGACTCTACGTCGTGTAAACTCTCACAAGGATTAGGAATGAGAAAGAGAGAAAGAAACGAATTCAATTCGAATCTGGGATACTTGGAAACCATGGAATAGGCCTCTATTTATAAGGGAGAGAATGCCTTGGGGTTTTGTTTCTGGCCGATGTGGGACAACTGAATTCGGCCTCCAACCGCCGGTTGGACTTGATTCCTGCCCAAGTAATGACACGCGTCGCACCGACTTACAAACCCTAGCCTCCAACCGCCGGTTGAACCTTCCAACCGCCGGTTGGAACTCGTTTCCAGAATATTCCTTTTAGTTTCTAATTAATATCCAATTAATAAACTAACTAAATATTCTATATAGTTTCAATTAATCACTTTTAGCTTCTAATTAATTTATCAACTTTGATAAATTAACAAACTAATTAATTAACTATAATATTAATTCCAATTAATATTATCTCTCTTATAGTTTCTCTTACTGTTCATCGAGGGAAACCCAAAAAGGCTCTACCTTTAGAATAGTCTTACCAATTAGTTATGACATTGGACACTATTTCCAACAGTACCGGTAAGTAGTAATTCCGTATCA
The DNA here is from genome assembly GCA_949592205.1 of Helichrysum umbraculigerum. NCBI lineage: Eukaryota > Viridiplantae > Streptophyta > Magnoliopsida > Asterales > Asteraceae > Helichrysum > Helichrysum umbraculigerum. Next base: position 20,777,557 of record CATIUR010000007.1, on the reverse strand, counting down.
TAGTAATTCAGCAAGTTTGTAAGTTCGTACAGTAGTAAGGTAGTATATCAGTAACGTAGTAAACAGTGAATTACTTCATTTGTAAAGTAGTATCAGTATCGCAGTAAAACAGTGATTTACTAAGTTTGTACAGTAGCAAAGTAGTTCATCGGTAAAGTAGTAAGTTCATGGAGTAGTAACTCCGTAAAGTAGTAAACCCCGAAGGTCGTAAAGTAGTAAGTTCATGGAGTAGTAACTCCGTAAAGTAGTAATCAGTGAGTTTGTAAATCAGTAAAGCATTTTTATTTGTAAGCTTGTAACACAGTAAGTACAAGTAAGTAATCAATACATTTTACATGTATTCAAGTAAAACAAGTAATGCATCTCCCCCAAAACAGTAAAACATTAAAAAGGGGGCTGTGAGACTCACCTGTATAGCAAGCAATCCTAACAGCAGGTAATTTCCAATCCGTAATCTCCTAACGCCCTAAACGTAAGAGATATATTACGTGAGTATTTGACGGTTTGTCAAATCATGCAAGTAGTTTTATTGTTTTGAAGAATCGTTTGAGTCAAATTATGTACTATCAGTTAATGCTTCTTGAATTTAGAACATCTGTATTCCTCGAATAATGTCGTTGGTCATGCGTATATATATATATCTACATATATAGTTATATTTTATATATATTCGTATATCTAAATCGTTTAAGTTCATTTTATACTTTTGAAAAAGTAAATATATACAAAACATACGAGTAATATCGTATATATGCATGGAAAATGTTATCGTATATATATTTGTATATATAAACATATATACATTTGCTGAAAAATAGAAATAGAATTAAAAGAGATCAGCAGGGCTCGAACCCCTGACTCTTCACTTGTCAGCACAAGTCCCAGCCACTACGCTATAATGCTTGTTTTGTTAAGAGTTGATTTTATATGTATATATCTATTATTAATTTCTATAAAATGTATCTTCTGCTACCTCCCAACTTCTTGTTTCTTCTGTTATTTATATATATATATATATATATATATAACCTAGAATATATGTATACATGGCATAATCATTCAGTATATATGTAACACCAAAATAACTCAAAAGAATGAGGGAGGTTGCTCACGGTTGTGTGGGGCCGACGGTGAAGATGGTGCACGACGGTGAGGGTGGTGATGATAAATGGAACGATGACGATGATTGTAACCTGCTGGGTTACTGCTGTCGAGGGTTGCTGCTTCTGTTTAGTGAAGGTGGCATCGGCGATGATGGTGGGTGGTGGTGATGGGTTGTTGTTGGTGGTGGTACGATTGTGGATATGTCGAGAGAGACAAAGAGCCAAAGGTGAGTTGGTGATGATGACTACTGTTGTTCACTGCTGTTGTTGTTCGATGGCACCAGTGGTGGTGTGCCGAGAATGATGGTGGCAGCAGTGGTAGTCCCAACCGAGGGAGATGATGGATGGCAAGTACGAAATAGATGATGATTAAATGATGATAAAGATAATGAATTGTTGATTCCTCTTTTATGATTATGATGAAAATTTGGTGATGATGTTTTTGTTGTGTCAAGAGAAAGTGAGCACCGATGGAGATTTGTGAATGAAAATGAAATGAGAATGAAAATGAAACTGGGTTTTTGGTTCCTGTAAATGGCGTGGGGCAAAATCCACTAAATGTGGATCTTGTCTGTCCAATAATTCAAGTAGTGTGGGTATTAAACCCCGTGTTTGTTTACCCGATCGTAAAGTAGTATAATATTTTCCAATGATAAATTTCTAAAATATAATCGTTTATATTTTTAATCGAAGTACTTTGTAAAAATATTTTTAACGAGGTGTAAAAGTATATCTTTGTTTCAACTCGTTTTGACGGATAGTTTTCTGTATCCAAAAATGTTTTGAATAATTCTGAGTAAAGAAATATTATTTCTAACAATAATATTTCGTTTGGAGATGTTTTGTACTAACTTTCATTTAAAAGTTTCCGAGCGTTTTCAGATTGAATATAAAGATTATTAAATAATATTTGAACGTTTATATATATATATATATATATATATATATATATATATATATATATATATATATATATATATATATATATATATATATATATATATATATATATATATATATAAAATATTTGTACATTTCAGTAGTTTGAGTATATAATACTTGAATTAAAAAGTTTAAATTAGGAGCTAATTTAGCCCCTTTTTGACCGGGTGTCACACGTACCTTTTCTTGTTGTGGATTAATCAAGGAACGAATTCAAGACACGAACGAACTATAGAGGTTTTAAAAGAAAAACCCTCTATGGCTTCACACACAACACGTTAATAACCACCACCCGAATGCTAATTTAATTAACCAATTTAATTACCTTCTTCTGTTTTGTGTTTAACGCCAAAAAAACAAACCCTCATGGGGTTTTGACAGTCGGCCGAATCACACAGATGAAAAGGGATAGAGGCCAAAAGTGATTAAAAACTATTAGGGTTATTATATTAATATACTATAATATAATCCGCGAATTCGCGGATTAAAAATAACTATATTATCATATATGCAATTACGATAAATGATCTAGATATTTGAGCTTATAATTATTTTTTTGTTTAATGTTTGTGATAATACTTGAATATTGATAACGTATATATCTGTTACAACTGCAAACAAATTGTGTGTAGACGTTAACAATTGAATAAATTATTTAATATGTCAGTCTCTTAGGCATAGAAGCTAAAGAGTACTTAGTGCTTACAATCTAGCGAAATAGTTATTTATTGCAAGCAAGGTATTGACTGATTGTCGAGTTTTGAATATTTCATACAAACGTGTTAATGTTGCTCCTCTCAACTGGTTATTGGTTAGTAAGTTAGTCTTTTATATGTCATAAAAGGATCTATAAAATATACTTAAAGCAGAATAGCTTGGGGCAATCCGGGCCCTTAGTTGATTTTTCCCATGTTGATCCAACGATTAAGATTAATTTGATGATACTTACACTTAACTCCCTTTATATATTTTAAATAATAAAAAATAAAAAATAATGATAATGATAATAGATATAAATATAAAATTGAATATATTAATATAATATATATATCCATCTATATTTTAGAATTAAATTATGTTAAAATATCCCTTCATTCCCCTCCGACTATTCCCTGGCGAAATTTCAATCGATGCCACCCCTAAAACCCTGAACCCTACTCCCTCTTCTTCATCATCATCATAATCATCATCAATGGGATCAACGGGGTTCGAACCCTACTCCCTCTTCTTCATCATCATCATAATCATCATCAATGGGATCAACAGGGTTCAAGAAACAAGAACAAAAGAAAGTCATCAAAAGCCGCCGTATGTGACTGTGCCGGCAAATACCATGTTCCCTAATTAAGCGATATCTGACGATAAAGGTTTTGAATTATAGATACTACTGTAAGATTGTAAATGGGGTTATAATATATATCCGGAATTACTATCACCTCTCTTTTTGATCATTAATTATTTTAGGGTTTTGATTTGCATAATATGATTGATTGGTACGGGTATTGTGGGAGTGTTCAGGTTGCTACTAATTGCTTTGTTCATCGTATGAGGTCTTTATATTTATGTTATTTAGCGTTCACTTATATTTAGCATTTGTTGTTTGGTATACTTTACAGTTGCTAAGTGAGTTTGATGTATCAACTGATTGTTTGTGTTTACTGCTATTTTACTTCCATTATAAAGAATCTTGAATATATTATATAGTTTGATGTTTGTAATCAATGGTTGAGCATGTATAATAAAAAAATCCCCATTAATGAAAGAGATCATTCTAATAGTCGATTTTGTTATTCTGTTATTTTTTAGTTCATATTGATGTAGTGATATAGTCTTCTATCCCCTCCCCTTGCAATTAATAAGGTTGATATTTACGCTACCTCATCAACGTTATATGCATGGTTCACAGGGCTTCAATGGTGGACTGTATGTCTGTGATACTCTCATTGTCTTCTTTTTGCTGCTCTCGATTTAGCCACAATCTAGAGCTATTACTAAAATGTGGGATGTCAACAGCCAGGTATGCCAAAATCTAGGTGGATGCCCGAGTAGAGGTGGGAAAACGGGTTTCATGTGGAGAATAAGACTTTGAGATTATGTTTATATCATATAGATGCTTTTAGAGTTCAAGTGGACAATAAGACCCTTAAATTGTAAATGTTTACAACATTCGTTTGCCCTAATTGTTACCAAGTTCGTTTCATGTGGATGCTTTTAAAGTTCAAGATTATGCTATGCTTTTCTTCAAGTGCTACAAAGGCTCTTGCATCATGCTTTGTATCTTTAGTTGCAACCTTGCGAGTGTAAGTTCCCCCACTTTGATTTCATTAAATATTTTTAACCGATTAGACTTGTGTGATATTTGACTAATTACTTATCAAACAGGTAAAAGTGAATGTTTTAGCTAAACAATGTAGGAGTTAAACCTTAATCCCACCACGCATTCTCAGTTGAAAAAGTAAGCCACTGGGATTGTTCCAGCCTGCATGTGATTTTGTAAAAAATCAGTCGTTAAGTTTGTCTTATGTAATTTCGGACTTAGATATAAACTTAACCCGTAATAAGAAGTAGCGCGTTGTGACCCAACTTTGTTTTGAGCCATTTGTCAATCGGTCTGACTTTCCGTTCTGCCACCTCAATGGGTTTAGCTAAAATATCTATATTGAGCTAATTCAGTAGACTTTCTCCACTGTTTCTAATTTGAAATATGAAATACATGTTACAGGTCCAATGAAATGTGAGTTTTCTCAAAAACTTTATAAGATTACAAAGTTCATAAGCCAAAGGTGGATGAAGACGCATACGATTACAACTCAAAGTTCGTTTTTGGATTGAATAACTAACTGAATAGTCATCTCTGACATTGATTTCGAGTGTTCCTCAGGTACCTATTAATTTTCTTAGTACTTTATCTATTGCTGCAAAAAAATGTTACACAATGATAAGGGCTGTTAATATACAAGAAATTAATTGGATTATTTGATAAGACGTGGGCAAAATAACCTCATAAACATATCAATTTTGATTCCCTTTTGTGTCATATTCTGCTTATGTTTGATGATTTTGCTATTGTTAATCAATGAAGTTACATGAGTTTGTGGCTGTCTTAATCATGTGAGTTGACCTACAGATGATATCGTAGAAGTGGTAATTTAGAATTGTGACTAATATTGGTTTCTAATACTCGATGTAATCAGAGGAATTGGGATGTAGGTGTTTGATGAAATGATCTGATGAACAACTCCATGTTATTATAAATACTGTTAATGGGTACGATGATGCAATTAAGATATGGATGTTCATTCAAAGTAATTAATTGTTTAATTAATATATTTGATAGCAATTCACTTAATAGCTAGATCGTGATTTTATTCGTGATAATAGCTATAAAGGAGATATAGTTTTACCTGATATTGAAGTTGGATTGTTGGAAGCCGAAACATTCTGACTTCAAAAGTCAGCATGCACCTTCTTCTTCTTTTTTAGCTACCGAGTAAATATGGGCTTTACTAACAATTTTAAATAATGTTTTATTTTTGTATTTGTGTATTGCCTAGATTTTCATTATAATATGGTTACATAGACGTAGCATGGGTACAATTATTGTTATTTGAGATGCTGACATATTTGCATGTCTTTTGTTTTCATTGTATTGCAGAATTAGGCACATGAATTTATGGATCTGTTTAAGCTCTTCATATTATATTACCAAATTCTAAGTTATAGATACCTATAACTGTAACTCCCTTTTATTAATGCTAGGGCGTTTCAAGTATTAGAGCTAACAGGGTCCAAGGACATGGTCCCATTAACCGAATCAATTTTTGATAAACCACCTGGCCGTTCAGGTTCAAGAAAGAGAGCATACATTCCACCATGAGATCAGGTGCATACAGGTCTCCTGGTTCAAATATGGCGCGGGAATGAAGAGAACTCTGTTCGGGTTATTAATTGTGCATATATTTTGCTTAACGTTGAAATATTCTGTTTTACTTTGCAGGCATTTGGTGGTCTATTTAACCCATAAGTGAATAAAATGTCAAATGGTATCAAGCAATGAAAATTCTTGAATGGAAAAAACTTAATTGAAACGAAGGTAATGGCCAGTCGTATTCCAATTCTGATTAATGTGTGTAATTCATAAGGCTTTGATTAATCGTTGAATATGCCTTTTACTATGCTAAAGCACATGGTAAAGACGTTGTATGTGCTATACACAAAGCTACTCTTATGCAGAAAACCTATGGTCTACTATAAAAGTGTTCATCTTTTGAAACATTTAAACAGTTGAATTTCGCTTTCCATTATACTTAATTTCTCATTTGAATGTTTTTCAAGTTCTGGGATTATTATGCTAATATGCTCTTTGATATGCTTAGATAGATACCGTGTTCCACATCACTTCTATTGAAGAGTATCGCAAAAGAGGTGCATTTTTAGAAAAAAAGGTACACACATTTCACGATTTTCTTTTTATCCATTTTTTTTAGTTGATGTCTGCTTATTTACGGTAGTATGTTATATCTGGCATTCACCGCACTACTATTTAGTGGCATAGTTATAAATGAAATTGTGGTATTGATGGCAAAAGTTATCTTTATATTTGAAGGTTAGATGTGGATGTCTTGGAGGTACAGTTTATATAGGAAGCAGCTTTACGGAAGTAGGTACGCGATTCATTACAAATTAGAGTCACTCTTTTTAACCTTTTCAGAGATTAAATAGGAGTTGAAAGCAACCTGAGTGTTCATGCTGTAATACACGTTCACTGTCCTTTAGAATTATGGGATATTTTATATGCACGCTTTTTGTTATCTATGAATATCACTTTGTTATCCTTGCACATCTTTTTTTTCAACTCTTTCGCAAGTTCCACATCCTGTATGATGCATGATAGAACCTCAACAGGTTATTTACCATATTTAAATTTATAATTTTTGTATTTTTTAGTTTTATTCTTATCAGTTGGTATTTGTCCCATGAAAAATGCAATGTAAGACTAGATGCATAATTTAATCAAACGTGTCACTATCAGCCTCTATAATGGTAACTGATGCACAAGGGGGAAAGCGTAATAAATACTTTGGGACAGCAGGACCCTGATGGTATAGCAATTTACATTTGACTACAGGACAAACTGTATTTTATTAGTGATATAAGACCAAACAGCTTGGTTTTGAATGCTAAAATGTGAACTGTGACCTACAAATTTGTGACTTTTTAAAGGAAGTGGGTGTATTATTATAATATGAATGGAAGATATTAAGGTGATTGGGTTGATCAAAAGTATGACCAATGTTTGGGAGGTAGCTTGGGGAACCGTTGTGTCAGTAGTTGTGGCTGGAATTTAACGTATATGAGCTGATTTTGGATCATGTACAATGAGTTCATTTTATTTAGTCTTGAATGTATTGTGCTTGGACAACCATAAATGACTTATACTATGGAAAGGACGTTATATATAAAGAATTTATAGTTGCCCGCGTTGCCGCGGGTCTTTTATCTAGTTTCATTTAAACCAATAGTTCATTCATCGATGAATATAAATTTTGAATTTTTGTAAGATTTAAGGAATTGATTTTTTTTAAGATATTGCTTTAAAGCCGGTAAACATATAGAATGTGTGTATGATTTAGCTAATAAAGAGGTCCAATTTAAATTCCCTATTCCCTAACATCAAATATTTTTATATTCATACTTCCTTCGTCCTAGTCAAAGTGTCTTCTTTGACTGAGCACAAAGTTTTAGGATTCTTCACTAACTACAAATTTCACCAATCAAATATAATCTCTACCCACTAAAATTTCTTTTGATTGACTGTTACATAAAAGTGAATATATATTTAGGACAACATAAAATAATAATATGAACATTTGAAATGAGACGGATTAAGTTATATACATTGTGTTATAGATACATTTATATCTCCTAATGTATATTCGTGATAATATAATTACTACCTTAATATACCTATTAATTAATAATTGATAATAACGATAAGCACATGTTGAATTTGTGATCCATTAACCGAATATCTCTCAATATTGAGAAACAGGATATCTTGAAATGCGGACAAAATAATATGGATAGAGGTTTTTAAAAATTTGAAATTTGAAATTTACCAATATCAATTTATTAATTATATTAATAAAGGGGTAATTTAGTAAATTAAATTGTTCTAATCAAACTTATTGCATGGTAAATCCTAACAAATTTGATCAAGGGTCATAATGAGATTGATTATCATATTGAATGGTCAAGATTACTCTAAAAATGATTAAAATCATAATGTCTTCATAATTTTGTCTTTATTATAATAAATAATAGAGATAGAGATAGAGATCCTTTTATAATAATTAATAAATAATAATAACTTATTATTATTAATTAATTATAAACCCTTTAAGTAATTAGAAATAACAATTTAATCCCAATAACTTTCACCTAGGACCCTATAATTTAATAACATTTATTAATTGATCACAAATAGATTAAATAACTTAACTAGTTATTATAATTAACTTAACTTGGTTATATGAGCGGTATCTACGTTTTAACGTGTGTGACCCCATATGCTCACATATAATTCGGACATATATTTATTTGTGATATAGACATATCCCAACAACTTCTTGGTCATAACAAATACTCTGTTTTGCTTTGTGAATAGCAAATGAAAGCATAACTACAAAAATTATAACAATGAGAGAAATAGACCCGGAAAAGATTTAGAATGAGAGGATGAATACATGACATAAGTAGAATGGAGTATATAAAGAGGTTGGACATCTTGACCGTTAGCCAACGACTCAGATTCAAATATGAATTAAAGAATGTTACCATATAAAAAATGCGGGTTGGGTTGGATTTATCCTGACCGTTAGCCAACGGCTCATTTTCAAAAATAAATTGAGGACCGTTATCATTTAAAACAATGCACAAACATATGACCTATAACAATTCCAAAAGACCAAAATAGATTTATTACCAGAACTTGGTTGATTAAGTGTTTTGCTACAATGAATTAGTGAATTATGAAAGGTACAACATAGTACCTGACTTTAGCTAACAAGATCTCATACTTACCCTGACTCACTAATAAGTTAGCCATTTTATATTATACTAGTAAATAACCCGTGCAATGCAGCGGGATATACATATATAGTATAGTATAATCCGATAATAAAATTCAAGTATTAATGCTGCTGCTAGATTCATATTTCTTGAAGCGTCCTTTAGCTTTTCTTTTTCCGGTGCAACTTCAACCCGCCTAACACGTTCCCACGACAACACTTTCTTGAAATAGTAATCAATACTCGGTTAAAATAGATGCATAGCACGGGTAATCCCTTCATAGCTAGAAGTTTTAATGAAGATAAATGGAGAAAAAAAATGAAGTGCCATATACAGTATAGTAGTAGCTCCAATTCCATGGTGTAAAATTTGGGTGACAACCAAAGGTATCAACTCGCATCATCTACCTCTAATAATCGATTAACCCAATCAGTTCCAAGTTCTAAGCTAGGAGTGATGATAACCCTTATAGCATAAACTGAACAAAACCTTTCCATGCTTTTCTGAGATTCTAGATGACAAATTCATCCCCCTAAAATACCAAGAAACATAACTCTTCAAGATACATAGAGATACAAAGCAATGAAGCATTATATGATTATATTTCTTTTTCTACATGATAGTTTGAACTTAATTATATTGTTTACACTCACGAATCCACTATTATATTTCTTGTGGTAGGTGTTGGAAAAGTAATTTTGTTTACACTCACCAATCCACTACGCAAAAAGTAATTAAAACGTTAAAATTGCAGTGTGAACCGGTTGGATAAAGCCACAAAATCAGTTCATATTAAACACCTACAAAAGTTCCATGACCCCACATATATATGATTCAAAAGACACCCGTGAAGTCTGTGTGTCCCAATCAACTTCTTGCTGGCATCAATCACTAACATTGTACTAACTGATAATATTCAACACCCAAATATGCAACACCCAAATACCAACTGATGATGAACTTAAAGAAATTCAACAGATAATATTCAAAATTCAGACAAATGTAGGAATTCTATATAGTAACCGCTAATGCTCCCATTTGAATTCAAGGAAATTAAAAGAATTTAAGTAATACATGCAACACCCATATGCCAAACAAGAACAAAACTCAACAAAAATTACTCAAAATAACATGCATTTACCAAACTTATTCGAATATTATCAGTTAAAAACCTGTATTTGAAGTTAACGAACTTGATAAATGATAACAGACTTTTAGAACTTAACAGGATCCATGAAACTAAGCAATACCCAAATGCCAATTGATGATGAATTTCAAGCAAGTCAACAAATAAAATTCAAATTCTTATAAAGTTCAGAACTTTATAGTAAAAAGTAACTGCTTATAAATCTACTTGAAATCAAGAAAAATAACAGAATTTAAGTCATACCCAGATGCCAAACATGAAAGAAAAACTTTAAGTTGAAGGATACCTTAAAGTTGAAAGATTCGTGATCTGAAACCCCAAAGACATGGAAGGCTGTAAGGCTTCCGTATCTCCGGTCAACACCTCCGGCGAAACTAATCGTCGTTGTCGGAATATGACTGTCGTTTCTATCAAATTAAATACCTTCAGACTTTACATCTGGAGAAACAACAACAAAAGGGTAGATCGGGAAATACGAAATCAAAAACTGATTTTGTAGATCGTGAATCAACAAAGTGATTTTGTAGATCGGAACGAAATCGAAAACGGTAGATCGTGAATCAACAAGGTGATTTTGTTGGATGAAGTTCGCGAATGCTATCTGGTCGGAGTTCGTGGAACTTCCTTGCCGGAGTTTGAGTGGTTCTTTGCTGCCGGTTTTAAAAAGGAAGTCAGAGAGGGTTTTGAAAATGATTAATTTTGATGGTGGAAAGTGTGAATGGATATGTGATTGTGTATGGATATATCGAGCAAGACTTGTCATAGTAGCATAACGATTAAGGTGTTTCGCGGTGGTAGTGGGTGTTAACGGTGGTGGTGCTGGTGGGTGTTTGGTAGCTATGGTGGCGATTACAGAGAGAGATGAAGGAAAATGAGTTGTGTGTGTGTTTTTTTGTGGCGTAGTCAAGCTTGTATGGTTTATTAAGGGCAATTTGGGGTTTTCCCATCTCTCATGATACTAAGTTTTCAGCCAAAACATGTAAATGCATAATAAGGGTATTAGATATTAGATATTAGATTATAGAGTATTTTCCCGTCTTAGTTTTTCAAACTTTTTTAAAACAATGTGCATTTTATTAGTGGACAATTAAACTAGCACGGGAGAGTAATTACTCTTACAAATTATTAATCAATTAATTATTTAGGTTTTATGCGTAGTAAGGACTTTGAGTTAGCTAAGGAAAGTATATAGTAGTATAAATATGACCTTAGGGACAGGGCCGGATTTCAGAATGTGCAAGCTGCTCCATTGCACAGGGCCCCAAATTAAGATGATTATCTATAACACCCGCCAATTTAGGACTTTAATTAGTGCCTAAACTACTTGTAACTACATGTGTTTAGTTTTGTAATATTCTAAATTTATGTAACATTTTGGTGTAATTACATACACGCTTACGCAATTTGATTAAATCGTGCACTTATGTACCGGACGGAGTCCGACATCATTTACTATGGACGTTGGTGACAAAACTCAAAAATAATGTGAAATTATCCTAACAAACCTTATTTACTTTAATATATGGTGATAATAGATTATAATATTACTTATTATCTAAAAACACCCCGAACGCAATGAAAGGACACGAAATGCGCCTAACAAACGAAAATAACTCAAGTTATATTTTATAACACATTATTAAACATTTTGATAAAATACTTCAGTTAAAAATATTTTGGATAAACCTTAACATAAAACGCGGAACAACATTTAATCAATCACGGGACGTAACGCAAATGGAGGAACGAGTCCCCGAGCCCAAGCCGCAAGCGGGTCAGCTCAGACCCGCGGACCCAACCCGCCGACCCATGACTCAACCCCTTTTAATCCATTTCTTCCCCATTTCACTTCACTTTTCACACACACCCACACCTCAAACTCTCTCAAATCTCTCCCTCTCTTCCTCTTGGATTCGGCAGCAGCAACATCACCATCAAATCGTTCATCATCATCATCAAGAACAAGCACCAAGATCATCTCCATCTCCACCCTCCCCATTTTCAATTTTTGTTGGTAAGAAGCTTTAAAACCCTTTTAAATTACTTGTAAAGCTTTTATTTACATGCTAGAACGTTTACTCAACAAAGATTTGCCCAAAAACAGACTCAAAAATGCGTTTTTAAAACCTAAGATATGAACAATTCGTCCTGCGAGTTGAGAGCCCAGTTCAGTTCGTCCTGCGAAGTGAACCGAGACTTCGACTCGCGAAGTCTACCTGCGAATTAACCTGACCTGCGAAATGACCTGACCTGCGAAATGACCTGACTTGCGAACCGACCTATCCCGCGAGTCGAGACCTACGATTTGAGATTCGCGAACCCACTATGTATTGCGAGCCCAATCTCACTTCGTATCGCGAACTCAGTTCGCAACACCATTTCAGTTGGCGGCCAACCTTAGTCGATTTTTCCGAATTTAAATTTCAGATGCGTTTTTCACCAAAGCAATGTAGTAGATATAAAAATTTTCCAAGCTGACCTAGCAGCTCGACCTCAGCCAGAGGCTGCCTCCCCTTGGACCCGCTATGATGACACGCAAAAAGTCATGTTTTTGTATGCCATTATCTCACCATTTTAGCCCAAATATTAATGAAAACACTTAAATATGAACTTAAACGTCACATTTCATCATAAGGGCTAAAATATAGACAATGTTTCAAGAATCAACCAAAAAGACCGAAAAACGAGTAAAATAGAGCACAAACGATTAACGAATCTTCCGTTCACGCATTTAAGCACAATTTAAGCACAATTTAAGCTATACTTGGAATTATGACCTCTAACTTATGTCATTTTCTTCGTTATGAAATTACGAAACCGTGAGCGCGAGAATCACTCAAAACGGATAAACGACGAAGAAGTTACGCCAAATCGAAGAACCGAAGGACCGAATACGGCTGGACACAGACCGTATACGGCTGAGCCAGACCGTATACGGCTGGACACAGACCATATACGGCCTGTGCAGACCGTATACGGCCTGTGCTCAGCCGTATACGGGCCAGCTCAGCCGTATTCACCCTATGCACAGCCGTATACGGTCCAGTTCTCCCGTATTTGCCCTAGCTCAACCGTATCGTGCGTTTAGGCGATAAAAATCTGATTTTTATTCGGGTTTACGATACGGTTGTGCATTTGAAGTTTTGGATACGGTCTACGGATACGGTTGTGCGTTGCCTATATATACAAAGCTCATTTCATCATTTTCAACATTCTACACTCAACAAGCAACAAGCAACTACACACACTTTCTCTCACTACTCTCTCTCTATATTAGGTTGTAATTAGTAGTAGATTAGCGGCTAGTTAGAGGGGCAATATTGTAATATCGCTTGGCTCTTAGATTAGAAGTTCTGCTCGTGTAACGTTCAAGTTGTATTCAGCTACGCTCTTATTACGGTTATATCTATCCTTTATCTATTTCATTATGATGATTGTTATTACTGTTGTCATGCTAGATTTAGGATTGGTTACCGTGATTAGCGAGTAGTAATATTGCGTGTTTGCTATGACGTAGTTAGTCGTAAATTGGTTGGAATGATGCTATGAAAATTAGTGCTTTGATTCACTTTCTGTTTATGATTTTAAACCTATTAAACTAATCGCCTTTCAACCAGTAAACGTGATTACGGCCTTAAATGAAGGGACGTTGCGAACCCCCTCAAAGGTACTTAGTTATCTGTGTCAACCTTGAACATGGTCTGATTTGTTAATCATGTAAACATCGCTTTCTAAACGAACGCTAAGTACATCGTCATCGTGGAAATACTGCTTTCTAATCTGAACGCAAAGTACACTGTGATTATGGAAATATGGTTTTCAAATTGAACACCAAGTACACTGGATCCGTGGAAATAATGCTTTCTATTCTTAACGCAAAGTACACTGTACCCATGGAAATATGGTTTTCTAACTGAACGTGAATATTACACTGTTGACAAGTTAGGGATTTATTGGGACTTAAAAGTAAGGGCTGGTTTATATCATAGATGGATAATATTATGCTTAAATACAAACTTAGTTAAGTAGTCTGGGTTTGCCTTTATGAAGCAATGTAAGGTACCGTAAGTCGGTTGATTACTCTGTATAGCGTCGACAACACCTCCCGTGTAGTTAATACGTGGAAGCCGAGAAAAAACCGCAGTTACTAAGCCTGGTGGAATAACGGTAACTCTGTGAATAGCAGAGCTGGTACCGACTAGGTCCTTGGTTCATCAATGGAAACACCTTCGGTGGAGTATAGTGTAGTAATCACGGTAAGAGTCGTTGTTATCAGTCTATGTGAATCACGAGTCATGACTCAACACCCAGACTCACTAAACCATCGATAGAAAGTAATCAAGCACACTCTATAAACTTGGTCTTAAATGTTTTATTTAGATTAGATATTATTGTGGGGTTAAGAAAGGTCGGACATCGAGTTGGTTTGTCGCCTTATTCATGCACCCAGGGTTTCATCCCAGATAAGGGTCACTATACCTTCACCGGTTAGTGTTGTGGGCTGGATAAACTACTCCGATCAGAATCAGGATAGCCTAGTCGCTCAGTGACATACTGATCGAGAACTCTATCAGTAGGGGGCTAGTGCTTACTCCACAGATACCTGAAATATATAAAATACAAACCTTTAGAACACGTTTTCATACATCATACATCATTCCAATCAATAAGGCTACCGAAATCATAGCAAACACCCTCTCTAGATTATCTGCTATCTACATTTATTTTATCTGCTTTTATTTAAATTTTCTTCCTAAGTATAAAAAAAAAAACCAAAAAACAAACCACCAATCAAATCTTTTAAAACCTGCTAGATCGATAAGTACGCCTGTTTCGTCCACGATCCACAATACACTGACTCAGAGAACGACCCTAGGTCATCCTTGCTGCTATACACCAATAGTAACTAGGTATACTTAGGCCCCGCAAATACAAATTTTAAAACCCTCTGGTGGTCGTGCCCGGAGGAAGGTCCGCAACGACGCGAATGAAATCGCAACCGACCTCCAGGCACCCATCAAGTTTTTGGCACCGCTGCTGGGGAATCAGTTGTAAGATCTGAAGACGTTCCAGACGAATTTTTCTTTCTAGTACCCCGTAGTTTAATTTAGATTTTTCCTTTTTCCTTGTTCCATTCGAAAATTCCTTCCCACAACACACAACGATATTTGACCCGATCATCCGGATTCGAATCTCTCACTTTCGTACCCGATCCTGAGACGATCATCCGAACGATCCACAAGGAGAAACTCCTCCGCAACCGACAACCGATGGCTGCACGTGTCACGCTTGCCGACAGCACCAAACCATCAATTGAAGGTCGAGGTGGACCCATCAGCTATCCGGTCATCGACGGCGCGTCCTTCGAGCTTAAACATCATATCGTTCAGCTTATCAAGGAATTCTGCCAATTCCATGGTTTACCCCATGACGATCCTAACGCCCACATCAACCGATTCATTCAGACTACAAACTCGTACAAGCAGAACGGGGTTGATCAGGATATAGTCCGTCTATACCTATTCCCCTATTCGCTTACTCACCATGCTTTGACTTGGTTTGAGGGATTAGAGACCGGCTCTATCACCTCCTGGACGGATATGGCTACAAAATTCCTTACTAAGTACTTTCCTCCGGCTAAGCAAACCAAGTACAAGAATGACATTATGAACTTCCACCAAGCTCATGATGAGTCTATCTACACAGCATGGGAGAGATACAAGAGTCTGTTGAACAAATGCCCTAACCACCTTATAGAGAAAACCAGCCAGTTGTGCACGTTTTACAACGGTCTCGCTCCAAACCATCGCATCGCTCTTGACGCAGCTGCTCAAGGTAGCATTATGCTACTCTCCGCAGATGAGGCTTGGAATTTGATCGAAACTATGACGATGCACCATCACGATTGGAATTCTAGTGAGCAACCCTCATCATCAGCACCGCTTGCCGCCTCCAATCCATTCCAAACTGAGGTGATCAAGTCCATGGCAGAACAGATCGCAACCCTAACAAGACAAATAGGAGAGATGAAGCAGCACCCTCAGCAGGTCCACCAATTCCAATCCTTTCAGAATCGTACCAACCCATATCCTACCCAAGGATATCAGGTTGCGTACGAGGACCCTGCTATCTACTACACCCAAAATCACCCACCTACCTTCACTCAAACCTCTCCACCAACTGGTAGACATATCCAATACCCACCTTGGAACAACCAACCACCTCAACAGTACAAACACCAACCAAGATACCCTACCTACTCACAACAACCCCAACTCACCTACAACCAACCATTTTCACCCAACAGACCTTCACCTGATACCACCCAACTTCGTGAACCTGCCACACCAATCACTAGTTCAGACAACACTGTTATATAACTCATTCAAAAGGTTATGGGTAGACAAGACCAGGCTGATATCTTCATGAAAAATCTTGAAAACAAACTAGATCAACTAGCCCAACGTCTTGACTCTAGGCCCCAGGGTAATCTCCCTAGTAACACGGTACAGAACCCACACATAGAATAGGCCAAAAAGTTGAGTGCTACAGACAAGAAGGTGGCACCGAGCCAACCTCCCACTCCTTCTCCGGTGAAGGAAGATACTCCTGTCCCGCCGACAGTTGAGTCCCCGTCTGTCCCTACACCACAAAGGGAAGTACGCATCCCATTTCCCGGCCGTCTTAAGAAAGCCTATAAGGTTAACGATTTCCGTCTCGATGGAAAGTTCGTGGACACCGTGTCCCGAACCCCTTCCAGTTCAAAATACATCCTGAAACTCTTGTCGACCAAAGATAAGGTACCCGAAGTACCCAATGTCCCACTGAACGCGGAATGTTCAGCTCTTATAAAGAACTCTATCCCTGAGAAATTAGGAGATACTGGACGCTTTACCCTTCCCTGTTTAATCTATCACTCAGGCATGATACACTCTCTAGCCGACCTAGGAGCCAGTATCAACTTAATGCCCTATTCGCTTTACACTAGATTGGAATTAGGACCCCTTAAACCGACCAAAATGAGTGTCCAGCTAGCTGACCAATCCATTAGACACCCTAAGGGAATAGCTGAGAACATCATGGTTCAAGTTGATAAGTTCCTATTTCCCACAGACTTTGTAGTGATGGACATTCAGGAGGATATCCATATCCCTATCATCTTAGGAAGACCATTCTTGAACACCGCACGCACTATCATAGATATTTATTCTCAGACCATCAGTGTTAGATCTCATGGAGAGACTATCACCTTCTAGATCGATCAAGCTGATCAGTCTATCACAGAGCATGCAGAGATATGTGCGATTTCGACAGGAAGAGTTACCACGGATGATGATTC
Organism: Helichrysum umbraculigerum; assembly: GCA_949592205.1. Classification (NCBI taxonomy): domain Eukaryota; kingdom Viridiplantae; phylum Streptophyta; class Magnoliopsida; order Asterales; family Asteraceae; genus Helichrysum; species Helichrysum umbraculigerum. The sequence continues at coordinate 20,759,955 of CATIUR010000007.1, read as the reverse complement.
TGAACCAGACACCCCTATGTCTGATGAGCCCATCACGATTACTTCCGACACTGAGGAAGAAGAGATAGAAGAGGAGATTGAGGAAGAAGAAGAGGAGATAGAAGATGAAGAGGAGGAAGAGCCAGAGGAAGCTACACCACCACACATTCCGGAGACACACCCTCTGACCGCAGAGATCATGCAGATAGACTATGCTTTGAACTTCATCCCTCTGCCGGAGAGCGACTCAGAGGAACCTTCGATTGACCATTCCCTGGATGATGAGTCTCTACTTAAGCCACATATACCTCCTCGAGGGATTCCACCCCTTGACTCATCCGAGCCTCGATCACATTTCGAGCTTGGAGGTACATTTGGATCAAGCGATGATTCTGATTCCCAGGACGAGAGGGATATCGAGATGGACTCTTCCCAGCCGGTATCACAGATCACCGACGAGTCTCAGCCACTCACCGACGCTGTTGAGTTTCCAGACACTTCAGCAACCGAGAGTGATGAGGACGATATCGTTCTCATTGATGTTCCGATCGATACCCGCTCCATTCGCCTTCACCTCACTCCAACCATTCCCCCTCCAGTCATTATACCTCCTCCTACTATAGGAAATACCGAAATCCCGATCGTGTCTGAACCATAAGAAATGCTTAGTGCTATTGAAAAACACGGGGAGGATTTCCGAACTCTAATTGCGATTATACGAGATTCTACTATTGAATACACGCAACATCAGAGGGATATTATTGAGGACATTGAGACTGAATATGAGGTTTATCGAGCCAACTCCTACCTGAGTGCGCAACATCTAATTAGTCGCATCAACGCCTTCGCCAACGACCTCGCAGGAGAATCATCAGACAATGATGAGCCTTTCCCCGATGAAGAGGAATTCTATGAAACACAGAAGACCACATATGGCCGGGTGTATCAAGCATTTATCAGGTCCGCATTTCCATATTCGCACCAACAGATGGAGTTCCTCCAAAATTTCAGACACAACATGGATTATGCTACTGGGAATCCTAAAAATGAAGTAGATGTTCAGCTAATGGCGGATCTCAAGGGACTCCTAGATTCGATGGCCGATAATGATCACATTGACGAGTCCTCACCACATAGGTTTTTCATCGGCTGCACTATCGAGCATCACGCCCAGATAATCGTCGAAAAGTTAGAACACGTCAGTTCAGACGAGAGAGCACGTGCCATCCCTTCTTCTGTTCCAGAAGGTTTGACGGTTAACGTTGCATATTTCGTCTCTGAACGACTTAAAGACATTTTTGGTTCTATCCTATGGGAGCAGCCCAGACAGCTATTCCACAATGATTTACGTGAGGTTTACAACAGGATGATTAACATCTTCCTGAAACTAGAGCTCACGTATACCGACCATCAGAAATAGCTGATCCAAGGCATATTCAGATCCATTGAAGAACTAGGGCAGGACATCAGTAATGCCACTCATGAGGACATCCACCTACGCTTCGTCGGATTTATGGACACCCTACGGACAGATCGACCGGTGCGTGAGACGCTTGAGCACGATGGAGCCACCCTTGTGGACACTAATGGACCAATCTCCAAGGCAATCCAAGATGCTATAATGGATCTTTTATACTTGCAAAGGACTGCTGAGGATCATTTCCATACCTATCCTCTTCATGTGGCAAGAATCCCGAACATCACAGAAGTCGTCGCACGACATTTTATGAGATTCTACCCACCAAACCCCAGGACACTTCCATTCCGCATCCCAAGCCCTGGGAGATCCTCTTCTGGCTGATCCAAGAGGAAAAGTCGAGCCCTCGACTCTAAATAGAAGCGCTTCTCGGGAGGCAACCCGTGCAATAAGTATCCTTAGTATTAGTATTAATAATATTAGTTTTTAAATTCCAAGAAGTGATATATCTCTGACTATCTTTCACACTTGGGTATACCAAATGCTTTCAAAACACCACTTCAGCTTTTACCACCTAATCCAGGAAAATAGGAATTAAATTTTAAACAAGACATGTGTTTCGAGCATTTGAGGTACTTGCGTGCTACTTTCACGCATTATGCTCGAACTCGTTTAAAAACACATGACTTAAAACTCATTTTGAATTAGAAAACATCTTTTCGCATTCTGGATTTAGGCACTTTCGGTAAAAAGCTATAATAAGAAGTCGGTAAAAATATACCCAACGTGTTCACACTTACGAGATATCTTCACAAGAGAGTGAAAAAAGTGTAAAGATGGAGGAAAGTGCTGTTATTTGTGAGCTGCGCATGCTAAAGCCGAAAGATCTTCATGGAGCCACCGCTAAAGAAGAATTCATATCAAGATCTCCTCTTCAGCGCATCTTCCAGATATCCATCCTTCTACCTTCGCTTCGATAGGGGAGTTCTCTCGTTCTTACTCTCGTTTTTGATATGATTGTTAGCTTTAAATTCTCATTAAAGTAGTCTATGCCATATCCTCAGCTTATCACTAAGTGTGGGATTCCAGCCCAAAACAAACACTTGAGTAACATTTTCCGATATGTTCAAACTCTAAGTGTGGGATTTTTCTCAAATCCCAACTCAAGAGAACATTAGGGACAATGTTCCTCTAAGTGTGGGATAGCGGTATAGAATACCTTAGGTTTGCTTGTTTGATTCTTGTTTCCAAAAGCAAACTCGGAAAATGTTCCTCAATTTGTTTAAAAAACTCACTTTTGCTAAAAATTTTCAAATTTTTTTGAGTTAAAATGTCTTAAGAAGGAGCATTTTCATATATGAGTAGGGAATTTTGGAAATTAAGAGTAAATAAGATAGGAATTTCTTAGGTCTAAAATGATAATCTAAGAGGGGCATCGCATGGCTAGGCACAAACAAACCCAAAAACTTGCAGTGAGGTATCTTGAGCCAATATAAGCATTCATCTTTAATGCTTCACTATTCGTTTGTTTGAGTGTGCCGATGCTTGCATCCGGAATTAGAACTTGCTCCTGGTATGCACTTCGAGACCACATTGGTAGAGTACCGTACGCGGTATAGGTGCAGTTAGATGACCTTGACATTCCTTAGGATTTAACCCCTTTTTATCATATCTCTTCAAGCCCAAAACCCTTCCAACACTCATCTTTAGTGTTGATGATCCGCTTAGATAACCCTGTTGAGCCTTAGCCTGTTCGTTTCTTTCAAAACCCTTTAAATCTTAACCCACTTATTCCACACCCACCAAAAATCTTATCTTAGAAATTTTAAACTTGTGGAAAATGTCATTTAAATGTCCTTTTTGCTTTCACTCCAAATCACAAATACTAGTGTTTACTCAAATTCTCTCGCGTGCGTTCCCTTGATAAATCAAAAGTTGAGAGTGTATGGTGTGAAAAATTGACACCAAGTAAATGCAAAGTCATCAAAAGGATGAAAAAGATGAAAGAAAGAAAAGGATTTCAAAAGGGCAAAAGAAAGAAACAAAATAAAATCCCTAGAAAAGCACAAAAATAGAAACAAAAGAAAAAGAAAAGAAAATAGAATAAAGCTAAGTGCTTCGAATCTCTCGAAAATTCCCGCTCTTATAAAAGACATAAATTCCCTCGTGTATTTTCAAAAGATAGAAGTCAAAATAGCTATCTTCTCCCCGTACTGTTATCCGTTTCCGTTTTCATTAAAAAGGTTGTTTAAATAATGTTTTTCAAAGTTTAGAAGTCCTAAGATAAGCAAAACCCTTTACAACAACAAAAAAAAAATTCCCACTTATCCATACCCCGTAACCCTCACCTGCCATTACAACCCACTCTGAATGTCCTGGATAGCTAGCGCCGTCCTCACCTAAGTGGTGGAGATATGATTCTCGAGCAAGCCTATGACGATGGATGTTGCATGACTGGCTTATGAGCGATTTCGTTTGATTAGATTGATAGGTAACCCGAAACACTTTTTGAGTGAATTGAGTGATCACCTTGTGAGATCGCCTAGTCATGTATATTCCAAGATCGCGAGAATTGAAAGCATGCCCAAGAGAATCATTTTATGCCTCTGAAAAGAATACCTTACTTTCTCTTATTTCCAGGATATGTTACTTGTGTATGGAGATGGGTGTTTTTGATATATTTTGACTCACCCAAAAAAAAAAACTTGTGTTCTCAAAATGTTTTTCCTAAAAGAAAGTGAGAATTTTGAGTTTTGCTTGAGGACAAGCAAAGTCTAAGTGTGGGATATTTGATGACACGCAAAAAGTCATGTTTTTGTATGCTATTATCTCACCATTTTAGCCCAAATATTAATGAAAATACTTAAATATGAACTTAAACGTCACATTTCATCATAAGCGCTAAAATATAGACAATGTTTCAAGAATCAACCAAAAAGACCTAAAAACGAGTAAAATAGAGCACAAACGATTAACGAATCTTCCGTTCACGCATTTAAGCACAATTTAAGCTATACTTGGAATTATGACCTCTAACTTATGTCATTTTCTTCGTTAGGAAATTACGAAACCGTGAGCGTGAGAATCACTCAAAACGGATAAACGACGAAGAAGTTACGCCAAATCGAAGAACCGAAGGACCGAATACGGCTGGACATAGACCGTATATGACTGAGCCAGACCGTATACGGCTGGACACAGACCATATACGGCCTGTGCAGACCGTATACGGCCTGTGCTCAGCCGTATACGGGCCAGCTCAGCCATATTCACCCTATGCACAGCCGTATACGGTCCAGTTCTCCCGTATTTGCCCTAGCTCAACCGTATCGTGCGTTTAGGCGATAAAAATCTGATTTTTATTCGGTTTTGCGATACAGTTGTGCATTTGAAGTTTTGGATATGGTCTACGGATACGGTTGTGTGTTGCCTATATATACAAAGCTCATTTCATCATTTTCAACATTCTACACTCAACAAGCAACAAGCAACTACACACACTTTCTCTCACTACTCTCTCTCTAGATTAGGTTGTAATTAGTAGTAGATTAGCGGCTAGTTAGAGGGGCAATATTGTAATATCGCTTGGCGCGTACTAGAAGTTCTGCTCGTGTCACGTTCATGTTGTATTCAACTACGCTCTTATTACGGTTATATCTATCCTTTATCTATTTCATTATGATGATTGTTATTACTGTTGTCATGCTAGATTTAGGATTGGTTACCATGATTAGCGAGTAGTAATATTGCGTGTTTGCTATGACGTAGTTAGTCGTAAATTGGTTGGAATGATGCTATGAAAATTAGTGATTTGATTCACTTTCTGTTTATGATTTTAAACCTATTAAACTAATCGCCTTTCAACCAGTAAACGTGATTACGGCCTTAAATGATGGGACGTCGCGAACCCCCTCAAAGGTACTTAGTTATCTGTGTCAACCTTGAACATGGTCTGATTTGTTAATCGTGTAAACATCGCTTTCTAAACGAACGCTAAGTACATCGTCATCGTGGAAATACTGCTTTCTAATCTGAACGCAAAGTACACTGTGATTATGGAAATATGGTTTTCAAATTGAACACCAAGTACACAGGAGCCGTGGAAATAATGCTTTCTATTCTGAACGCAAAGTACACTGTACCCGTGGAAATATGGTTTTCTAACTGAACGTGAATATTACACTGTTGATAAGTTAGGGATTTATTGGGACTTAAAAGTAAGGGCTGGTTTATATCATAGATGGATAATATTATGCTTAAATACAAACTTAGTTAAGTAGTCTGGGTTTGCCTTTGTGAAGCAATGTAAGGTACCGTAAGTCGGTTGATTACTCTGTATAGCGTCGACAACACCTCCGGTGTAGTTAATACGTGGAAGCCGAGAAAAAACCGCAGTTACTAAGCCTTGTGGAATAACGGTAACTCTGTGAATAGCAGAGCTGTTACCGACTAGGTCCTTGGTTCATCAATGGAAACACCTTCGGTGGAGTACAGTGTAGTAATCACGGAAAGAGTCGTTGTTATCGGTCTATGTGAATCACGAGTCATGACTCAACACCCAGACTCACTAAACCATCGATAGAAAGTAATCAAGCACACTCTATAAACTTGGTCTTAAATGTTTTATTTAGATTAGATATTATTGTGGGATTAAGAAAGGTCGGACATCGAGTTGGTTTGTCGCCTTATTCATGCACCCAGGGTTTCATCCCAGATAAGGGTCACTATACCTTCACCGGTTAGTGTTGTGGGCTGGATAAACTACTCCAATCAGAATCAGGATAGCCTAGTCGCTCAGTGACATACTGATCGAGAACTCTATCAGTAGGGGGCTAGTGCTTACTCCACAGATACCTGAAATAAATAAAATACAAACCTTTAGAACACGTTTTCATACATCATACATCATTCCAATCAATAAGGCTACCGAAATTATAGCAAACACCCTCTCTAGATTATCTGCTATCTACATTTATTTTATCTGCTTTTATTTAAATTTTCTGCCTAAGTATAAAAAAAAAAAAAACCAAAAAACAAACCACCAATCAAATCTTTTAAAACCTGCTAGATCGATAAGTACGCCTGTTTCATCCACGATCCACAATACACTGACTCAGAGAACGACCCTAGGTCATCCTTGCTGCTATACACCAATAGTAACTAGGTATACTTAGGCCCCGCAAATACGAATTTTAAAACCCTCTGGTGGTCGTGCCCGGTGGAAGGTCCGCAACGACGCGAGTGAAATCGCAACCGACCTCCAGGCGCCCATCACGCTACCAGGGGCGCTGCCCCCGGACCCCCGTCATCCAGGAACTTGAAAATACTTTTTACACTAAGTGTCGAATGCTCACATACGACGATACATATAATAATAACACTTTTGGATTATTATTACAAAACCGTCACCAACGGGCCATACTTGTTTTCAAACTACAAACGAAATACTAAACAAACACTTGGACATTTCCTAGTTGAGTGGACAACTAGCATGGGTGGTCTTTTAAGACACCAACTTATTTACTTGTTTACTTACAACCTTGTGCGTTTCGGACGCCACAAGGTTGCAGGGTTCTGAGAACCGATATACGGACTTACATCCGACACGCGTATGGACTTACATCCGTTTTACTTACTTGATTTCACCTACATACTTGCTAGACTCAGGTGAGTCTTACAGCCCCACTTTTACTGTTTTTCTATTGGGGTGAGATACTTTGCTACTGTTTTATGTATGAACACAATGTACTGAACTGATTACACTACTTTTACACACATTGCATGAGTTACTTTTATCCACTAAAAGCCTCCTATCATAAGTTGTTAGTTATGGACTTAAGCGTGATTATTAGTAAATGGATCCATTTGGGACTAACAATCCCTACCTGGGGTAGTAGCGCTTTCACGGATTACACCGTAGAAACAGGAATATTAGTATTTGTTACATATGAGTGTTCGGATAGCACTCACGGGGGTACGTGATACTGTACTTGATTGTACCGTTCACACTACACCGTTAAGCTTCAACTTGTGAGCTCATGGCATTTGTGATGATTTACTGATTTACTTACTTGGCTTGTTAGCTACACGGGTACATGTTTGTAGTTCATACTGATAATTTTATTATTAAACCTGTAAGATTCACCAACCTTTTTGGTTGACACTTTTTAGCATTGTATCTTAGGTCAGGAACAGCAGTAGGACTGCACACTCTCAGGATCGGTAGCTCGAGTCGCATGCATATTACTTTTGGAGATTCTTTTGCATTACTTTTTGTTATATCAGTTATGTATTAGAATCTCTAGAAAACTCATTTACGAACTCGAAGCTTGTTTACATTTGATGATAACAATGTAATACTTTTGTAATATTTTACAAACGTCGCATATAGATGTCGTTTGCTTTACTTTTGTGCTATGATATTTGATTAGTAGAACCCCAAAGCTTGCTTCCGCTAAACAGTGAATTTGGGGGTGTTACAGATTGGTATCAGAGCCTAAGGTTATAGTGAACTAGGTTGCATTTAGTGGGCCTAGACTATGACCGTTAGGCAGTATTTCCTTATTAGGTATGGCTGGTTTAGGAATTACATCATACGACTTTAATTTAACATAGCCTGATCAACTATGTACAATTAAGGGAAGATGATGTGAGGTCTGAAACGCTTATGTTGAACCGGAATACATTAGTTGACTCTGACCATGAGAGAAATGAGACCCATACATGTTTGTGCTAGACACGCTAGGCTATTATATGATATATGTATATATGTATATGATAGGCCTCACTCACTAACGCTCTTGCCACAGTGATGGCAGACTCATCATCTAGGCAAACTGCTCGTACACCACCATCTCTCTCTCGCTCACGTCGTAGTCACTCGGAATCCCTAGTGACTAGACGCACTGGTAGGTCGCGCCGAGCTAGTCCATATGCCAATCCTACCACTACTGGTAACACGTCTACTTTAGCTCGCCATTGAGCAATCGCTCATCAATGGAGCTGGTTACCTGCGGCTATGGCCACCTGAAGGATTGAAGAACACATTGAGATCCCCGACGATGTAGGAGAATATTCAGCTATGGATCTCTCTCCGTACACACAAGAACCGACACACCTCACAGTACCAGTGTTAGCTGCTCGGGTACATCGTCATGAGATCAGGATACACGACATGGAAATTGAACTTCAAGAAACTCGAGAAAACTGGATGCTAACGGCTCAGGGCCGCATTGTTCAAATCTACTCGGATCAGGAAGATCTATCTGCAATCGTTAACCGTACCTGATAACATCAAATAGTACTACTTTTATATACTAATATTCCCTAGTTTTTGTACACTTTTATTACAATTACTTAATAATATATAGTTATTTCGTTCATATTTACAAAATAGGTATAAATAGAGTTTAAATTAGAAAATGAACAAAAATAGAGCAAATAAAGTAATTTTTGTATAAAAGTTGATTGTATCTAAATATGAGTAGGACAAAGTGGTTAAAAGAGTGATAAAAATAAATAAAGTTTGTAAATATTTGAGTTAGAAAAGTTAAATGGATTGAACAAAAATAATTAGATTGTATATTTATTAAAGTTTATGAGTTAAACCAAATAATTAGTTAGACTAAATATTAGTAGTAAATAATAGTTATAATGATAATAATAATAATATTATTAAAGTTATAATAATAGTTTAGTCTTAAGTAGTACTAGTACCATAATAATATAGTTATAAGTATAGTACGTATTATTAGTTAGTTAAATAATAAATAATAATGTTAAAATATAATAATTGTAAAAATAAATAAAATGAATAATGATCATTTTATGGTTTCATTTGTAGATCACGTGACCAAGGCTAATTCAAATGATGATGTTTGTAGCAAAAGTCAAAAGGTCAAATAAGCCTAGTCAAATGCCTGCCCAAGATTTAAAAGGAAACGCGTGAGCATTTAATGAGGTACGAGTGAGGCGGCTGGCAAAAGCTTGGAGAGTACGCAGAAGGAATCCATACGGCGTATGATTTAATCATACGGCGTATGGATCGCAGCTACAACGAATATAAATAGCGCCCTATGCAGACGATTTGAGGGACTCTTTTTCATACTTTTTAATATATATTTCGTTTAGGGTTAGTAAAATACGAATTTTAGGTTACTTTTGGAGGCACGAAAAGCTATGGTTGAAGCCATTTCACTTTATCTTTTTGTGATTCATTATTCGGTTTGTATCTACTTTTTATTTAATTCAATTGCAATTATGTTTTTGATATTGAATATTTTGTTTTATGCATATTTGAATATGAATTGATATTTAGTATTTGTGTAGTAATGAAACTTGGATAATGATTATTGACCGATTATATTGCACGTTTATTAAATTGTTTGATTGAAGATGATTATATTATCCGTTGATCCTTATTTATTAGTGGTTATTAGTTATTACTTAACGTGGTTGACTATGTCATTGAGATTAAGTTCCCTTGAGATTGTTGATTATTGATGGTTAGAACTTAGGTTTTGATCATTGCTGAATAGATTGAGTTTGACAGGTTAAGAGACTAATAATTAAATAACCTAAGATGAATAAGACTAATAAGTAATTATTAGTAGGTATTGTTGAGTCATACCGCGAGGATCAATTATAATCAATCGTGAATGTTTAATGCATGATTTAGGGAAATGCACACAATTGACTGATCATCTTGTGACATCGGACCGATGTTTCATGTTGGACCCTAGATTGTAGGAATTAGTTGGACCCGGAAAGTTGGCTAGTTCACATTCAATTTAATTTCATTGAAGAATTTGGCATTAAGTTGATATAAAAGAATCACAATTAAACAATTAACGTGCAATGAATTGGAATATATGAATCTGAGTGGAATTATTTACACAAATACTTGTTCCTTCCTATTGTTTCTTATTTGTTATTTTAATTCAAGTAATTTAATTGTTTTATTATCTTTTTAAAGTTAAATGTTCGAATGGAAGTAAAACGTCCCCATTTGTTTACTGTTTTCTAGGATAATTAGTATTTTCTATTTTAATTAATAAACCATCATTCCTGTGTTCCTGAGATCGACCTGGACTTACCATAGCTATACTATTCCGATCAGGTATTCTTGCCTGGTTGTGTGATAGTATTAATAGGGTATTTTCATTTATAAATTATAAAACAAGACGCGCTTTCACACGCATCAGTACCCACAATCAAATGGAAGACACTGCTGAAACCTTGGAGATCGTTCATAATCAAGTTATCAGTACCGAAACTAGATCTCCGTTCTGCAATCAAGGTTGCACCAATGCGAAACACGTCTAAGGGAAACCGAGGACGCCCTTCGAATGGTTAGCAGACTTGCTGAATCTGTGGACCATCTCTCCACACTACTTCCACGACTTAATCTACGTCAAGATTAGTGTAGCATCTATATTGTAATTTGACTAGTTATCCATGTAACTCTTGTAATTCGACCGGATGTAATATTCCCGGTATCTTTTGCAAACTCTAGATTCTGTAATCTTTTGGAACTCATGTATTGTACGGAATCCAAGCTTATTATTATCTAATGAACTATGGTTGTAGCTTCGTACTGCCGTACATTACTCTCTTATATATACAAGCACATGTGATATATCATAACTTTGTGCAACCATATTACCGTTCTCTTTCCCATGTTATACATCATCATGTCTCCACGACGACACACCTTCAACGAAATTGAGATTGCTCAATTGATCGCACAAAGCGTGGCACAAGACCTAGCTGCTCGACCAAACTCGGGCAGCAAGGACACAGCTGTTAACGCTCCTACCGCTAGGCCTTGCTCCTACAAGGACTTCTTGAACTGCAAACCCTTGAACTTTAAGGGTACTGAAGGGGCCATAGGATTAATACGATTGGCTAAGAAAATGGAATCAGTCTTCTAGATTTGCAACTGTCCCGAGGACTGCAAGGTTAAGTATGCCACCTGCACTTTCCTTGAAAGTGCTCTGACTTAGTGGAACATATATGCTCAGGCCGTGGGCATTGACATTGCATACCAAATTCTTTGGGAGGATTTGAAGAAGAAGCTCACCGATGAGTACTGCCCAAACGAAGAACTCCAGCGATTGGAAGAGGACTTTTGGCATTTGTCGGTTCAGGGAACCGATATCACCAGCTATACCACCAGATTTCAACAACTTGCGCTCCTCTGTCCTTCTATGGTTGATCCTGAGCCCAAGCGTATTCATAGGTACATTCGCGGACTCCCGGAAAAAATTCAGGGGAACGTTGCCTCATCCAAACCAACAGACATTCAGAGTGCCATCCGTATGGCACATGAACTCATGGCCATGATCGTTCAGCGTGAGACACCAGCCCCATCTTCTAGTAACAACAACAAGAGAAAGTGGTCCGAGAACCCCAGCAACCAAAATCAAAACCAACGATCATCCATGAGGCCTGAAACCATTAGAGCCTACACCTCCGGTTTTGATGACAAGAGAGAGTACAGGGGAAACAATTTGCTCTAAGTGCCAACGACACCATGATGGTTCTTGCCCCTGTAGCAAGTGTAAGAGATTTGGACACTTGCCTAAATATTGTAGATCAAACACCACTGGCACCAATACCTCTGCACCAAAGACCTGTTATGAGTGCAATGGTACTGGGCATTTCAGAAAAGATTGCCCAAAGTTGAAGAACAACAACAACGCTCGAGGAAGAGCTTTTGTGCTGAAATCTGGGGAAGCCCGCCAAGACCCTAATGTGGTCACGGGTACGTTCCTTCTCAACAACTTGACTGCTTTTGTGTTATTTGATACTGGTGCTGATAAAAGCTTCATTTCTGATGAGTTTTATCCACTACTTGACACTACACCTATTGCCTTAGATTCTAAGTACACAGTAGAATTAGAAAACGGAAAACTTATTGAGGCCGACAGTGTGATGCCTAATTGTACCTTAAACTTAGCTAATGAGCTCTTTTCCATTGACTTGATACCCGTCGAAATCGGCAGCTTTGACATCATTGTCGGTATGGATTGGTTATCTAAGCACCGAGCCGAGATCGTTTCTTTTGAGAAAATTGTTCGTATTCCCCTCATCACCGGTGGAACTTTAGTCATACAAGGGGAGACCGGTGGGACAAGACTAAACATCATTTATTGCATGAAAACCCAGAAATACTTGAGAAAGGGTTACCAGGCAATCCTCGCACACGTTATGGAGAAAAAGTCGGAGGAGAAGCGACTTGAGGATGTGCCTATCGTTCGAGACTTTCCAGAAGTCTTTCCTGAAGACTTGCCTGGCCTTCCGCCACCTAGACAAGTCGAGTTCTCTATTGACCTTGTGCCCGGTGCAGAACCCGTGGCACGAGCACCCTACCGACTAGCCCCATCCGAACTTCAGGAGTTGTCTACTCAGTTACAGGAACTCTTGGACAAAGGATTTATTCGACCAAGTTCCTTACCTTGGGGAGCTCCGGTCCTGTTTGTGAAAAAGAAAGACAGTTCCTTCCATATGTGCATCGACTATCGTGAACTCAACAAACTAACTGTTAAGAACCGTTACCCACTTCCTCGCATTGATGACCTGTTCGACCAACTTCAGGGGTCGAGTTTCTACTCGAAGATCGATCTGCGGTCAGGTTATCACCAACTACGAGTTCGAGATGACGATATTCCTAAAACAACATTCCAAACTCGCTATGGGCATTACGAATTTCAAGAAATGCCATTCGGTTTAACCAACGCACCGGCGGTATTCATGGACCTTATGTCAAACCCCGTCTAAAGCGGAAACAACGGAATGCAACCATGATAGGATCACAACACATTATTATAAAGAATCTATATGAAAATAAAACTCCAATGTGTTATGATACTTGTAACATGAATAGTGGTTCACGCTACGCGTACGTATCAACAAGGAAACAAATTGACAAACAAACATCCCACAATATAAATGTTAAGGCAAAACACGCCTTTCTCAAACCCCCGAAATACTAAAACCAAATGTCATATGTCTTGAAGTAACACTTAATGCAACCTAATCGGTCCACTAAGCTTTCTTGTCCTCAATCTTAGTTCCACTAGTGCTACCTGAAAAGATATGCTCAAAAAGTGTCAACACAATGGTTGGTGAGTTCCGCAGGTTTATAAATGACACAAAATAAACATTTGATGTGATAAAGATACGAAGGACAATGCATTAAAAATGTACACATAAGTGAAATAATGTAAATGAAACACCTCAACACACTGTCATCACCCCACGAAGAAGTATGATGAAACAACCCCTGTGAATGCAGTAGCTACTCATAATGGCTTTAATGTATACATAACGTATAACATTAGGTACTAAGGCCTTGTGAAACAACATGGCTTTAATGTATACCAAGAATAAAGTATATATCAGGTACTCACTCCCAAAAGAGCAAGGCCTTACAATGATAATGAATCCAACAACCAAATGCACATACTTCACATAGTGTCATACATTTCATGCAAATGTCCAAAAATGAAAACAAATACGTTTCACAATAAAAAATGGTAATAAAACGTACGAGCATACTTTTCCCCCAATTTGAAAATAAGTAAGAAAATGGGGCCGCAAAACTCACCTCAAGAAATGATGTAAGTGTCGCCCTTAAGTGTAATCCACTCAACCACTCGCAATCTACAATATCGTAATGCATATGGGTTACAACCTAGACATAAATAGGTCATTCCATTGTATCCCAAGTCCAAAAATATCTTCACTAAGTTTCCTCACAACTCAACCCATGTATATTAACTTGAATCAACCTATCGAGAAAGAAATCAGATTCTGTCCACAATTTTCATACCATTTTATGAATTTTTAAATATTAATTAATGAAACCATTTGACTCTACAATTTTAACCAGTGACATTTAAATGTGTTTAGAAGATCCTGTAATTTTTCCAGATTCAATTACATTGATTTACTATTTTCAAAAATTCACCAAAGTGAACTGCTCTAAACCGACAACACTTTCTGAATTCACAAAAGTTATAATTTATTTAAAATACTTAGTGACTCCAATTGATTATATTATTTCTAAAAAATATATATAACACCTTAAAAACACTTCAGTAAAAATTTCAAAGCCTAATTATTAGCTTAACCTACGTTTCAAAAATCGACAAGTCAATCAAAATCAGGAACCGAAAAACTCAGAAATGACACTTGATCTTGTAAAATAGTTTTGACCGACTTATACTCAACATTTAGCCATAAAACAAACACCATTTGAAAGTAGACTCAAAATTCTTAAGTTTAGACTCCTGTTTCGTCAAAAACCCTCGTGATATGACCAAGTTACAAGCTTCCCAATCCGAACAAAATTTCTGATCAGATTAGGGTTTATGAACAATCAACCCTAATCGCATTTATAATTAATCCAAACCGCAATCACAATCAATATTCTCAATTCTATCATCTTATATACTGATTTTATCAACATCCTAACAATTTCATTTACCCGGAACACAATGGAATTGAACCAAAAATAATCGACAATGAACGAAAGTTGAAATACACGAAATCAAATGAGTCGAAAAGAGTTTTATACCAACAATCAAGGATCCGCACGATAGAGATCACTTAGAAGTCTGTAAATAAACCATATGGCATGAGGATTCATTCATCATGCATCAAGAATACGAAGAAATCGAAAGATTAAAACTTGAAAGCTTACCGAAATACTCAAACGGACAACTTCTCGATCAATAGAATGATTGAGTGGTTGATTACTTGAGTTCTTAGGGTTTAGATGATGAATATGGACTAAGATTTTCGTCCCTGGAGGTCTGGAGATGGAAAATAGGGTTTACAAACCGATTAGGGTTTCATAAATACGTTTTTATACCAATAACTAAAAGTTTCAGAAAATTCGTAATACACTGCAGCAGTTTACAAAACAATTTTTATAAAATAATCTGCTTCGTTTCAGAGGCCGAAACTTTGGAGACTATCTAAAACATCGAGATCTACAACTTTTTAGTTTTGGATGAAGCCTGAAAACGACTCTAAGTAGGTCAAAACGGCCTCTGAAGTTATCTATGAAAATAAATCAGGATAAACTAAAAATTTTCGGTTTAGGTTTTTGTTTATAGTTTTAGGGTTACTTGAGTTTGAATGGGTTGGGCCGGCCAGATCCTCCAAGGAGGAATTTGGGTCGGTTTTCTTTGGGCCAATCAAGAAGACACAAAAACTTGGGTCACACGGTCCAAAAATAATTGATACTTACGTTTAGTTTCGTATCTCCTTCCTTATACGCCCGTTTGTGACGATTCTTTTTGCGTTGGATTCGTTTTTCAAAAACGAAAACTTTGATGTAATGATGTAACACCCTAGTTTTTAAGGTATTACTTTATTAAATACATAGTAATACCTCAGTTTTAAGGTATTATTTTAGTGTTCAATAATATATACATCTTTTTAATTGTAGATCTTTTAATAATAAGTTATGATAGAAAACGTAAATAGATGTTTAGTTTTAGACTGTGTAGTACAGGAAATTAAAAAGAATATAGATACAGTACGTGCCTTTCTTCCAGGACATTCTTCACAAACTCAGAACTCAAAATAGAAATCAAGGAAAAATCGCAGGAGACTAGATTCAACCAAGATTTAGTTTAAATCTTTAATTCAAGTTTCAAATCGTCCAAGTTATCTTCCTCCATCATCTTTTAATCTTAGTAAGTTGTTTCTTCTCTTCATGAACCCTAGAATTTGGGTTATTTATGGGTTTTGAATGGGAGGTGATTATAATCCGAAATTAGGGCTTGTAATTGTTAGGATTATGATAGTTTAGTTTAGTAATGGTGATTGTCAACTTAATTTCATCTTATAATTGAGTATAGTGATTAGGGTGTTGGATATTGTGTCCAATTCATAACTAATTGGAAATACTATTGTTAAAAGTGGAGTCCTTTTTGGGTCGCCCTCAACGAACGGTTAAGAGAAATAATTAAGAGAACGTGAGACGGGATTAAATCATTGTGAAACATAAGCATAAGTTGGAAACCTTATGAAATGTGGTTATCCCACATTGCTCATGGGATAAAACCCATGGCCTTTCCTTCCCCTATAAATAGAGGGGTTATGCTAAGGTTTCAAGCGCACCATTTTCTCATTCTTTCTTTCTTAGTACGAATCCTTGTAAGAGTTATTCGATTTTATATCGTTACCAAAGGATTTGGAATTTCTCTTTGGTTCGTGGGTGTGAGCCATTTGAGGTGTTCTAGTTTGGGCACTCGCCTCCAAGTAAGGAAGCTCTGCAAGATCGTCTGCGCGCGTGAGAAATTGATTTTCTCAAAGGTTAGTAATTTCTATTTATCTTATTTATTTTATTGCTTTTATTTATTCAAGTTAAGATCCCTTAGGGTTTAGTTTCCTAATTGCCTTAGATTAATTTTGTTATAATTCCGCTGTGCATATTAATCTAGTTAGGGAATAGAAAACCCAACAGTGGTATCAAAGCCTTAGCTTAATAAAGACTAGCATTTAATTATCTGCAATAGTATGTAGGTAAAGATAAATTAGAAATTGGCTTGTCTAAATTGGTAAAAAGAATTTACACTTTAGACCCTATATTTTGAAATGTTTAAAATATACCCCTGAATTTTAAAATGTTTTAAAATAGAACCGTAGACTTTAAGAGTTTATAGAGAGATCTTACATATATTATGAGTTATATATATATATGTATCATTAAAGTTAAATACATCGTCAGTCAATTGATAAATCGGCTCACCCATAGTGAACAAACTATAAGAGAGGTATAAGGCGGGTTGCTCTGCTTCCCTAAAGAAGTCAGGTTTTTAATAGGCTTCGCGCTGACCTGCTTCTCCGCTTCTTTGTGCGTTCAATGGAGCTACCGATGACTTTTGATAGGATGATGTCAAGATCAAAAGTATGACATAAAAGTACTAAAACAAAATCCCGTTCTAGAGACTAAAAATGTGAATAGTATGCTAACCCATGAAAACCGCACATCTCTCGTATGATCTGTTAATGGAGCGTGTGTGGTTTACCAGCACATTAATATGAGATCATATTGAGAGGTGATGTACTCGGGCCGGGGACCACGTGGGTTTTGCATGGTTAAGTTCACCATCTTGTTCATGATCCTCGGCATACCAGTCATGAATGGTAGATGAGCATATCCAAGATTAACATGCCGTTGATAAGATTCAATGAATCTCAAAAGAACTAGGAGTTTCATAGAGAATGAAATTGACAAAGACAATTGTCTACCTAAAATAAATTCGTGATATGATTACGGCAAACCTTTTCATAAAACGAATCTAAAATACGGATCCTAGCCTTAATTTTATAATTGGGTAATTAATTAAGGAATATTCAAACTAACTAAAACTGATTATCTTATAGATGTCTTCTACAAATGGTAATAATCCTCCCGTACCCAATCCCACACATAACTCGAACTTCTCACTACTCTCGGTTCTTGGAAGGGAAAGACTGACTGGTCCAAACTATATGGATTGGATGCGTAACCTAAGGTTTACCTTGAGGTACGAGAACAAGGAGTATGTTCTCGATGAGCAGATTCCCATGATTGATGAAAATTCAACCCAAGAGGAGATTGAGGCACACAGGAAACATTATGATGATGCGAATAAAGTGTCTTGTATCATGGCATCTTCCATGAGCCCCGAGTTGCAAAAGACTTTTGAGAATACTTGGGCTTATGAAATGAACCAACAGCTTAAGGAAATGTTTCAGGCAAAGGCGAGCAAAGAACGCCTTGATGTGGTTAAGTCACTCATGGTTTGCAAACCTAAACCTGGAGCATCTATCTGTGCTTTCGTCTTGGAGATGAAATGGTACTTTGATAGGTTGGAATCTTTGAACATGATGTTTGACACAGAGTTTTCCATTGCCATAATTCTGTCCAGTCTGCCAGCTGTCTACAATCAGTTTGTAATTTCATATCAGATGAATATGAATGAGAGAGAAGGCTCAATAATGGAACTCCATAATTTACTGCAAACCGCTGAGCAAGGGATCAAAAAGGATGATGTGTCATCTAGCTCAGCAGCTCCTGTGTTGGTAATTGGTCAAAATGCAAAGAAAAGAAAGAGGTCAAATTGGAAAGCAAAGACTGCGAATGGAAAGTCCAATCGTGGGTCCAAAGGAAAGACTGACTCTGACATTGCACCAGCAAGTGATCCAAAGGAAGCAGTGTGCTTTTACTGTAACACAAAGGGGCACTGGAAACGTAGCTGCCCGAAATACCTGAAGGACCTTGAGGATGGTAAGGTCGAAAAGAGTATTCACTCAGGTATGTTCATGATCGAACTCCATAATACTACAACTTCTAATTCGTGGGTTCTGGATACAGGGTGTGGTACTCACATTTGCAATGTATTGCAGGGTCTAAAGGAAAGTAGGAAGTTGAAGCATGGGGAGCTTAATCTAGTCATGGGAAACAGAGGAATCACGCCTGTTACCGAGATTGGAAAGTATGAGCTCGTGCTGAACTCTGGAGTTAGGATAGATTTGAATAATTGCTGTTATTTGTCAGAAATGACTAGAAACATTATTTCATTTTATGCTTTGTTTAAGGATGGTTATCAGTTTTCATTTGACAATGAGAATGGTGATATTTTAGTTTATTTAAATGGTTGTTTTGTTTTTAAAGCTTCTCCTTACAATGGCATATATGAAAATGTTGAATGTGTTAGCAATTTGATTTTAAATGTTGATTCGTCTAATGAGCTTGATAAATCCAAATTGTGGCATTATCGTCTTGGGAACGTAAACAAGAAACGCATCAGCCAACTCCAAAAGGATGGAGTGTTGGAATCATTCGACCTCAAATCGAATGATGTATGCGAATCTTGCTTATTGGGCAAAATGACTAAATTACCATTCACATGGTCATGTGAAAGAGGTGAAGGACTATTGGACTTGGTACACACAGATGTTTGTGGACCATTCCGATGCACCACAAAAGATGGAAATCGATACTATGTTACATTTACTGATGATTACAGTAGGTTTGGACATGTCTATTTGATTAAGCATAAGTCAGATATTTTTGAGGTGTTCAAAAGATATCAAAGCGAAGTAGAGAATCAACTGGGCAGAAAGATAAAGGTTCTCCGATCCGATAGGGGAGGAGAATACCTTAGTATCGAGTTTCTCGATCATCTTAGAGATTGTGGAATAGTTTCACAATTAACTCCTCCTAGAATGCCACAACTTAATGGTGTTACTGAGAGGAGAAATAGAACCTTGTTAGACATGGTTCGGTCTATGATGAGTCGGGCTACACTTCCGATAAGGTTTTGGGGTTATGCATTAGAAACAACCGCTCACATCTTAAATCTTTTACCCACCAAGAAGGTTTCAAAGACACCTTATGAGATGTGGAAGGGAAAACGTCCTTCTCTTGGTCACATCAAAATCTGGGGTTGTGAAGTTTTCGTTAGACGAGAAACTCAGGACAAACTAGACTCCAGATCAGAAAAGTGTCTTTTCGTCGGCTATCCACAGGAGTCGTTTGGATATCTGTTCTACAGATCCACGGATAATGTGGTCTTTGTAGCTCGAAGAGGAGTGTTCCTTGAGAGAGAAATGATATCTAAAGAGGATAGTGGGAGTAAGATTGATCTTGAAGAAATTCAAGAGTCGCCCGATAAAGAACCTACAGTAAACACTGATGTTCAACAAGAGGTGGAAACACCTGTTGAACCTGAAGACATATCCTTACCCGTTCGCAGATCTAGTAGAGTTAGCAATCCTCCTCAGTACTATTATGATTTACAAATAGAACAAGAGGATAAAATTAGTGACAGTACACTAAATGACTTAGATGAACCTGCTAACTACAAGGAAGCGATGGCAGGCCCTGAGGCTGCCAAGTGGAAGGAAGCTATGAAAAGCGAAATTCAGTCTATGTATGACAACCAAGTTTGGAATTTGGTTGACACTACACCCGGTCTTAAGACGGTGGGTTGTAAGTGGATCTTTAAGAAGAAGACCGACATGGATGGGAAAATACACACTTATAAAGCTAGGTTGGTAGCGAAGGGCTATACTCAAACCCACGGGATTGATTATGAGGAAACCTTCTTGCCAGTAGCTAAGATAAAATCAATTAGGATTATGCTAGCCATAGCTGCGTTTCATAATTATGAAATTTGGCAGATGGATGTCAAAACCGTTTTCCTTAACGGGAAACTGACAGAGGATGTGTTCATGGCACAACCGGAAGGTTTTGAAGATGCAAAGTATCCTAATAGAGCGTGTAAGCTTCAGAAGGCTATTTATGGACTTAAACAAGCCTCTCGTAGCTGGAATCTCTGCTTCCATGAGAAAGTCACCGAGTTTGGATTTTCTAGAAGCGAAGATGAGTCCTGTATATATGTCAAATTCAGTGGGAGTGTTGTAGTCTTCCTAGTATTATATGTGGATGATATTCTACTCATAGGAAATGATATCCCAACTTTACAAGGTGTAAAGGATTGGTTGGGAAAATGTTTCGCTATGAAAGACTTGGGAGATACAGCATATATATTCTTGGTATAAAGATTTATAGAGATAGATCGAGACGTCTCATAGGACTTAGCCAGGACACATACTTAGATAAAATTTTGAAAAGATTCAAAATGGAGAACTCTAAGAAAGGGAATCTACCCTTACATCATGGCATTAAGATCAGTAAGGATCTTTGTCCGAAATCTAAGGAAGAATCGGATAAAATGAGTCGAGTCCCATATGCTTCGGCTATAGGATCGATCATGTATGCCATGCCGTGTACAATGCCTGATGTCTCATTTGCTTTGAGCTTAGTGAGTTGACATCAGCAGAATCCTGGTGAAGGTCATTAGACAGCTGTAAAGAATATTCTTAAGTATTTGAGGAATACTAAAGACAGGTTCTTGGTTTATGGTGGAGAAGAAGAACTCAGAGTAACAGGTTATAGTGATGCAAGTTTCCAAACAGATAGAGATGATAGCCGTTCACAGTCTGGTTGGGTATTCTTACTAAATGGGGGAGCGGTGACATGGAAAAGTTCCAAGCAAGATACGGTGGCAGACTCAACGTGCGAGTCTGAGTACATAGCGGCTTGCGAGGCTTCATAGGAGGCCATCTGGATTAAGAATTTCATTGGAGATCTTGGAGTTGTTCCAACGGTTCAAGACCCCATTGAAATATTCTGTGATAACGAAAGTGCGGTCGCCTTGAGTAAAGAACCCAAGGATCACGGAAAGTCAAAACACATTGAAAGAAAATACCATTTTGTTCGAAAGAAAGTCGAAGAAGGACACGTAATTGTGAAGAGCATAAGATCAGAGGATAATCCAGCTGATCCGTTCACAAAGCCACTTGGAAAGTCCAAACATGATGAACATGCTAGGAGCATAGGTTTAAGAGATAATGTAAAGTTTTAGTTGTTAGTTTGATTTTTGAAACATTGTAAACAATGATGGAAATTGATATAGACTTGGTGATTAAATAATAGAGATTTATTTATTGGAAGAAGTTCTACCATTTACTATTATTTGTCATTGTGTTTCTGTTTTGCATGTTTAGACACCACTTCCCGAGTAAAACAATTTTTACTCGAACCTCCTCAGTCGCTCACACTCCTGGAAGTAAGTGGTGAATCAAGACTGTCATGGAGTGTTAGTAGATTGTCTATGGAGATTAGATATGGCATAGAGAATGCTGCAACACTCATGGGTACTTAATGGGGATTTAAGTATAGGAGAGACCCGCACTCATGGAAGTTACTTCATGGATTGAAATCACGAGTAACTCTGAGATGATAATATCCCCTATTCTTAAAATGGAGATACATTGAGTTCCTAGTTTTTCAAGTCTGTTATACTTTAGTCTATTCAAACGCTGTGCGTAACTGCCAGTCATAAAGGGTATGCTAGGTATGACATGATGAGTTGACTAGTACTATGTAGTCAAAATTTATTTGTTCCTTTTCGCCTAAATGGGAAAAGCGATATCTTGGGCCCTCTGATGATTAAAGATTGACTCTAAAGTGCTAGGCCTGGCCGAGACTAAGTTTATAGTTCAATAGTCTCATATAGTCAATGTAATCGGAAATCAGAAAACCGATTATGAATCTTGAGATTGATTAAAATCCATGTCTCGATTCATACGATATCTATAGAACAAAGGAATAGTTGATCACTTATCTAAAGGGCTAACTCTAGATTCGAATCAGAGTTCGGCAGTTGCGTTGGATGACATTCTCTACTTAGTTAATGGAATAGGCTTAGACCAATAGTAGTTGATGAATTGTCCAAGTGGGAGACTGTTGGATATTGTGTCCAATTCATAACTAATTGGAAATACTATCGTTAAAAGTGGAGTCCTTTTTGGGTCGCCCTCAACGAACGGTTAAGAGAAATAATTAAGAGAACGTGAGACGGGATTAAATCATTGTGAAACATAAGCATAAGTTGGAAACCTTATGAAATGTGGTTATCCCACATTGCTCATGGGATAAAACCCATGGCCTTTCCTTCCCCTATAAATAGAGGGGTTATGCTAAGGCTTCAAGCGCACCATTTTCTCATTCTTTCTTTCTTAGTACGAATCCTTGTAAGAGTTATTCGATTTTATATCGTTACCAAAGGATTTGGAATTTCTCTTTGGTTCGTGGGTGTGAGCCATTAGAGGTGTTCTAGTTTGGGCACTCGCCTCCAAGTAAGGAAGCTCTGCAAGATCGTCTGCGCGCGTGAGAAATTGATTTTCTCAAAGGTTAGTAATTTCTATTTATCTTATTTATTTTATTGCTTTTATTTATTCAAGTTAAGATCCCTTAGGGTTTAGTTTCCTAATTGCCTTAGATTAATTTTGTTATAATTCCGCTGTGCATATTAATCTAGTTAGGGAATAGAAAACCCAACATAGGGTTCATGAGGATTTCTCATGAATCTTGTATTTTAACTTGAAGTAATGATTAGGGATGTTAATAGTAGTAAGAAATTAGTAATTATCACAAGAAAAGTCTTAATTATGAATATGAAAGTGTAATTAGCTAAATTAGTGAAAGTGAAAGTTAGCTTGAGCATATTGGGGGAAAAGGGAATTAGATGATTAGTAGTTGAAAGTATGATTAGTTATTGATATTATGTTATATGTATGTGTATTAGGTGTTAAAGAAGAGTTATCTTCATTTGATCATCTTGTTACAAGTTGTGCAACAAATTAAGGTGAGTTTATGAAATGAATAGATCATGATTATGTAATTAGCTTGTTGCTATGATATGATTGTGATGGAAGTTAATAATTAGAATGGTTAATGAGAGTTAGCCATAATTTGATTAGAAAAGCTAACCAAGGTTAGCTTTGTCTTGATTAGTAGCTAACTTATGTTAGCCAATTATTGATTAGATTAGCTAATTGATATTAGCTAAATGAATGATTAGATACGCGCACATATGATTAGAATTGTGAAAGTGGAGTTGCAAGAAAAGGGAAGTAGTTTCTTTACTTTGATTATTATTGGCTTTTATTGATAATGCGTTGTAATGATTACTTTTCGTATTCTCACTAAGCAATGTGCTTAATTAGTTAGTTGTATGTGTAGGTCCAAGTGGAAGCGGTAAAGGAAAGGAAGTGAACAAGGAATAGAAGTGGAGATTGCTAGCTTGTTGTAAGTCACACAAGCTCGTCTCTTTAAATTATCGTTTTGTAACCCTTGAAAGTTCGCCCAAACAGTGTTTTGACATGTTGTAATGGTAAAAGTAAAGATAGGCAAAAAAATATGGATTAGAAGTAGTTTGTAGTATATGAATTATGGATAGAAGTCTTAAAGTGCAAGTTATAATACACTTGCCATTTTGATTATATGTGAAAAGTGAAAATGTAGTCAAACATTCTATTGGTTAATTATGGATTGTGAATAGCTATAGAATGGGTCAAAATGGTCGTTTTTGGTCAGCGGGTCAAAATGGGTCATAAATGGCATCTATGGACCAAATCGAGTTAGCTAAAGGTTAGGAGTGTGGCAAGTGGCCTCACAACTTTGTTTTGATAGTAGAAATGTGTGGCCAAAAGTCTAGCTTCTCAATCTCTAAGGTTTGAGATTTAGTATGTTCACTAATTAGTCATTTTTTTGTCGAAAATGAGTCACACGTCCAAATCTTGGGTCATGATGAATTTTGGAAAAGTACAAAAAGGGAAGTCTCCATTTTGGTCATATAAACGTGCACGCAAAATTTCAGGTCAAACGGAGGTTCGAGTAAAGAGTTATCGAGGTCTAAAGTTTGAATTTTGGTATTAAGTGATGCAGAACTGTCAGGTGTTAGTGCAGTGCTAGAACAGCCTTGTTTTAGTACTAGAACAAACTTGTTTTAGTACTAGAACAAGCTTGTTCTAGTTACTCATTATAATATGTATGTTTTGAGATTAGTTCTCAGTACCACTTATATTAACAGAGTTTATAAGTTAATAAATGGTAAAAAAAAAAAAAAAAAAAAAAAATTTGCTTTCGAATTCAGGGCGTTGCAAATGAAATCATTGAAATTAGTATTTTCACAAAAATGACTTTTTTACGGCTTGAACTACGATAACGGTTTGGTGACGGTTGTCACAGTATCCCCTAGTTGAGAGAATTTCGTCCCGAAATTCAGTCGGAGCTATACTGTCAACACGATCACTGAATAACTACGTTCATTTAAATTTTGTTCACTATTTTCATCCCCAAGTAATTTTTGAATCCTCGCTAAGCGTTCGATCAGGTCATGACAATTTAAAACTTTCCGTGCTTCAACTTTTTGACCTCTCAATCCATGGTTTCTACCGGTTTCTCTACCCAATGTTATATGTGGTTCCCTGTAAATTCTTTCTAGAAATACGTGTAAGACCTTATCAGTCAACACTTTCTTAGATTTGAAACATGAAATACTTCATGAACAACACTTCACTCTTGCGATAACTTCCAACCGATACATTATTGAACCCATACGTTCAACAATTTAGAACGGTCCAACAAACACATATGCTAATATTTCAAACTTTCCAAAATGTACGAAACTTTCCCAAAGTAACACTTTAAGCAACATATGATTCCCAACCTCTCCTTGATTTGAACCATCTGGTCAATAGCTTCTTGAACTATTTCAATCCAATCAACTGACTTTAATCCAACTTCAGTCCAGACTACAACTGAACAACTCTTACACCCCTGAAGTGCCTGAGATAGTGCACATTGAATACTAACATGATAATTATGTTGTATGAAAACTTGACTAATGGTAAGTGGGTATCTCAGCTTCCACCAAAATCGATAACACACTCTAAGCATATTCTCAAATGTTTGAATGGTTTGCTCACCCCGCTCATTAATTCGAGAATGATATACCGTCCTTACATCAAGAACACATTCCCAAAGCCTTTTGTAACGTTTGCCAAAAATTGCGAAGTAAAATCACCATTAAAATCGGATATAATTGATACAAACACTCCATGCCTTGCTACTACTTTGCTAATATACAACCTCACCAATTTCTCCATCGTGTAGTCCTCGCGGATAGCTAAGAAATGAGCTGACTTAGTCATTCTATCCACGCATCGAGTCATGCTTTCCCCTTTTCAATTCGGACAAATCCAGTTACTGTAATAGATGTGAGAGTCTCTGGTATTCAGCCTTGAACTTCAAACAGATCATGCATTGACATATTGACTAATGTAGTTAATGATGTCCTTCTTCATTCCAAGGCACCAATACAAATCCATGATATTATGCTACTTCTTACTAACTCCCGATGTATTAAATATTTTGACTTATGTACTATGTCCATTACTAGTGTCCATAGACCACCTAGCAAAGGAATCCATAATCTTTTCCATGATGTAACATCTTGTCCACTTTTTGTTCCAAATGTTTGTCTAACCCACACAACTTTTTGTTTTGTTTATGAGTATCCTTAACACTTCATCTTGAATTTTGAACATCTTATCCTTAATGCCATAGTGTATCGTCAAACTTTGACTTGCACTCACCTTGGCTTACTCTTTCCTTCCTACTCAAAACATCTGCAACACATCCGTCTTCCCTGGATAGAATCAAATTTCACAATTGTAACCACTAAATAATTCGAGCTTCCTCATTTGCCTCGTATTCAATTTCTTTTGAACATAGGGGTGTTAAAAGCTCTTATGATCGGTATGAATAACGTTCTTAATTTCATACAAGTAGTGTCTTCAACACATATGTACGAATGCTACCGCTCCAAGTTCCAAATCGTGGGTAATATAGTAATGCTTATGTATCTTGAGTTGTCGAGAGACGAATACGATTACATTTCCTATTTAATTAAAACACAACTTAAACCTCGGTTTTGATGCATCCCAATACATAACGAAATCCTCTAATCCATCGCGAATAGTCCGGATTAATGTATTACACAAGGCATCCCTCAATGTTTGAAAAGATTCTTCTTAGTTTCTACCCCAAACAAACTTCTTATATATATATGTGAGTAGTAGAGCGATCCTTGGAAAAACTCTCGATAAAATGCCGATAATAACCTATGAATCCCAAATGCTTTACGAACATTCACGATAGCTGTGGGACCTTCCATCCCTTTACCGCTTCTATTTTGCTAAAATTCACCAGAATAACTTCCTTGTTCACAACGTGCCCAAGCAAAACAAACCTCTTGTAGTCAAATTTCGAACTTTGAATATATTGCATAGACCTTTTCTTTCAAAAGAAACTCCAGGATTAGTCTTGAAGGAACTTCATGCTCCTTCTTAGTTTTATAATAAATTAGAACGTCGCAGATGAAAAAGTATGATAAATTCATCGAGATGCGGCTTACATACGCGTTCGTTAAATATAGGAATTCTATAGTTGCATTAGTAAGATCGAAAGACATAACGAGAAATTTGAAATGTTCGTAACGAGTACTAAACGTAATCTTAGGTATATCTGATTCATGTACCCTCAATTGATAGTAACCAGAATGAAGATTGATTTTTGAAAACCACTGAACACCTTGAAGTTGATCAAACAAATCATCTATCCTTTGAAGAGGACATCGATTCTTGACCGTAAATTTGTTATGTTCACGATAATCAATGCACAAATGAAAATAACCATCTTTCTTTTTGATAAATAAGACAGGTGCTCCTCAAGGAGAATGACTAGGGCAAATAAAGCCCTTGTCTTGGAGCATCTAAAAGTGGATTAAATAGTTCTGGCATTTCAAATAGTATTAAATGACTTGGAGTTTTTGCAACTGGGGTTGCTCCAAGAATAAGATCGATACAAAACTTTACGAGTAAGGAGGGAAATAGTCCTTCTAAGTCTTCCGGGAAGACCTCGAGGAAATAGTCGATAATAGAATGTTTTTTTGAGTTTTTAACTTATTAGCTTTTACGCTCATGAGTTGTTTATTTTCGTCTTTGAAGTGTTCTATGAAAATCTCAAGTATTACACCACCATTTAAGTGGTATACGAAATACTTTCTCAAACATACAATTTCCACCTAAATTTCGTCAACTAATCCTTTCCCTCAACCACACCAAAACTTCTGAGTCCGAAGGGCAACAAGTCAATGCTAAAAGAGAAATCTTCTAGCACTAGAGTATACCCTTATGTAACGTCTTTTAGCCTCTATGTGCTCCCATTAATAAAATTGTTTCAAAGTCTCTAACTCTAGACAAGCCATCGAGTTTCCTACTGTGTTGATTGGTGCCACTTGACGAGCTGTCATCCGACATTTGATTGTAAAATGACCTCTTAAGTTGCAGTTTGAATAAACACAACATGATGCAGATGTGTGATGATAGTAGTTACACCTTACACACAAGGAATGTGAACCAGTGTAACCCTCTCTTCATGTGTGATGATAGTAGTTACATCTACCAGTCTTTTGAATACCCTCTCATTCTTGGTATTGTTTCTACATTCCATGCCTTATTGATCTCATTGATTAACAATCCACCCATTAGTATTGCCCTTGGATGGTAGGAGGCTCAGTCACTTCTACCATCCCGCGAGTTTCCAGAACAAAGCTGTTGGTGTATTTCTCAATTTTCTTAGCTTCGAGTGCCACGCGATGAGGTCTAATCTTGCCAACTCATGAAATTGTCAGATATATGTTGCATGCTTAACTCTCCTCGTAGAGAAATTTCAAAACTTGTTCACTAACTTCTTCTTTTCGTTACAGTGCCTTTATTAATTTTATTTATTTATATATTTTATTATTAATATTATTATTTTTATTTATTTATTTATTTTTCGCGCCATCACCACTCCCATCATATGAATTCTCGATTATTAATTCCATTTTCGTCTTCGGTGTCGTTAGCTCTACCATGCTTCAATATGCTGATACTAACTTGCATGGAAACTTTGAATATTAAGGCCCACCTCTGTCGTGCAATGATCGCAACAACATTGGAGTTCTTGCCTTCAATACAACAAATTCCTCCAGTTCAACCATCAGTTCAATCACCACTATCACTTGTATGACCACCACCGAGTGTTTCTCCTCCACGAGTAAAATTTACGGATAATGCGTCTTAGTAGAATGCTTGCTATAATTTCGAATTCATATGAGTTTAGAATAGAATGAATACTTTGGAGTTTGTCTAGGCATCAATGCACCAGGCTCACAAACATAAGAATAATTTGGTAAGGAATATAATTAGGATTTTATTACAATACGACACGAAGATAGCACATAAGACATGCAAATATGGTCAGATAAGCACACATACGTCGGAACACCTTTGTCAATTACGTCTGCAGCCGTAATTGTGAAAGTATTCTTTCATATCCATACTTATCTTCCAAGTCTTTGTATCACAATAAGCTTTGTATTCACGGAAAGAGATCAGATAGTTATAGAATCCTAAGTAACATGTAGACGAACCACATAAAGAGTCGTAAGATGATGAAGAAATGCTTACAACGTCCTTCTTACTTGAAATGGTTAAGATGAATGATCGACACTAGCTACAACTAGCTTCACGGAATTGTATGCACACATAACTTCCTAACTCATGTTCTATATGTGGGTTCCTTATTTATAGTCTAGGCCAATCCACCTAGATCTCAATAAACAATGGCTCTGATACCAATCTGTCACACCCCGTCTAAAGCGGAAACAACGGAATGCAACCATGATAGGATCACAACACATTATCATAAAGAATCTATATGAAAATAAAACTCCAATGTGTTATGATACTTGTAACATGAATAGTGGTTCACGCTACGCGTACATTTTCAACAAGGAAACAAATTGACAAACAAACATCCCACAATATAAATGTTAAGGCAAAACACGCCTTTCTCAAACCCCCGAAATACTAAAACCAAATGTCATATGTCTTGAAGTAACAATTAATGCAACCTACTCGGTCCACTAAGCTTTCTTGTCCTCAATCTTAGTTCCACTAGTGCTACCTGAAAAGATATGCTCAAAAAGTGTCAACACAATGGTTGGTGAGTTCCGCAGGTTTATAAATGACACAAAATAAACATTTGCTGTGATAAAGATACGAGTTAGGATAATGCATTAAAAATGTACACATAAGTGAAATAATGTAAATGAAACACCTCAACACACTGTCATCACCCCACGAAGAAGTATGACGAAACAACCCCTGTGAATGCAGTAGCTACTCATAATGTCTTTAATGTATACATAACGTATAACATTAGGTACTAAGGCCTTGTGAAACAACATGGCTTTAATGTATACCAATAATAATGTATATATCAGGTACTCACTCCCGAAAGAGCAAGGCCTTATAATGATAATGAATCCAACAACCAAATGCACATACTTCACATAGTGTCATACATTTCATTCAAATGTCCAAAAATGAAAACAAATACGTTTCACAGCAGAAAATGGTAATAAAACGTACGAGCATACTTTTCCCCCAATTTGAAAATAAGTAAGAAAATGGGGCCGCAAAACTCACCTCAAGAAATGATGTAAGTGTCGCCCTTAAGTGTAATCCACTCAACCACTCGCAATCTACAATATCGTAATGCATATGGGTTACAACCTAGACATAAATAGGTCATTCCATTGTATCCCAAGTCCAAAAATATCTTCACTAAGTTTCCTCACAACTCAACCCATGCATATTAACTTGAATCAACCTATCGAGAAAGAAATCAGATTCTGTCCACAATTTTCATACCATTTTATGAATTTTTAAATATTAATTAATGAAACCATTTGACTCTACAATTTTGACCAGTGACATTTAAATGTGTTTAGAAGATCCTGTAATTTTTCCAGATTCAATTACATTGATTTACTATTTTCAAAAATTGACCAAAGTTAACTGCTCTAAACCGACAACACTTTCTGAATTCACAAAAGTTATAATTTATTTAAAATACTTAGTGACTCCAATTGATTATAATATTTTTAAAAAAACTATATAACACCTTAAAAACACTTCAGTAAAAATTTCAAAGCCTAATTATTAGCTTAACCTACGTTTCAAAAATCGACAATTCAATCAAAATCAGGAACCGAAAAACTCAGAAATGACACTCGATCTTGTAAAATAGTTTTGACCGACTTATACTCAAAATTTAGCCATAAAACAAACACCATTTGAAAGTAGACTCAAAATTCTTAAGTTTAGACTCCTGTTTCGTCAAAAACCCTCATGATATGACCAAGTTACAAGCTTCCCAATCCGAACAAAATTTCTGATCAGATTAGGGTTTATGAACAATCAACCCTAAATGCATTTATAATTAATCCAAACCGCAATCACAATCAATATTCTCAATTCTATCATCTTATATACTGATTTTATCAACATCCTAACAATTTCATTTACCCGGAACACAATGGAATTGAACCAAAAATAATCGACAATGAACGAAAATTGAAATACACGAAATCAAATGAGTCGAAAAGAGTTTTATACCAACAATCAAGGATCCGCACGATAGAGATCACTTAGAAGTCTGTAAATAAACCATATGGCATGAGGATTCATTCATCATGCATCAAGAATACGAAGAAATCGAAAGATTAAAACTTGAAAGCTTACCGAAATACTCAAACGAACAACTTCTGGATCAATAGAATGATTGAGTGGTTGATTACTTGAGTTCTTAGGGTTTAGATGATGAATATGGACTAAGATTTTCGTCCCTGGAGGTCTGGAGATGGAAAATAGGGTTTACAAACCGATTAGGGTTTCATAAATACGTTTTTATACCAATAACTAAAAGTTTCAGAAAATTCGTAATACACTGCAGCAGTTTACAAAACAATTTTCATAAAATAATCTGCTTCGTTTCAGAGGCCGAAACTTTAGAGTTTATCTAAAACATCGAGATCTACAACTTTTTAGTTTTGGATGAAGCCTGAAAACGACTCTAAGTAGGTCAAAACGGCCTCTGAAGTTGACTATGAAAATAAATCAGGATAAACTAAAAATTTTCGGTTTAGGTTTTTGTTTATAGTTTTAGGGTTACTTGAGTTTGAATGGGTTGGGCCGACCAGATCCTCCAAGGAGGAATTTGGGTCGGTTTTCTTTGGGCCAAACAAGAAGACACAAAAACTTGGGTCACACGGTCCACAAATAATTGATACTTACGTTTAGTTTCGTATCTCCTTCCTTATACGCCCGTTTGTGACGATTCTTTTTGCGTTGGATTCGTTTTTCAAAAACGAAAACTTTGATGTAATGAAATCATTGAAATTAGTATTTTCACAAAAATGACTTTTTTACGGCTTGAACTACGATAACGGTTTGGTGACGGTTGTCACACCTTATGAATCGGGTATGCAAACCTTACCTCGACAAGTTCGTTATCGTTTTCATCGATGACATTCTGATTTACTCGCGCAATGTACAAGAACACGCGCAATACCTGAAAACCATCCTAGAGCTGCTCAAACACGAAGATTTATACGCCAAATTCTCTAAGTGTGAGTTCTGGATGCAAACCGTTCAATTTCTTGGACACGTCATTGACAGTCAAGGAATTCATGTTGACCCATCAAAAATCGAGGCTATCAAGTGCTGGCAAGCACCCACTACACCCACAGAAGTATGCCAATTCTTACGACTCGCCGGATACTATAGGCGATTCATTGAGAATTTTTCAAAAATAGCCCAACCTCTCACTGCACTGACTCAAAAAGAAAAGAAGTTCGATTGGACTGACAAACAGGAGTCATCATTTCAACTGCTTAAACAGAAACTTTGCAGTGCACCGATCCTATCCTTACCCGAAGGCAACGATGACTTCGTGGTATACTGTGATGCTTCACACCAAGGTCTCGGTTGCATGCTGATGCAACGAGACAAGGTCATTGCTTACGCCTCTCGACAACTCAAGGTCCACGAAAAGAATTACACAACTCATGACCTGGAGTTGGGGGCTGCTGTATTCGCCCTAAAAATCTGGAGACATTACTTATACGGTACCAAGTGTACAATCTTCACGGATCATAAAAGTCTCCAACAGATCTTCGATCAAAAGGATCTCAACATGAGACAACGCCGTTGGGTCGAACTACTTACCGATTACAACTGTGAAATTCGTTACCATCCGGGCAAGGCTAACGTTGTTGCCGATGCCTTAAGTCGAAAAGAACGAGTGAAACCCCTTCGAGTTCGAGCCCTCAGTATGACAATTCACAACGACCTTATCAATCAAATTCTAGCCGCTCAACTCGAGGCACTCAAACCAGAAAACTTGATAAACGAGGCCTTGCGGGGCATGGACAAACAACTTGAAACCAAACCTAATGGGGCCAAATACTTCTCCAACCGAATTTGGTTGCCTAGTTTTGGAAACCTACGGGACTTGGTGATGGATGAAACTCACAAGTCCAAATACTCTATACACCCAGGTGCTGACAAAATGTATCATGGCATCAAGGAGATGTTTTGGTGGCCCAACATGAAAGCTGACATTGCAACCTATGTTAGCAAGTGTCTTACTTGTTCCAAAGTTAAAGGCTGAACACCAGAAACCTTCCGGTTTGCTACAACAACCAGAAATACCACAATGGAAATGGGAGCAGATCACTATGGATTTCATTACTAAACTCCCGAAAACACCTAGCGGTTGTGATACCATTTGGATGATTGTCGACCTACTCACTGAATCTGCTCATTTCCTGGCTATCAAGGAAACTGACAAGATGAAACGTTTGACACGGATCTACATGAAAGAGATCGTGTCAAGACACAGCATGCCCATCTCGATTATCTCTGATAGAGATAGCTGATTTACTTCTCACTTCTAGCAATCTTTACAAAAATCTCTCGGTACTCGTTTGGATATGAGTACTGCATACCACCCACAAACTGATGGCCAGAGCGAACGAACTATACAAACACTGTAGGATATGCTACGAGCCTGCGTAGTTGACTTTGGTAAAAATTGGGAAAATCACTTTCCATTGTGCAAATTCTCGTACAACAACAGCTACCACACCAGCATTAAGGCTGCACCCTTCGAGGCACTTTACGGTCGTAAGTGTCGGTCACCTATCTGTTGGACTGAGGTGGGGGATACACAACTCACCGGTCCAGAAATCATACACGAAACAACTGAAAAGACCGTCGGCATACAAAACCGGCTGAAAGCCGCACGTGATCGTCAGAAAAGCTATGCTGACGTGAGACGCAAACACCTGGAGTTTCAAGTTGGGGATCGAGTACTTCTGAAAGTATCGCCTTGGAAATGCATCGTCCGTTTTGGCAAACGTGGGAAACTGAATCCCAGGTACATTGGACCATTCGAAATCCTTGAATGGATTGGTCCAGTGGCTTACAGACTGCAGCTACCTCCCGAACTCAGTAGCGTGCACCCTACCTTCCACATTTCTAACTTAAAGAAATGTCTGTCTGATGAGACACTGATTATACCGCTTGATGAGATACACATTGATGACAAACTACACTTTGTCGAGGAACCCGCGGAAATACTGGACCGTGAGGTCAAGCGCTTGAAACAGAGTCGTATTCCCATTGTTAAAGTTCGGTGGAATTCAAGGCGTGGTCCTGAATTCACTTGGGAACGGGAAGACCAAATGCGACTGAAATACCAACACTTGTTCACAGACTCTACTCGCACCGACACCATGACTTCAAGCTAATTTCGGGACGAAATTCTCCTAACAAGGGGAGAATGTAACACCCGCCAATTTAGGACTTTAATTAGTGCCTAAACTACTTGTAACTACATGTGTTTAGTTTTGTAATATTCTAAATATATGTAACATTTTGGTGTAATTACATACACGCTTACGCGATTTGATTAAATCGTGCACTTATGTACCGGACGAAGTCCGACATCATTTACTATGGACGTTGGTGACAAAACTCAAAAATAATGTGAAATTATCCTAACAAACCTTATTTACTTTAATATATGGTGATAATATATTACAATATTACTTATCGTCTAAAAACACCCCAAACGCGACGAAAGGACACGAAATGCGCCTAACAAACGAAAATAACTCAAGTTATATTTTATAACACATTATTAAACATTTTGATAAAATACTTCAGTTAAAAATATTTTGGATAAACCTTAACATAAAATGTCGCACCCCCAAAACACGTGGCAGCAGAAACATGAGGTGTCACGGGGGCGCCGACCAAATCAAATATCACAACACAAAGATTAAAGCAAACGACATCTATATGAGACGTTTGATAATATTACATTACCATAATTCAATTGTTTACAAAATATCTGGAGTTCGCATAAACCGTTAAGAGATTTCTAATACATTACTGATTTATACAAAATACAGCTAAATGCAATCTAATCTCTTGATGTTTGAAAACAATGCGACTCGAGCTAAGCTTTCCATAAGCTTCCTACTGCGACGGGTTACCTGAGAAATACATACTAAAAGGTCAACATAAAGTTGGTGAGTTCATAGGTTTGTAAACAATCGTTTAGTTATGATCAACAAAATTTCAAGTTGTATCATTCAAAAATGACAGTTATAAAGTATCGTTAGCCAACTATAAGTAAAAGTATTGCATAAAGCAATATAAGTATACCATTTGCAATGAGTCTCATAGTCGAGTTTAACGTTGTTTGCCTCCGGTAAGTGTACTAATCCGATACACTTCTAAATCACAAATAATATTGCATCCGTGGGTTGACTAGCGCGACTAGT
This sequence comes from Helichrysum umbraculigerum, assembly GCA_949592205.1. Classification (NCBI taxonomy): domain Eukaryota; kingdom Viridiplantae; phylum Streptophyta; class Magnoliopsida; order Asterales; family Asteraceae; genus Helichrysum; species Helichrysum umbraculigerum. Next base: position 20,724,390 of record CATIUR010000007.1, on the reverse strand, counting down.
CCGGATGGGGATTGTCAATCCCCGATAGTACTATCCAATAATATTCACGCATATATTAACGAACTATGATGGGTAGAGGGCTTTAATGGATTATTCAGGCATCATGCAATCCGTACGAAAAGTTGTTTACAGTTACTTGTGATCATATAAGCAGTTGTATAAAACAGTTGTATGTATTCTCACCCCAGTTGAAAAACAGTAAAAAGGGGCTATGAAACTCACCTTAGGTTAGCAAGTAGCAAGCAAATATCAAATAAGCAAGCAAAGTCCAAAGTGCAACCTTCTAACGTCCTAAACGTATAAGGTTATGTTAGTAGATGTCTTATAAGACCATCTATAGCGATTGTATAAGTGGGGGTCAATGTCCACTTAAGCCAATCGTGTAGGTGGAGGGTTAATGTCCACCTAGAGCTAGTTCATCAACTAGTATGTCCAAATAAGTTGTTCAAGTTCGTTTCTTAAAAACGTGTACGACCCGTTGGTGAAACTTTGTAATAATAATTCCTTTAGACATTATTATCAAGTTTGTTTTGTGGTATGTTATTCAGTAGTACAAATCGTGTGTTGCAAATAGATTATTTTAGTTTATATAAGCCTTAAACCGTAGGTCAAAGTTGGTCAAAGCTGGTCAAACCTGGTCAACTGGTCAAACCTGGTCAAACTAGTCAAACCTGGTCAAACTGGTCAAACCTGGTCAACTGGTCAAACTAGTCAAACCTGGTCAAACCGGTCAAACCTGGTCAACCTAGTCAAACCTGGTCAAACTGGTTAAGGTTGGTCAAACTATGAGTCACTTCTCAATTTATGAGTCACTTATAGAGTCACTTATGATTTATGAGTCACTTATAGAGTCACTTATGATTTATGAGTCACTTATAGAGTCACTTATGATTTATGAGTCACTTATAGAGTCACTTATGATTTATGAGTCACTTATAGAGTCACTTATGATTTATGTGTCGGTTTCTAATTCGGGAAGCTTTCTAAGTTTAGTTTTTTGTCCAAGTTACTAACTAAGTCACCAAAAACCATTTTTGTTACCACTTTCCAAAAATAGTAAGTTTTGTCGTTTTTAGCCACCGAGCCGTTTTTGTTGACTTGGTCAAACCTACTCGGTTTGACCCGAAACTTTTACCCAACCCATAAATCAGTTTATAGAGTCCAAATAATTTGTCGGTTCCTGTCGGAGTTCATCCAAAGTGTCGGTTTCTAACATGCAACCTAAAAATTCAAGATTTCATATTTTCGACTTTTGTCGGTTTGGTTCGCCATTTAATTTCTACCATTTCTGGTCCAAACTAGGGTCTGAGATTTTTACCAACTGATCATGTATGTATCTAGTCTAACATATAATTTTTACAGCAACCATAGTGTCCATTTACATATTTAAACAAATTCGCGTATGAACCGTACTCATTTTCCGAAAACTTCCAGACCAGGTTCAAAGATCCGATTATAGCCAAAAATACGTAGAGATATGGAAAAAGTGTAAAACAAGAAAGTTGTAGCTCTTTTCAATACGCAACTTTTAAAAAAACATTGGTTGTCTAACTCCTCCTATAACTCAAGTTATGACCATTTTACCAGACTGACTTTTTGATGGCAGATTATGCATGTTCTTGAATAAAGTATAAAAACGTGTTTTAACATGGTATTGGGACATAATCTTGTTGATAGAGCTATATAACATCTAAATCAGTAGTATGAGAGTAAGGAAGGGTTTCCTTACAAAGAGTTTGATGAAAAGAGGATGAGGTGAGAGTGCTTGAAGTCTTGAGCTAGTTTCCTTGAAGATCTTGAAGTAACTTTAGTGGTGGTGCTATGGTGGTTGTGGTGGTTGATGATGGTGGAAGAAAGCTGAGTTTTTCTTCAGCAAAAAGAGAGAGGATGGAGGGTTGAGTGAGAGAGTTTGAAGTGTGTAGGTGTGTAAGTGAATGCATGTAAGTGGAGTGGTGAAAGGGTGAAGAAACATCATCATTATAATGCATGTAAAAGGAGAGGGCAAAGAGGGTGGTGACCACATGGGGGGCCGGCCCATGGGGGTCCCACACAAGGGTATTTTGGTCATTTCACATTTTCCTTTTAATTGGTTACGTTTTCCGTTCGTTTACCCAATTGTTTAGACGTTTATTTATACGTTAAACGTTTTATACGCGTTTTTAAGTGACGATTTAAATTTCGATATCTTTGATTGAAGTATTTATTAAAATACTAAAAAAAAAACATTTATAAAAATGTTCCGTTAATTTGTCGGCCTCGATTTGCGTGCACGTTTTACGGAGGTTTAATGGCGTAATGTTTTAATTAGACGTTTTTCATTATTAACATCAATGAGATATTTTAAATGAAAGTTTTTCTTTAAATGATATATTTTAAATTCTTAAAATATATTTTGGTTTTCGTTCGATTGTCGGGTGCGTTCTGCGCGTTTTCCTCGCGTTTAAGTTACTTTGTACGATATAACTAACGTGTTAAATATTATCAACATAATATTTACGAGTTTTTGAGTTTATTAAATAATTTCATATTATTTAATATTTTATTCACCAACGTCCGCATTTATAGTGGGTCGGACTCTGTCCGGTTATTTCGCGTAATTATAACTAATTACGTATGCGTAATTTAAAACAATTACGGGAGTGTACATTCACATAAATACACAATTAGTTACAAGTAATTACAAGTATTTAGCCTAATACTAAACTAAACACACGTAATTATGGTTTACAAGTAGTTTAATCAATAACCCTAAATCGTCGGGTGTCACATTCTCCCCCTGTTAGGAGAATTTCGTCCCGAAATTAGTTTGTTGCCGCAGTCGGAGGGGTATCTAAAAATAGATGTGGGTGTTTCAGTCGCATTTGGTCTTCCCGTTCCCAAGTGAATTCAGGACCGCGCCTAGAATTCCACCGGACTTTAACGATGGGTATACGACTCGGTTTCAAGCGTTTGACCTCACGGTCCATGATTTCTACCGGTTCCTCGACGAAATGGAGTTTATCATCTATGTGGATTTCGTCGAGCGGGATTACAAGTGTCTCATCAGACAGACATTTCTTCAGGTTAGAAATGTGGAATGTGTTGTGCACGCTACTGAGTTGTGGCGGTAGCTGCAGTCTATATGCCACCGGACCAATTCTTTCAAGAATCTCAAAAGGTCCGATGAACCTAGGGTTTAGTTTGCCACGTTTTCCAAAACGAATGACACCTTTCCAAGGTGACACTTTTAAGAGTACTCGGTCTCCAACCTGGAATTCGAGTGGTTTGCGTCTCACGTCAGCATAACTCTTCTAACGATCACGTGCGGCTTTCAGCCGGTTTTGAATGGTCACGATTTTCTCGGTCGTTTCATGGATGATTTCAGGACCAGTGAGTTGGCTATCGCCGATTTCGGTCCAACAAATGGGTGATCGGCACTTTCTCCCATAAAGTGCCTCAAAAGGTGCAGCATCAATGCTGGTGTGGTAACTATTATTGTAGGAGAACTCACACAAAGGTAGATGGTTTTCCCAGTTTTTTCCGAAGTCAACTACGCAAGCGCGCAACATGTCTTCTAAGGTTTGGATGGTTCGTTCACTTTGACCATCGGTTTGTGGGTGATAAGCAGTACTCATATCCAGATGAGTACCGAGAGCTTTTTAGAGTGTTTGCCAGAATCGAGAGGTGAAACGGCTATCTCTATCAGAGATGATCGAGATGGGTATGCCGTGTCGTGCTACAACCTCTTTGATGTAGATGCGAGCCAAGCGCTCCATCTTGTCGGTTTCATTGATAGCTAATAAATGGGCAGATTTCGTGAGACGATCAACGATCACCCAAATGGTATCGCAACCGCTCGGTGTTTTTGGTAGTTTGGTGATGAAGTCCATGGTTATGTTTTCCCATTTCCATTGAGGTATTTCGGGTTGTTGCAGCAACCCGGAGGGTTTCTGGTATTCGGCCTTAACCTTGGCGCAGGTTAAACATTTGCTAACATAGGTGGCGATGTCAGCCTTCATGTTGGGCCACCAATACCGTTGTTTGATGTCGTGATACATCTTGTCGGAATCAGGATGTATGGAGTATCGAGATTTGTGAGATTCATCCATCACCAAATCTCGTAGGTTTCCAAAGTTTGGTAACCAGATTCGGTTAGAGAAGTATCGGGTTCCATCGGGTTTAATTTCGAATTGTTTTTCCATGCCTCGCAAGGCCTCGTTTTTGATGTTTTTCTCGTTGAGTGCTTCGAGTTGAGTGGAATGAATTTGAGAAATAAAATCGTTGTGGATGGTTAAACCAAGGGCTCGAACTCGAAGGGGTTTCACTCGTTCTTTTCGGCTTAGGGCATCGGCAACAACGTTAGCCTTGCCTGGGTGGTATCGGATTTCGCAGTCGTAGTCGCTAAGTAGCTCAACCCAACGACGTTGCCTCATGCTTAGGTCCTTCTGATCAAAGATATGTTGAAGGCTTTTGTGGTCAGTGAAGATAGTACATTTTGTACCATACAGGTAGTGTCTCCAGATTTTGAGTGCAAAAACTACAGCTCCCAATTCGAGATCATGGGTGGTGTAGTTCTTTTCATGGATTTTCAGTTTTCGTGAGGCATAGGCGATGACTTTTTCGCGTTGCATTAACACACAACCTAGTCATTGGTGTGAGGCGTCGCAGTAAACTACGAAATCATCGGTGCCTTCGGGTAAGGACAGGATTGGTGCACTGCAGAGTTTCTGTTTCAGAAGTTGGAAGGCTGACTCTTGTTTATCGGTCCAGTCGAATTTCTTGTCTTTCTGAGTCAGGGAGGTTAATGGTAGGGCTATTTTGGAGAAGTTCTCAATGAATCGCCGGTAATACCTAGTGAGACCTAAGAATTGTTGTACCTCGTTTGGAGTAGTAGGTGCTTTCCAGCACTTGATGGCCTCGATCTTGGCTGGATCAACATGTATCCCTTGACTGTCAACGACATGCCCTAGGAACTGTACTATTCGCATCCAGAACTCACACTTGGAGAACTTGGCGTATAAGTGTATAACTCCTCGTGTCTGAGTAATTCCAAGATAGTTTTGAGGTGTTGGCCATGTTCGGTTTCGTTGCGAGAGTAGATCAAGATGTCATCAATGAAGACAATGACAAACTTATCTAGATAGGGCTTGCACACCCGATTCATAAGGTCCATGAATACAGCCGGTGCGTTGGTTAAGCCAAAAGGCATCACTTGGAATTCGTAATGCCCGTAGCGGGTTCGGAAGGCGGTTTTCGGGATATCGGCGTCTCGAACGCGAAGTTGTTGATAACCAGACCGAAGGTCGGTCTTTGAGTAAAAGCTCGAACCTTGTAGTTGGTCAATTAAGTCATCGATTCTAGGAACTGGGTATCGGTTCTTGATGGTAAGTTTGTTTAATTCACGGTAATCGATACACATTCGGAAGGATCCGTCCTTCTTTTTAACGAATAGGACCGGAGCTCCCCAGGGTGAGGAACTTGGTCGAATAAATCCCTTGTCCAGGAGTTCCTGCAATTGGGTGGACAACTCCTGCAACTCGGATGGGGCTAATCTGTATGGGGCTCATGCCACGGGTGCAGCACCGGGCACAAGGTCAATTTGGAATTCGACTTGTCTAGGCGGGGGAAGGCCCGGCAAGTCTTCAGGAAAGACCTCTGAAAAGTCTTTGACGATAGACACATCCTCAAGTCGCTTTTCAGCCGACTTCTCCTCGGTTACATGAGCAAGGATTGCCGGGTACCCTTTTCTCAGGTACTTCTGGGTTTTCATACAAGAGATGATGTTTAGGTTTCGCCTACCAGTCTCCCCCTGTATGATCAAGGTTCCACTGGTAGCGAGAGGTATACGCACAATCTTTTCAAAACAGACAATTTCAGCATGATGCTTGGACAGCCAGTCCATGCCTACGATGACATCGAAGCTCCCAATTTCAACAGGGATGAGGTTTATGGGGAAAATTTCGTTGGCGAGGTTTAAAGTGCAATTAGGTATCACACTATCGGCCTCTATCAGTTTGCCATTTGCTAATTCTACGGTGAACTTAGCATCTAAGGCAGTGGGGGTGATGTTGAGTAACGGACAAAACTCATCAGATATGAAACTTTTATCAGCACCAGTATCGAATAAAACTGAAACGGTTAGATCATTGAGGAGAAACATACCCGTAACAACGTTGGGATCTTGACGGGCCTCTCCAGCATTGAGTACAAAAGCTCGACCGCGAGGGTTGTTGTTGTTATTGTTGTTCCTATTGTTGTTGTTGTTGTTGTTGTTCCGTTTTGGGCAGTTGTTTCTGAAATGGGCAGTGCTGCACACTCGAAACAAGCCTTTGTTGCATTGGGGTTGGTATTTGGGTTGGGGGTTCTGCAATCTTTAGCTAGATGTCTCTGCCGTTTGCACTTAGTACAGGTACAGGGGCCTTCGTGGTGTAGAGTACACTTGGAACAGTAAGGTTTGTTCCCAACGTACCCTTTCTTGTCCCCCGACCCTGAACCGGAAGTGTAGGCCTTAACAGTCTCGGCCTTCTTGGTTTGCTGTTGCTGCTGATTGTTGTTATTCCCGGACCATTTTCTTTTGTTGTCCCCGGTGGTTTTCGCTGAGGGTGTCCCACGTCGGACAATTTGAGCCATGAGCTCGTGTGCCATTCGGACAGCACTTTGGATGGTCCCTGGTTTAGAAGAGGTGACATTTCCTTGGATTGAGTCAGGTAGCCCCCAAATGTATCTTTCGATACGTTTGTATTCGGGGTCCACCATGGAAGGGCATAAAAGAGCAAGCTGGTGGAATCTGGTAGTGTAGTTGGTGATGTCGTTTCCTTGAACTGTGAGGTTCCAGAATTCCTGTTCGAGCTGTTGGAGTTGCTCGCGTGGACAGTATTCTTCCCTCAGCATGTTCTTGAGTTCTTCCCAGGGTAATTGATAAGAAGCATCAATACCCTGAGTTTGGGCGTAAGAGTTCCACCAGGTGAGAGCACTTTCAGATAAAGTGCAGGTGGAGAATTTGACCTTGTTCTCCTCTTGGCAGTTGCTTATTCGGAAAACAGATTCCATCTTTTCGATCCATCGCATGAGGCCGATGGCTCCTTCGGTTCCCTTAAAGTTGAGGGGTTTACAATTCAGGAAATCTTTGTAAGTGCAAGGCTTAGGTGGGTTAGCTGCACCTCCTGGATTTCCTTGGTTTGGATTGGGGTTATTTCTGGCTGCTTCTAGGGCCGCTTGCACCCTTTGGTTGACGAGTTGCTCGATATCAGCGGAGATCATTTGACGTTTTGGTGCCATGATTCTAAAAGAAAGAAAATAAAAGGCACATAAGATTTTATTGAGTAAGATTTTAAAGTCTTTGCAGGTGTACACAAGAAGGTAGAATAAGTGTGTACAATAAGATATTCAATAAAGCAAGGAAGCAAATTTTTCATAACCACATTGAGGCGCAAATTTAAACGATTACAAAATTTAGAAAGTTTACAAAACATGCCGGGCATTGTTACCTCCGGACTTAATACGAGAGTTTACAAAAGCTAACTAGTTGAGCACATCCCGCCTCAATAGGTTACAAAATAGAGTACTATACTAATCTAATCCTGACGTGGATTCGGTGGTGGATTTGATGGTAGGGGTAGTGTGACGACTCGTTCTATGGTTGCAGTAAGTCGACCAATCATTCTGACAGCTTCTCCCAGTTGTCGCTCTAGTAAGCGCACATGATCTTCGGTTTCTCGTAAGCGTGTCTCACTTTGTTGCAGCCTCGATTGTAGAACAGAGATTTCATTTCGGTTACCTATCACTTGGTTGTGAACAGTTTTCATGGTTTCAGTGAAGTCCTCCTGGTCTTGGTAAATTTGTGCAACCCGGCCTTGAGCCAAGTGCATCCAGTTTTGGTAAGTTTCGTGCTGCTCAACTTCCACATCATCCAGTCGCCTTTCGTGACGATAGATTCTGGCAGCGAGCACAGGTATGATAAGGTGAGGAGGTTCATCGGTGTGCAAAGTGTTTTCCGGGTCTAGATCCTGTGAGGGAATTGGTATGTCCTCGTCGGATCTCCAGGTGCAGAGAGTATAAGGTAACCAATTCCGGCGAGGGATGTCGGTCCGACGGCGGGCTTGGTTGGGTGTGGAAGTGGTAGTGTTGCGAGGAGGGTAAGGGCTAGCTCGTGCTGACCTAGTAGTTCCCCAACCTAAGTGAGAGCTGCGTTATTCCGAACGAGAACGGGGAGGAGAGGGTGAAGTTGCGTTGGGATTTGTTGCCATTTTTTGTGGTAAGGAATTTAGTATACATGAGGTTGTTTATAGAAATAAAGTTAACTAGCACATAAGCACGTATAAAGGTTGGTCCCGTTCTAGCCTCGGTTTACGTTAGTACCGTATTCTCATTTACTATAACCATTTCAGGTCTTGCATCGATTCTCCTTTAATTGTACATAGTTGATCAAGCTATGTTAAATTAAATTCAAATGATGCAATTACTGAACCAGTCATACCAAAAGAGGAATACAAACCTAATGGTCATAGTCTAGGTCACTAATGCAATCCTAGTTCGCTATAACCTTAGGCTCTGATACCAATCTGTCGCACCCCCAAAACACGTGGCAGCGGAAACATGAGGTGTCACGGGGGCCCCGACCAAATCAAATATCACAACACAAAGATTAAAGCAAACGACATCTATATGAGACGTTTCATAATATTACATTACCATAATTCAATTGTTTACAAAATATCTGGAGTTCGCATAAACCGTTAAGAGATTTCTAATACATTACTGATTTATACAAAATACAGCTAAATGCAATCTAATCTCTTGATGTTTGAAAACAATGAAACTCGAGCTAAGCTTTCCATAAGCTTCCTACTGCGGCGGGTTACCTGAGAAATACATACTAAAAGGTCAACATAAAGTTGGTGAGTTCATAGGTTTGTAAACAATCGTTTAGTTATGATCCACAAGATTTCAAGTTGTATCATTCAAAAATGACAGTTAAAAAGTATCGTTAGCCAACGATAAGTAAAAGTATTGCATAAAGCAATATAAGTATACCATTTGCAATGAGTCTCATAGTCGAGCTTAACATTGTTTGCCTCCGGTAAGTGTACTAATCCGATACACTTCTAAATCACAAATAATATTGCATCCGTGGGTTGACTAGCGCGACTAGTCCGGATGGGGATTGTCAATCCCCGATAGTACTATCCAATAATATTCATGCATATATTAACGAACTATGATGGGTAGAGGGCTTTAGTGGATTATTCAGGCCTCATGCAATCCGTACGAAAAGTTGTTTACAGTTACTTGTGATCATATAAGCAGTTGTATAAAACAGTTGTATGTATTCTCACCCCAGTTGAAAAACAGTAAAAAGGGGCTATGAAACTCACCTTAGGTTAGCAAGTAGCAAGCAAATATCAAATAAGCAAGCAAAGTCCAAAGCGCAACCTTCTAACGTCCTAAACGTATAAGGTTGTGTAAGTAGATGTCTTATAAGACCATCTATAGCGATTGTATAAGTGGGGGTCAATGTCCACTTAAGCCAATCGTGTAGGTGGAGGGTTAATGTCCACCTAGAGCTAGTTCATCAACTAGTATGTCCAAATAAGTTGTTCAAGTTCGTTTCTTAAAAACGTGTACGACCCGTTGGTGAAAATTTGTAATAATAATTCCTTTAGACATTATTATCAAGTTTGTTTTGTTGTATGTTATTCAGTAGTACAAATCGTGTGTTGCAAATAGATTATTTTAGTTTGTATAAGCCTTAAACCGTAGGTCAAAGTTGGTCAACTCGTTGGTCAAAGCTGGTCAAACCTGGTCAACTGGTCAAACCTGGTCAAACTAGTCAAACCTGGTCAAACTGGTCAAACCTGGTCAACCTGGTCAAACCTGGTCAAACTAGTCAAACCTGGTCAAACCTGGTCAAGGTTGGTCAAACTACGAGTCACTTCTCAATTTATGAGTCACTTATAGAGTCACTTGTGATTTATGAGTCACTTATAGAGTCACTTATGATTTATGAGTCACTTATAGAGTCACTTATAGAGTCACTTATAGAGTCACTTATAATTTATGAGTCACTTATAGAGTCACTTATGATTTATGAGTCACTTATAGAGTCACTTATGATTTATGTGTCGGTTTCTAATTCGGGAAGCTTTCTAAGCTTAGTTTTTGGTCCAAGTTACTAACTAAGTCACCCAAAACCATTTTTGTTACCACTTTCCAAAAATAGTAAGTTTTGTCGTTTTTAGCCACCGAGCCGTTTTTGTTGACTTGGTCAAACCTACTCGGTTTGACCCGAAACTTTTACCCAACCCATAAATCAGTTTATAGAGTCCAAATAATTTTTCGGTTCGTGTCGGAGTTCATCCAAAGTATCGGTTTCTAACATGCAACCTAAAAATTCAAGATTTCATATTTTCGACTTTTGTCGGTTTGGTTCGCCATTTAATTTCTACCACTTCTGGTCCAAACTAGGGTCTGAGATTTTTACCAACTGATCATGTATGTATCTAGTCTAACATATAATTTTTACAGCAACCATAGTATCCATTTACATATTTAAAATTATTCGCGTATGAACCGTACTCATTTTTCGAAAACTTCCAGACCAGGTTCAAAGATCCGATTATAGCCAAAAATACGTAGAGATCTGGAAAACGTGTAAAACATGAAAGTTGTATCTCTTTTCAATACGCAACTTTAAAAAAAAATTCGTTGTCTAACTCCTCCTATAACTCAAGTTATGACCATTTTACCAGACTGACTTTTTGATGGCAGATTATGCATGTTCTTGAATAAAGTATAAAAACGTGTTTTAACATGGTATTGGGACATAATCTTGTTGATAGAGCTATATAACATCTAAATCAGTAGTATGAGAGTAAGGAAGGGTTTCCTTACAAAGAGTTTGATGAAAAGAGGATGAGGTGAGAGTGCTTGAAGTCTTGAGCTAGTTTCCTTGAAGATCTTGAAGTAACTTTAGTGGTGGTGCTATGGTGGTTGTGGTGGTTGATGATGGTGGAAGAAAGCTGAGTTTTTCTTCAGCAAAAAGAGAGAGGATGGAGGGTTGAGTGAGAGAGTTTGAAGTGTGTAGGTGTGTAAGTGAATGCATGTAAGTGGAGTGGTGAAAGGGTGAAGAAACATCATCATTATAATGCATGTAAAAGGAGAGGGCAAAGAGGGTGGTGACCACATGGGGGGCCGGCCCATGGGGGTCCCACACAAGGGTATTTTGGTCATTTCACATTTTCCTTTTAATTGGTTACGTTTCCCGTTCGTTTACCCAATTGTTTAGACGTTTATTTATACGTTAAACGTTTTATACGCGTTTTTAAGTGACGATTTAAATTTCGATATCTTTGATTGAAGTAGTTATTAAAATACTTAAAAAAAAACATTTATAAAAATGTTCCGTTAATTCGTCGGCCTCGATTTGCGTGCACGTTTTACGGAGGTTTAATCGCGTAACGTTTTAATTAGACGTTTTTCATTATTAACATCAATGAGATATTTTAAATGAAAGTTTTTCTTTAAATGATATATTTTAAATTCTTAAAATATATTTTGGTTTTCGTTCGATTGTCGGGTGCGTTCTGCGCGTTTTCGTCGCGTTTAAGTTACTTTGTACGATATAACTAACGTGTTAAATATTATCAACATAATATTTACGAGTTTTTGAGTTTATTAAATAATTTCATATTATTTAATATTTTATTCACCAACGTCCGCATTTATAGTGGGTCGGAATCTGTCCGGTTGTTTCGCATAATTATAACTAATTACGTATGCGTAATTTAAAACAATTACGGGAGTGTACATTCACATAAATACACAATTAGTTACAAGTAATTACAAGTATTTAGCCTAATACTAAACTAAACACACGTAATTATGGTCTACAAGTAGTTTAATCAATAACCATAAATCGTCGGGTGTCACATAAAACGCGGAACAACATTTAATCAATCACGGGACGTAACGCAAATCGAGGAACGAGTCCCCGAGCCCAAGTTGTAAGCGGGTCAGCTCAGACCCGCGGACCCAACCCGCCGACCCATGACCCAACCCCTTTTAATCCCTTTCTTCCCTATTTCACTTCACTTTTCACACACACCCACACCTCAAACTCTCTCAAATCTCTCCCTCTCTTCCTCATGGATTCGGCAGCAGCAACATCACCATCAAATCGCTCATCATCATCATCAAGAACAAGCACCAAGATCATCTCCATCTCCACCCTCCCCATTTTTGATTTTTGTTGGTAAGAAGCTTTAAAACCCTTTTAAATTACTTGTAAAGCTTTTATTTACATGCTAGAACGTTTACTCAACAAAGATTTGCCCAAAAACCGACTCAAAAATGCGTTTTTAAAACCTAAGATACGAACAGTTCGTCCTGCGAAGTGAACCGAGACTTCGACTCGCCAAGTCTACATGCGAATTGACCTGACCTGCGAAATGACATGACTTGCGAACCGACCTGTCCCGCGAGTCGAGACCTACGAGTTGAGATTCGCGAACCCACTATGTCTTGCGAGCCCAATCTCAGTTCGCATCGCGAACTCAGTTCGCAACACCATTTCAGTTCGCGGCCAACCTTAGTCGATTTTTTCGAATTTAAATTTCAGATGCGTTTTTCACCAAAGCAATGTAGTAGATATAAAAAAATTTTCCAAGCTGACCTGGCAGCTCGACCCAAGCCAGGGGCTGCCGCCCCGTGGACCCCGCTACCAGGGGCGCTGCCTCCGGACCCCCGTCATCCAGGAACTTGAAAATACTTTTTACACTAAGTGTCGAATACTCACATACGACGATACATATAATAATAACACTTTTGGATTATTATTACAAAACCGTCACCAACGGGCCATACTAGTTTTCAAACTACAAATAATAATAACACTTTTGGATTATTATTACAAAACCGTCACCAACGGGCCATACTAGTTTTCAAACTACAAACGAAATACTAAACAAACACTTGGACATTTCCTAGTTGAGTGGACAACTAGCATGGGTGGTCTTTTAAGACACCAACTTATTTACTTGCTTACTTACAACCTTGTGCGTTTCAGACGCCACAAGGTTGAAGGGTTCTGAGAACCGATATACGGACTTACATCCGACATGCCTACGGACTTACATCCGCTATACTTACTTGATTTCACCTACATACTTGCTAGACTCAGGTGAGTCTTACAGCCCCACTTTTACTGTTTTTCTATTGGGGTGAGATACTTTGCTACTGTTTTACGTATGGACACAATGTACTGAACTGATTACACTACTTTTACACACATTGCATGAGTTATTTTTATCCACTAAAAGCCTCCTATCATAAGTTGTTAGTTATGGACTTAAGCGTGATTACTAGTAAATGGATCCATTTGGGACTGACAATCCCTGCCTGGGGTAGTAGCGCTACCACGGATTACACCGTAGAAACGGGAATATTAGTATTTGTTACATATGAGTGTTCGGATAGCACTCACGGGGGTATGTGATACTGTACTTGATTGTCCCGTTCACACTACACTGTTAAGCTTCAACTTGTGAGCTCATGGCATTTGTGATGATTAACTGATTTACTTACTTGGCTTGTTAGCTACACGGGTACATGTTTGTAGTTCATACTGATACTTTTATTACTAAACCTGTAAGATTCACCAACCTTTTTGGTTGACACTTTTTAGCATTGTATCTCAAGTCAGGAACAGCAGTAGGACTGCACACTCTCAGGATCGGTAGCTCGAGTCACATGCATATTACTTTTGGAGATTCTTTTGCATTACTTTTTGTTATATCAGTTATATATTAGAATCTCTAGGAAACTCATTTACAAACTCGAAGCTTGTTTACATTTAATGATAACAATGTAATACTTTTGTAATATATTACAAACGTCGCATATAGATGTCGTTTGCTTTACTTTTGTGCTGTGATATTTGATTAGTAGCACCCCAAAGCTTGCTTCCGCTAAACAGTGAATTTGGGGGTGTTACATTATCGGTGTGTATTAAGTGAATTTTACACAATTTGATTCAATTAAATAGCATTTTATGATGAAAAACATACGTATTACATAGTTAGGGTATTATGTATTGACGCCATGATAAATAAGAAACCTTAGATTTGAAGCTTTAATGGAGGAAACTATAAAAGGGTTGGTGGAGAAGATAACACAGTAGGTCAAGATTAAGACGTATTTTATTATTTTTGTCTCTTCTATATTTACTTTATTTACCCCTACTCTTATATGAAAGTCCATCTTTAAACCTTCTAGTTTATGGTTAATGCACTATTAATCGTTGTAAGTTTATATACGTTACAAGGGCTACATGGTTTAATATAATATTTTTCATCTTTTGAATAGGAAATAAATGTTCATGTTAATTTATCATGCTCGAGTAAAATATTACATAGTACTCGTTTGTTGTTGTTTCTTTTAACATTAATAAATTTATAAAAAAAAAAAAAATTGAAAGCGCACATACTTTTTATCTATAATATAAATACATTAAAAGTTGATGATATATATAGAACATGTTATTGAACCGAAACTTGCATTTTATTGTAGTATTAACGTTACACTAGCATCTTAATACATTTAACTAAAGCTTTCAATGTTAAAAGGCCTATTTTTGTTGACGGCACAGGGCACCCGAAATCAACGGGACGGCCCTGAGTTAGGGATTTCATTTTTGCTCGATCAACAATCCAAGAAACCTTTCAGATATACGTAATCCACGTTTTCAACGTTTGATACATTCATCTTCATTTGGCTCGAAGTTGAAATCATACTACCCACTACAACCACTAAAAGAATTTCAACAATCAGTTTAGCGACAGATTTGATGCTTGTGAGTTGTGACACACTTACTGATATTTAACCTAGAGATTGTTGGTACAAAGCCGGTCGCATATTTTGGCGTTGTTCAACCATAGCTTGCTATAACTAACGACTATTGGGGATTAAGGGTGTGATGATAATCTTGTATATTTCCATGTGAACACTTTCTCAATAAAATATTTAGACCATTTACTGCCTGGGTTCATGAAATAGACATCCGGATAAGACTAAGAAAAACACTTTGAATCTTGGCAGAGAAACAAAGCAAAATCAGAGAGAGTCTTTGTGTTTTCGTATGTGAAAAATGAGAACCAAACATTATGTTATTTCTAGAATTCGGTTGGCAGGAAACCAACAGTCACACCTTTTTGCGAACAGATGCAACGTTTCTCAAACATATATCATTTCTATTCGTTTTGGTGGGAAAAACGGGTATAGGGATCCAAATTTAATATATTCAATATATATTCAATACGGGCCCCCAACTAGGGGCCCCTAGACCCCATCAAGGGGCGGTGCCCTTTGACCCCTGCTATATAGTGGCAGTGTTCAAGCTAATTTAAACAAGGGTGTACTTCACACTTACTATCTCATTTTATAACTTAACTTGCAATACCCTTTGGTCCCGAGCAAATCCCAATTACACTAAAATTACCAACAACGAAAGTATATCTCTTTTTCACAAGTGTCCATTCACCCATTCTCATCGCAATATTCATCATTGTTTTGTAAATTCATTGCTAATTGCTAATCTCGGGTATGTCCTTCTGGTCGATGTCTTTCTCTGGCGACATTTGTAATTTCTTTGTTATTTGGGTCTCAATCGGTCTTTCAACGTTGTGCTTTACTGTTAGTAACATTATGTTGATCTATTTATTTCTATTTTTAGATAAAAATATTATTAACTATAAAAAAAAGTAACAACAATATTTTGAAACTTTCTCATAAGATAAAACGACTTATGTAAATGAAATTAAGATTCATAAGAAAAGTGATTACTGATTAGGTATCAGTGAACAGACCTCAAAACGGTGACTTTGGGTGGGGAGGTGAAAAAATATATATGTTCAATTGCAATTTTCTTTAGATATTTTCTTGACCTTTGGTATATGACCATTGTTGGTGAATGGTTTTTCATTTGACTCAATATAATATGGGTCCATGGAATATAAAAAGAAAGGCATATATATATATATATATATATATATATATATATATATATATATATATATATATATATATATATATATATGTGTGTGTGTGTGTGTATGTATATATATATATATATATTGAGAGATTAATCGATCCTACAAGCGTATTAAAATGTACCTGGAAATAGTTGAATGAACTAGAGATGTGATGGATACAAGACAAGTTAGTAAATATGCAGACGACAAGCAAAGTGACAAAACAGAGAGGGAGGAGGAGAGAAGGAATCGATAATGTAAATCGCCTTGAAACGAATAGGTCAAATATATAGGAACTTGAATTTGAGTGTTATCCTATGGGTCCATTTTCTAAAAATATTGTTTGATCATATATATATATATATATATATATATATATATATATATATAGGAATGGGATCCTGTGAAAACAGGGAGATAAAAAAAACGGTGAAAACAGATCTCAACTCTTGATCTAATCTACCATATATATATATATATATATATATATATATATAAAGGGGTGGAGATAAAAAAAAAAACGGTGAAAACACTTTTTCCTTCACATTTTATTTAAGTTGTGAACTTTTTTTCTTTTTCTGAAGTAAACCAAAAAAATTAAGGTTCACAAAAAAAAAAAAAAAATTTTGTGGAAAAAAATAAAATAAAGTAAAATCCGAAAATCAAAACAAAAAATTTAAGGTTCACAATTGAAAAACTTAAAAACTTTCTGTGAACCCAAAACAAAAAAGTAAGGTTCACAATTGAAAA
The DNA here is from genome assembly GCA_949592205.1 of Helichrysum umbraculigerum. Lineage (NCBI taxonomy): Eukaryota > Viridiplantae > Streptophyta > Magnoliopsida > Asterales > Asteraceae > Helichrysum > Helichrysum umbraculigerum. The sequence continues at coordinate 20,707,636 of CATIUR010000007.1, read as the reverse complement.
AATTAAAAATTTACCGTGAACCAAAAAAAATTAAGGTTCACAGTTGAAAAAAATATATTTACAATTGATAAAGTTAAAAACCTTCCGTGAACCCACAAAAATTAAGGTTCACAGTTGAAAAAAAAGGTTTACAATTGAAAAAGTTGAAAACTTTTTGTGAAACTAAAAAAAAATTAAGGTTCATAGTTGAAATAGTTAAAAACTTTCTGTAAACCCAAAAAAACTTAAGGTTCACAGTTGAAAAAAAAGGTTCACAATTGAAAAAGTTAAAAACTTTCCGTGAAACTAAAAAAAAAAATTAAGGTTCACAGTTGAAAAAGTTAAAAATTTTCTGTGAACCCAAAAATCCTTAAGGTTCACAGTTGAAAAAAAAGGTTCACAATTGAAAAAGTTGAAAACTTTACCTGAACCAAAAAAAATATGGTTCACAGTTGAAAAAAAAAGTTCAAAATTGAAAAAGTTAAAAACTAGCCGTGAATCAAAAAAAAATTAAGGTTCACAATTAAAAATGTTAAAAACTTTTAGTGAACTAAAAAAAAATTATGGTTCACACGTGAAAAAGTTAAAAACCTTCTTTGAACTCAAAAAAGAATTAAGGTTTACAGTTGAAAAAAATGGTTCACAGTTGAAAAATTTTAAAACTTTCCGTAAACCTAAAAAAAATTAAGGTTCATAGTTGAAAATAAAAGGTTCACAACTGAAAAAATTAAAAACTTTTTATGAACTCGAAAAAAATTAAGGTTCACAGTTGAAAATTTTAAAAACTTTTTGTAAACCCAAAAAAAAAAAAATTAAAGTTCACAATAAAAAAAACTTTAAAAATTTCGTGAAAAAATTTATAAAATAATTTATTTGAAAAAAATAAGGTTCACACTTAAAAATGTTAAAAACTTTGTGTGAAGCAAAACAAATAATTAAAGGTTCACGTCGAAAATTTTATTTGAAACAAAAAAAATATAAGGGTTCACAAAAAAATTCATATGTGAAGCAAAAAAGAATAAAGGTTCACAACTTAAAAAAATTGTAAATCAAAAAGTGTTTTCACCGTTTTTTTATCCCCACCCCTTATATATATATATATATATATATATATATATATATATATATATATATATATATGCTAACAATATTACATATGTTTAACGATTTCTTTACACCGAAACATCACTAAAAGTTTAGGATCCACGCTTTAAACATCAACATGTTATTATATACTCAAAATAAGGATCATACTCATATGATCATTACAATTCAAAAAGGGGCTTTATATTTGTATCATGAGCATGATTCAAAACAAGGGATTTAAACACTTACTAACTCAATAGAAAGTAGGGGTGACCAATATTTGGTTGTAAACCGTTTAATCCGAAAACCGAATCGAACCGTAAACTGTTTAAAACCGAACCGATTTTTAAAACGGTCTTCGGTTCGGGTTTTAACCGAAACTGAATATGATAATTGGTCTTCGGTTCGGTGATTGGTTTGACATTGTTTATTCGGTTAAACCGAAAAAACCGATTATAATACTAATATATATTTTTATATTGTTTTATTTAGAGATAATAAATAATAATCTCTTACAAGTAAACAAACTTGATCTACATTTTCTCCAACTATCTAAACAAACAACCGGAGACAGCCATTTACTCTTTTATTTTGTTTAATTAATGTGATGAAATTGTGATGAGTAAGGTATAATTTATCAATATTTTATCTTATATTGTAATTTGGTTTTTTTGGTTTAAATCGAAAACCGAACCGAATTGGAAAACGGTCTTCGGTTTGGTTATTTCACATTTTTAAATGGTTCGGTTCGGTCTTTGGTTAGCGTCTTAAAATTTTTTAAACCGAAAACACCGAACCGATTAAACCAATGAAACCAAAAACCGAACCGATGAACACCCTTAATAGAAAGTTCCACCACTAGCTCTCCTTGCATTCCTTACCCAATTGATCATGCGACCCGCTACTAGCACCTATAACAACATATCAACAAAGGGGGTAAGCTTATGCTTAGTAAGTAAGAGTATATATATATATATATATATATATATATATATATATATATATATATATATATATATATATATATATATATATATATATATATATATATATAAAACTCATAAATAACTTGTAATCAAAATCATAAGTGAACTCAATCACTTAAACTCATACATCATACTCAAATGGTGTACATCACTTAATGGATCAATCATACTCAAATGATTTTCCTATTTCATAATAAAGGATCCTTTCTCAATTTGGTTTCCTATTCAAAGGAAACAACTCATTAAGTGTCATATAAATCTCATATCTCAATTAACACTTGATTCTCACATAACTCTTTTATAGTGACTCACTCAAGGGCCACTAATGTAACATCCTCATTACCGGCCTAGGAGAAATTTGGTAAATTACTTAATTCATTTGATTATTTAATTAAGTTTAGAAATAATTCGTATTATTTGCCAAATTGAAATTAATAGGGTAAATGGTCAAACGAGTTATTGTGATACATAAATTATTACTTGTTTTAAATAAATTTAGTTGACGGTATAATAAAATATATTTTCATGTAAACGGTTTTTAGGTTCCAGACAATAGGTTTAGAGCGGGTATAATTGGTACTGACTTATACCCACCCTTAGTGGTGGATCGGCTCATTTTGTTTTCCCCAAATTTTTATAACTTCACCACACATACACATACATTGGAATTGAGAGAATTCAAAAGAGAAAACTTTGAGTAATCGATTTGAGCTTGGATTCGTGGTTACCACTGATCAACATCATCATCTACATAGTTGCTACTTCGATTGTAAGTTTAAATTTGCTTTGAATATGTGTTTATGTGTTAGGGTTTGATAAAATAGGTAAATGAGTGATTATGCTTAGATTGATGATTTAGGAAGATAGTTGTTGTTAGAACTTGATATATGATGAGGCTTTAAGTTGTTTTCATGTATAAATCGTGTAGTGTATCTTTAATTTAAGGATTGGTGATTTTGGTTCGGGTAAAGTTTTGCAGAAAACTGGGCAGATCTGATGAACACGAGAATACGGCGTATTCCCGGGAATACGGCGTATTCCCCTCTCTTTTATGCAACTCTAAGTCAATCGGGAATCCGACGTATTCATTTGAATACGGCGGATTCAGGCTAATATGGGAACCGGATTCTCGGGAATCCGGCGTATTCATTAGGCGTATTCCTTAGTCGGGGTTCTGTCTCAATTTGGTGCTGAAAAGGGGTGTGGAATACGGCGGATTCACGGGAATCCGGCCGTATTCATTTGAATCCGGCGTATTCTCAGGAATACGGCGGATTCCCACTGTTTGCAGCTCATGTTATTTTAACTTGCTAGAAATTGTGTAATCAACTTGTATACTATCTTTATGATACTAAATGCTTGCTGAACTGATAACAAGTGTCTAAGTAAAGTTAGATATCATATGAAATGAGTATTAACTTGTAATCCTCTTGTGTTCTCAGATAAACCGAAGACTCAATAATATTAGATCTTTGAGTGAAGACGGTGACTGTGAAGGGTGAGTGGATCATTGACTCTCTTTCTGAATTAGTTGTAACAATCCGGTTACAATGGGTAAACATGGTTTTACAGTTATATATTGAATAAGTACATTTTGCCATGATGATTATGGAATGTGCTATCTTGTCAGGGGTCAATATGATATTGGATTTGGATACTATTACTTTGGACGACATGATGACTTTGTACATGTGTTGTTTATTGAAATCATGTCTTATGTAGTAATGGTACTAAACTATCGGTAAGACCACTGTTTGGCCTTCAGTGGTTATAAGTGTTACTTGGGGAACCACCGCGGCATGAGGGTACCTCAAGGACCACCGATCCTCTTTGATGTATTTGTTGTGATGCTTTGTGGTGATCAATTGCTATGATAGTTTAGATTGATAGTTGTGATCTTTTCACTTAGCTTCGTGCTAATCCCTCTCCTCACTCCTTGCAGATTACTTTTGATGTGGGTGGGCAAGAAGTTGGTTTGAAGAATGTTTGACCGCCTACTCTGACTATATGACATGTCGTCATTTATAAACTTATGTTTTGGAATTTAAATAACACCTAACTTAATGTTGTAGCTGATGTGGTTATTGTATCAACTTATCATTCAGGCATAGATTGTGTTTTGGGAACTATGTTATACGCAATCTATAATGCAAGATTTGTATTTAATCGCTTTCGATACATGTTTAAAAAAAAAATGTCTCTTGAATTATGTGGTGTTATAAATTGGTATCAGAGCCTAGGTTTGGGTGAATTGAGCATGAGTTAAGTGTTCAATCCCAAATATATGTGTGTCGGTCAAACATTCCGGGGAGTGGGATTTTGTTAGCATGTGAAGTTGGTTAGTATATAGGTACTAACAACTAACGTGTTATGAGATGTTGTTTTGGTACAGATATGGCAGAAAATGAACCTCCAGCCGACACACCCAATGATGCCTCTCGAACTAATGTATCCCCTACTGAAACCCAAAATGTTAGCCAGGGTCAAACTGGTACTTCCTTTTCTGCAGGGGACTTTGATCATGATGATTATATGATTCATCTAGAGACAGAAAATCTGAGGCTTAATGTAGGTTCCATATACGGACCAAATCGAGTAGTTTTACTTGCGTATTCAAAGCGGAAATCAAACACACAAATATATGCTAGATTAACACAACCAATGACCAAAACACAAGTGTATAACTTTGTATATAAAGAGATGGTAACAATACATACACTTTGACAAACACACAATAATCAAAATAACACACACTAGTATTTTTCTCTCTGAGTTTGGAGGTGTTATGTGTGTGTTTTGTGTTGAGGCTTATTAAACAGAAACTGGCGAGCCTCTATTTATAGCCTGGACCAAACTGTATGCGACACAAGCTTTGTGTCGCATGAAGGCTTATGCGACATAAGCATTGTGTCGCATGAGATGATTCTGCGACACAATCCTTGTGTCGCATATAGTGCTTCTGCGACACAGTGCTTGTGTCGCATGATGACAGAAACTGTAAATAAACTAGAACTTAAACAATTCAATACGTAATTACAATTTCGACACGATTACAGACTGAGACCAACTGACAGACACACATTGATGTACCAACAAACTCCCCCGTGTCTTCAGCTTGGTCTTCGAAAAATTCTTCAATTTTCTTCAGTCTTCAAACCCATCCTGGTGGAAAGTTTCCACCAGCGTGTATGCCGTAGGTGAAGCATATATCAACAATTTTCTGAAATCGTTTCGCTAAAACAGAGTTGAACTCGTTTCCTGGATTGTAGCGAATCCGATTGTCGAATAGCTTCTTCATGTCATCTCTTGACAGATTAATCAAGCTCATTGGGTCAAATATTCTGAAGTTAGCTTTTCGTAGACCTCACAAAGATCCTGTCTGAGGCTCTGAATCTGGTACAAAAACTAAGACGGCTTCGCCAGTGTGAGCATCCAGTTCCCAGTAATGAAAACGTTTCAGTAGATTGAATGGAACTGTTTCCAGAGCTATTTCAGTCAGACATTTAGCAGGCGGATAATGAACTTTTACAATTGGCTGCTTGGTCTTTGGATCGAGCTTCTTCTTGAACGTGTACCTTGTACCCAGTACTGGTTTGACATAATGGTATTTCTTTCGTTTAATTTCCTCACGCATGACCTTTTGAATAACATCTGCAACTCCATCATCGTGAGGATTTATCAACTGAAGCTGAGTAAGACGAACGATGTCATGCTTTGGCAATGTACTCAATATCCTCAGTGATCGACGAAAGTACTGGATACCATCAAGTCTTTTAATCATCAACCTTCCTTTGCTCACCTTCCAGCTTTTTATCAGGCCTGTATAATTACCACCAACCTGATATTTCTTGCATGTAACTGGAGCAGGTTCTGGATTTTTTCCTTTTGGAAACCAGTTGTCCCTTTCTCTAATGGGCATTTCTTTGTCAAAAGATACACATTCAGATGTGTCAAGAGGGAAAATGTCATTGTAATTTGTCGTTTCTCGAACAGGGACAGGTTGTGCTTGTGAAGAACTGGAGGGTGCAGAAGATTCTTGAGCAGGACCAGGTTGAGAAGTAGATCCTGGAACGTAATTGAATGCTGGCCCTGACTCATCGTCTGAAGAATCAGATAATACAACACCCTCTTGAGGATAGGCTGGACAATCAGAATATTCTTCATCAGGATTAAGCTCTTCTCGTTCAACATCAACATCATCGTCATTATCAGCTGAGTTGAAGTCAAAATGTTCTTCAGGCGCACGATCGTCATCGTCAACCGCAGATTGAAAGTAAGTCAGATTACAATACGTGTAATCTACAGCTAACGGTTTTGGTTGCCCTGGTTGCTCAATAATATACTCAAGAATAAGAGTTGTTTCATTAAATTCATAAGCATTTACATTTTCAGGATTTACATTTTCTTCGCCTTCGGCGGAAACCCTAGGAATTGATTCTAAGGCCGGTTGGGCTGTCTCCCCCGAAGCAATAGCTTGGGTTTCCAGCTGCAGAACCTTTGTCTTCAATTCTTCATTCTCTTTCTCTAAGCGAGAGATCCTAGCATCCTGAGCTTCAGAAACTGATGCTTGAGCTTCCATAGTCTGCTGCATCTTTTCAATCTTTGACAGGAGCTCCTGAATGACAGCTGGATGAGGAGTGATTGGAGTTTCAGTCCTTAGGGGCTCAGAAGATGTGGAAGTGGAAGTGCGGGAACGTCTGACCAGAGGATTCAAATCAGCAATGTCAGAAACATCTCGAGGCCTTTTTCCTCTGGTAGAAGATTCAGGGAGTGGAGAAGAAGGCTGATAATTATCGATCTCAAGATCAAGATCTACCAACTCTGGATCAGCTACAACAGGCTGAACTGGCGGTTGTTGAGCTGGAGGTTGTTGAACTGGAGGCTGCTGAACGGGAGGCTGTTGAACGGGTGGCCTCGGGATTTGAGGTTGCTGAGCAGGTGGATCATTAAATTGTTCGCCTGGAGGAGGTACATAATCAGGATCCACAATGTGACCGAACAACGCAACCTCACGTTCCGGTGCTTCGCCTGACTTCGCAAACTTTGTACAAGCAGTATAAATTCTGGTATTCATTGGCGTTTGCGCGTAGGTAAAAGAGTTGATCACTGGAAGATCCGAGTGCAAATGGTTGAGTAACAGCTGAGTGAATCGGGGATACAACGCCCATTTGTCTTTATTATCCAAAGCGTTGTTCACAAAACCACTGAAGATATATCCTGAGAAGTTGAAGGGCTTGTTGTATATCAGGGCAAGAATAGCAGAGGCAGTCGCAAATTTCATCCCTTCGAGACCTGCCTTGCGACTGGATAAGCACACAATGATGATGTGAGCCAGATACCTCCAAACCTTTGTCATATAGGTTTTCTTGTACTGATCAACTGGAATGTCTTGATAACCAATCGATCGCATGCCCTGAGCAATAGCAGCTGAAGAAAATTGGGTGATCATGTCAGAATTATCACCGAATTCGAAGAAATCTCGAATAAGCTGCTCAGAGAAGATGACTTGGCGGCCGCGGACAGTAGAAATGATCCTAGTATCAGCTTCATCATAGTTTACCACCGCATTATCCCAAAACTCGGTAATGTGATTTGTCAGGATCCGAGTATCTGCAGTGATAGCTTTGTAAATACGCGAGCGTTGAAGAAATGAGATCATTGGGCGATACGGGCGGGAAGTCTCGACCGTTGTATTCATGAACGCCACAATGTTGTGACGTGGCTCCCAGAAGTATTTAGAGATATCGATCTCGGGGAGTGCTGGAGCAGCTGGAGCAGCTTGAGCAGGTTGAGCAGGTTGTTCAGCCATTTCTACAAAAATAACAGTAATACAGCCAAAACTCGAAATGCGTTAGCGTTAGTACCAAAAAATAATTCGCGTTTTATTTTTACAAAAGTTCTGCGACACATCAGTTGTGTCGCATGAGGTTCATACGACATAAGGACTGTGTCGTATAAGAATAATACGACATAAGCATTGTGTCGTATGACACGTGTCACGCGGACAGCATTTCCCCTGCATTTAGCAATAATTGAGAAATTAATCTCGAATGCGACATAGTCGCTGTGTCGTATGGTGTGTCGTATAAAGTGGGTACGACATAACGTTTGTGTCGTATAAAGATACGACATAAGAACCGGTTATCAATACGACATAAAAACCAAGTATCTATGCGACATAACGACTATGTCGTATGTTATGTCGCAAAGATGAACAGCAAAGCAAACCCAGATTCGATCGATGAAACATTTTGGGGTTTTCAAAATCCAGACATACCCTAGGGTTCGTACACAACAGGGGATCAAAAATATGTATTTATCTAACCCTAATAACCCCTAAACCCTAAATAATTTAACGAAAAACCGAAACCCTAAAAAACGTAATACGGGTCGATCGAATTCAGGACATAATACGCGATACAAACACGAAAGAATTATACCTAAGGATGCGCAAACTGATGATGAACAAGAATCGAGCAACAAAACGCGAAGAAAAGCCTTCGAAATCACGAATCCGATCGAAAAACGCTTGTGTCGCAAAATCGCCTTTATGTCGTATAGTTTGTGTCGTGAAAGATTTGAAAACGTAAATGATTATGTCGTATGTTGTGAATAGTTATCCCTGACCCGCATACGACATAGTATACGACACAAACAAAACTGACAAATACGACACAGGCGTTGTGTCGTATAACAGTAGTACGACACAGTGGTTGTGTCGCACGGGACACAAAGCAGAATTTGAAGATTTTAAAAAATTTTAATTTCGATGCCGATTCGGATTTTGATTTTAGAATTTTCGCAAAGAAGATGATTTGTGACTAAAAAAAATTTAAAAAGAAAAAAATACAATTTAAAGAATATTAAAGAGATAAAACTAAATATAAACATAAAATAAAAGAAACAAATACAACTAAAAGCGAGAAATTTATAAAATCGTTTTGGTGACGGAGTTGAGATACTGGTTAGGGATCATACCGAAATAACATGCAATTATTAGGAATAGAAAGAGTTATTTCGATTATCAGTATATTTGTCCACTTTAAATTTACGTGGCACATTTAAAACACGTTTTATAAAAAATATTTCAAGACGATTATCGATATTGTTTATCCACTTAAGCATGTTACAACCGAGTTTGTGGAGTTAACCTTTTATTGTTAGAATGTATAAGTCTCTGTGGCACCCACCATTGATATACCCCTATACTCTAGACAATAACATAGTTTCCATATTTAGAAAGAATAAAGAAAGATCATTTTTAAGAATCAGGCTAGAGTTGACAGGTCAGTACAGAAGTACAGCAAAGCAACCTAACATGATTCAAGTATAATCACAACCAATCGCAGTCAAACTGAAGTTGGAGTTTCCCAAACAGCGACCTTGGTTAGTATGATTTAGGATTAAGCAAAACCGATCGCAGTCAAACTGGATTTGGAGTTTCCCAAACAGCGACCTTGTTCAGTATCATTAAGATTTTTCAAGTGCATTGACCTGTAATTGCTTAACCCCAAGTTTATAGTAACTGTTACCAGTTCTGTACTTTCGTACAACAGAGGCAACAACCAGCATAAACTCCCAAATGATTTCAGATAAAAGTTCCAAAGATAGAAATATGTTAAGCTACGTTAAGGAATTAAGACATTGAGTCGTACATCATACGGAGTTTACCACAAGATAATAGACACATATTTAAATGATTTCTTAATAACCCAGAGACAGGTGTGTATCATGCCTACCGGTACATCGCATGATGAAGACAATTTTCATAAAAACAGTTTTAAGTGTGTCAGATAAACCTACTGACACATCAAAGATAAAACTTAAAATTCCATTTTGTGCATGTCACTCGATGTACTATCATATCCCAAGTTGTTTACAGACTCAACTCAACGTCTATTTTAAAAATGTAGCAACCATTGCATTTCCTTGATACTAACGAGTATAAAGAGTGGCGGTTGCCCTTTTTTTTTTTTTTTTTTTTTTTTTTTTTTTTTTTTTTTTTTACTCAAGAAAAGCAGATAAACTGTACAGAAAATAAGTCACAAATCATTTCTTGAGATCAAGGGAAATCATCCCTATCATATCCACAAGTTCGTTGAAACGAGCACGCGAAAAAGCTTTAGTGAATAAGTCGGCCTTTTGCTTAAGGGTATCTATGTGAATGAGGTCAATTAAATGTTTCTCATAGCAATCTCGTATGAAGTGAAACCTGATCTCTATGTGCTTGGTCTTAGAGTGTTGAACGGGATTGCGAATAATAGATATAGCAGCAGTATTATCAATATGAATAGGAGTCAAAGTAAGAAGTAACCCATAGTCACGCAATTGATGTTGAATCCACAAAATCTGTGAACAACAGCTTGCAGCAGCAATGTATTCAGCTTCCGCTGTTGAGGTGGAAACTGTGGTCTGCTTCTTACACTGCCAAGACACCAGTCGAGAACCGAGGTATTGGCATCCTCCTGTAGTTGACTTTTTATCCGAATTGCAGCCGCCATAATCAGAATCAGAATAGGCAGTGAGAGCGAAATTTTTCTCATTTGAGTACCATAGACCAAGTGATGGTCTATATTTGAGGTAACCAAAAATTCGCTTCACAGCCTTCATGTGAGAAACTTTGGGCTTTGATTGATATCTGGAACAGATAGACACAGCAAACACAATATCTGGTCTGGATGCAGTGAGATACATCAATGATCCTATCATAGAACGATAGTCCCGCTCCTTGCAATCTTCTTCGTGTTCAGCGGGTCCGAGTTTGTGATCAGTTTCAATGGGAGTACCATATGGCATACAGTCATGGAGTTCATACCGAGTCAACATGTCATTGACATATTTGGACTGATGAATGTAGAAACCCTTGTCAGACTGCTCAACCTGTACACCTAGAAAGAACTTAAGTTCTCCCATGGCACTCATCTCAAACTCGGACTTCATAATCTTCTCGAAGTCTCTGCACAAAGAATCATTTGTTGAACCAAATATGATGTCGTCCACGTAAACCTGCACAAGTAACAAATCTTTTCCAACCCTTTTTATGAAGAGAGTGCTATCAATTTGGCCTCGTGAGAAGCCATTTCTCGTGAGATGATTTGCCAACCTCGCATACCAAGCTCTTGGAGCTTGATGAAGACCATATAATGCCTTGCCTAACTTGCACACATAATCAGGATGGTTTGGATCTTCAAAACCAGGAGGTTGCAAGACATACACATCCTTCAAAACCTCTCCATACAGAAATGCGCTCTTGACATCGAGTTGATAAACCCGAAAACCTTTAAATGTCGCATAGGCCAGAAAAATGCGAATGGACTCCAATCTTGCAACTGGAGCAAACACATCATCATAGTCCAAACCCTCAATCTGAGTAAAACCTTGAACAACCAGCCGAGCCTTATTCCGAATAACTACGCCTCTGTCATCTTTCTTCACACGATAAACCCAGCGAGTTCCAATTGGATCTACATCCATTGGTAAAGGAACCAACTCCCAGACATCAAGCTTTTTGAATTGATTCAATTCTTCCTGCATAGCCTCAACCCAGTATGGATCTTTCAAAGCTTCAGCAATTTTCTTTGGTTCATGCTGAGACAAGAAGCATTCTTCCAATTCTTCTTCAACACAGGCAAAATTGGCAGATGAAGATTCTTCACGGACTTCATTAGCAGCAGATTGATGCCTAGTTAAGACACCTTGTTGAAGATCACCAATGATGTTTTCAGAGGGGTGAGTAGAATGAATTCTAAGCTGAGGAATCGGATCAGGCACAATGATTGAATCCAAATTTGACAGATCACCTCCAGGATTTTCAATTTCAACTGAGCTATTAGTGGCAGTATCCTCATTGTCAATTGGTGTGACAATATCGGTTTCAGTTTGAGGATTAGATTCAGAAGCCACTTGATCAACATCGGAGGGATTGTCATCATTGACAACATTCTCAGGAGGTACTACTCTAGAATTGGAGATTGAGTCGTCAGAGGTAAGATCCAATCCATGAAGTAGAGACGCCACCTGTTCTTCTTCACTAAATTTGGGAAGATTGAAAGAGTCCACCAACTTATCATACTCAAACAAGGAATCAGGTCCCTTGCCTTTTGGAGAATCAGTATATTTCATAAACCTTACTTCAAAATGTTCTTCTATTCTCCCAGTAGACTTGTTGAAAACTCTTTTATTTGGAGAGTTCACAGAATATCCCAAAAATAACCCATCGACTGATTTTTCATCAAATTTGCCTACCGAGTCCTTAGTAATTAAAATTGAGCAAGGACACCCGAAAGGCTCAAGAAACTTCAAATTTGGTTTGCGATTATTCAGCAATTCGTAACATGTTTTCTTTCGCTTTTTAACAATCGAAACCCTATTTAACACATAGCAGGCAGTGTTAACAGCCTCTGCCCAAAAAGTGGTTGGCAGATGCGCATCAGACAACATAGTTCTTGCTGCCTCAATGATTGTCCTATTCTTTCTTTCAGCTACTCCATTTTGCTGAGGAGTACGAGCAGCACTAAACTGATGAAAGATTCCTTTTCGAAGACAATACATTTCCAAAGTTCTGTTCTTGAATTATGTTCCATTATCACTGCGCAGTTTCTTGATTTTCAGATTACACAGATTTTCCAATCTGTCGAATAAGTAAGTTAAAGTATCAGCTGTTTCATCCTTTCCAGCCAAGAAATATACCCAAGAAAACCTTGAGTAATCATCAGTGACAACCAGACAGTATGATTTTCCTCCAATACTTTTCTTATTCACAGGACCGAACAGATCCATGTGAAGCAACTCCAATGGAGATTCAATAGAGTTCACCTGCTTAGACTTATGGAACTTCTTGTGTTGTTTCCCTTTGAGACAGGAAACGCATTCATCATCTGTTACGAATGACTTTTTAGGCACACCTAACACAAGATCATTATTAACAAGATAATTCATTCTGCGAAAATGAATATGTCCCATTCGTCTGTGCCAAAGCAGTGAATCTTTAGAAGATGCTTTTGATAGCAAACAAGTATGCTCCTTGGTAATCACAGTTTGCATATCCAAAATGTACGAGTTGCGTACACGGGGTGCTCTCAGTAACACCCATTCCTCGGGAATAACAAATCCCGGTTTCAAAATCAAACATTCAACATCTGTAAATGCGGTAGTGAACTTCTTGTCGCAGACTTGAGAAACACTGATCAGATTGTGTTGCAGTTCCTCGACATAGTTCACTTTATCAAAACTTACTTGCCCATTAGAAAGAGTACCCTGACCCGTGATATTACCACCTGTATCTCCCTCAAAAGCAACATGTCCTCCTCGATATGGTTTCACATCAGACAGAAGGGACATGTCACCAGTCATGTGCCGTGAGCAGCCACTATCCACATACCATTTACTTCTTTGTATATGATCTGACTGCTACAGCACAACATAGAGAGAAAGTTAGTTAGAAATGGAGACCCAGGCCTTTACAGACTTGGGTACTCCAGAGACCTCATCAATAATAACTACATCAGTTAAAACTTTGTTTTTCAATAAATCAGGTGCAATTCTTGATGCAGTATTACTTGATGATGAGTCATTTAACGACTCTTTTGGTCTCCAAATTTTCACAGGAACAATAGTGGGTTGCTTGTTAACATTGTCAGGCTGTTTAACCGGAGGTTTACTAGGCCTAGCAGCATTAACTTTTGGGATAGAAGTATGAGAGAGTGAACCCTTCTTTGAAAAAGATTTAACAGATGAATTTTTGTAAACAGAATTTCTGGGAACACCTTTTGAAAACTTCTTTCTCAAAAGCAACGGGCATTGACTAATCAAGTGACCTTGTTTCTTACAGTAGAAACATGATCGTCTTTCCCTAAAGGTTCGGTCGTTACTGCCTAAATATTGAGGTGAGACAGGTAACTTTTGTGAGCACGTTGAGGTGGATGCCCCAGAATGTGAAACAGAAAGTTTAACAGAGTTCTTAAGTGATTTGACATTAATATTCTGTATCTCTTTCCTTTTATGTTCAGCCTTAACCTTAGTATTCATTGGAAAAGTTTCATCATCTGATTCAGTAGTGAGAATGTGATGTTCAGGCTTAATGTTTTTCTTTTCACATTGAGGCACAAACTTACAGGGAACATCCTCAACTTCGACCTTTTCTTCAATAGTTTTTAAGGGAGCAGGCGAAAAACTACCAAAGGGGGTAAACTTGACGGTTCCTGAGGGGGTAAACCTAACAGGTTCAAAAGGCTTCACAGGTTCAGTCTTAATTGTCTTAGGTTTCTTCTTATCATGGTTAACTTCTATGTTGGCTTTATAGAATTCAGGCAACTTAAACGGAGTCAAACTAACAGGTTCACATACAGGCATAGCTACTTTCTTAACAACAGGTTCATTAACTGATATTTCAATGGGCTTTGCATCTACTAAAGCAGTAGGCACAAAATCTTTAATTTCATCCTTAGACGGTCTACACAAATTCACATCTAAAGACGGAGGCGGTTGATTATGATAACCATAACCGGACTTATCTTTAGAACTAGTTCTACCCGTCTGCAGGATATCAGTAAAGACCATGGCTGAAGTGTTGATATTCTTGAGTTTTCGTTGCAAATCAACAGCTTTGGCTTGAGAGTCAGCCAATTCCTTTTTCAAATGAGCAATCATTTTTAAGTAACTGTCAATTTCATCTTGATTACTGAAAATTAGAGCTTTCAGCTCCTTTTTATCTTCAATAAGTTGATTAATGTTACTTTCAAAGTGTTTCTCATTAATTTTTAAAACTTTGTTTGCTTCCATCAAATTCAAGATATCTGACTTCAAGTTGTCATTATGTTCCATAAGCCCATTTACTTTACCAGTTAAACTAATACATGAATCACAGGTAAATTTAGCAAATGGTACCTCATTGTTGATAGCCATGAAACATTGTTCTTGAGTTTCATGAGCAGAAAAATCATAAGCATCTCCATCCTCAATCAACAATGCAGCCTTAGCAGTAGTATGCTCAATCTGTTTTGGAACAACAGATGGTTTAGTGAAACCCGAAGCAGGTTGTCTTCCTTTCTCACATTCACGGGCAAAGTGTCCAAGATTCTGACACTTATAACACTTGATTTTGCTTTTATCGAATCCCGTTGGTGTTCGGTCAGCTGCATCTTCAAGAGATCTCTTTCCAGTTCGTCTTAGATAGTTTTTGGCTCTACGAGTGAGCATAGCCATATTCCATCTAATGTCGATCCTTTCTAACTCATCGGGATCAACCTGATTGAAGTCTTCATCAGTCAGTTCCAATGTACTGACTCTTTTAGAAAGAAAGTCTTCATATGATGACAAGAAAGCAGTAAACATGGCTGCATGTTCATCAGTGGTTGCAGAAGTAGGAACAGATGGTGATGAACATGTACTGCTTGAAGAAGCATTATAAGCTGGTAGGGCTGAAAATGTTCCTACAGTAGGATTACTGTAAGAGGAGAATCTCTGAGAATTTGTCTCAGCTGAGATGAAAGCTGTTCCACCATGACTTGATTCTGATGCACGAGCAGTAGATCTTGTTTCCTTCTTTTCAATATCCAATGCCCCAGCTTCAAGTTTTCCAATAAGATCATCCAGAGACAATTGCTTTGTTTTTGGATCGCTTTCTAATAACAAAACTCGTGTTTCCCAACTTGATGGCAGAGCAGCTAAAGCCTTTTTGTTAATCTCAGAATTTTTGAGATTATATCCGCCAGCTTGCAGTTCATTTACTGTGCGAGTAAATCTGCAAAGCATGTCTCTGACAGTTTCATTCTTCTGGATATAGAAATAATCAAACTGAGTTTTGACTAATTCCAATTTGCTTTCGATGTACTCAGTGTTGCCACAAAATCTCTTTTCAATTGCAGTCCAAAGATCATAAGCAATAGTTTGTGGAAACATATCCAAAACGTCTGTTGGAAGCGACATAGTAATAGCAGAATGAGTCTTCCGTTCAATTTCCCATGCTTTACGTTCTTCGGTAGTGTATGAACGAACGGGCTTGGGAGGAGGAACACCCATGTGTTCTCCAAGAGCAACAGGTGGAACATAGCGTTCAAGAAGGGCCAACTCCATATCAGGATCGGTGAATAAAACAAACGATATGAACCTTTGTTTCCATGCTCGAAATGGCAAACCCGGTGCAAAATAAGGAGGTTTATTTGCACTACCAATCGTAGCATTATGTTGTAAAACTGCATCAACGCTTTGAAGAGACATGATGAAAATCTGCAAAACAAATTAGAAAAATACACACAAAACAAACTGATTTTTGTCTAAGTCAGGAATTATGCGACACAGTGTTATGTCGCAGAGTACCAATACGACACAATATTTGTGTCGCAGAGTACAGATACGACACAGAAGTAGTGTCGCAGAACTTAATCTGACAGAAGACAAAAATGCGACACAACAGTTATGTCGTATGTTATGTCGCAACTTGTGTCGCAGACCAGTCAAGGTCAAAAAGTGTTATGTCGCAAAGATATGTCGCACGTCATGTCGTAGACAATTTAATGTCGTATTGTTGTGTCGTATGAACAGTTATACGACACAAGCCTTGTGTCGCAAAAGTGCACGTGCAGACAGTTTTTAATCCTACAAAAAGTTTCAATTTTCAAAACAAATCATTACACACCAACTACACCATGCTTCATCAGACTGATTTCTCAAACTTTTAAGCAAAATGATTACTAGCTTTTCACCAACCAAATCAACAACAAAAATCTTTGAAGATTAACAACCAAATATGATCAAAATAACCCTTTTTGAACCAAGAACATCAAGAACACCAAGAACATTTAAAAACATAAATTATGAAAATAATGTTTTTGGACCAAAATCTAGCACCAAACTAACTCGAAACCGCAACTCAAGAGTATGCGGCTTTGATACCAATTGTAGGTTCCATATACGGACCAAATCGAGTAGTTTTACTTGCGTATTCAAAGCGGAAATCAAACACACAAATATATGCTAGATTAACACAACCAATGACCAAAACACAAGTGTATAACTTTGTATATAAAGAGATGGTAACAATACATACACTTTGACAAACACACAATAATCAAAATAACACACACTAGTATTTTTCTCTCTGAGTTTGGAGGTGTTATGTGTGTGTTTTGTGTTGAGGCTTATTAAACAGAAACTGGCGAGCCTCTATTTATAGCCTGGACCAAACTGTATGCGACACAAGCTTTGTGTCGCATGAAGGCTTATGCGACATAAGCATTGTGTCGCATGAGATGATTCTGCGACACAATCCTTGTGTCGCATATAGTGCTTCTGCGACACAGTGCTTGTGTCGCATGATGACAGAAACTGTAAATAAACTAGAACTTAAACAATTCAATACGTAATTACAATTTCGACACGATTACAGACTGAGACCAACTGACAGACACACATTGATGTACCAACACTTAAGGCAATTGAACAACAGTTTTTGCAACAACAACAAACCCGGTCTTCTCAACAAATCTTGCAATCTTTGCCACCTACTGTTAGCGCTGTACCACCACCTTTGGTGACCTCGCAGATTCCAGTATTTCAGTCTTATTATCATCATCCACCACACTATGGTACCTATCCGACTTCGGCTCCGTTCTCTTCCGGACCTACTGGTTATCAGACTCCGGTATTTCAAACTCAGGGGCAACCTAAGCTATGATCCTTTAAGACTTTCAAGTCTTGTGGACCATCGGATTATTCGGGTAGTACAAATCCCTCCGTTACCTTGGATTGGCTGAGGGATGTGGAAAGAAAGTTTGAGGTTTGTCGATGTGAAGAGGAAGTCAAAGTTCCTTTTGCGGTGCAACTTCTTAAGGTCCAGCAATGGTTTGGTGGGATTCCATTACATCACATTTTACCCCACAGCAGAGAGCATCGATTTGTTGGTCTGATTTCCACAATGAGGTTTGTAAGAAATATTGTTCGGGATTTGACATGACTCGGATTCGACGTGAGTTTTTGGATTTGCAATTAACGGATAAGATGACGATGGATGATCTCATTTCCCGATTCACTGACAAGCTAAGATTCGTGCAACAATGGGTACCGGATGAACGTATGCAGATTGACCATTTTGTGGGAATGTTGCCGCATACTTATCGGACGACTGTGAGACTGGCGGGTACTCTTTCCCAAGCTTTTGATCTTGCCCGTTCTGTGGATGAAGATGTTAGAGCCCAGGGCTTGGAAGTTAAGGAAAAATCTCCATTTAAACCCAAAGGTGATTCTTCGGGTAGTCCTGGAAAGAAGAAATGGCAGGGATTTCATCAACCTAAGAAGCCCAGTTCGGGTAGTAAATCATTGGATAGAGCCAATTGGTGCCACAATTGTAAATCGAGACACACGGGTCCTTGCACTCCACAAACTGCTAGGTGTATCAAATGTGGACAACTTGGTCATGACATCAAGGATTGTGCGTTTCCTAGGCATGTGTGTTGGAATTTCCAAAAGGAAGGTCATCGTTTGGGTTTGTGTCCGGAGGCTGGAAAACAAAAGATGGGTGTGGTCGGAGGGTCTTCATCTTCTGGTCAGAAAAGAAAGAATCCCCCAACGGCAACCGGCAGGGCATTTCAAATGACAGCTGATGATGCTGTCAGGACTGAAGATGTTATAACTGGTACATTTCTAATCAACTCTGTACCAGCTACTGTTCTGTTTGATTTGGGAGCCAATTGCTCATTTATATCTATACTTTTCTGCGATAAACTGAAATTGACTCCCACTTGTATTACAAATCCTATTGAGGTTGAGATAGCAAATGGCAAGATAGTTCCAGTTACCACATCGGTGACTGGAGCTAGCATATTGATTGAGGATCATAGTTTCCCAATTTCTTTTCTATTGATGCCTATCCCCAGTTTTGATGCGGTTTTAGGCATGGATTGGTTAAGTAAGAATAAGGCAAGTATAGAGTGCCATAAGAAACTAATTAGGATTCCAATCTCGGATGAGTCATATGTTGTGGCTCGAGGGGAACGGGAAAGAGGTAGTATCCCTATGATTTCTATGATGAAAGCTAGTAAATCTCTAGCTAAGGGGTGTGTATCCTACTTGGCCTATATAATTGATGCAAAATTAGAAAAGAAAACCGTTTCCAAAGTCCGGGTGGTTTCTGATTACCCCGACGTTTTTCCTGATGAATTGCTTGGGTTGCCTCCCATTAGAAAGGTGAAATATAAAATTGACCTAATTCCGGGTTCTACTCATGTAGCTAAGGCTCCTTATAGACTAGCTCCCTCCGAAATTTGTGAAATGATGACCCAAATCCAGGAGCTATTAGATAAGGGTTTCGTCAGGCCTAGTTCGTCTCCTTGGGGTACACCTGTGTTGTTTGTTAAAAAGAAGGATGGCACCCTTCGGATGTGTATTGATTATAGAGAGTTGAATAAACGAACCATAAAGAATAAGTACCCTTTGCCCCGAATAGATGAATTATTTGATCAATTACAAGGGTCTTCCTATTTCTCTAAGATTGACTTGAGGTCGGGTTATCATCAAGTGCGGGTTTGCGAGGAGGATATTCCTAAGACGGCTTTTCGCACTAGATATGGTCATTATGAATTTCTTGTTATGCCTTTTGGGTTGACTAATGCTCCGGCGGTCTTTATGGATTTGATGAATAGAGTTTGTCGACCCTACCTTGATAAGTTTGTTATTGTATTTATTGATGACATATTGATTTATTCCAAGACTGAGTCCGATCATGAAGTACACTTGCGTTTAGTACTTGACACCTTGAAACAGGAGAAGTTGTATGCAAAGTTCTCCAAATGTGAGTTTTGGTTGCGTGAGGTCCAGTTTTTGGGGCATATTATTTGTGAGGATGGAGTTAAGGTTGATCCATCTAAGGTTGAGGCAGTTATGAATTGGCAAGCGCCTAAGTCTGCTTCGGAGATTAAGAGTTTTCTTGGTCTGGCGGGTTACTATCGAAAGTTCATCAAGGATTTCTCTAAGCTAGCGGGTCCTTTGACGAAATTGACTCGGAAGGATGTTAAGTTTCAATGGAATGATCAGCAGGAGTCGACTTTCCAGACTTTGAAACAGTTATTGTGTCAGGCTCCAATTTTAGCTCTGCCTGATGGGTCCGATGATTTCATTGTGTATTGTGATGCTTCACATGCGGGTTTGGGCGGTGTTCTAATGCAACGTGGTCAAGTCATAGCATATGCGTCTCGACAGCTTAAGCCTCATGAAAAGAATTATCCTACCCATGACTTGGAGCTCGCGGCTGTAGTTTTTACCTTGAAAATTTGGAGACACTACTTGTACGGTACTAAATGCGTTATTTGTACGGATCACAAGAGTCTTCAGTACATGTTTTCTCAGAAGGAACTGAATATGCGTCAGAGGCGATGGTTGGAGTTGATAAAAGATTATGATTGTGAAATTCGTTACCATCCGGGTAAGGCGAATGTGGTCGCAGATGCGTTGAGTAGAAAAAGGAAACTCGAGAAGGGTTGTTTTATGCGATTAGAAGTTTCCTCGGATTTGATTGACAAATTGAGAATGGCACAAATGGAAGCATTGTTGGATCAAAATTTGAAAGCCGAGATTCTAATGAAAAGAAAAGAACTGTTATGTGACGATTCTCGTGGATTAAAGACATTCCAATCGCGTGTTTGGGTTCCTTTGCTTGGTGGGCTTCGTGATGTAATATTGATGGAAGCTCATAAGTCCAGATTGTCGGTTCATCCCGGGAGCACAAAAATGTATAATGATCTGAAACCTTTGTATTGGTGGCCTACTTTGAAAATGGATGTTGCTCGAATTGTGGAATCGTGTCATATATGCTCTCAAGTGAAAGCCGAACACCAGAAACCGTATGGGTCGTTGAAACAACTTGAGATCCCCGAGTGGAAATGGGAACACATTACGATGGATTTTGTAACAAAATTTCCGCGAACCATTAGAGGAAATGACATGATTTGGGTGATTGTAGACCGATTGACTAAGAGTGCTCACTTCCTTGCTACTAGTGAGACGGCTTCCTTGAGGAAATTATCCCAATTGTACGTCAATGAGATTGTCTCGCGACATGGAATTCCATTATCCATCGTGTCGGATAGAGATCCACGATTTGTGTCCGGGTTTTGGCATGGTTTGCAGAAGGAATTGGGTACCAGAATTAATTTGAGTACAGCTTATCACCCTCAGACGGACGGTCAATCAGAGCGCACCATTCAAACTTTGGAGGATATGTTGCGTGCTTGTGTGTTAGAATATGGTTGGTCTTGGGATTCGCACCTGCCATTGATTGAGTTTGCATATAATAATTCTTATCATTCGAGTATAGGTATGCCTCCGTATGAAATGCTATATGGGCGTCGTTTTCGAACACCCACATGTTGGTTGGAAGCGGGTGAGAAACAATTTGCGGGTCCAGTTATTGTTCAGATTACTGCTGATAAAGTAGCTATAGCTCGTGAGAAGTTGAAAGCTGCTCGGGATAGACAGAAACAGTATGCCGATCCGCGGCGCCGTCCGGTTTCGTTTGTGGTGGGTGAATTGGTATATTTAAAGGTTTCCCCTGGGAAAGGAGTGATTCAGTTTGGTAAACATGGTAAACTTGCTCCTAGGTTTATTGGGCCATTTAGAATTCGCCAAATAGTTAATGATCAAACGGTATCGTTAGATCTTCCTCCTGAATTAGTGGGTATTCAAACGGTATCGTTAGATCTTCCTTCTTAAGGAGGGAAGATTTGTAACATCCTCATTACCGGCCTAGGAGAAATTTGGTAAATTACTTAATTCATTTGATTATTTAATTAAGTTTAGAAATAATTCGTATTATTTGCCAAATTGAAATTAATAGGGTAAATGGTCAAACGAGTTATTGTGATACATAAATTATTACTTGTTTTAAATAAATTTAGTTGACGGTATAATAAAATATATTTTCATGTAAACGGTTTTTAGGTTCCAGACAATAGGTTTAGAGTGGGTATAATTGGTACTGACTTATACCCACCCTTAGTGGTGGATCGGCTCATTTTGTTTTCCCCAAATTTTTATAACTTCACCACACACACACATACATTGGAATTGAGAGAATTCAAAAGAGAAAACTTTGAGTAATCGATTTGAGCTTGGATTCGTGGTTACCACTTATCAACATCATCATCTACATAGTTGCTACTTCGATTGTAAGTTTAAATTTGCTTTGAATATGTGTTTATGTGTTAGGGTTTGATAAAATAGGTAAATGAGTGATTATGCTTAGATTGATGATTTAGGAAGATAGTTGTGGTTAGAACTTGATATATGATGATGCTTTAAGTTGTTTTCATGTATAAATCGTGTAGTGTATCTTTAATTTGAGGATTGGTGATTTTGGTTCGGGTAAAGTTTTGCAGAAAACTGGGCAGATCTGATGAACACGGGAATACGGCGTATTCCCGGGAATACGGCGTATTCCCGGGAATACGGCGTATTCCCCTCTCTTTTATGCAACTCTGAGTCAATCGGGAATCCGGCGTATTCATTTGAATACGGCGGATTCAGGCTAATATGGGAACCGGATTCTCGGGAATCCGGCGTATTCATTAGGCGTATTCCTTAGTCTGGGTTCTGTCTCAATTTGGTGCTGAAAAGGGGTGTGGAATACGGCGGATTCACGGGAATCCGGCCGTATTCATTTGAATCCGGCGTATTCTCAGGAATACGGCGGATTCCCACTGTTTGCAGCTCATGTTATTTTAACTTGCTAGAAATTGTGTAATCAACTTGTATACTATCTTTATGATACTAAATGCTTGCTGAACTGATAACAAGTGTCTAAGTAAAGTTAGATATCATATGAAATGAGTATTAACTTGTAATCCTCTTGTGTTCTCAGATAAACCGAAGACTCAATAATATTAGATCTTTGAGTGAAGACGGTGACTGTGAAGGGTGAGTGGATCATTGACTCTCTTTCTGAATTAGTTGTAACAATCCGGTTACAACGGGTAAACATGGTTTTACAGTTATATATTGAATAAGTACATTTTGCCATGATGATTATGGAATGTGCTATCTTGTCAGGGGTCAATATGATATTGGGTTTGGATACTATTACTTTGGACGACATGATGACTTTGTACATGTGTTGTTTATTGAAATCATGTCGTATGTAGTAATGGTACTAAACTATCGGTAAGACCACTGTTTGGCCTTCAGTGGTTATAAGTGTTACTTGGGGAACCACCGCGGCATGAGGGTACCTCAAGGACCACCGATCCTCTTTGATGTATTTGTTGTGATGCTTTGTGGTGATCAATTGCTATGATAGTTTAGATTGATAGTTGTGATCTTTTCACTTAGCTTCGTGCTAATCCCTCTCCTCACTCCTTGCAGATTACTTTTGATGTGGGTGGGCAAGAAGTTGGTTTGAAGAATGTTTGACCGCCTACTCTGACTATATGACATGTCGTCATTTATAAACTTATGTTTTGGAATTTAAATAACACCTAACTTAATGTTGTAGCTGATGTGGTTATTGTATCAACTTATCATGCAGGCATAGATTGTGTTTTGGGAACTATGTTATACGCAATCTATAATGCATGATTTGTATTTAATCGCTTCCGATATATGTTTTAAAAAAAAAAAAAATGTCTCTTGAATTATGTGGTGTTATAACTAACCTCATTCTTAAGGATAACTCTTCCACCTCTCATTACTTACCTTAGATCAAAATAGTTGTGTGTGTGCTTTAGGCTTAACTCACGACTCCAATTATTAGCTCTTTAATTCACCTATTTCAAGCATCATACAAACACAATTATACACATACTCATAACTACTCAATTAGCTTTATCTCAATATCTCACATACTTTTATATATATATATATATATATATATATATATATATATATATATATATATATATATATATATATATATATATATATATAATTAGTGGTGTTTAATCAACAATATCAAAGCATCATCATCAACATCCTCACTAACATCCTCATACTTCAAGATTTCTTCAAATCTACAAAATTAACTACAACTCATGTAATACAAATTGAAACCCATATCTTGGACTCAATTAATCATCGTTTAACCTCCTAATACTTTAAATCAACATTTATTCATAAAACCCCATGGTTCATCTCAAAATCAACTAAAACATCAAATATGAAAATGGATATGAATTACTCTTACCTTAAAGCTTATGATTAGGCAGAATTTAGGTCTTAATAACAAGAATTTAGCTCCAATTTGCTCCTATCTCTTTCTCTGGCTCACTCTCTCTCGCGCATATCTCTCACTCTCTCTCTGTTTCTGTTTTGTTAGACCGACCCAGGAACAACTCAAATGTTCCATATTTATTAATTAAAAGATTTAATATAATTAAATTACATCTTCCACCCTCAACTCTTATTTAGTACATTTTGACCACAACTTAAATTTGTAAGTTTAGTTATTCTCAATTTAGTCACAAAACTTAATTTTCCTAGCAATAATAATAAAACATAAATATATATATATATATATATATATATATAGTGGGAGGATCCAGAGGGGAGCTTTTGATCTTGGGGAAGGGGGAAGTGCATTTACTATCGTCGATCTGTATCTTTTTAAACTTCATGCTCTGTTATGTGTTTCCAGTTCTGATTTAATCTATTTACAGTGACGAGGGTAGTTTGGTCTTTCAACATTCTATTTTAATTTATTACATATTACTTTAATTACTTTAATTATTATGCAAATACATGTACGAAGTAATTTGCATATGTTCTTCGCTCAATTTCCGTAAACATTCAGTCACGATTAACTGATATAATCGCCTAAACTCAAGATCATTCTGAAAATTAGTGTAGTCAATTCCTAATTGTGTGTTTATGATTGAATTACTTTTCAATTATTATTTCAATTGTTCTTGATTGTGATTTTTCATAGATTTCACTTCTTTTCTTTTTTATTCCGTTTCCTTCGATTTTCGTTATACATACGATTTTGATTCCTTTTTATCAATTTATATCATTCGTCATTAGGTTTAATTAGCATATATATTCGTTTTTAGGTTATAACTTTTGTAATCGTGTTTGTTTGCAGCGATTTTGATGAATTATGGTTCCAATGTTTAGTTTGAATCAAATTCAAGTGTTATTGACTCTACAGGTCAGTTAATTTTAAGGTAATTTAGGTTATTTTGTAAGTTATGTGTTCATGATGCTAATTTGAAATAATGATAATATCACTCATAATGAATGTTACTTTCTTTTAATTCTTTTGTATATATTTAATTAATACGTGTATCTTTGTAATCGTGTTTCTACAGCTTCTATGGTGTATTATAGTTCCGAATTTCCGAGTAAATTGAATTCAGGTGCTTGATGTGCCCCCAGCGGTCGGTTCAGGAATCGCTTCCGGTCGTTGCAGACCTTTCCGCTAGGCGCGGCACCAGTGGTGGTTTTAAATTTATAAAAGTCGGGGGAGCCTAAATCTCCGTCCTTTTTACTAATACTGGGTATGAATACCTGGTATGAGTATACGGTAAGGATGATCCAGGGTCGTTCCTCACGACGGTAGAATTGAAACAGAGCTAGTTCTGATAACTTAGTAATTAAGCTAGGGTTTTAAAAGATTGAAAGGTAATTGTTTTTGGGTTTTTATTATTTAAACTACTAAAACTAAGAAAGCATAAAAGTAAAGGGAGGCTAGCAGATATGTAACACTTAAGGATAACAAAGACGTGGTTCACCATGATTTAGGATGTTGGAATGATGATTATTGGGGACACATTTAGCTAACAGACAAATAAACTTAGGTGTAAACACTAGGACCCTACTTATTTAGTTCCGGTTCTAAATTAGTATGTCACTGAGTACCTAGGTTATCGTGATTCTGATCAGAACAGGTTGCTCAACCCCCCAACACTGCCCTTGTGACGGTACAGTGACCCTTGCTCAACTACCCTGTTACGGAATAGTGAGTCTCTGGAAATAATTCCGGGGTGCATGCATGAGGTAACAAACTGCCATTAAGGATACTCTGACCGTTCTTAACACCTATGTCTAAATGTTATTACCTAATTATGTACTGGTTGTTTACTTTGTTATTCTAAACTGTCGGGTAAGTGGAATTAAGCGGTTTAAGCATCTTAGACTACTGACGAGTCTTTGCTTTCTTTTCAGAATTCCTTATTCAAACATTTTAAGCTCAAGTACTTCCGTCATGAATTAGACCCTCCTTTACAATCAGACGTTCATCCCTAGGTATACTTACGGTGTACAGTGCATTAAGTATTTCCACAGCTTGTATAAATCTAAGTATACTTACGGTGTACAATACTTATTAAGGTTTAGCATTTCCACAGCTTTATGTATCCTAGACCATGTTCTAGAAGGGTAGCTTCTAGGTAATTCACGATGAGATGATCCTACGACATTTCCTTAGCTTCCACGTATTTGTACTCCACACGAGGTGTTTCCAACGCTATACGAAGTACAATGCCGTTTTACGGAGTCTCATAGCTTCATACTATAACACAGATAACTATATCTACGTAGTATTCGGGTTTGCAAAGTCCTATCCTAAGGGCAATAGTCACGTGAAAGACTGGAAAGGGTGAACAATAAAGTCTATATTCAGGATAAGTTTAGACTGATAACAATGTATAACAACTCCTATTTATATAATAATCGGGAACATTATTCCACAACGGATTGTGCCCACGACTTTCATAGCTTCCACGTTCCGTACTCCACACATTCGTGATGTTTCCGGCGCTATACAAATGAAAGCCGTATAACGTTACCTCCGTTGTTTCATAACGATATTATCCCAATTAGATATATCACCACAAACTACCCATTAATCATGGCAAACATACAAGCACACTACTCACAATGCATAGCAATAAACATTTCTAATATTAATAAATCACATACATCAAACAAGAACAATATGACAAATTAATAATAGAAAGGATAGATTATACCGATAGGAATTGTGAGCAGAATAACACTTGTATTTCTTCATTAATATCCAAGCATTACATAAGCTAGCCTCTACTAATTAACTACATAATTAATCTAAAAGAAAAGTAAAGGTTTCCCTCCCTAGTTCTCCTCTAACTCCTAAGAGTAGTGCTAGAGAGAGAAACTAGAGGGAAGAACCTATAACCTACTAATTCTCCTCTAACTCCTAAGAGTAGTGCTAGAGAGAGAATGCTAAACTAGAGAGAGAAAGAAGAAATGAGAGAATGAGGTGTGTGAAATGAGGTATGAGAGGCCTCTATTTATAGGCAAGGGCTTGGAAGAGGGTTACAAGCACTTATGCACAAGATACAAGCCACAAAAGCACAAGAAAATCACACGGGCACCCCCAGGGCCATACACGGCCTTGCCAGAGCTGTACACGGCCTCTAGCAGGCCGTACACTGCCATATCAGGGCCGTACACGGCCATCCCTAAGCAATACACGGCCGTGTGGTAGGCCGTGTGATGTTTTCGGCTTTTCTCGTTACTTAAATCGTGCGTATCTTCTTCGTTTCTTGTCCGTTTGCTCCGATTCTTTCGCTCACGGTCTCGTAATTCCGTTACGCTTCTAATGATACCAATTTTGTAGAAATTGGAGCTGTGTAACCCAGGCATGTCCGGAATACGTTTCGTGGTCTTCGGATGCATTGTTCGGCTTGTAACTTTCTCGTCCTTGATCCAAATTGAGCATTCTTTATATCCACGGTCTCGTAATCTCCATAGCTACAAAATGAGATAAGAATGAGGTCTTGGTATGGAGTTTATAGTAGATTTGAAGTATTGCTCAATTCGGTGCCTATTTCGGTTAGTTTTCCGACCTTTTTGCATGATTTTTGAAAGACCGGCAAGTTTATACCTTTCTAACAAAAGTTGATTAATAATGATGATTTTAAGATATATTTGTTAGAAAAGAGTTAAATACGGGGTAAATAATGTAGATAAAAACGTGACTTTTTGCGCTACATCAAATATCCCACACTTAAGCTTTTGCTTGTCCTCAAGCAAACCTCATTTGGAAAAAGATTTTTAAAAGATAAAATGTTTTGGATGCTTAGAGTATCTCCTGCAAAAAGTCACTTTCTTCAAATTAGATAAATATTTTCAGAAAATAAGCATCAACAAAAATAAACTATACTTAAACATAAAATTGATCAACCCTTTTTTGGCATACTTTGCAACTCTCGAAATGTAGATGTACATGACTGGGCGATTCTCACAAGTAGGTCACTCAATTCACTCAAAGTGTATCGGGTTACCTATAATCTAATAGAAACGAAATCGCTCAATGCCAGTCATGTAGTGCTTATCGTCATAGGCTTGGTCGAGAATCGAATCTCCACCACTCCTTTGAGAACGGTGCTAATTATCCCAAGGCATTTTGATCGGGTTGTGTGAATGAGGGTAAGGTGTGTATGGGCAGTGATAGGTTGGTTAATGGGTTGAGGGTTTGGAACTTCAGACTCGGAATTTCAAGGATCAAAGAAAGTTTCACTTAAGATAACTACTAGAGTAGACTCATCTCCTAGAGGAATAATCTCTGCTGAATATGATGTTTTTTTAGAGATCTGACAGATTTTTTTCTTTGGAGAATAGTCTTCTTATTTGAGGTTTTCTAGGAGTTCTCTAAGGTCTGCTTTTTCTTTTTTTCTTTTTCTTTTTCTTCTTTTTATGACCTTAGAGATCCTTCATGTAGTGAGACATCTTTGACCTCTCTTTTTGACAAGTACCAATTTTTCGTACTGTCATTTGCGGAAAATATTTTCATGATGGGTACTAACTTCGCTTTTGTACCATTTCTTCTTTTTGGATTTTTCTTTAAGCTCTTGAAAGGTACGGAGAGATGTTTGAAGATGAGACACCAATAGATATCTTTAGCAATCCTTTACTTATAACATATGAAGTTCACGAGCTGGAATGGTGTTTGTGGGAAAGTGTTTGTGTGTGGGGAAGTTTTAGGGTTTTAAGGTTTTAGAAATGAAATGGCTAAGGCGCAAAAGGTTTTCTAATCGGATCATCAACAATCTTAAAAAGAAAGTTGGAAGGGTTGGCTTGAAAAGATATGAAAGAAAGGGGTTAATCCTAATAAATGCCATGATCCTCTAATTGCACCTATACCGCGTACGGCACTCATTGGTATGGTCTCGAAACGCATTACAGGAGCAAGTTCTAATTCAAAGACACATGCATCGGCGCACACTCAGAAACGAAAGTGAAGCATTAAAAGTGAATGCTTATTAAAGGCTCAAGTACCTCACAATCAAAGGGTCATATGCACCAAGTCATGCGATGCCTAGAGGACTTCTCAATTTCAGTTTAAGATATGTTCTTATCTTTGCCTTATCTTACTTTCCAAAGCAACTTATTTATTTTGACAGAAGGTTCATTTCTTTAGAAGAATCTTCTAAGTCTAAAATCTTTTGAAAAATATTCAAAATCAACCGAATGGATGTCGAACATCGTCGAGGTTGGGTTTCCGAATGTTTTTGTGGTTTAAAAATCTCAACCTTTAGGTTGGTTTTGTGAAAAATTTTGAAAAAGTTTGAATGAAAACGGAGGTATTACTTTGGATAGGCAAATATAAACTTGCGGTATTTATATACCGTGTATCCCACACTTAAAACAACATTGTCCTCAATGTTCATTGCTAAGACGTAGGATTTTCTTCGGGAAAAATCCCACACTTAGGTTTTGAAATAGTGGAACAATTTAAGTGTTTTTGAAAAATGGTGGGATGGGATCCCACACTTAGAAATTTAGGCACTTAGGATATATGGTAATGATACGAGGAATTTCAAAATCAGATAAAAGGTATAGAAAGAAACTCCCCTACGATTGAGGCAAGAGATGGTTTTAAGAAAGAAGCCGCAGTCTGCCGACAGTTAAACTTTATTTAGCTGGCTCCTTGCAGAATGTGGTTTCTTCATGAACGTTCGTCATCTCTTTGCTCATTATTTCATTCGCAACCTCACAAATTGCCGGCACATACGTGAGCTGAGGATCTGAAAAGTAGACTGAGTTGACAGTTGTGTCTGCTGAATCCAAGTCAGTCTTCATGTTGTGCACTCGAGCTCACACTGTCATACTCTTCATCCAATCCTTCCACTAAAATAACTAAAACAAAAGGGATAGATTGTAGAAAGTGAATCGAAGTGATGTCTTCTTCCGGATACATGTAGAATCAACCAAGATACACCATATGCTGGGTGGAGATAATGGACGAGGATCCTAATCATCAAGAGCTGCTGATGTAGTTTGATTGCTCAAGATGATCCTAAAGTGCTGAATCTGACGACCATAAATCTTTATCACCGATATCTTCTCCGATGAACTGATGAAATGAAGTTGATGTTGTTCTTATCGGAAGAGATCTCTAGCTTACATCCCGTATATTCTGTATTCATTCCCTGGTTACATGGTGAACAAATGGTCCCGGATGGTGATGTGGGTGGATATGGTGATGCTGGATGGTAGTGATGATTTTAGGTTCCATGTAACACCATGATAGTAACCAAGGAAAATGTAAGGTATGGCTCAGGGATGTGGAACATATGGTGAATTTTGATGTGATCTTCTCGATGACCTAGTCATAGACAACTAGAATGTAATCATCTATGTGCCTGAAATTTCCATCTTTTCTCCTAAAAAGAAATGCTCAAATGTTTCCTCATTTTGTGAACTTGTAAGCTCCCCTTGTCTTCTTTCCATTATACTCAAAAGTTCTTCATCCATAGGCGTCAGTCCCTGTTTAATAGAGCAAACAAGCATGATCTAACAAACAAGTGATCATTCTCCAAATCACAGATTCACTGGTTTGTAAAGGCCCTATCAAAGTGAGGACTTTGAAGAAACAAACCAGTGCATGACTTCGAGTTTGATCTCACACATAAGAGTGTTAGTTGCCTATAATTTTACTACAAATAACAGATATGGGAATATTAATATGAGCAATTAAATCAGGCAACCAAGTATAAAGATGTTCACATCACATATTTTTAAACGAGTTCGAGCATAATACAAATATTGACATACAAATCATGTTACCAGATAAAGTATTTAAAGATCTTTTATGTATGTTCACAGAAATATATGTAAGTACCTCAAATGCTCGAAATATGTGGGTGAGTAGTGTAAGATTACTAAGGTTGATAATCCCATGTTTGTGAGTGAAAGGATATGTAAGAATTTTTAGATAATGGAAAAATAGATGTTGCAATAAAGTTCAAACCAGTGGGAGAAGGAAGTTTTGAAGGTTTTGACAAAAGTTTGAAGTTCATTTTGAAAAATCATCCTTATTGTTCATATGAAGAAAACTTTGAACATGCAATTTAGGGTTTCATTTTCTACTTATTCAAGTTAGCATACTACTTATCCTAAATTAACTACTATTATGATTACTACTATTAAAACTACGTTAGACACGGGTTGCCTCCCGAGAAGCGCTTGTTTTTGTTCGAGTCACTAGCTTGACTCTAGCACTATTTATCATTAAATCCTAGCGGCTTCCTTGCATCCATCAGTAGACACAAGGGATAATATTGGTACATACCTAAGAATTTAAAGCATGTTAAGGCCAGGGTATGTCCAATATGAGGAGATGGTTCAAAGTGAGGGAATTGATTTACCGGAGGTATAGCAAATCTCTCAACTTCAATTACCTCCTTTAGTTGGATGGGCAGAATGGGTTGGTCAATGGGGTCCTTACTTCTCCTAGACATATACGTCATAATGTGGTGGAGAGTTGGTTTGTAGGGAGACCATGACGCATAACCCACCTTACTTCCTATGGTCTTTGATTCAATGATAATGTTGGACATTGGGCATGGAGGTGGGACAGATTCCGTTAACGTCTTCAATCTTGTAACAACATTTTCATTGACTACTTGGGTAGAAGGTTCAAATTGATCAAGGGGTGATCCATCCGAAAGGCCATGTGGGATATAATCAACCTCAACTAGTTGTGGGATAGTATCAACCACGTTGGTTTGATTCGGGATGAGATCACGGCTTAGAGTTGGTGCACGATCCTCCAGTCTCTCTGAAGCTGAGCCTTCTGTGTAGTTATCCTCCTCTGGGTTCTCCAATTCTAACTCCTCGTCTACCTCGTCGTACTCGTCACTCCGGCCGGAAGTTTCAAGTTGCAGTGTTTCGGAAAGTTCTTCCAGGACGAACTCTTCGTTGGTCTCAGACGATGATAGGTTAAGAATAGGTGGAAGTGAGGATTCAGAAGGTTGTGTAGGTGAAGGATTGATGTGACCAAACTCAAGAGAGTGCAAGTCTGTGTTGAGTGTATTAGATGTGGTGTGTGGGTTAACCTCAAATGATAAGGATTGAGATTGATGTTGAGTGGGGCTATAGGGGTTTGATTGAGAATCTAAGTGTCCTATGCCTAACATCGTATGTCCCTCACATTCTCCGTCAAAGTGGGGAACACCGCATATCCTACATCCAATTTGAAATATTTGAGCAAGACTTTGCATTTGATCTTTTAGTGTTTCTACCCATGTGTTTAGTAAAGACGACATCTGAAGAAGGTTTAAGAATTAAAGTTGTAGTATGAAGGGAAGTTATTCTAAGCTACGATAATTTAATCTAACTACACTAATCTATGGGCAGAAAGTAAAAAGATCACTTAAAAACTAAATTATCTAAACAGGCTCCGAATCGTACTACCGTCCCCGGCAGCGGTGGCAAAAACCTGATGTGCCCCCAGCGGTCGGTTCAGGAATCGCTTCCTGTCGTTGCAGACCTTTTCGCTAGGCGCGGCACCAGTGGTGGTTTTAAATTTATAAAAGTCGGGGGAGCCTAAATCTCCGTCCTTTTTACTAATACTGGGTATGAATACCTGGTATGAGTATACAGTAAGGATGATCCAGGGTCGTTCCTCACGACGGTAGAATTGAAACAGAGCTAGTTCTGATAACTTAGTAATTAAGCTAGGGTTTTAAAAGATTGAAAGGTAATTGTTTTTGGGTTTTTATTATTTAAACTACTAAAACTAAGAAAGCATAAAAGTAAAGGGAGGCTAGCAGATATGTAACACTTAAGGATAACAAAGACGTGGTTCACCATGATTTAGGATGTTGGAATGATGATTATTGGGGACACATTTAGCTAACAGACAAATAAACTTAGGTGTAAACACTAGGACCATACTTATTTAGTTCCGGTTCTAAATTAGTATGTCACTGAGTACCTAGGTTATCGTGATTCTGATCAGAACAGGTTGCTCAACCCCCCAACACTGCCCTTGTGACGGTACAGTGACCCTTGCTCAACTACCCTGTTACGGAATAGTGAGTCTCTGGAAATAATTCCGGGGTGCATGCATGAGGTAACAAACTGCCATTAAGGATACTCTGACCGTTCTTAACACCTATGTCTAAATGTTATTACCTAATTATGTACTGGTAGTTTACTTTGTTATTCTAAACTGTCGGGTAAGTGGAATTAAGCGGTTTAAGCATCTTAGACTACTGACGAGTCTTTGCTTTCTTTTCAGAATTCCTTATTCAAACATTTTAAGCTCAAGTACTTCAGTCATGAATTAAACCCTCCTTTACAATCAGACGTTCATCCCTAGGTATACTTACGGTGTACAGTGCATTAAGTATTTCCACAGCTTGTATAAATCTAAGTATACTTACGGTGTACAATACTTATTAAGGTTTAGCATTTCCACAGCTTTATGTATCCTAGACCATGTTCTAGAAGGGTAGCTTCTAGGTAATTCACGATGAGATGATCCTACGACATTTCCTTAGCTTCCACGTATTTGTACTCCACACGAGGTGTTTCCAACGCTATACGAAGTACAGTGCCGTTTTACGGAGTCTCATAGCTTCATACTATAACACAGATAACTATATCTACGTAGTATTCGGGTTTGCAAAGTCCTATCCTAAGGGCAATAGTCACGTGAAAGACTGGAAAGGGTGAACAATAAAGTCTATATTCAGGATAAGTTTAGACTGATAACAATGTATAACAACTCCAATTTATATAATAATCGGGAACATTATTCCACAACGGATTGTACCCACGACTTTCATAGCTTCCACGTTCCGTACTCCACACATTCGTGATGTTTCCGGCGCTATACAAATGAAAGCCGTATAACGTTACCTCCGTTGTTTCATAACGATATTATCCCAATTAGATATATCACCACAAACTACCCATTAATCATGGCAAACATACAAGCACACTACTCACAATGCATAGCAATAAACATTTCTAATATTAATAAATCACATACATCAAACAAGAACAATATGACAAATTAATAATAGAAAGGATAGATTATACCGATAGGAATTGCGAGCAGAATAACACTTGTATTTCTTCATTAATATCCAAGCATTACATAAGCTAGCCTCTACTAATTAACTACATAATTAATCTAAAAGAAAAGTAAAGGTTTCCCTCCCTAGTTCTCCTCTAACTCCTAAGAGTAGTGCTAGAGAGAGAAACTAGAGGGAAGAACCTATAACCTACTAATTCTCCTCTAACTCCTAAGAGTAGTGCTAGAGAGAGAATGCTAAACTAGAGAGAGAAAGAAGAAATGAGAGAATGAGGTGTGTGAAATGAGGTATGAGAGGCCTCTATTTATAGGCAAGGGCTTGGAAGAGGGTTACAAGCACTTATGCACAAGATACAAGCCACAAAAGCACAAGAAAATCACACGGGCACCCCCAGGGCCGTACACGGCCTTGCCAGAGCCGTACACGGCCTCTAGCAGGCCGTACACTGCCATATCAGGGCCGTACACGGCCATCCCTAAGCAATACACGGCCGTGTGGTAGGCCGTGTGATGTTTTCGGCTTTTCTCGTTGCTTAAATCGTGCGTATCTTCTTCGTTTCTTGTCCGTTTGCTCCGATTCTTTCGCTCACGGTCTCGTAATTCCGTTACGCTTCTAATGATACCAATTTTGTAGAAATTGGAGCTGTGTAACCCAGGCATGTCCGGAATATGTTTCGTGGTCTTCGGATGCATTGTTCGGCTTGTAACTTTCTCGTCCTTGATCCAAATTGAGCTTTCTTTATATCCACGGTCTCGTAATCTCCATAGCTACAAAATGAGATAAGAATGAGGTCTTGGTATGGAGTTTATAGTAGATTTGAAGTATTGCTCAATTCGGTGCCTATTTCGGTTAGTTTTCTGACCTTTTTGCATGATTTTTGAAAGACCGGCAAGTTTATACCTTTCTAACAAAAGTTGATTAATAATGATGATTTTAAGATATATTTGTTAGAAAAGAGTTAAATACGGGGTAAATAATGTAGATAAAAACGTGACTTTTTGCGCTACATCAGTGCTCCTAATTCTGATGTTAATTTATCTTAAAGATAATATTACCCATGATGAATGTTACTTACCATTAGACATGAATGTTGTGTTTGTATTTTGTTATTCTCGTTGAGGAGTAACAACTAGTTATATATTGCGTTTTGCTTAAGGTATGCGAATATAGAATATCAGACTTTGAATATAACATTCAGTCCTTCGTTAAAAGCTCCCAATTCAAATGTAAATATCAAGGTATTGATATTTTGATACACCCATATGTACTTTTGAGGGTATGATTGTTGGTAGTTCTTTAGCTTTTGACATTGAGAATTGTACTACTCACTAGAATGCATATAGTTTAAGTGTTAGTGGGCAGGCTGTTGTGTATATGGTGGATACAAAGATGTATAGACTATAGAGGGTGATATTGCTTATATTTATGTTTATGCTATTGGGGTTCCTGTTAATATTCATTAAGGAGAATAGGGATGAGCAAAAAAACCGAAATACCGAAACTGTACCGAACCGGACCGGTACCGAACCGGTACCGACCGTTACAAATGGTACGGTATTCAGTTTTTGATTTGGGGCAAAAAAAACTCGGTACCAACCGATCGGTACCGGTTCGGTACCGGTTGGTACCATGCACACCAAAATACCTAAACCGAACCGGAACCGCACCGGACCGGTACCAACCGATACAAATGGTACGGTATTCGGTTTTTGATTTGGGGCAAAAAAAAAAACGGTACCAACCGGTCGGTACCGGTATGGTACCAAGCTCACCCCTAAAGGAGAGTTTTGTCACATTCATCTTATCACTCAGCTTCAATGGATGTATTCAATAGTGAATATTAATGAATACATTAATTTACATGACTACTTTGATTCATCTTAACTTTCAATTATGCCAACTTCTAGATATTTTAGAGAAATAGACTTGGACTTAGAAGATCCAGAAAACACACTAAGGCTGTAGATGTTGCCTTGATCAATGAGAAGAATATATGGTAGTCAAATAGTGATGTGAATGTTGTTGAACCTTTTGGATGAAATCCATGTTTTCACTTTCAGTCAAATGCAACTTTTTTATGTGATGTATGGATTTAGTTGATAAACAAATCGCCACAATCATCTCTAACATATATAATATATTCATTAGATAAAGTTGATGATAATGATGATGAATTGATTGTAGGAGATTAAGAATGCCTATGACAGTCTTATTGTTTAACTTGCAGATGAGAAGCATTATTGTGGTATGTTCTAGGTGTTTCATTTTCTCTTTCTTGATGTATAAGTCGAAGGTTATTAAGCTATTAAGAAATTTAATACTTAAAGTAGGAATTATCCCAATAGGATCTTTTAGCAAGGTGCGACCTTAGTCTTAATTCTTATACGATAGCGTATTATAATCCATAATTTTGGGATCCTAAGTATCATCATTTGGGAATATACTGGGTGTTGACTCCTTTGTTGTACGAAAGTACAGACCTAGTTTCCGTCGGTATATTTGATATAAAAAATAAAAGAAAAGAAAAGAGTACAAAGGACTCATGAATTGAAAAAAACCAAAGCCAAGATATGTCACTCTGTTGTACTGAGGTACAGACCTATCACCAATGTCTTGGTTTGAAAAATGATTGATTTATTGGGCTGTTCATTATTTGGAGAATTGTGACACGTTATTTGTATGAGAGTATTTTGCTATTGAGAATCAAGGGTAAGGCCTGCTAGAAAAATAAGTTGAGCTCAATTTCTAAACTTTAGATTGTTTAAGTGGACCACAATATCGATAATCCTTGTGAATTATCTTTTATGCCTAATAATAATGTATTAGAAGTTGTTTCCTTTAGAGAGTTTCTTGATTGCTAAGCTTTAAGGTAGAATCAATTTTAAGATAAGAATTTAGTTTGTCGAATGCTGTGTAGTATGTAAGTCCTTTTGCACTTTGTTTGCCGTTCATATAGAAAGTTTTAAAGTTCTTAATAGATGGTCTACTTGAGGACAAGTAGGATTCAAGTGGGGGATATTTGATGAACGCCAAAATGTGCTATTTTATAATATTATTTACCCCTTGTTTTAATAGAATTCTTATGCATTTTATGTGAATACGATACTTAATTCGTTCATATTTGCATTTAGGAGATTTATTGGAGCTTGGATCAAAAAGAAGCAGAAAATGAACTATTATTAAATAAAAATATGAAGATTTGAAGCTATGAAGTTTGGCTGGATCGCAGGTTGAAAAGAGTTGTAAAATTCGTTCCATACGGTGGATGGAATAATTCATCCGGCGTATGGATTGGTTGGGCCAAGCTGGATCAGAAGCGGAATCAGGATCTGGGCTTTAACATCCATCCGGTGGATGGATCGATTCGGCAGAAACCCTAAATACCTTCATTTGCTTTCATTTGAGGGTTATCACTTCATTTTTCTTCACAGCCGATTTTAAATCATAAAACCCTAATTCTGGAGCATTTTTGGAGAGGGGAATCAAGAAGAATTGAAGGTTATCAATTACTAATTCATTTTTTTCCGGTTTCTCGGTTCAATTACATTATTCTATTTCATTTGATTATGAATTTGGTTTTGTTTTCGTTTCTGATTTTCTGTAATAATATGAGTGGCTAAATTATTATTGCATTTGTTTAGATGATGATAATTAGATGATGATTTGATTTTTGAATTGCGGATTATATTGGATTTTATGAATGTTTATGTGTTTACTTGATGATCCATGTTTAATCATTGATTATTGATGATTACCTAGCGTGATGATCTATTAGTTTAAAAATTGAGTTCTTTATTGATAGATTATTATTGATAATTGTTGATTTTAATTGAGAATTATCACTAGATATATTGAGTTTGATAGGCTAGGATCAATAATGGTTAATAATCAATGATGAATGTGATAACTATTTAATAGTTATAAACTTTGTTGATCCAAGTTGCAAAAGTAAATCATATAAACGGTGTAGGTTTAATTTGTAACACAATTTGGTGGATAACGTTAAATTGATCTGTTAACGTGTTGAAAACAACTTTATATCTTTCTTAATTGTGTTTAATCAATTAATCTTGTAAGGATAATTGGTAATATGTGTCATATCACAATAACATCTATATGTTAGCAATTCAATAAAGTGATAATCAGATTCTGAGGAAAGTAATCTAAACAATTGCATGTCTTTTATCATTTTGAATCAAGTATTTTATTTGATTAATTGTTTATTCATTTCTTTCTTTTTAATTAAATTTTAATATAAAAATTACTTTTTGTAATTGTTAGTCAATTGTTCGAACGGAACTAAAACGTTCCCCTTCTATTATTTGCTTTAATTATTTGTATCAATTTCCATTTTATTTGAATTGACATCTGTTCCCTGTGTTCGATCCGGACTTATCATACTATACTATTATACGATCAGGTATTCTTGCATGTGTTGTGTACTAGCAAGTAAGGTAATTTCCATTTTTAAAACTAAAGCCCCGTTTACACGACATCAAATATGAATGGCTTCATCTACATTTTGTCCAACTAAGTACATGAGGCTTCCAAAACAAGCTCCAAGCCTTCCATCTAGAAAGGTATAAACGGAAGAAGTTGTTCTTTCTTGACTTGAACGAAAGTAACTGCAATTACTGAGCTTATAATACAGACTATTGAGTACACGTACTAATGATATTGACATATATTGGCATGATCGTAATTAGAGGTTTTCATAAGCAAATTTTCTGCAACTTAGATTACAAACTCAAAATTCATAATAAAGAAATTATATACATCATTCTCACCAACAATAAATCTTAAAAAGACTTATATTTTTGCTATAAAATCAATACTAAAATAAAAACACAAGTTATAAACAATATTCATTTGTAGTTTTCTTTCCAATTTGCTCATCTTTGACCTTTAAGTATTATCTTTCTCCATCTTCTTTAATTTTTCTTTTTTCTCGATGAAATCCTTCTTTATGTAACAGTCAGATTTAACTGAATTTATTCTAATAAATTTTCATTTGGTAATTTTTGATGGATTTATGAGATTTAATCAGATTTATGCATAATAAAACCTATTAGTATGCTATACAATTCTAACATAATCATTCACTAATCTATATTCATCATGCACATCATGGAATTACTTAATATTCACCACGATTCATCATGTCAAGCTCACCAACTCTGCTATATAAATTGTACCTTGTATTCATCATTTATTTCAACATATTTCGATTTTTAGTTGTAGAAAGATGAAAATAATGAATTAGTTAATACAAATTTTAGAAACAACTCAAAAAAATATGTAAATTAAGTCCACAATATGTAACTCTTTAGGTTTTCCGAATCGAATAATTCGCTTCCATGGTGATACCTTAAGCATCACCATGTCCCCTTCTTGAAACTCGATAGGACGTCTCCTTTTATCTGCATATGACTTTTGTCTATCTTGAGCCGCTTTTAATCTTGCTCGGATTTGATCGATCTTCTCGGTAGTTTTCAATACAACATCCGTGCTAGCCAATTCTCTTTGGCCAATCTCACCCCAACATCATGGAATTACTTAATATTCACCACAATTGAAATGGAATCACGGGTTTGTTGAATGAACTGAAATGATATGATTGCTTTCCAACTTCATAGTCTTCAAAAATGTGACATCCGTCACCAAAAACTCTATTCTTAGGTTCGTTTCCTAAAATCATTTCTTAGTTTTGATCAAGTGGATCGCATTTTTAAGCTATGCAAGAAATCTAATCCTTGTAAAATGTTCAATAATTCAAATGTACTCGTACCCAGAATAAATTAAGAACAAGGGATAATAATAATAATAATAATAATAATAATAATAATAATAATAATAATAAATAATATGGATGATCGTTGTCATCAAACTTTCATAATCAAATTAATATTATAATAATAAATAATAATATAATAATAATAAATCATGATTGAATGTAAATAATAGCAAAATATTAATAATCAACTTCATGAAAATCGTTGGTGATCCTATTGTGGGCCGAGATGGAGACCGAACTATTAAACCCAAACCCAACCTAAACTTGATTTCCATGTAATATTATTAACCTAATTAATACCCTAAATCTATTTTTCCCAATAAACTAAAAGTATCGTCCATGTGGGTTTTTTTTTTCCTGTCGACCGAACAACAACAAGGAACCAAAGTCAAGTTCAATAATTTCTTCCGTGTACTACGTGTTCGTGTAATCGTATAGGTATATAATCATAAACCTCAATCAATATGTTTATATTTATCTTAATTTTTCTGAAATAGATGTATATGTGGGTCGAATTATATGTTTGGGATATGAATATGTTGGGTATAATAAGTTTTGCAAATCGAAAGTATTGTATCGCTAAACGCAAAGTCTGTCCCCATTTTTCAGTCCAGTTCGACATTCGTTTTGACCTGTTTCCATTCGTTTTTAGGCTTCGGCCAAAACACGAAAGTTGTAGATCTCGAAATTTTTTACATAAATTCGCGAGATTTCGGCCTCTAAAACTAAACAGATTACTCCCTCCGTCCTATTTCTATTGTCCATTATTTCCATTTTGGGGTGTACCAAATTAATTGTCCACTTCCATAAATAGAAAGTTTAAGGAAATAAAGTTCTTTTTTACCCCTAGTGTATATATATATGACAAAAAAATAGGTAAAAAGTAGAGGGTAAAACTGTCATTTTATCAAAAAGTAAGAGAGAGATAGTTATATTTTCTTAAACTGCGTGTCTTTTTGTCTGGTGACAATAAAATTGGGATGGAGGGAGTATTTTATAAAAATTATTTTGTAAACTACAGTATTGAGTGACGAAATTTCAGAATATGATTTTGTTACGTGTTGAGTCACGAGGTCACATGTGGTACTTTGGTTTCAAATTAATAAGTTTTATGTTTAAATTGATGGTGCATGATATGGTTCTACTTATTTTATAATAAATAATAATTAAATCATACAATCTGACTTATGAGAAATTAATCA
Source organism: Helichrysum umbraculigerum (assembly GCA_949592205.1). NCBI lineage: Eukaryota > Viridiplantae > Streptophyta > Magnoliopsida > Asterales > Asteraceae > Helichrysum > Helichrysum umbraculigerum. Next base: position 20,666,298 of record CATIUR010000007.1, on the reverse strand, counting down.
AAGGCCTAATGCAAGTAAGAACTATTTTACGTATAACTCGAATGCAATAAAGTGGTCTTATGTTGTCGGTCAGATCCACTGTTTTAAGTGTTATTGTATTGAGTCCAATTTCTAAGTAAGTTTAAGGGTTCTTCATGACCAACTAAACGTTTATACATAATTTTAACACATAAGCGGTCCTAAATGGTTTAGAGCTACCTTAAAAGATATAGTTACCTTATAATTTGTCGTGAACATTTAGGGTCATGGAAAACTCGACCAATCAACTAGGATATTGCTATGAACGTGTCATTGATATTGTATAAGGCTCTTAGTACAATCTAATGTGCTTGTAGGAGAATTTGTGTAAACGAGACGTTCAGGTTCTTGCTTTGCTTTTGAGGTGAGTTTTCGTGGCCCCATTTTCATTTACATAATTTCAAATTGGGGGAAAAGTATGCTCACATGTTTTATCAACTGTTTTGTGTGTGATTACATTCATTTTTATTTTGGACATTTGCACGAAATGTATGACACTATGTGAAGTATGTGCATTTGGTTGTTGGATTCATTATCACTGTAAGGCCTTGCTCTTTCGAGAGTGAGTACCTGATGTATACATTATTCTTGGTATACATTAAAGCCATGCTATTCTCAAGGCCTTAGTACCTAATGTTATACGTTATGTATACATTAAAGCCATTATGGGTAGCTACTGCATTTACAGGGTTTGTTTGGTCATACTTCTTCGTGGGGTGATGACAGTGTGTTGAGGTGTTTCATTTACATTATTTCACTTATGTGTACATTTTCATTGCGTTGTCCTAACTCTTATCTTTATCACAGCAAATATTTATTTTGTGTCATTTATAAACCTGCGGAACTCACCAACCATTGCGTTGACACTTTTGAGCATATCTTTTCAGGAAGTACTAGTGGGACTAAGAGCGAGGACAAGAAAGCTTAGTGGACCACATAGGTTGCATTGAGTATTGTCAAGACTTATACTATGACTTGTCTAAATTTTGGAGGCGGTTTGCCTAGACATTTGGTTTGATTATTGTGGTTGTTTGACATTCATTCATTGTTGATATGTATGCATGACATGATCCGTTTTTCATGTTATTGACATCATGACACATTGAATATTTTATTTCATTTAGTATTCTTTATAATAACGTGTTGTGATCCTATCATGGTTATATCCCGTTGTTTCCGCTTTAGACGGGGTGTGACAAAAAATCTTCATGCAAATTATATGAGATTAACGTTATGCAATGAAGCAATATTTAGGAGATGTAACAATAACATTAGACATTATTAAAGCATTATGTATTCCGTTACTCATATTCTAAAGCAATTGATATGGTTCCATGTCTTGCTACAGCTTTTTAAAGTAGAAGCATAACAGCCACATTTCCTATATCTAGAAGGCTAACAGTTACAGATATGCAAGAATTGCAATTTTATTCGTTAAATTGACTTTCCAGGTGATTGATATGTTCCAAGTATGAGCCTTTAAGATATAAAGTTACATAGGATATGTTTCAGTGAAAACATAATACAACTTAGATCATGGTTTAGTGCTCGCTTCTTTTAATCTTGGGTCAACACGGGTACTATTAATGAAAGGGAGTTGGTATCGTTCCAAGTCATCATGCCTTTTAGATATAAAGTTACATTGAAGTGTACAAACCGTAGACATAAGAAACAAATGACCAATAAATCATGTCAACACTTACAATAATGTTGCACCTTAATAATGTCTAAACATATCGTTTAAGTGATGCAGTCAAATAGTTTAATGGTACGCTGAGTAAATGACTACGTGTATGTAGAATTTTACCTTCAGCTTGTTATCATCAAAGGTAAAGCATAAAAAAGCATTTGCATTTTCACTAAAACAGCTGCACTTTAACACGAAAGAAAGGATATTATCGGCAAGAACCTTGGAGAAGTGAACAATCTTTGGTATACAAAACTGAGACTTAGTACCTACAAATAACATCAAACTTCAATAAATAAACATCAAACTATTTATACACATCAAAAGAAGACAATGTCAGTAACTCTGTAAGTGCCAAATTCAAATCATAAAGACTTAATTTCCTATATTTCTTTCCAGAAATCTCTGAATAACTACACTTTAGCAGCCAAAATTATTATGAATCAAACCCAACGACTCACCAAAATTGATACATTATATGGTGATATGCAAATAAAGACGGATGGTCCAAATAAAGATGGAGACCATGGGTTCTTTTGACCATGGGTTCTTTTGACTAAACATATAAATCGATGTTGACCATGGGTTCTCTTTCTACATTATCGGTTGTTTTAAATAAGCTATATACCGACAATGTCCCAAATATCATAAGCCACTATTAACCACATAAATCGATTTCACTCCCTTTTATAAAATTGGTTCGAAAAATCAATTCCCATTGCCTGCAATAATTAAAAATGATATTATAATTACTGAAAACAAAACTTATACCCAAGATTAAAAGAAACGAAAGCTTAATGATGAAATAGCTAATGAAGTCAAGAACATTTTCTGACCCCGTATCCTTTTGTAACACCCCAGGAATTCACTGTTTTGCGGAAGCATACTTGGGTTTTACTAATCAATATACAAAGCACAAGATATACAGCAAACGACCTCTAAATGAGACGTTTTGTAAATTAGTTGCATTCCATAGATATAATGGTTGAAAACTTAGTGTTTTCGTATACAAAATGTAGTTTCCCCTAGAGTCCACGCGTATAGCGGGAGATTCTATTACATAATCAAAATATACAAAAGATAATGCTAAGAATCTCCGTTAATGCAGTTGTGTTGAAATCATGCGACTCTAGCTAAAATCCTGGAGTAATCCTACTCCATCCGGGTACCTGAGAAAACATGCTAAAAGTGTCAACCAAAAAGGTTGGTGAATCTCACAGGTTTGTAAATAATATCGGCTTTGAACACGAGATTTCATTAGTAGTGCCCGTAGGCGTAAAATCAGCCATTGCAATCCAGCAATCGTAAAATCAGTATTTGCAATCCAGCAAATGTAAATAAATAAGTTTATACCGTTGCCATGAGGCTCATAATCGAAGCTTAACCCGTAAATAATATGTTTGCTCCCGTGACATGCTCGTAAGTGAGCAAGCATCAGTAACGAATAAGTTGTCACCCGTTTATACGTGTAAATCGGTACGTGGCAGCGCTACTGCCCCGGGTGGGGAGGGTCATTTCCCTAATGGATCCATTAACTACTGTTCGCGCTTAAATCCATAACTAACGATATATGATGGAGAGACTTCAGTAAGTAGTGAATAACTCATGCAATTCCGTTTGGTATAGAAATCAGTTTAGTACTTGTGTTCAGGAAAAATAAGTAGCATGTATCTCCCCCAATAAGATAAAACAGTAAAAGTGGGGCCGTAAGACTCACCTGAGTCTTTGCAAGTACGTTTATAACAATAAACGAGTAAATAATATCAACCGTAGGTTCTCCGAACCCGTAACCTTCAAATGCCTAAACATATAAAGTTAAGTAAGTAGATGTCTCGCAAGACCATCTAGGCTAGTTGTTTACACAACTCATTATGTCCAAGTGTTTGTTTAGTAATCCATTTGTAGTTTGAAAACAAATATGGCCCGTTGGTGACGGTTTGTAATAATGATTCAAAGTGTTATCATTTATAACGCAATTTAGTGTAATTGTAATAGAAAGTATGTTCCATGACGTTTGTTAAGTCGTATGACATAAGTATTTGAAGTTGTGTAAGTTCGACACTTAGTAAAATCTGACTTTTCAAGGTTCTGGTTTGTGCGACGTAGCATGCGACGTAGGGTGCGACGTTGGCATGTACGTCGCATGATGCGACCTTCGCAAATCAATGCGACGTAGGGAGTGGCGTCGCTAATGCGACGTTGAGATTTTTGTGCGACGTAGGTCGCGACGTCGCTAAATGCGACGTCGGCCACTTAATGCGACGTTATGAGCTACGTCGCAGATAGCCCAGCGTCTCTGCGACGTAGCGGTCTGATCGGAAGTTGGTGGCCGGAAAATCGGTCGAAAAGCTTCCGTTAGGTCCAAATCTTTTACCCAACCCATTTTTGGACATTCTAAGCATATTTAAACCATAAAAACGTAAAAATGAGCAAAAACGGAGAGTTTCGGGTTTTGTCGGAAACTTACAAAATGTCGGATAGAAAATCCGAAAAGGTAGGAATGTAGATCGTGTGATGGTGAACGTTTTCTTCCAAAGAGAGGCTATGATCCGAGTGCGTTTAATAGGTTTATTTATTGATTTTGATGGTGGTGGTGTGTTGGTGAAATAGAGAGAAAAGAAAGAAAGAGAGAGAAGGGAAAAATGAAGAATGAAAATAAAAATGAAAGAAGGAGGTGATTTAGGTGGGAGATCCCCACCGTTTTCAGTGTACGCCCCGCGCTCCGTGCGGTGTTCGTTTCCCCCGTCGTTTAAACGTTATATCAAGCAGTTATATTTTTAAAAGGTGACGGGAATATTTTAATGAAATACCTTGAAATTAATTATAAAAACATTTGTCGAAGTATTAAAATTTTTAACTCGCGTTTAATACGTATTCGTTAAATTATTTAAAATGTCGTCGCGATACTATAAATAATGTTTGTTCGCTGTGTATTTTATATAATAAAATACGTTCTCATTATTTAGGTAAGTTTCTGTCACCAACGTCCAAGTAACTGTGTCGGACTCCGTCCGGTTAATTCGTACGATTAATCCAAATCGCGTAAGTACACTCATATATATATAGATCACCTTATATATATACAAATAGAGTCTGCAATTAGTCCTATTACATACTAATTACAACTAGTTACAATTAATTAGGCATAATTAATTATCCTAATTTAGCAGGTGTTACACCTTTTTAAGCGTCTAATGTATCACCATCTGTTCTATGCGGCATTTCATCGAATATGTGATATGCATCAGTGCAGATGCAAAAGTCTCAAAGTGCTTAGAAAATGAACTCAATATTAAAACGTAATCAGCTAAAAAACAAAGAAGAAGAGAAAAACGTTGATTATATACTCACCTTGAATTTCCGTAAACCCAAATCGTGGGTATCATCGTCATCTTCATCCTCGCAAGGATTCAACATCGTCATCGTTCATCAATATGAGCCTATTTATTATCAAAAATCAGTGCCATATTCATAAACGAAAAATTAGATGATCGGAATCAAACAACAAAAAGAACGCAGAAGGTGTATAGAAGCCGTGTTTTTACTCGATATTTTCTTCCAGGCGTGATATTAGCCGGAACCTGAAAGTTCAATATGATGAAATATTGATTGAAACTGTGATAGGGAGATCGAAAAAGAAACAGAGTTAGATAAACCGATTTACCTAAAGTCATAACGAAGCTCAAAGAAGATACATGGAGAAGATGATGAAATGAAGATTTTTAGTAGATTAATTAAAAAATCAGATGGAGAAATTGTATATATATGGAAATTTAAATTTTTGTTTGTAGATATAGCAAATACAAATGGAGAAGGTAGGCGTGCTCTTCAGTTTTCAAAGATAAGCGTGCAAATTAAAAGTTGAGCGTGCTTTAAAATTTCAAGATGAACATGTTTTATATAGGGAATCTTTCCCCCATTAACCTACTAAAAAAGATGAGCGTGCAAATTGGCTGCTTAAAGTTTTTTGAATGTCTATTCTAGATAATGACAAAAAGCAAATACCAATAAATTATTAATAATAACAGTATTTTTTGGCATAAAAAAGGGTATGTATCAATGACATCATCCTTTTAACCACAGAGTGACACCTCAGCATGAAAACATACCTCATGACTTGCCAAGTCAGCTTTATGATGTCAGCGAACTCCCCTTTGGTAGATAAGATAAGATAGATAGATACTAGTGTGCATTGAATATGTATGAGTTAGTGGATTTGATTCTCTAGGAATTTTACATGTAATTTATTTCTGTTCTACATGAATTGTATATGCTCATTGTATCAAATCACTATGTATCAAATTACTAAAATGAATGTATCAATTTCGTTGTGCAGTTGTGCATCATCATGTATATAGAGAACATTGATATGCATCATTTTTATAAAAGACGTGCATCATCTTTGTGATATATGTGTATACATTCATCTATAAGAATATAGTTTATTAATTTAGGCTAATAGTAAATGAATATTTTAAATTTGAAAGTTGAAACTGATTTGAATGGATATGTATAAAAGACTATAATGCCCATAGACTCAGATTCAATTTGAATCAAATTACTAAAAACATAATGTTAATTATTTTAAAATCTGTCTAATCTAACGGCACATATTACTTCTTACCATTTTTATCTTAAACACCTTTTTACAAATACCAAACTATATATATATATATATAGGGATGGGTTCTGGTGAAAATAAGGAGATAAAAAAACAGTATATATATATATATATATATATATATATATATATATATATATATATATATATATATATATATACTATTATATAATGCATATGCCCCATCTTAAAATTAAGCCAATCTTGAATCCTCACCGTCCATTTCAATCTAAATTCATCTCAACCACCGGTACAACCATTCTTTTATTTTTGTGGATACATATAGTCTCAAAATCACACAAACACATACCTCACTCACCATAAAACACACACACACACATCAACCCTACTCTTTGTTTTCTCTGAAAAAATCTCGTATACCACCAGTCCACCGTCACCCAAAACCCCAGATCCCCACTGTATCACTCCACCACCGTCTTCTTCCCAAAATGAAAGGCTCGACCAGAGTTATAATCTTCTTTTATATATAACGAAACCCTCACCGCACCATAATCTCTAAGCCTATAGAAAACCTTACCAGATCTACACATAAGCCGTTCTTGGTGTTATTTTTGAGGTACGATCTCTAGGATCTAGATATATTTTGTTAGATCCAACGATTTTAAAATACCCTAACCTAGATGTTGTTTTACAAGATCAAAAGAACAAAGTTTCATACCATTTTGTTTAAACAAAACTGCAACCCTGTTTTTGGTGCAAATATGGGCAAGCAAAGGTATTCTTTCACAAGGTAGAGTCTCTTTTTAAAAGTAAAAAAAAAAATGTTAGGAGATACTTTCGATCTTTGTAAAATTTTGTTGCGGTTTGCCACTGTTTGTATAATGTGTTTTTTTGAAGTTGGTGAATGTTGTTCTACACAAATTGGCGCCACCATCGCTTTTACCAGATTTGTTTTGAGCTCACAAATTGTGACGTTTTTAGAGAAGTGATACATATACATAAAATAATTATATTCAAAATTTAAATTTGGTGAGAGTTATCTAAAATTAATTATGGTGGTATGTGTGTTTTTACAAGTGGATTCATCAATGGATATACATACCTTCATCACCGTCCCATTATCTCGCCACCTATTTTCTTTCTATTTTCATTTTCTGGAATTGGATTTCGCTTTATTTAAAATAGTTGGGGTTTTCTTTGATTTGGGGCAATTAGTTGATTTGGCTTGGTTTTCATGTAAATAAATGATTGCCAAAGATTAGAGATAATAATAATATATGACTAAAACTATACGGAGTATTAAATTTTATTTTAGTTGTACAAACAGAAAAACTGAATTTTAGTATGTTAAAGTCTTCGTATGAATTTTTCTTTTTCGAAAAGGAGATTATTGAAAAATCTGATAAATATATTATTAGTAAGGTGCTTACTGTTTTTTAGTCGTATTTAATGTATTTTGTGTTGAACCCATTTCAGTTACGATACGTGGGTTTGCTTATTGTTCTTTCATACAGCTTTGTTCAAACGACACCATTTCTGCATTTAGGCTTTGACCACTTTTCCAATATCACATTTAAAACTTGTGGGCATAATTACATTTGACTTTTACCTAGCATAACTTATTTTGACTCTTTATACTATTGGTCGCCCATTTGGGCACCAAATGACCTGATTGGGTCTTTAACCCTTTCAACCTATTCCTTTGGTCAATTCTCACCCAATTTACTTGTCTAAGTCAAACTAACTCATTAACATCTATATTCAACCATAATTCCAAATTTTGACTTTCCACATGAAATTTTCTCATTTAAACATAATATTATTATCCATTTCATACATTCATCAACATTTACTTACAAGTCTTCTCAAAACCGACTTTGACTTTAAGTTTGACTTTCAACAACAATTCATAAGTCGGACTTAACATTCTTTCAAAACATAAGCTAGTGTCATAATTTTTACAAAAAGGGGTGTACATATATCAAGAGCATGATTAAGAGGGATAAGACTTGTTACCGAACTAAGTAACAAGCTCCACCGAAAACTTCACACATGCCCTTTACCCAAGTCCCCTCTATTGACACTTGGCTCACCTGAAACGTTTAAACATAACACATAAGCAATTGCTTAGTAAGTAATGGAAACTTTAACTTAAACATAAACATCATCACATTAAGGATCCTTAAACATCATCATGCTAACTACTAAGAGTTAACATTTATACCCAGCTAATGGTCATGATCCATTACTTGGAAAACCGTCAAGCTAATGGCTCACCCATTACTTGACTTCACATTTATATCCATCTACTTACCTTGAAATTGAAACTTTACACAACTTGAACTAACTTCTTTCGCCTGATCACCTATATATATAAACACATAGCATGATCAATTAACATAACCCTTTACTTTCTTAACTTACTTACATAACTTAGGTGTTACTCACTAACACCTATTCTCATCACAAGTGTTCCACATATAATTCTTATAATCACATGAAATTGGGCATAAATCACTTATGTGATCATAACTTTCATAGACTATCATCAAGCTTATCTTACACATCATATATATATATATATATATATATATATATATATATATATATAAACTTATACATACCCAATTTCATATGATCATACTTTCTCTAATCAAATTAACATCAATTAAACATATTACATAACTTAAAAACATATATGGAACACTAATTAAGCTAATTAATCAACATTCATTTTCTTTCTAACATCTAGGGTTAATAAAATTCAAACTCTAACATAAATTACATCAATAGAAAGGTTAAACATACCTTGAAGAAGCTTAGTTTGAAGTTACGAACCCTAATTCACTTTGATACTTGCTTAATTTCCGATTTCTCTTTTGTTCTTGGTTTTCCCTCTTAAACCCTCACATACGTACATATGATTTTAACCTGGAACATTTTAGAATCTGTAGGGGATTTTAATTTAAATATTTTCATTTTACTCCCCTCAAGTTTACTCATTTACAACTTTGGTCCCTCTAACTTACTTTCTTTGATTCGGTTAGTCTTACTAACCCATATTTAACATCTTAGTTACTTTACACATTTACATATTAAATACATACAAAACTGAAACATAACCGTATTTTAAACTATTAAAACTTACATATTTTTGGGGCGTTACAACTCTCCCCTACTTATTTAGGATTGTGTCCTCACAATCCATTCTTGATACAAAGCAGGATAATAAACAATGATTTCTTCTTCCGGCTCCCAAGTGAACTCTGAACCTTTTTTATGCTTCCATTGGATTTTAAACAACCGAATATCTTTGTTTCTTAACTTCTTGACTTTTTCATCGAGAATAGCTATTGGTTGTTCAACATAATTCAATTGATCATTAACTTCTATTTCTTCCAATGGCACGTAAGATGCTTCATCTACCAAACATTTTCTTAGATAAGACACATGAAAAGTGCTATGAATACTTGCCAACTCACTAGGTAGCTCAAGACGATAAGCTACTTTACCAACTCTTTCAACAATCTTAAAAGGACTAATAAACCGAGGACTTAACTTGCCTCGTTTTCTGAATCTGATAATACCTTTCCATGGAGATACTTTTAACATGACCATATCTCCAACCTCAAACTCTAATGGGCGTCTCCTTTTGTCGGCGTATGACTTCTGTCTATCTTGAGCAATCTTTAACCTTTCTCTGATTTGATCAATCTTTTCTGTCGTCTGTTGCACTATATCTGTACTGCCCATTTCTCTTTGCCCGACTTCACCCCAACATATTGGAGTTCTACACTTTCTCCCATATAACATCTCATAGGGTGGCCTACCTATACTTGCATGATAACTGTTATTATAGGAGAACTCTACTAACGGTAAATGCACATCCCAATTACCTCCAAAATCTATAACACAAGCCCGCAACATGTCTTCTAATGTCCGTATCGTTCTTTCACTTTGACCATCTGTCTGCGGGTGGTATGATGTGCTAAGATTAATACGCGTACCAATATCATCTTGAAATTTGGCCCAAAACCGTGAAGTAAATCTACTATCTTTATCCGAGACAATAGAAACTGGCATACCATGACGTGCAATTACCTCCTTAACATATAAATCTGCTAGAGCTTCTGTAGACATCGTTTCTTTAATAGGCAAAAATAATGCACTTTTCGTCAATCTATCCACTATCACCCAAATTGCATCATGCTGACGTTGAGTCTTTGGCAATTTGGTGATAAGATCCATTGTAATGTGTTCCCATTTCCAAACAGGTATATCTAAAAGCTGCATTTTTCCATATGGCTTCTGATGCTCAGCCTTCACCTGTAAGCAAGTTAAACACTGTTCAACATATTTAACAATATCTCTTTTCATACCTGGCCACCAATATTCTGATCTTAAATCGTGGTACATCTTTGTTGCGCCAGGATGAATGGAATATCTTGATTTGTGAGCCTCATCTAACAATAACATCTTCAAACCCCATGAATTTGGAATCCATATTCTACCATATCGAGTCTTTAACCCACGTGAGTCTTCCACAATACTATCAACTTGACCCTTGATACGTTCTGATCGAATATCTTTTTCTCTCCAAGCTTTTTGTTGTGCTTCTTTAATTTGATCAATCAAGCTAGGAGTAACAGTGATTCTAAGAGATTTAACCGTTAGAGCAAGATGGGTTGCCTTTCTACTTAAAGCATCAGCTACAATATTAGCTTTTCCCGGGTGGTACAATATTTCACAATCATAATCTTTAACAAGATCTAGCCATCTTCTTTGTCTCATATTCAGATCTCTTTGATAGAAGAAATACCTTAAACTTTTATGATCCGTATAGATAGTACTCTTTACCCCATAAAGATAATGCCTCCATATCTTTAAGGCAAAAACCACCGCTGCAAGTTCTAGATCATGCGTTGGATAATTCTTCTCATGTTCTTTTAACTGTCTAGAAGCATATGCTATCACTCTGCCACGTTGCATAAGTACACAGCCCAAACCACTATACGATGCATCACAATATATCACCAAGTCTTCAGTACCTTCTGGAAGTACTAGGACTGGTGCTTGACTGAGTTTCTGCTTTAGAATCTGAAAGGCTTGTTCTGCTTGTTCATTCCATTCAAACTTAATGTTCTTTCTAGTAAGCTTTGTAAGTGGCATTGCAATCTTTGAAAAGTCTTGAATAAACCGTCTATAATAGCCCGCTAATCCAAGAAAACTTCTAACTTCCGTTGGAGTTGTTGGAGCATTCCATTTCATAACTGCTTCAACTTTAACTGGATCCACCATAATACCCTCACTATTGACAACATGCCCTAGAAACTGCACTTCCCGAAGCCAAAACTCACACTTCGAGAACTTAGCATAAAGCTTCTCTCTTCTTAACATCTGTAGCACTTGTCTCAAATGATAATCATGATCATTAGCAGATTTAGAATAGATTAAAATATCACATATAAACACGATCACAAACTTATTAAGCATCGGGTGACATACTCTATTCATCAAATCCATAAAAGCTGCAGGTGCATTCGTCAAACCAAACGGCATTACCACAAATTCATAATGCCCGTACCTCGTTCTGAAGGCAGTTTTACAAACATCTTCTTCTCTGACCTTCAATTGATGGTAACCGGAGCGTAAATCTATCTTTGAAAAGTAACTAGCACCTTGCAACTGGTCAAACAAGTCATCAATCCTAGGTAATGGGTACCTATTTTTGATGGTAACCTTGTTTAACTCTCTATAATCTATGCACATTCTCATCGAACCATCCTTCTTCTTCACAAATAAGATAGGAGCTCCCCACGGAGAACTACTTGGGCGTATAAAACCTTTATCTAACAGTTCTTGCAACTGTTTCATTAATTCTTGCATTTCAGTTGGAGAAAGCCTATATGGTGTCTTAGCAATAGGTGTAGCTCCAGGCATTAATTCAATCTCAAATTCAACTTGCCTATCAGGCGGTATGCCTGGTAATTCATCGGGAAATACATCAACAAACTCTTCTACTACCGGAATTTCATCAATCTTTGGAATCTGAGTATCTATCACATGTGCCAAAAAGGCTTGACAACCATGTGCTAAATGTCGTTTAGCTTTTGCAAAGGTACATACCGGAATAGGCATTTCCTTCTTTTCTCTGTAAATGTCTAACAATTCACCACAAGGTAACTTAACTCTTACAATCTTTTGCTCACATTGAATCATTGCATCATGAGCCGCTAACCAATCCATACCAATTACCACATCAAATTCCCCCATTTGCATAGGGATTAAATTTATAGAAAAAGTATCATTACTTATTTCTAACTGACACCCTCTATAAACTTTCGTTACATATACTGTTCTATCATCAGCTATTTCAACATCTAAGGGAGTGTCTAAGTCAGAAAGTGGAATCATAAAACTTTTACTAAACTTTTCTGAAACAAATGATCTAGAAGCACCCGAATCAAAAAGAACATATGCAGGTATTAGGTTTACTAAAAAGGTACCTGACACTACATCTGGGGTCCTCTTAGCTTCCTCTGCTGTGATCTGGAATGAACGAGGCCTGGCTTTTGGAACTTCAGTCGACTTCTTATTAGATGGTTTGAGATATAATGAAGAAGCTGACTGAGACTTCAACTTTGGACATTCTGACTTCACATGACCAGGCTCGTAGCATCCATAACATATCTTCAATGGATGAGGACAGTCCTTGCTGAAATGACCCTCCTCACCACATTGATAACATACATTTAAACCAAATCTACATATCCCAAAATGTTTCTTGTGACATTTCTTACATTCTGGAGGTACAGACTTTTCCGTTTTTTTCTCTTCTCGTCGAGAACTTTCACTAGCTTTGAATTTCTTTGAAGAAATGGGACTTGATTCAGCTTTTCTTTTTACAGCAGCTTTCTCACCTTTCTTTAATTCTAGCTCTTGAAAACGAGCTTCATTCACAATCTCTTCAAAAGACTTAAAACGACTGGGTTGAATAAACTGACTGATTTCTTTCTTCAGCACTTCATGAAAATGATCTATAAGTCGCTTTGGATTCTCCATATAATCTGGACAGAATTGAGCCCTATCCAGAAATACGCCCACCAACTCGTTAATTGATTATGTCGTGTGTTCCATTGCAAGAAACTCATGACGAATTCTCTTCAAATCTGCTTCTTGAGAATAGGTATTCTCAAACATCTTCTTGAAATCATCCCAACTCATCTTATTTATAGCTTCATCCCCTAAAGTACGGCGTTAAACTTCCCACCAATTTTTAGCGCGTGACTTCAGGAGATTAGCAGCAAAGATTACTTTCAAATCTGCGGGGCAACGTGAAGTAGTAAAAGCCCCTTCACCTCAATAACCCACCGGTAACATTTAATTGGGTCTAAGTCCCCTTCAAAATCTGGTGGATTACAAGCTGAAAAATCTTTATAACTAAACTTTCTACTTTCTTCTATGATTGGAGCTTGTGGAGGTACTTCTGGTCTAACTCCAATTGTTTTATCTTGTCGTTTCTGAAATTCTTCACTAACTACCTCTCTAACAGTCTCTATAATCGTTGACTTTAGAAGAGGAATAGATGCTTTCTGAGCAATACCTATTTCTTGTGAAATGAAGGACTTCATCTTTTCAATTATCGGGTCAATATCATGAACAGGAGACTGGGACTTATCTTGACTGCCTCCTGTATCAGTAGTCTCTACTTCTTTACTCATCTTATCTGAAAGTTAACATAACATATTAACTTAATAACTTAAACATTTAATGTCTATCTTATCACAAACTTTACTACAAACTGTTAATAACTTGTTAACATTCACCCCTCTAATATCTCGTGATTTCCATGGATACATATAAGGTAATATGGTAATCATTGCATTGGCCAGACGCACTAATTATCGTATTACATTAAACACATCCATAGTCTGCACGCCACACTTTGAGTAAAGAATCATTAACAATTCATTAACCCATAAACATATCATACTAAATCATGCTCAACATCATAATAAAATTGGTCTAAGTCCAAGTACCCACTAATGGTGGATACCTGAATCCCTTAAACCGTGCTCTGATACCAACTTGAAACACCCCAAAAACGTACTTTTTAAAAAAAAAAAAAAAATGTATTGTTTATTTCTTTTCATGTTATCACTTATAGACTTTTATTACACATTCATTCTATCCCTTGTTACATTTAACTTACAAGCTAAAACAATTATTTTCTGAAACAGGGCTGAATCCGTCGGATTCCCTATGAATCCGCCGGATTCCAGTGAATACGACCGGATTCCTCTGAATCCGTCCGTATTCAGAAGCATTTTAAGCTTAGCTCGTGGACAGAACCAAATCTAAGGAATACGTTTTGTAATACGGTTGGGAATCCGCCGGATTCATCTGAATCCGACCGGATTGGGATGAATCCGTCCGGATTCCTCCCTTTCCCATCAGATTCTGCAACCTGCACATTTTATGACCAAAACTCGAACTTTAAATGTGCATAACTTTTAAACGACAACACCTGGTAACCTGAAATTTTGCAGGTAGCTTTACCTTGACCATATAAACATTTCTATTTTCACACTTTTTCAAATCTCGCGATAAAACTCGTTTTGACCCGTTAACTCAATTTCGGCTAATTTTAACCAAAATTTTGACATGCTAGGTTTCAAACGACACCATTTCTGCATTTAGGCTTTGACCACTTTTCCAATATCACATTTAAAACTTGTGGGCATAATTACATTTGACTTTTACCTAGCATAACTTATTTTGACTCTTTATACTATTGGTCGCCCATTTGGGCACCAAATGACCTGATTGGGTCTTTAACCCTTTCAACCTATTCCTTTGGTCAATTCTCACCCAATTTACTTGTCTAAGTCAAACTAACTCATTAACATCTATATTCAACCATAATTCCAAATTTTGACTTTCCACATGAAATTTTCTCATTTAAACATAATATTATTATCCATTTCATACATTCATCAACATTTACTTACAAGTCTTCTCAAAACCGACTTTGACTTTAAGTTTGACTTTCAACAACAATTCATAAGTGAGACTTAACATTCTTTCAAAACATAAGCTAGTGTCATAATTTTTACAAAAAGGGGTGTACATATATCAAGAGCATGATTAAGAGGGATAAGACTTGTTACCGAACTAAGTAACAAGCTCCACCGAAAACTTCACACATGCCCTTTACCCAAGTCCCCTCTATTGACACTTGGCTCACCTGAAACGTTTAAACATAACACATAAGCAATTGCTTAGTAAGTAATGGAAACTTTAACTTAAACATAAACATCATCACATTAAGGATCCTTAAACATCATCATGCTAACTACTAAGAGTTAACATTTATACCCAGCTAATGGTCATGATCCATTACTTGGAAAACCGTCAAGCTAATGGCTCACCCATTACTTGACTTCACATTTATATCCATCTACTTACCTTGAAATTAAAACTTTACACAACTTGAACTAACTTCTTTCGCCTGATCACCTATATATATAAACACATAGCATGATCAATTAACATAACCCTTTACTTTCTTAACTTACTTACATAACTTAGGTATTACTCACTAACACCTATTCTCATCACAAGTGTTCCACATATAATTCTTATAATCACATGAAATTGGGCATAAATCACTTATGTGATCATAACTTTCATAGACTATCATCAAGCTTATCTTACACATCATATATATATATATATATATATATATATAAACTTATACATACCCAATTTCATATGATCATACTTTCTCTAATCAAATTAACATCAATTAAACATATTACATAACTTAAAAACATATATGGAACACTAATTAAGCTAATTAATCAACATTCATTTTCTTTCTAACATCTAGGGTTTATAAAATTCAAACTCTAACATAAATTACATCAATAGAAAGGTTAAACATACCTTGAAGAAGCTTAGTTTGAAGTTACAAACCCTAATTCACTTTGATACTTGCTTAATTTCTGATTTCTCTTTTGTTCTTGGTTTTCCCTCTTAAACCCTCACATACGTACATATGATTTTAACCTGGAACATTTTAGGATCTGTAGGGGATTTTAATTTAACTATTTTCATTTTACTCCCCTCAAGTTTACTCATTTACAACTTTGGTCCCTCTAACTTACTTTCTTTGATTCGGTTAGTCTTACTAACCCATATTTAACATCTTAGTTACTTTACACATTTACATATTAAATACATACAAAACTGAAACAGAACCGTATTTTAAACTATTAAAACTTACATATTTTTGGGGCGTTACATATTGTGTTAATAATAATAATTTTTATTTGTACATTATAATTATCCATGTTAATTAAATTGTTTAAAGTTTTAAATTATGAAACAGGTTTTTAATATTGGTATTTTGATTTCTAAATATTAGTTTGATGTTTATCAATTTTAGTTTATAAAGATATTCTACTTGAGCACAAGCGGAACTTAAATGTGGGGATATTTGATAACATCAAATAATATGATATTTATACACATATTATCCTTATGTTTTATATACTTTTATTGCATTTTTATTAGATTTAGATACTTAATTTGTTCATATTTGCAAAATAGGTATAAATGTTGAAGAATTGAAGAAATGAACGAAAAAGGAGTAAAAATGAAGAAAAACTAGAAGAAATTGAAGATATGATTCTGAGAAATCGAAGATTGAAATGAAGATTAAAATGATATTATAGAAGAATTAGGCTAAGAAAATGATTAAGATCTGCATTTGAAGAAAAGATAGCCCAAATTGAAGCCTGGCCCGAAGTTGGAAGATTCTGAAATGAAGACCCAACCGGCGGTTGAATATTATAATACTAAGTCGGTAGAGATCACAGAGTTGGACTTGGAGAACAAGTAATCCAACCGGCGGTTGGAATCACCAACTGGCGGTTGGACTGGCGGTTCAGAAAAACTATAAATAGAGGCCACGACTAAACTAAACGATATACGAATTTTAGAGGTAAAAGTTGATTGTAAGGGTTACTGTACGACTTTAAGTCGAATTTGGAGGCTAGTAGGCTAGGAGTTGGAGACCTTCAACCCTAACGAAGAATAATTCAATATCTTTGGTTTGTTTCTAAGAACTTTTATTCAGTATATGACCGTTTAGATTTATTTGAATCTTATTTACAATTCTAGATTGATTATTGATTATTTCTTTAACTTATTTGTTTAGATGAATAATGTTTGTATGAT
The DNA here is from genome assembly GCA_949592205.1 of Helichrysum umbraculigerum. NCBI lineage: Eukaryota > Viridiplantae > Streptophyta > Magnoliopsida > Asterales > Asteraceae > Helichrysum > Helichrysum umbraculigerum. The sequence continues at coordinate 20,648,767 of CATIUR010000007.1, read as the reverse complement.
TATTTAATTATGTGTTTATGTTAATTGATTCTATAAATGTTAGTATTAAGGTTATATCTATATTGATTATATGATTATGATATTCATACTATATAGCAAACCGCTTGTGTGAATTGACTTAATAATTTAGGTTTATGTTTTAATTATAACTTAAATATACTATAACCGGTGATAGGTTATAATTATTACTGGATTAAACTATAATTGATTAGATAATAATATTCAAGACCCTGAAGTTAGTTAACCTTAGTATACGTTGAAGCGTTTAATCTTAGGATACTTGAACCCGACCAAGGAGGCTATCCATTATTATATTTCAACATAGAATTATTTAGCTGACAAAAATAAACATATAGGAGAATTTGAGTTCAACATAACTAGTCTAGATTAAATATATCTTCTATCTACCTTATTAAACTTAAATAGTCCTTTAATTACTTTAAATTGTCTTGTATATCCTAGTTCGATATCAAAATTAAATATATGTTCGATCGGAACTAAAACGTCCCCCTTATCTGTAATTTGTATTGTAATTAATTGTGAATAATTGTAACATTAATTTAGGATTAAATTAGAGATTTCCCTTTTTCCCTGTGTTCGATACCTGGACTTACTTATATAGCTATATTATACGAACGGGTCAATCTTTCCTGTATTGTGTGATAAGTATTATTTAGTATATCGTTGATTTAAAATTGTTATGAATTTAATAGACTATACCTAAACACACATCAAAAAGTTATGGATAATGATAAAAGTTAGTTCATGCAAGTTGAAATGGTCAATTGCTCATGTTATGGTCAATGGAAGATGTTAGTGAATTAGTTTGACTTAGATAAAGTTAATGGAATAAGATTTGACCAAGAAAGTGGGTCAATATAGTCAAAGACCCAAACGGGTCAATTTGGTGTCCAAATGGATGACCAATGGGTTAACGAGTCAAAATGGGCTATGTTGAACTAAAGTCAATTGTTTCTATACCCACAAGTTAGAAATGTGAAGTTGAATAATTGTTCAAAAGTTCAGAAGCTGAAGTATAGAGGTTTGGAAAGTAGTATGTCAAGATTTTTGGTCAAAAAGTTGTCGAAACAAGTCTACGGGTCAAATTGAGTTAAAACGTGAAAATTGAAAAAGTGAAAATGAGGAAATGTTTGTATTGTAAAATTGAAGGTGTACGTAAAATTTCAGGTCAAACGGATGTACAAAGAAAAAGTTATCAAGGTTTGAAATTCACCAAATGGTCATAAGTGTTGCAGAACTGAGTCTGCTGTGCAGACATTAGGACCCGGCGGGTCAGGATGGGGACCCGGCAGGTGGAGCTCATAAACCAGCGGCTCCTGAGTCCAAGCCGGCTGCTCCTCCAAGGTTTATATAGCATTTAGCTTCTGATGTGCCACAATCTAATTCACCCGGCCTTTATAGTTGATGACCCGGCTGGTGGTGACCAAGGACCCAGCTGCTCCTATGTTGTTTTTACTCAACCTTTATTTTGAACCTATATTAGATACATGATGATGGTAAAAGAATTAATAAGCAAATAAAATGATAAGGGAACATTATTATAATGTTTATGGTGTGTAAAAAAAAAAACTGTCACGTTTTCGGGGTGTTTCAGCCTACATCTTAATTATTACCGAATTAATTTGCATTTCAATTTTTCCCTTTTTTATTTATACTTTATATATTTATATATAAACTTAAAAAGTACCATACTTTTTTAACATAATAGTATCATAGTTGTTACAGTAAAATGAATACATTTATTTCCATTTATCCGATTACTTTTATCTTCGTATTTTTTCATTGTATTTGTTATAGAACATAAAAATATTGGGTGAGGTTCAAATGAGAATAAGAATTTGTGTGAGAATGAGAGAATCAATGATATCATGCCATGTGTAGAAAGATAATGTTCCACATGTAAAAAACCCATTTACCCTCAACATCAATTATCTCACAAACGACAAATCAAAAAATTATGAAAATTGCACAATTAAATTCAGCGTTTTCTCATCTTCGATTTTCCGTCCATCAAGGCATACTTTCGACGAGTTTTTTTTCTTTCCATTTTTTGGTGGGTCTCACATTTACTAACACATGTGTTAAGGTGTTGCGTTTAGGGTTTAGGGTTTGGGGTTTAGGGGTTAGGGTTTAGGGTTTGAGGTTTGGGGTGGGAGAAACCCCAAACCTCAAACCCTAAACCCTAACCCCCAAACCCTAAACCTTAAAAGCTTTACAAAATTCTAAACCCTAAATCATACTAAACCCTAAACCTTAAACCATACTAAACCCTAAACCCTAAACCCTAAACCATACTAAACCCTAACCTTAACCCTAAACCCTAACGTTAACCCCAAATTAAATATATAACCAATCACAAACACATGTGTTACTAATTTGTAAGACCCACCGAAAAATAGAATAAAAAAAAATTGTCAAAAGTATGCCTTGAGAGACGGCAAATCGAAGAAGAGAAAACGCTAAATTTTATGATGCAATTTTCATGATTTTTCGACTTACCGTTTGTGAGATATTTAATTTTTAAAAATGTGAAGGAGAGAGAATAAAATGACAGTCATTCTCACTCAAGGTTGGTATACTTTGAACGTTACTCTAAAAATTTTTGTAACTTATACGTAGGATTAGTAAAAGGGCATTAATTAATGAAAAGTGACACTAAGTAGCATATTTTAATTTTGTAATTTGCTAAATATTTTTATTTAACCAAGCGAATATTTCTAAAGATTTTTATTATTTAAGTTTTGAAAATTTTCCTACTGGTACATAAACATATTAAACATTGATGTATATTAGATAAAACAGCTTTGTTGTAATAACAAAAAAAGTTTTTTAGAATATTAAAGGTTGGAATTACATATATCCCCTCCACAAACACCCTAGATAACATATATACCCAAACACATTTTTAAATTACGTATATACCCACATCTCTAATATAAATATATTTAAGTTAAACAAAAATAGTATAAATTGTCAGAACTAAACAAAATTTTCAGTTTAACAATTGGTTATATTTAAAATAGATAATATCTATTGTTTTTTCTTTTTAATTTTAATTATATTTAAAATAGGGATGTGGGTATATATGTAATTTAAAAATGTGATATGCTAAACTCATATGAACCTTGTGATGTCCTTGAAAAACAAACTATTACGAACCTTGTGATGTGTTTAATGCCATAGTAAACTTTTAGAAATATATATATATATATATATATATATATATATATTTGTATCAGATTTGGTTATACTAAATAATCATAGCTTCGTCCTCTTAAATATAGAAAGTACTGTTGAATTATTCAAAATATAACATCACATGTTCTTTTACATTCCTAATTTTATGTACATTTAGATTTAGATTTACAAGTTGATTTGCTTCTAATTCTCATACCGAGTCTATTGGATGACTTTGCAATAACCTTTTAATAAAATTTATTGGACGAAGTATATTAACTTAACATCTAGGTTTGTTCATACACTAAGTTAGGGTATCATAATATAATCATCGCCGGATATGGGCTGAGCCCCTTAACATGCCCATTCTACGCCCTAACAAAATAGCCACTAACAGGTCTATAATTCTTAAGGTCAAAGTTAAAAAGGGAATACTCAAAAAGTCAAAACATGATACTTAATTTGGGACAGAGGGAGTAGTATTTATTGATTATATACACAATACTTACCATTATCTTTATCATATTTTCTTTGTAAAGTTTTCTTCCTTCAAGTATATAATTATAATGGCATCTTCTAACAACACTTCAACTCACCCTTTTAACCAATCCTTCACTTCCATTATAAACAAGAATCCATCACTCATGAAACAAATCATAGCTGATCACGTTCTTTTTGAAATCAGGTTTGATTTACATAGGTGTTCCGATTTAGGATGAAATTGCTAGGATGATCGTCCATTTTTATAATTTTATTATTTAAATTACATTTACTGAAATCACCAGGATGCTCAACCATTTTTATAATTACAGCCCAAATAGGAAAATTCCAGGCCCGAAGTATTAGGAGATGGGAATAAAATCAATAAATAGAAAAATACAACTTTATAGGTCAAATGTATATACCCGTTGAGAAATGTTGATTAATTATGTTCGGTGAAGCCAGCATGTATATGGAGTATAACGTTCATATTACTCCTCCGTGCTCAACAAAAGGCATCATGGAGTCATCTCTCTCACTCAACATATTTAATCGTATAAACGCCTTCTTTTTTATCATCAATCACATCACATTAGCTTCTCTATTTTGAACCCCGTAGCCAATTAAGATATGCAAACTCATTTACAAGCTCTATAACAGCACAAACTAATAACAACTTAACAAATATTATATTAATAAATCAGTTTATTAATCCGATAACATAATAATAATTTTGACATATAAAAGTAAGATTTAAACATAACACAAATCGGAGACATGATATGATCTTTTAATTTGCATGTTGAGTTATTTATTATAAGTCACTCTCCAATTGACTCAACTAATAAAAAACAAAAGATGGATGGCCACTGACTACAAATCTCACATAGTCGTATTTGTTGAATAGACCTACATCAAGTGTGAATGTTAAATTCAAAGGTATGTTAAAATTCTGTTCTTTGATGAATGGCATCCAATTTCCAATCATGTCTACCTGAGACGAAGGGTTGATGGCGTCATTTATTGCATCTTCATATACCTTCAGTTCAATTTCCATGCCTGATATACGTCCGTGCAAATCTGCAGAATCGTAGTTTTGTAGGTCGTATGCACGAACAAAGGCTGGAGGAATTTTCTGTTGTTTAACATAAAAGTATGTTAGTATTCTATATATACAGCTACAGACATGATTCGAGTCAGTACTTTAATTTACCATGTTTGTGTTTTTCATATCCTCCTCTGATGAGATATGTAATGTGAAGTGCTCAATTGGGTTAATCTCGTCAATCATATGATACGTTTTTTTTTTTCACTGCTACTGCCTTCATTTCTGTTTGCCATTGTTGTGTCCTGTACATGAATTCAGAATCTTTACCTGTATAATCTAAAATTAATATCATCTTTAAGAATCAACCTTTCTAAAGTTTTAGCTTATTGCATACCAAAGTCCATGTTTCACCACATAGTTGTCATTTTATTGCTTTTCTAAATTGGTTTTTTAATCTTACAAATGTGGATTACAACGAATAGACATAGTTTATATATTATTCACGTACAAATTAACCAATAATAACTAACTCTAAATTATGTATCCATCTCTCAGTGTATAAGTAATCTCTAAAATTTTATGTCTTTAATCAGATTTACTTATTTACTCAAATACATATAATGGGCGGTTGTGATTTAGTTCCGGCTACCCTATATGGAGAATTACATTATATATATGCGATGGTTGAATTACAGTAAGAATGTTATGTAATTTGAATTTTCTCCCATAAATTTAAATTACCCTAAATCACAAATTATGTTTTATGATGTCTGAATTTTGATTCCTAATACTAAAAGCATTAATGCGGTAACTTATATGTATATAAACAAGATGGGAACCATACCTTTGATTACTTCGTTGTTATCTTGTATGTTTTTCGTGTGCCTTTCACCCTAAATTGAACAAGTGATGATATTTGAACCTTTCTCCCATAATTGTATGATTAGTTAGTGTTTATATAATATTTGTATTCGACTGGTTCATTAGTAGAGGTATTGTTGGAAAAAATAACATTTAGAGAAAATTCCATAAACCATACCTGTGGTTTACACACATTTTCACAGATCATACCCGAACTTTTTTTTTCATGTTTTCGATACAATAAGTTTCAAATTTGCTCATAAATGGTACCTCCGTCTAACTCCGTCTATTTTTGTCGTTAAGTTTTACCAATTCCGTCTATTTTCAATACAATAAGTTTCAAAATCGCTCGCAAATGATACCCAAAAGTTTCAAAATTGCTCATAAATGATACCTCCGTGTAAATCACGTGGTAAAACTTAACGACAAAAATAGACAGAGTTGGACGAAGGTACCATTTACGAGCAAATTTGAAACTTATTGTATCGAAAACATGAAAATAAAAGTCCGGGTATGATTTGTGAAAATATGTGTAAACCACATGTATGGTTTATGGAGTTTTCTCTAACATTTATACAATAATGTCACTTTCATCCATATATCATTACATTTGTAATGGGCCAAAAAGACATAAGGGCTATTAAGGACTTCTTAATAGAAAACAAAAGACCCTTAAATCTTCTGTACTAACATTTACTCCCAAATTACTTAGTGAACCAAAACCACATTTGTAAATGACCCTAATTTTTTGATAAAAAAATTGAACATCCCTAAATTCACCTTTTATTTTAACACTAGAGAAAATATAATAAATATATATATAATAAGAGTAGAGTAAGGTTCAAATGAGTACATCAACTTTGAGTGAGAATGAGGGAACCAACAGATTTATGTCATGTGTCACTTTATTCTCTCTCCTCTACATTTTTAAAAATTAAATATCTTACAAACGGTAAGTCGAAAAATCATAAAAATTACACCATAAAATTCAGCGTTTTCTCCTCTTCGATTTGCCGTCCCTCAAGGCATACTTTCGACAACTTTTTTTTTCCATTTTTTGGTGGGTTTTACAAATTAGTAACACATTTTTTTTGTGGGTTTTACAAAATGTGTTACTAATTTGTAAAACCCACCAAAAAATGTGTTACTAATTTTACCTAAACCCATATCCATATTTTGTGTTGCACAAAATAATCCAATACTTTCGGTAAAACACCCAGAATCGTCCAATTCCTGACCAACTGGGAATGCCGGTGCTAATTGTAGAGTATCAAAATCGTTGAACTGGAGTCCAAGTCTGAATCTGATACGTATTATGTCGGTTACCCTTAAAGCTTCATCTACTCACGATTTGCGACCTAAAGTTTTGCTCTCCCCTGCAATTTCAGAGAACATGAAGGTATCATCTTATTTATTCTGATTAACCGTTCTGCTCTCACATAATATTGAAGCTTCTTACTTCTCATAATCGTCTGTCGTAATCAGGTTACTTTATATGTTGATGTCATCTGATTTATCCAGGCAAGAATTTTAATTTTCACTCAGGTTTGTAGCTTCCTTCACTTATAACATTAATTTCAAACCTACTTCATAAGATGTAGATACTTAATATTTCAATAGGTTGTATATTTTACAGGGAAGTAACGATTTCATTGATGTTTAATTTTTTTTTTCATAGTTCTATTGTATTTGTAGCGTTTAATGTTACTCACATTTGTTTATTTAAATCTTATGCGGATATGCCCTGTCAATTTCTAGCGTATAATTCTCGTATTCACTTGTACTTATAGCTACTTGTACGTCATGAATCATGATTGTGATGTTCATGTTTTCAGCTGAAAGGTTTGTTAGCTAAATTAATCTTTTAGCCTTACTAATTAGTAACCATTTATTTAGTATGTCTCATATCGCCTTGGATAGCAACTCGAGAAGAAGAAGATGTCAACCTGATGGTTTATGTTCCGGCTGTTGGATAAATCCCGATCATCACAAGAAGAAAAGTGTTAGAAACGTAAATAGAATATAGTATGTGTGTATTATGTAAATAGATGAAAGGGTGTGACTATTGGCGAAGAGGAATAACCGAATGAAGGAAAGGATGCAATGGTTAACGATGGAGACACCAACGAACCAACACAACTATTCGTTAGCACCTATTCGTTATGTATATATATGTAAAAGTTATGTAACAAACAGATTATGTGAAATCAATAAAACTTTGTATTTCATATCAAAATCTCTCAATATTAGTATGGTTTGAACAAGGTTAATTCGAAGATCCGAGGATTGGGACCAACAATTAGTATCAGAGCGTTGGCTGTTAACCAACTTCAAATCATATACCACGTTTTACAATTTCTTTGTTGGAATCAAGAAAACCGTGAAGAACAACATTTCGGTCAAGAAATTTCTGCAAGTTTGAACACCGATTGATTATCATCAATAGCAAGTGTTCAAGAAAGAAAATTTCTATTTTGAATCCATTTTGTCACCAAGGGATCTATCACATACAGTGATCAATTCAACCGGCATCAAAAGGTTTCAAATACATTCATAGCAATTATCGCATATGAAGAACAACCGAAAGCAAATCACAGATTATCATCAATATAATCATCAAGAGACGGTTACGAATTCAAGTAAGGATTCAGAAACAGAAAGCATATAAGCGACAACGATTCAGGCATCAAAAGGGGTGAAAAGGTGAATCGGTACGAAGCAAAAGGAAAGAATACACCTTGTTTGCAAAGCGATACAACCCCTCGATTGAACCATTACAGCGGTTCAAGTTGTCCAGAAAGAAACCCAAACGCTAACCGGTACAACACGGTAAATCAGGCGAAACCCTAGTTTTTGCACCCAAACGATTGAGGGATTCCAACGGTTCAGAGGAACCGCCACCACCGGTCGAAAGAAAAAGGAAAGAATAGTGGTGTTTAACCGGAGAGAGGCGCCGGCAGTCAAACGGAGAAAGGGCACTAGTCGCAAGATGAAGCGACACCAAATTGAACCGGGAGGAGAAAGGCATCGGGTCAAAGAGAACCCACCAGGTTTCACAAATTTAAGCCATTTGGGCCAGTAAGTTGGGCCAAGGAAAGACCTTAGTCATAGATTTAGGAAAGTTACTTTTTATTTTAAGTTAATGATTACACTGCTTATTATATTAGTAAGATAATTTAAGGAGAAAAGAAATAATTTTTTGTTCGCCATTACCGAACAACAGACCATCATCGAAGTTTTTTCGGTCAGAAAGGGAAATTATTTTTGTTCGCCGTTACCAAACAACAGACCATCGAAGTTTTTTCGATCAGAAAGGGAAATTATTTTTGTTCGCCGTTACCGAACAACAGACCATCGAAGTTTTTCGATCAGAAAGGGAAATTATTTTTGTTCGGCATTACCGAACAACAGTCCATCGAATTTTTTTTCGATTAGTATAAAAAAAATTGAATTGATTGAAACCTTGTTTTCAATCAGAACATTAGAAAAGCCAAAGAAAATGGCACAGTCATTGCCAAAGATGAAGGCACAATTATTGCCAAAGATGAAGGCACAGTTATTGCTAAAGATAAAGGCACAGATAATGCCAAAGAAGATGGGTCGAATGAAATTGGGTTAGGATATATTGGAGAAAGCACATACGAAGGTTGTGAGAACCTTCAAGGAAAGGAAAATTGTGTGATGCAAGGTAGTGAGAAACTACAAAAGCAAAGTTAGTGAGAAGCAAGTTTGTGTGAAGCAAGTTTGTATGAAGCAAAGTTCGTGAGAAGCAAAGTTTATGTGAAGCAAAGTTTGTATGAAGCAAAGTTAAATTGAAGAAAGAAGGTGGTGTAAAGTAATCAAAGATTTATTCAAGACAATTAGATAAGAGTCAAAGATCTACGACAAGATCATCGAGATTAAGGGGGTGAATGTTGGATTAATCCCGATCATCACAAGAAGAAAAGTGTTAGAAAGGTAAATAGAATATAGTATGTGTGTATTATGTAAATAGATGAAAGGGTGTGACTATTGGCGAAGAGGAATAACCGAATGAAGGAAAGGATGCAATGGTTCACGATGGAGACACCAACGAACCAACACAACTATTCGTTAGCACCTATTCGTTATGTATATATATGTAGAAGTTATGTAACAAACAGATTATGTGAAATTAATAAAACTTTGTATTTCATATCAAGTTCTCTCAATATTAGTAAGGTTTGAACAAGGTTAATTCGAATATCCGAGGATTAGGGCCAACACCGGCTCACCTTCATCATCATCAAATACAACATCCCCTGTTTTGTTTGACATTACTAACACGTATGCAAATCCAAGTGAGTTTCTGCAAACTTTATCATCACAGGCTGGTCCCTCAAATGGGAACGAAAGACCGTCTTCTCATACTCGAGCTCCTCGAGGTCGTCGGAGGAGATGTGAATGTACCGTTGCTGTTACTATCGGGACTCGACCACGGGGTTGACCCAGTGAAATGTCTCGTATGCAAGCAATATATGGGACCGGAAGTGGTCTACCATCTACAACACTACCAACTGGTAATTCTACAGGTGTGTTTTCAATTTCAAACATTTGAATTCAATCAGATATTACTTGAACTATTCTGTTTATGGACAATATAGTGAAATATGTTTTACTTTGTCACTCATATTTACTAATTAATAGGTTTCGTACAAAGTGGTTTGGATGTACTTGGATCTGAAAACCCTGAAAGACGGCCCTGGATTGCATTAAGGAGACCTATTGACGATGATGACATTGTTAGTAGTAGAAGTAGCACTGTTAACCCGTATGAGGCACATGCTGTTGGAGGTATAGAAAGACGTCATCCTCCTGTTAATGGTTTGCAAGGTAGCACCAGTTCAACGCCAAATGTGTCACGCCTGTCGAATGTTTCAAGTAAGTCTATCCTTACTCTATGTTTATTTAAATAGAATATACGTTAAATAGATATTAATTACAGTTTGTGATCCTTATATCAGGTAATATGTCGACTTATTGGGATTGCGGTGATGCAGACCATACTTGTACATTTTGTGGGGCCATTTTATGGTATGAGGAGAGGACAGTTAAAAGATACCGTCCGACCAACCCGAAGTTTGGGGTATGTTGTAGTGAAGGGAAAGTGAGTTTACCGTTACTTCCAGACGTCCCTGTATTACTAAGTGATCTGATGGATTACAGTGGAAGTGAGAAATCTAAACTTTTCAGAAAGTTTATAAAGGTAATTAATGCGATGTTTGCCTTCACATCAACTGGAGGAAGGGTGGATCGTGTTATCAACGACGGAGCTGCTCCATATGCATTTCGATTAAATGGACACAACCATCACATAATCGGAACATTACGCCCTACACATCACGATGGTCATCCTAGGTATGCACAGTTGTATATATATGATACTGAAAATGAAGCTGAAAATCGCTTTTATGCGTTGGGCAGGAGCGTTCCTATGACCCGAGAGGGTCAAATGTTGAGATCTTTAGTTGTGGAGTTGATTGGCATGCTTAACGAAGGGTTAATACACACAGAGGGGATTAAAGTATCCCAAAATGTTCGCCTGGGGGATTAAAGATCATTTTATAACATTTGCATGAATTAACTTGTAAAACCTGTTAGATTTGTTAAGCTCTCCGGTTCTACCGGTTATTGATCTGATCTAGCCTATATTTTCTGATGTGTACATGCTTAGAAACCAATATTATTAAAACAATAAATATATAATGCTTATCTAAAGATTTCTAAATTATAAATTCATCTTTTTTCTCTCTCTATACTCATCTTTCTCCTCTTCCTCTCTACCAAATCACCACTACCACCACTACTATACCACCACCACCACAACCACCCAACACCGACCTTCACCACCACCCGCTACCACCGACCTTTGCCACCACCCACTTCCGACCTTCACCACCACCGGTCGACTTGCCTTCACTACACCCACCGCCCTAACCACCAACACCAACCGTTTGCTTGACCACACCACCACCGTCGCCCTTCAGCGTCTGACACAACCTTCTTAGCCTTCTCGCTGTTGTCATCGTCACGAATATTCTCAGATCCGTTTTAGGTGTTTTTTCCAAGATGTACGATTAGGGTTTCTTTTTCATTGAAGATGTCATCTTTTGGTCTTATGGGTTTTTTTTCCAGATCTAGTTTTGACATTAGCTTTTAAAATTTGTTAAGTTTGATTTTTGTGTTCTTTTTGGTTCTTCAGATATAATTTAAAAAAGAAGAAGAGAAGGAATTTAATTTTTGGGTGTAAAATCTTATAACTATGAAGATGATTTTATATGATTTTGATTATTTGAATTAGAAAAGTAAAGCAACTGATTACATTGAATTTTGTGTTTGTAATTATACTCGATTTAAAGACAATAAATTATGTTTATGGTTTTTCAATTTTGTTTGGACTCTGTTAATGAAGATTGAATATGTACAAAGGTGAACTCATATCTGATTGAAAAAATTATTTAGATTGTTAATTTTAAGAAAATACAGGTAATCAATTAATTTGGACATATGGAAATTGAAAAAAAATAATATTAAGATATGCAAAGTGAAAAAATTAAGTTAGAAAAAGTATTATTAGACGAAATCAGATGAAAATGACTAGGAAAATATTTAATGACGTGGATCTGCGTGGAAAATAACTGCTGAACTGGAACTTACGTGGTGCACACGTGGAGCTGATGTGGAATGGCACCCGGTTACTAAACGGTCATCCATGAAAGGGTTTATCCAAATGAACATTTAAACAAACTTTGTTTATCCAAAATAAAAACCAGTATAGTTAATTCATGCAAATGTTAGAAAATGATCTTTAATCCCCAGGCGAATATTTTGAGATATTTTAATCCCCTCTGTGTGTATTAACCCCTTAACGAATCTAATGAGCTGGTTAAGATTTTCAGAATGGCAAAGGACAGATTATCTTTTTCATCCATGGAATCGGTAAGGATGCGGTTAATAGGTACCCGTAGGTCTGATCGAAGACAATACAATCTTCCGGTTGCATATGAAGTGGCTGCTTTACTTCCTGGAGATGGCAACCCGACAGATTGTCGTGACATAATTGTTGAAGAGAAGTATGATGGAAATATTAATGCAAAACGTATATCGGAACTACATCCAAGTTTTATGGCGCTACAATATCCTTTGTTGTTCCCTTACGGCGAAGATGGTTACCATGTTAACATAGAGCTGAATCTGCCTGAGGGTTCCACGCGTAAGTACGTTAGTATGAGAGAGTTTTACTGTTTTAGGTTGTTTCAGAGGTTGAATGAGCGTACTGTGCTACATAAAGGAGGCCGTTTGTTTCACACATACATTGTTGATGCGTATGCGGCTGTTTTGGATCACTCCCTTGACTGGTATAGAAGGAACCAGGCTACAATACGTTCTGAAGTATACTGTGGCCTTCATGATCGCATATCTGCTGGTGAGACAGATCTCTCTGCTATTGGTCGTAGGATAATTTTACCTTCATCCTTCACGGGCGGGTCCTCGGTACATGGTACAAGTGTATCAAGATGCGATGGCTATATGCCGTTGGGCTGGCATGCCAGATTTGTTTGTTACAATGACGTGCAATCCCAAATGGGATGAGATTGAGAGGCATGTTGAGTATTATGTTTCAGGCCAACAATCTCCCGACAGACCCGAGATATATCTCGCATGTTTAAAATCAAGCTCGATGAGCTCATGAGGGACATCAAGAAGAGAAACCATTTTGGTGCTGTAAAAGCTCGTAAGTTTGTAAAATAATGTTTTAAATTGTCGGTTGTGTAACTTGTATACTTATTTCTGATCATTTTTTTTCCTTCTTTTTTTTTATCTTTTCAGTCATTTACACGATTGAGTTTCAGAAAAGAGGCCTTCCACATTGTCATTCTATTGTGTTCCTACAAGATGCTGACAAGATCAGTACAACTGATGGCATTGATCGTTTAATATCAGCTGAACTCCCGTGCATTGAGACCGACCCTGCTGGTTTTGATGCAGTAAGAAGCCATATGATGCATGGCCCATGTGGTAACTATAATAAGAACAGTCCATGTATGGACAAAAATGAGCATTGCACTAAAGGATACCCCAAGGAATATTGTGAAGAAACGTATATTAACAGTGATGGTTGGCCTCGGTACAGAAGGCCCAATAATGGTCGAAAAGTTCAGATTGGTAGTGGCGATGCTAGGCTAGATAACCAGTATGTGGTACCTCACAATCGAGATTTACTGGTCAAGTTTAATTGTCATATAAATGCCAGAGTGTGTTGGTAAATGACCACGTCAAATAAACGCATGTCCGGAAACGTTTAAGCCTACGGGGTCACACGCGTTAACACGTAGATACCGCTTATTTAACCAAGTTATGTTAACTGTAATAACTAGTTGAGTTATTAGTTAATTTGTGATAATTTAATAAATGTTATTAAAATTATAAGGTTCAAGGTGAAAGTTATTAGGACTAAATTGTTACTTCTAATTACTTAAAGGGTTATAATTAATTAATAATAAAAGTTATTATTTATTAATTATTATAAAATCTATGTATATATAATAATAACCCTTGGTGTAAAAATATATACCAGTCACTTTTAACCACCGTCGAATTCCTTTTCTCCTTTTGTGTGTTTGACCGACGGAACAAGAAAACCCAAAAGTGGTTTTGTTTTTACGTAGAACACAATTGTTGTGGTTTTGTTTTACGTAAAACACAAGAGCAAAAGGTTATTAATTTGGTTAATTGAACTAGCATTCGGGTGGTTATCAATGACGTGTTGTGTGTGCGATCGTAGAGGGTTTTACCATTAGTGAAACCTAGTCGTTTATTAAACGATTAATTGGAGCTAGCTAAAAGGTACACATTTTCTATCTTAACTAATTATATATACGTGTTTATTTGCTTCCGCAATTGTGTGACAATATGAATATATTTATTTGCTATACTCTAACAGTGGTATCAGAGCCACATGTATGTGTTGTAATTAGTTAGATAGTTAAACATCAAATCTTTGGGGGTGTTATCTTGTTGGTTCGACTATCACCTGGAAGAAAAAAAAAACATGTTTTTAGTTGGTGATGGGTCGACGAAAAGAAACAAAGAATTTTTTTTTTTTTTTTGGTTTGTTTGATTTGTTCGATGAACACAGGAAGAGAAAAAAAAAATTTGTTTTTTGTTGTTTTGTGGTTTTGTGAGTCGACAAACGAAACAAAGGAAAACCAAAAAGTGGGTGTTTTGACTTTTCATACGATCATATGTTTTTTCCTTGTGATATTCGACCAACTCAAAAGAAAAATCCATGTGGTTTGTTTCTTTAGCATAAAACACAAATTAATGAACTGTCATTAGGAAGAAAAAAAAAATTGTTTTGTTTGGTGATGTGGATCCAATTCGATACAAAGTAAAAAAATAAATTATTTTTTTGTTAGTCTTATAAGATCAAGAAGGATCAAGAAAAAGTGAATTTTTTTTTTTAAGTTAAATTGTTAAACTTATCCCATTAAAAATTTGATGTTTAACTAGAATAATAACATGTTTAAATGTAAAATGTATGTTATTATTAGTGTACTTTTAATCAACTAGTTAAAGGATATCCATGAAATTCATGCATAATTTGTCATGGACATCACTTTAATACATTGATATGCTAGTTAGAATTAATTGTTAATTGAGATGATATGCTAGTTAAAATTAATTGTTAATTGTGATAAGAACATTATGTGTTACTTGTTTAAATAGTTTAATTGACAAGTTGTCCCTAGTTTGCCATATTTTAGGGTTCCACCCAACACCAATATGTTGCATGAAAATTAATTGTTAATTGATTGGTAAGTTTGTTTATTTTGCTTATTTTTATTGTAACTTGTAAAGTAAAATGGTTTTATGAAAAGAAATAAACTGGACTAATAACTATGAAATAAGATTTATTATTTTCTTACAAATCTTATTGTCAACTCGGGTTGGGCTCACATACCGTAATTTTCTCCCACGACGAGATTTGCAAGTTAATAATTTGTTTTAAACCACGACTAGAAACTTGTATAAGAGAGGTATCTTCGGCTTGGTGTCTAAGATGATAGGTTGGATAAAACGATGAAAAGATCCTAGCCCCTCCTCTGGCCTCTTCATGGCCTCCTTTATACATGACCGAAAAGGTTTAAAACATGTTGAATCGTCAATTTTAATAAAAGTGCAATCTCTAATTTAATATGAATATTAAATTAGACATCTTGACGCACGTTAATAAGTGGATTAACTGGAAAAGTTTTATTAAAACTATGATACGAAGATGTGTGCATGCTTCTTCGTACATATTTGATACATATTATCAAATAAATTACCCATTTAAATTAAGTCATATGCCATCCAATCGTAAGAACACTTGCAGTTGCTTTTTACTCTGCGTGAGACGTAGGTAAATTGCAATCCCAAGGTAAATTAACACTCATCGTGAGACGGTGGTGAACTATTTACAGTTCTTAATTGGACGACTTAAAACGAGTTAAGTGGTGAGATCCTTAAGCCCGTGGCAAAAGATGGGATGAAACATGTTTACAAATTCACTTATGCTTGCTTCAAAAGTATTATTTGTAAGTCCCATAATTCTAGGAATTGCACTTGTAATGCAATTATTGATCGTCACTTACCTTTTGAGTATCATCATTGCTAGCAGATCAACTGATGTGATGGTGGTATGTCAAGTAGGATCCTAGCTTTAAGAAAATTAATTGTTTATTTGTATATATATAAACATTTGGGTATTTAATTTCCTTTTAAGGATGTATTATCGAAAATACTAATCTCAAACTTTTATCTAGTTGTAGATGGCAAATCCTGCACCGAACTCGAATTATTCGGCTTTCAGGCAAATGCTAGAAAAAGAAAAACTTTCTGGAACTAATTTCAATGATTGGTTTTATCAACTAAGGATTGTCTTTCGTGTTGAAAGGAAAACAGAAGTCATTGAACAGTCGATGAGACTTGCTCCTGATGCTGCTACTGATCCTGTTAAGGAATTAGCAGCATGGAATGCTCTTTATGATCATCATAATGAAGTTGCTTGTTTGATGCTCGGCAGCATGACTCACGAACTTCACAACCAATTTGAAAATCATATTCCACTTGATATGATTACAGAGCTGAAATCGACTACTCCACAAATCCTTGCGATTAGAAGTGGAAATATCCAGAAAGACAAGAAACCGCAAACTAAGGGAAATGCTAAGGGCAAGGGAAAGCAAGGTGCTTATGTCTCTAAACCTAAGCAAACCCCTACAGCAAAGAAAGAGCATCCGGCTAAGGATGAGGCGTGTCACCACTACAAGAGGTGGGTCTCTAGATGAGGAATTGTCCTGCCTATCTTGCTGAGTTGATGAATAAGAAGAAGAAGCTAGCCGGCTCGACCGGACCTTCAAGTATCTTCACGATAGAATTATATTCTTTCTCTAAAATCAAATTCCTAGGTATATGACACTTGTTGTGGTACTCACATCTGTAATACCCTATAGTGAATTAGAGGAAAGAAGAAACTGAAATATGGGGCACTCTACTTGTACAATGGTGTACGTGAAGCAGTAATGCCAATGGAAGTTTTGACTTAGTTTTGCCTTCGGGCTTAATCATTGTATTAGACAATTGTCATTATGCACCTGCTATTACTAGAGGTGTTGTTTCAGTTTCAATTTTGAAAGATAACGGATTTATCAATATTTTCAATGATTATGATATTTCAGTTTCTAAAAATGATGTTCATTATTTTAATGCTATTCCTTGTGATGGTATTTTTGAAATTGAGATGACTGATCATGTTTCAAAAGTTAATTCTATGTATTCTGTTAGCAATAAAAGAGCCAAATCTAATTTGGACTCTACCTATCTTTGGTACTATAGTCTTGCAAACATTTGCAAGAAACGCAAGAGAAAGGCTTCAACGTGAAGGGCTCTTAAAATCAAATGATGATGGATCCTTTGAGAAATGTTTATCTTGTGTTTGTGGCAAGATGACAAGGAAACCCTTTCCGCATCAAACGCAAAGGGCTAAAGATCTACTTGGAATCATACATACGGATGTTTGTGGTCCATTTAGACATGTGTCAAAATAAGGTGCTAGTTACTTCATCACTTTTGTAACACCCCGCAAATTTAAACACGATTAATTAAATTAATCACTTGCATTATTAGGCTAATTCCCTACTTGAGTGAATTCACAACACATTTTAGAGGTAAGTCTAGCATAGCCCAACTAGTTAGTACGCGCAGTATTACGTATTCGTAATTAGTTGTAATTACGTACAGAACAAATTGAAAACAAACGCGACAAAAACGTACGACTATTGGTGAACAAAATTATTTAATAAAACGAAATTTATTGAATAACGTAGTAGCGAATAAATATTTTGTCAAAAATATTTACAAATCATTTTATAACGCAAAACGTTTAATTCGTACAATTTAAATAAAACAAAGTTTAAAATTTTATAACTAAGTTAATTTGGTTTCATAAAAATTATCATAATTAAAAATAATTAAGAAAATGTAATTAAAAACATAATAGTTAAAATAAAATAACAATTAACGATCGGGTAAACAAACACGGAGCGCAAACACGGAGGCAGAAAATGGGGACAAAACCCCACTCCCACCTCCACTTTTTCTCATTCTCCATCTTTCTCTTCTCTTTCATCACTCTCTTTTCTCTCTAAACTCATCACCACAAATCACACAAAAACAAAGAAAACTACACTAAAACGACGCCGAATCACATAGCTCCTTTGGAATAAAACGACCACGACAACACGATCTACACTTCTACCTTTTCGGATTTCAAATCCGACACCCGTAAGTTTCCGACAAATTCCGCAAATCTTTAGATTTCGAAGTTATAATTAATGTTTCATGTTTAATATACTTAGATTACCATGTTTTAGTGTTTTATACAACCGAAAACGTCCAAAATCGCTCAAAAACTCGTTATTTTCAACCTGTTCGTCGAACAGGCGACTACGTCGCATTGGGACCGAAAACAGTACTGCGACGTAGGCCTTTACGTCGCATTACCCTTCCTTACGTCGCACATAGCGACGCAGACCACTACGTCGCATTAAATTGCGAACGTCGCCTATGCGACGTAACCCATGACGTCGCAAAACCTGAATGCGACGTAGACCCGTACGTCGCACCCTACGTCGCATAACAATCCAGCGTCGCACCTTGCGTCGCTAAAAACAGAAACTTCACAAACTAATTTTCCACTAAGCGTCGAACTTAACCGGCAACGAATACTCACATATTATACGATACACGAACTGTACAAACAATTCAAACATACTTGTTTTATCGAAATGTTGATTTCAAACTTTCACCAACGAGTCGTATACATTTTCACAAACAACGAAATACAAACATAAACATTAAACAAACGATTTGGACATGACTTGGTTGTACGAACACTAGCATGGATGATTAGCTTAGACACCCACATACTTATAAATCTTATACGTTTAGGACGTTAGGAGATTTCAGACTGTACTTGGGCTTAGGTTTGCTAGCACTCGCACAACTGCTTAAACTCAACAGGTGAGTTCACAGCCCCTACCTTTACTGTTTTGAACTACTTTTGGGGTGGAAAACATAGTCAATTGCTTTGCTGATTTACTGATTTCCATAAACTGCTTTTACTTATATGATTATTTATCATACTGTTTACTCGAACAAATAGAGTACTGGAACTGTTAAACTGTTATACAAACTGTCACATAACTGTCTGTGGTACACTTATACAAACTGTTTATGACTGCGGTCAACTACTACAACTGTCTGAACTAAATGGTATTTCATACAAAAACTAAACTGAGAATATGCTGGGGAACGACCAGCTACACACTTTATTACTAGCTTTTATGAAACAACATTCTCATAAACACACAGAAAGTCCCTACGTCTTGGGCACGCACACACAGAAAGTCCCTACGTCTTGGGCACGCACGCACAGAAAGTCCCTACGTCTTGGGCAAACAGAAAGTCCCTACTTCTTGGGCAAAGTGCCATCCTACGTCTTGGATGAAGGCTCTACTTCTTGAGCAGATGGGTCCTACGTCTTGGATGCCAGTCCTACTTCTTGGACACAACTATACAAGTCCCTACGTCTTGGGCACATACATAGAAGTCCCTACTTCTTGGGCAACACTATAGGTCCTACTTCTTGGACAAACGATTTAAATCCCTACTCCTTGGGTAAACTAATAGGATACTGCTTTCCTACGAAACTTAAACTGTGTTTTGGGCGAACGACCCACTAAACTTATACTTTTGGGCAACATCCCAACGAAACATACCTACTACTAGGATACGTACAATCCTACAGAACATACTTGAAAATAGGATACTGCTTTCCTACAACTTATAGGATACGAACATTCCTACAAACGACTATTTAAGAACGTAACGGATTTCAGAAACTATACTTTTGGGTGACATCCCAACGATACAATATAAACAACAGTGGTTTATCACAACTGAACTTGTAAACATAAAACCTGTGAATTCACTCAACCTCGTTGTTGACTTTTACTATGTTTTTCAGGGAATTAGCTGCGCATGTAAGATCGCCAACACACATGGAGAACTAGGCGACCCTTGAAGATTAGGATGCCAATTTTTTTGGGAAAACATATGGATTTCTCTAGTATAACTGAAACTGTTTTGTCATATTCTAGAAATCCACTTTTGTAAACTTTTTACTTTTAACTTATACGATTCGATGAATCGTAAACTTTGTAATTAACACTTTTGGCATCTTAATATATATTGTTCTGTTGTAATCATAAGCTCTGATACGTATGCATGCTTTGTTATTGTGACACCCCATACTTAAACTAAACGCTTCCGCTAAACGATATTTGGGGGTGTTACAGATTGGTATCAGAGCCAATGGTTATAGCGAACTAGGAAACTTTAGGTGACTTAGAAACCTAGAGACCTAGACTATAGCCTTGGCTAGAACGTACATGCATACATACAATTGCATACATCTAAACTATCGTTACGATACCTCGATACGCGTGAACTGTTCACCACATCCGACTCGTTCATTGTACTCTGATCTCATATGACCCTGATCGTGATTAAACGGTTGATGAAAAGAAGTATGTATTTGGCATCATATAATGACGCCTGGCCAACGTGATTATATCATACTAAGTACATATGGGTGTTTCATAGTCGTAAGATACGTGATGGGGATTCGACAAATTTTGCTTGATACTCGAAAACTTGAAATATGTGAAACTTTATTCCTCACATATTTTTCATTGGCATTGACTTCTGCATCTTTTCATCGCAGAACGTCAGCATGCCGCCTAAACAAAGAAAGACTCGAAACAGTCGACGAAATTCTCCACCTGTACCTCCAGAAACAAACGAAGAAATAATCGAACACCGCGTGGCTGAAGCCATCGCACAATACGAGGCCAACCGCAATCGTGAAAACCTAACCAACAACAGCGGAGCCACTCCAGTTAACAGCGAAACTCCAACTAATACCCAGCAGGGGTGTTCCTACAAAACCTTCCAATCCTGTAAACCCAGCACCTTCACCGGGACCGAAGGGGCCATTGGCCTGGTCCACTGGATTGAAAAGATGGAATCAGTCATCGACATCAGCGACTGCGCCAACGACAAGATCGTGAAATACGCCACCTGCACTTTAGCCGACAAAGCGCTAACCTGGTGGAACGCTCAAGTCCAGATTATGGGACGCCCAGCTGCTCATTCCATGACCTGGGTAACTCTGAAGCAGATGATGATGGAGGAATTTTGCCCTCCCAACGAGATGCAGAAACTGGAAAACGAATTCTGGAACATACAAATGATCGGCGCTGACATTTCCGGTTACACGACTAGATTCCAGGAGCTTGCACGTCTGGTGCCCCACATGGTAACCCCCGAGAGCAAACGCATTGAGCGTTACAACAGGGGTTTGGCACCACAAATCCGAGGCATGGTTATGTCCTCCAAACCTGCCACTTTTAGGAGCGCAGTTGATCTGGCTCAAAGCTTAACCGATGACGCGGTCGAGATTGGAACCCTGAAAGCTATCACAGGGAAAACTGAACCTACCCGTACTGATGCGGGCGACTCTGGAACCCACAAACGCAAATGGAACAACGACGGTAACGACCGTCAGGGCCAACAAAACAGGAACGTGGGAAACACTCGAGCCTACGTCGCCATCACTAACACTGAACCGAAACCATACCTAGGCAAAAGGCCTAAATGCGGAAAATGCGAAAGGCATCATGAGGGTAACTGTACTCTCTGCGATAGATGCAACCAATGGGGACATCGAGCTCAAACCTGCAAAGCCAACCTCCCCACTCGAACAAACAATGGGTGTTTCGAGTGCGGTGAGCCCGGACACTATCGAAACCAGTGTCCAAAACTGAACAACAACCAGAACAACCCCGGAAACAGCAATCAAAACAACAACAACCACATCGCAACCATCCCACCTGCTCGTGGCCGCGCATACATCCTCCGTGCACCGGAAACTGTTGCGGACTATGGCAAACACGGTATGTCTTACCAACTCTTGCTACGATTTAACGTTTCTTTCATTCGGATGTCAATTCGAACATACCACTTGGTAAACGCCAACCACGAAACGAACTTGAACTATCAAACTATACCGCGAGTATACTCAACAGTTAAAACTATATTGGCAAACATAGGTCGCCACGTAAACTATAACTATGGTTAACGACATGACTTATCGGAGAACATACGCCGCGGGCGATCCGACTTGATTTTTAAATCTCGGGACGAGATTTCTCTAACAAGGGGAGAATGTAACACCCCGCAAATTTAAACACGATTAATTAAATTAATCACTTGCATTATTAGGCTAATTCCCTACTTGAGTGAATTCACAACACATTTTAGAGGTAAGTCTAGCATAGCCCAACTAGTTAGTACGCGCAGTATTACGTATTCGTAATTAGTTGTAATTACGTACAGAACAAATTGAAAACAAACGCGACAAAAACGTACGACTATTGGTGAACAAAATTATTTAATAAAACGAAATTTATTGAATAACGTAGTAGCGAATAAATATTTTGTCAAAAATATTTACAAATCATTTTATAACGCAAAACGTTTAATTCGTACAATTTAAATAAAACAAAGTTTAAAATTTTATAACTAAGTTAATTTGGTTTCATAAAAATTATCATAATTAAAAATAATTAAGAAAATGTAATTAAAAACATAATAGTTAAAATAAAATAACAATTAACGATCGGGTAAACAAACACGGAGCGCAAACACGGAGGCAGAAAATGGGGACAAAACCCCACTCCCACCTCCACTTTTTCTCATTCTCCATCTTTCTCTTCTCTTTCATCACTCTCTTTTCTCTCTAAACTCATCACCACAAATCACACAAAAACAAAGAAAACTACACTAAAACGACGCCGAATCACATAGCTCCTTTGGAATAAAACGACCACGACAACACGATCTACACTTCTACCTTTTCGGATTTCAAATCCGACACCCGTAAGTTTCCGACAAATTCCGCAAATCTTTAGATTTCGAAGTTATAATTAATGTTTCATGTTTAATATACTTAGATTACCATGTTTTAGTGTTTTATACAACCGAAAACGTCCAAAATCGCTCAAAAACTCGTTATTTTCAACCTGTTCGTCGAACAGGCGACTACGTCGCATTGGGACCGAAAACAGTACTGCGACGTAGGCCTTTACGTCGCATTACCCTTCCTTACGTCGCACATAGCGACGCAGACCACTACGTCGCATTAAATTGCGAACGTCGCCTATGCGACGTAACCCATGACGTCGCAAAACCTGAATGCGACGTAGACCCGTACGTCGCACCCTACGTCGCATAACAATCCAGCGTCGCACCTTGCGTCGCTAAAAACAGAAACTTCACAAACTAATTTTCCACTAAGCGTCGAACTTAACCGGCAACGAATACTCACATATTATACGATACACGAACTGTACAAACAATTCAAACATACTTGTTTTATCGAAATGTTGATTTCAAACTTTCACCAACGAGTCGTATACATTTTCACAAACAACGAAATACAAACATAAACATTAAACAAACGATTTGGACATGACTTGGTTGTACGAACACTAGCATGGATGATTAGCTTAGACACCCACATACTTATAAATCTTATACGTTTAGGACGTTAGGAGATTTCAGACTGTACTTGGGCTTAGGTTTGCTAGCACTCGCACAACTGCTTAAACTCAACAGGTGAGTTCACAGCCCCTACCTTTACTGTTTTGAACTACTTTTGGGGTGGAAAACATAGTCAATTGCTTTGCTGATTTACTGATTTCCATAAACTGCTTTTACTTATATGATTATTTATCATACTGTTTACTCGAACAAATAGAGTACTGGAACTGTTAAACTGTTATACAAACTGTCACATAACTGTCTGTGGTACACTTATACAAACTGTTTATGACTGCGGTCAACTACTACAACTGTCTGAACTAAATGGTATTTCATACAAAAACTAAACTGAGAATATGCTGGGGAACGACCAGCTACACACTTTATTACTAGCTTTTATGAAACAACATTCTCATAAACACACAGAAAGTCCCTACGTCTTGGGCACGCACACACAGAAAGTCCCTACGTCTTGGGCACGCACGCACAGAAAGTCCCTACGTCTTGGGCAAACAGAAAGTCCCTACTTCTTGGGCAAAGTGCCATCCTACGTCTTGGATGAAGGCTCTACTTCTTGAGCAGATGGGTCCTACGTCTTGGATGCCAGTCCTACTTCTTGGACACAACTATACAAGTCCCTACGTCTTGGGCACATACATAGAAGTCCCTACTTCTTGGGCAACACTATAGGTCCTACTTCTTGGACAAACGATTTAAATCCCTACTCCTTGGGTAAACTAATAGGATACTGCTTTCCTACGAAACTTAAACTGTGTTTTGGGCGAACGACCCACTAAACTTATACTTTTGGGCAACATCCCAACGAAACATACCTACTACTAGGATACGTACAATCCTACAGAACATACTTGAAAATAGGATACTGCTTTCCTACAACTTATAGGATACGAACATTCCTACAAACGACTATTTAAGAACGTAACGGATTTCAGAAACTATACTTTTGGGTGACATCCCAACGATACAATATAAACAACAGTGGTTTATCACAACTGAACTTGTAAACATAAAACCTGTGAATTCACTCAACCTCGTTGTTGACTTTTACTATGTTTTTCAGGGAATTAGCTGCGCATGTAAGATCGCCAACACACATGGAGAACTAGGCGACCCTTGAAGATTAGGATGCCAATTTTTTTGGGAAAACATATGGATTTCTCTAGTATAACTGAAACTGTTTTGTCATATTCTAGAAATCCACTTTTGTAAACTTTTTACTTTTAACTTATACGATTCGATGAATCGTAAACTTTGTAATTAACACTTTTGGCATCTTAATATATATTGTTCTGTTGTAATCATAAGCTCTGATACGTATGCATGCTTTGTTATTGTGACACCCCATACTTAAACTAAACGCTTCCGCTAAACGATATTTGGGGGTGTTACAACTTTTACTAATGATTTCAGTCGTTATGGTTATGTTTACTTGCTTAAACATAAACATGAAGTCTTTGAAACATTTAAAATGTTTAAAAGTGAAGTAGGAAATCAACTCGGTAAGACCATCAAGATCCTCCGTTCGGATCGAGGTGGTGAATACTTAAGCCAAAAGTTTAAGGATTATCTGAAAGCGTGTGGAATTGTCCAACAGCTTACTCCTCCATACATACCACAACATAATGGAGTGTCGGAGAGGAGGCATCGAACCCTGTTAGACATGGTAAGATCAAGGATGAACCTTACAACTCTCCCATTATCATTTTGGGATTATGCTCTAAAATATGCTGTACGTATTCTGAATATGGTTCCAACTAAGAAGGTTGATAAGACACCACATGAATTGTGGCATGGGAAAGTCCCTAATTTATCTTACTTAAAGGTCTGGGGATGTGAGGCGCTTGTGAAGCGTGATACGCCTGACAAACTCGAGCAAATATCTATTAAGTGCATCTTTGTAGGATACCCAAAGGAAACAATGGGTTACTACTTCTACAATCCTTCTGAAAATACTGTTAAAGTTGCTAGATATGCTGAGTTCTTTGAAAAGAATTTCATAGCTCAAGAAAACAGTGGGAGGGTCGTAGAACTTGATGAGAATCAAGAGGAAAATGCATCACCTTCTACAAACACTAGCGAACATCAACTTGGGGGGGAAAGTAGTCAAAGTGTTGAACCTCAAGTCGATGTTGTTCCAATTCGTAGGTCCGTAAGGACAATATGTGCTCCAGAGAAGTTGTGTCTAAATGTAGAATCTGAGGAGTACATATTAGGGGATCTTAATGAACCTCCTAATTTCAAAGCTGCATTATCAGATCCGAAATCTGAAAAATGGCTTGAAGCTACGAATGTGGATGGGAATATACACACTTATAAAGCTCGTCTCGTAGCGAAGGGTTATACTCAAATCTACGGAGTTGACTATGATGAAACCTTCTCTTCTGTAGCGGACATTAGGGCTATTAGGATTCTCTTAGCCATAGCAGCGTACTATGACTATGAGATTTGGCAAATGGATGTCAAGACTGCCTTCTTAAATGGTTATCTAGACGAAGAGGTCTATATGGATCAACCTGAAGGTTTTATTGATCCAAAACATTTCAGCAAAGTATGCAAGCTTCAAATGTCCATTTATGGACTTAAGCAAGCATCAAGGAGCTGGAATAGGAAGTTCGATGAGGAAATCAAAAAGTTTGAATTTACTCAAAACCCTGATAAGCCATGTGTATATCAAAAAGCTAGTGGGAGTAATGTTACTTCCTTGTCTTATATGTTGTGGACATATTGATCATAAGGAAATCACATTCCAAAGTTACAAGATGTAAAATCCTACCTTGGAAAGTGTTTCGCTATGAAAGACTTGGAGAATCAACATTCATACTTGAAATCAAGATCTATAGAGATAGAACTAAGCGGTTAATTAAACTAAGTCAAAGTGCTTATATTGATAAGATCTTAAAGAGATTTAAGATGAAGAATTCTAAATGTGGAAATGTACCAATGTTAGAAATATTTGACTTAAATAGCAAACAGTGTGTTTCTACACCTGTTGAGGTGGAGCGTATGCAAAGGGTTCCTTATGCTTCGGCTGTTGGATCTATTATGTATGCGGTTAGATGCACTAGACCTGATGTGGCGTTCGTATAGAACATAGCCAGCTGTTTTCAACAGAATCCAGGTGAAAGTCATTGGACTGTTGTGAAAAATATTCTCAAGTATCTGAGAGCTACTAGAGATATGTTCCTTGTTTGTGGTGGAAATCCTGAAGCTGAGCTCAAAGTGACTGGTTACAGTGATGCTAGATTTCAGATCGATAGAGATGATATGAAATCTCAGACAGGATACGTCTTCATCTTGGATGGAGACGCAGTGGAAAGGGTTCCTTATGAAGCAATCAAAACCTGCCATGTCTACAACTGAATCAGAGTACATAGCACCGTTGGAAGCTGAGATGGAAGCCCTCTGGATTACAAAATTTATTTCTGGGTTTGATGTGGTACCCACAAATAAAAACCCCATGGAGTTATTACTGCGATAACTCAGTAGCAATTTTTATTGCCAATGAACCTGGAGTTCAGAAAGGGGCCAGACATTATCCTAGAAGATATCACTATGTTCGAGAACAGATCGAAATAGGTGACATCAAATCTACTCAAAGTTCACACAGATGATAATCTAGCTGATCCATTTACGAAGGCTTTACCTAAAGGAAAGCTTAATCAACATGCCGAGGGCATTGGACTTCGTTTTGCTAGATATTTCATGTAACTCTGTGTTTTAGTATTTGGATAAAGGATGTTAAACAATTATTATCTAATAAATGAATTAAAGTACCCGGTATGTTTGTTTTCATTTTATAATTAATTGTATCCTATTTTTGCATGTTTAAATCCTTGAATAATTATTAAATTATTCTAAAATGTCCATTATCGATTAGCTATATGAGAATATAGTTAAACTAAGATAAATCTGAGTGATTGGTTTGGATGGTCCCACCAAACTCACATGGTATTCATAAGATGCATATCGGACTACCCCAACTGACAAGTTATCACTTTATGGATCGGCGTCATTAAGTGAAACTTGTAAAATGGTTGCTTTACTTATCCTTAGACTTGAGATGCAAGTAGGTCTTGCATGTATGGATTACATCTTCTTGATATAGTTCTAGCTATCCTGAATAAAGTAGTAATAAAGGGCTATTTTCAGAAGTGTAGTGAAGTACATGACTGACACGTGTAGTCAAGATAGAATTTGTTCCTTCAACTAGCTATTGAAGTATGATACAACTGGGCCCTCTCATTAGAATTAATTAAGATGTTTGTATGGCCATACCCAAATGAAATCCAGATGTGTCTCGATTAATTTGGTAATCTTACTTGATTATTGGAATGAGAAACAGAATCGTTAAATTATGAAATGACTTTGATCCATATTCATATTTAACAAAGGTATCTGAAACAAAGGGATAGTAAACACTGGAATCATTTTAATATACTTCAAGAAACTATACTTAAATATTTCTGGGAGCATTGGCGTGTTGCTAGACGCTTACCAATGTTATTGCCTTTATTATGACATGCTCAAGTGGGAGCTGTTGGGAAATGACCACGTCAAATAAACGTATGTCCGGAAACGTTTAAGCCTACGGGGTCACACGCGTTAACACGTAGATACCGCTTATTTAACCAAGTTATGTTAACTGTAATAACTAGTTGAGTTATTAGTTAATTTGTGATAATTTAATAAATGTTATTAAAATTATAAGGTTCAAGGTGAAAGTTATTAGGACTAAATTGTTACTTCTAATTACTTAAAGGGTTATAATTAATTAATAATAAAAGTTATTATTTATTAATTATTATAAAATCTATGTATATATAATAATAACCCTTTGGTGTAAAAATATATACCAATCACTTTTAACCACCGTCGAATTCCTTTTCTCCTTTTGTGTGTTTGACCGACGGAACAAGAAAACCCAAAAGTGGTTTTGTTTTTACGTAGAACACAATTGTTGTGGTTTTGTTTTACGTAAAACACAAGAGCAAAAGGTTATTAATTTGGTTAATTGAACTAGCATTCGGGTGGTTATCAATGACGTGTTGTGTGTGCGATCGTAGAGGGTTTTACCATTAGTGAAACCTAGTCGTTTATTAAACGATTAATTGGAGCTAGCTAAAAGGTACACATTTTCTATCTTAACTAATTATATATACGTGTTTATTT
The DNA here is from genome assembly GCA_949592205.1 of Helichrysum umbraculigerum. Classification (NCBI taxonomy): domain Eukaryota; kingdom Viridiplantae; phylum Streptophyta; class Magnoliopsida; order Asterales; family Asteraceae; genus Helichrysum; species Helichrysum umbraculigerum. Next base: position 20,619,762 of record CATIUR010000007.1, on the reverse strand, counting down.
GCTTCCGCAACTGTGTGACAATATGAATATATTTATTTGCTATACTCTAACAGAGTGGTGTAATCGGGGAAACTTGATTAAGTACCTTTTCAGTTATATGAATAAAGGACCTGATCGTGCAACGGCTGTAGTCGAAAGTACAACGACCACAACAACATTCTGATCAATGTTGCGCAATGAAAATGAAATTGAAGCGTATCTTAATTGTCGCTACCTTTCAGCATCGGAAGCATGTTGGAAGCAATTAGGTTTTGAGACAAATTATCGTTCTGTTTCTGTTGTCAGGCTTCCTTTCCATGAAGAAGGCTGTAACAGGGTGTATTTTAGAGGTGATTCTGATGCTCATGAGGTTGTTGAACGTGAAACTGCTGCTGTGTCAAAGTTATAGAGTGGATGGTTGCCAATCAGATATATCCCGAAGCTAGAAACCTAACCTATGTTAACTTTCCGACAAAGTTTACGTGGCGTGATGATACAAAACAGTGGAAGCCCTGTGGTAATGGGACGACTATTGGGCGTATACACTATGTATCTCCGTCTGCTGGAGAGACTTTCTATCTTCGAATGTTGCTTAATGTTGTGCGTGGTGCTACCTGCTTTGAAGATATACGAACTGTTGACAATCATGTTCACGATACATATATGTCCGCTTGTAGAGCCTTAAATCTATTGGGTGATGATACTGAGTGGTTACAAGCAATTCGTGATGCATCACAGTGGCAGAGAGGGCAACAACTATTTGATCTATTTGCTACAATTCTACAATTCTGTACGGTGAGCGATCCTGCACGATTCTTTAGAGAGAACCTTGTGCATTTACAGTCCGATGTTATTTTCCTTTGGCGTCTTCGATTTCAAGGGCAACCAATTGACTTCACTCCTGTAGAGATTGAGAACTATGCTTTGTTAGAAATAGAGAATGTTCTGAATTCGTGTAACCGATCATTATCTGAATTTCTGGATATGCCGCAGATTAACTATCAAGTCATTCGTTTTATCAGAAATTGTCTAATTGCACGCGAGCGTACGCATAATTTGAATGAAGAGCTAGGACGATTCAATACTTTGTTTGCTGGATTAAACGAGCAGCAAAGATCTGTATACGATACACTAATGGAAGCTGTTAGTCGACGTGAAGGTGGTTTATTCTTTGTGTATGGCTGGCTGTGGTGGCACAGGGAAAACGTATTTGTGGCGTACTATTATTGCCAAAATACGTTCATCTGGTGAAATTGTGTTATCTGTTGCATCATCGGGTATTGCTTCTTTGTTGTTGCCTGGTGGTCGTACTTCGCATTCAAGATTTCGTATTCCAATGGATATAGACCATGAGTCATGTTGTACTATTGATGTTACTTCGGAGCTGGCAGATCTTATTAGAGTTGCATCTTTAATCATTTGGGATGAGGCTCCTCTATAGCATCGTCATGCTTTTGAGGCTGTGGACAGAACGTTTCGTGATATATGCAAGCACAGTTATCCTGGAGCCGAGCATTGTGTTTTTGGTGGAAAGGTCGTTGTACTTGGTGGGGATTTTAGGCAAATCTTACCCGTCGTAACCGATGGTCAGCGCACTGACTTTGTCACTGCTGCAATTAACAAGTCGTCTTCTATTTGGTCTCAATGTGTTGTCTTTGTACTGTCAATAAACATGCGGCTGCGTGATCCTTCGCTTAGTACGTCTGAAATTGTGGAAATGCAGCGGTTCAGTAAGTGGATATTGGATATGGGTGAAGGTAAGCTTCCTGTTGTGCACTTGATGATGAGGATGAGGCTACATGGATCATGATTCCCGAGGATCTGCTGATTCCTGTATCTGCCACTCCAATTGATGACATTTTTATGTACACGTTCCCTGATTTTCAGAACATGCTATCTGATTATACTTATCTACAAGAAAGATGCATTCTTTGTCCTACGAATGATGAAGCTGATGGTATTAACTCTTATGTGATGGGCAAAATGCCCGGTGACTTGGTAACTTTATTCAGTGCTGATTCACTATGCGAAACTAATGATCACCGTGAGGAACAGGAAATTAAGTATCCAACTGAGTTTCTCAATAGTTTACGTTGTGGTGGGGTCCCAAATCATGAGCTCGAGTTAAAAGTTGGTGTCCCCGTTATACTTTTACGTAACTTAAACTTGGAAAGGGGTTTGTGTAACGGGACCCGCATGGTTGTTAAACAGATTGGACGTGTTATTATTGAGTGTGAAATAATTTCAGGTAATCATTTTGGTTGTAAGGCGTTGATACACCGTATCGACATGACACCTACTGAGTCTAGATGACCATTTCAGCTTAAGAGACATCATTTTCCTTTAAAAGTGTGTTTTGCTATGACTATCAACAAAAGCCAGGGACAGACATTTAAATTTGTGTGTGCGTACCTAAGGAATCCTGTTTTCTCACACGGGCAGTTGTATGTGATAGTATCACGTGTTACATCTCGGAAAGGTCTTCGTATTTACATCAACAACAATGGTCTATGTGCAAATAACCTAACAAGAAATATTGTGTATAAGGAGGTTTTCTACAATTTACCCCGAGGTAGTTCTTCATTTAGTGTTTTTATGTTGCCTTATACATGTGATCCTATAAGTTACTAATATTGATTCCTATTTTTGTTTAATGTTGATTTGTGTATATTGCAGTCACAGGCTCCTGATTGTTGTGCTGAATCATACAAGAAAACCAGATGTTTACCTTATTTTTTCCTAAAACGTTATATCATAAATGTTGGCACTTGATCTTATTTATGTTATCTGCTGTTTTGTGTCAATGTTTTCGTTTTATATGCTTTTGGTTGTTATCATTGTAATCATATTGCTCTATAATGTTACTTTATTACATTTTTTGTCATCATCATCATCATCTGAAGAATGAGATTAGGTTGCTTTGATACAGTTTATGATTTTGTCATTGTTTACCCATTTTGGTGTGTGCTTCCGAAGTGGTTTCGTATACAGTTGTTGGATCATGGATGATCCTTCTATTTTGTTAATCAGTTTTTGCCACGATGGTTGATACCCAGGTTGCGCCAGGATGCTACTTAATTATAATATAATATTATATATATATATATATATATATATATATAAAATAATTGCAGGTTTCATTTTAGTAATACATATATATTACTCCCTCCGTCCCAATTTTATTGTCCCCAGACAAAAAACACGCAATTTAAGAAAACATCACCATCTCTCTTACTTTTTGGTAAGAAGACAGTTTTACCCTTTACTTTTTACCTACCTTTTTGTCTTACATATATAAATTATGGGCAAAAATGAACTTTATCTCATTATTCTTATCTATTTATGGAAGTGGACAATTAAATTGGGACATCTCAAAAAGGAATACTGGACAATAGAATCGGGACGGATGGAGTAATAATATTTCCGAGGATACTATTTGGGAAGGATGATAATAAATAATTTAATTATTTAAACAGTATATAATGATAAATATACTTTTTTTAGTTCGGATGCTAATTCGGATAAATACAATTTTTTAGTAATCAAATTGCTAGGATGAGGTTTCATTATATATATATATATATATATATATATATATATATATATATAACAGTGAAAACACATCCCCACCCTCCATCTAATCTAACTTATATATATATATATATATATATATATATATATATATATATATATATATATATATAAAAGGGGTGAAGATAAAAAAAAACGTTGAAAATACTTTTTCCTTCACAATTTTTTTAAGGTGTGAACTTTTTTTTTTTTTTTGAAGTAAATCATAAAAAATTAAGGTTCACACAAAAAAATATTTTTTGCTGAAAAAAATAAAATAAAGTCAAATCCGAAACCAAAACAAAAAAATTAAGATTCATAATTGAAAAACTTAAAAACTTTCTGTGAACCAAAAAAAAATTAAGGTTCACAGTTGAAAAAAAAAAAAGGTTCACAATTAAAAAAGTTTAAAATTTCCGTGAACCAAAAAAAAAATTAAGGTTCACAATAGAAAAAGTAAAAAACTTTCCGTGAACTCAAAAAAAATTAAGGTTCACAGTTGAAAAAAAAGGTTCATAATTGAAAAATTTTAAAACTTTCCGTGAACCTAAAAAAAATTATGGTTCATAATTGAAAAAAAAAGATTCACAATTGAAAAAGTTAAAAACTTTCCGTGAACTAAAAAAAATTTAAGATTCATAGTTGAAAAAGTTAAAAACTTTTCGTGAACCCAAAAAAAAAATCAAAGTTCACAATAAAAAAACTTAAAAATTTTTTGTGAAAAATTAAAAAAAAAATTATGTGAAAAAAAAGGTTCACAATTAAAAAAGTTAAAAACTTTGTGTGAAGCAAAAAAAAAAAAAAAAAAAAAAAAGATTAATGACGAAAATTTTATGTCAAAAAAAAAATATAAGAGTTCACAAAAAAACTTCATATGTGAAGCAAAAAAAAATGAAAGTTCACAACTTAAAAAAATTGTGAATCAAAAAGTGTTTTCAACGTTTTTTTTTATCCCACCCCTTATATATATATATATATATATATATATATATATATAAAAGATGGAGGGTGAGGATGTGTTTTCACCGTTTTTAATTTATCTCCTTGTTTTCACCAGAACCCATCCCTGAATATATATATATATATATATATATATATATATATATTAATAATAAAATTGCCAAGATGAGTTTTTTCCAGGATGAGGTTTATTTTAATAATATATATATTAATATACAGTTTCAGCTATCTAATTCGGGTAATCTATTTTTTAATAAGAAATTTTCAGGATGCTAATTCCAGGATGAACACAACATTTAATTTTCAGGATGCTAATTCATTTTAATAATATATATATTTTATATTATATGAAATCGCCCAGGATGATACCATTCAAATAAAATAATCAACCACAAAATCTTCAGGAATCCAGGCCCAAAACTAAAAATTCCAGGCCAAAATTAAAAATTCTAGGCCCAAGGTGATGATCCTTCTATTTTGTTCGCTGATGACAACTTGGTAAATAGGTGGTCTTACTAAAATATAGTCCTATGTAACAATCTTTATTTTTATGATAAATTGAAAAGTAACATTAGTAAAATATAGTCCTATGTAACAATTTTTATTTTTATGAAAAATTGAAAGTAAAGTTGAAGTTGATTATTATTTGAATCACCGATACCAAAAACTTAGCATATCTGGTGCAATTTATTTGAAGTTATTTTATTTGATTCTATTCTTTTAAAATTCTATGGCGTTCATTTTTCTATGCATATTATTTTAATACACATCCTAATGTTCATTTTTATTAAGTTTATCTATATTGAACTTGATAAAATACTTTGATACGTTCCATCCAGATAGTACCAAAGCAACATACTTAAAAAGTCTCCTCAATTTACACTAAGTTGTTATTTGTTAAACAAGGCTTCAATATTTAGCTCGAATATGAATTACGATTAAATTCAGCCCCCATCACTTGAATTCCTCGCTCCACCCTTAACAAGGTTGGTCATTATTTTTCTTAATTTGGTCTATTGTGTTGGTTTATGTGTTGTAGTGTGTTGGTACTTTATTGTACATGTTACAACATCATGCTAGCTAAATGGTCCTTCAATAACAGACACAAAGAAATTTATGAAATGATTAAGTCCTATATTTTATGCGTTCATTAAACAGTTATGCTAGCTAAATGGTCCTTCAATAACAGACACAAAGAAATTTATAAAATGATATAGTCCTATATTTTGTGCATTAATTGTTATGTGTGGTAGGGTAGGAAGGACCTTTATTGGGCCTAAATGAATGGACATGTTAAGGCCTCTTATACTTGTATTGATTTCAATTGGGCCTCTATATTACATGTCTAACTTATCATGTGACTTGGGATGTTATATTATTTGTGTAATTTAGAGTTGATTATTTATACATTTTATAGCATATATTTATGCTATCATACTAAGTTAATCTTATTATTATTTGAATGTAACCATTATATATGTGTGACAGTAATATGCACCAGCCTGCATAGTTTTTTTTTTTTTTTCCCTACTTACACATTTAAACGATTAATGTTGTTTTGTCTATGTCTATCTATGTAACTATTAACTAGGTTTATTGGTTGTGTTTTCCAATATTTTTTTTAGTAAATACAAAAAATTTAATATAATCTTTTACTTGTTTGTTGGAAACCTGGGCATATTATAGTAGAATGAAAATTATATAAACATGTAAGTAGAATGAAATTATATAAAATAAAAGGAAATCAAATCTAAAAAACTTAATCATAGTATAGGTATAAGTTTCAGGGTTGTGCTTCAGACACTTATGGTATACATGTGAAGCTAACATCTTGATAGTTAAAAAAAATAAAATAAAAATTCTACAACTATATATCTCAAAAAATAATTGTCAAATTTACATTTTTTTTATACAATATTTGAATCTAAAAATAAAAAAGTGTATATTTTCCTATTCTTAGCTATTATATTAATATTTGAAACTTCTCCCGTGTTTTTTTGTGTTAACTGTCACTTGAACAGTTCAACCCCATGATATGCAGATTTCACCATCACAATCCTTTAGAGCATCCACAATCAAGGGATGTGGCAAAGTTGAATGGAAAATAGTTGATGACATGGATTTGTCAATACAAGTATAATCCATTGTGAGACTTCAAGGTTGAATGTGAGTTCAAACCTGCAGCAACCCTCATATACTTTGATAGTGGGCCCTCCTCATTATTTAATGTTTTTTAATCTATTAAATTTTGATTAACTCAAATGTTTTACTGTATCATTTTGGACGCCACACTTCACACTTTCAATATTATAATTGATATATACTTTTTGGCTAGACTAATTTTTACGATTAGAAGTATTATTTTAAGCGTAGTAGTTTTAAAATCAATAATAACAATTTTATAGTTTTTAGTAATGTAATATTCCTCTGTCTCAAAGTAAGTGTCTACTTTTAGTAATGTAATATTGAGGTTAAAATGATAAAGTTAATATAATATTTTAGAAGACGACATTTATTTTAAGACAAATTAAAATGGGAAGATGAACACTTATTTTGAGATGAATGGAGTAGTTATATAAAGGATATCTAATAATATATAAATAGTGATGATGTGGAAGTATAATGAATTTTGAAAAGTTTAATGGACGGTAAAGATTTTTCTGGAAAAGTACAATGCTGATGTGGCAGTGCATTAAACTTTTGAAGGTTTAATGCACTGTGGATGCTCTTAGAAGTGTTATAATCCAATAAAAACACTTCATGCGGATCGCTAGAGGCAGTTACCCGACTTCCTGAAAAATAGGGAATCCAAAATCTCTTCAGGTCTGCTATAAATAGGTTCCAGTTCCTACATGTTTTCTACACAATTCTCCCAACAAATTCTGCCAACATATCACCAAGTAGCATCATGACGCCTCAAGCATCACCCGAAAAGAATCCCAACATGAATGTCATTCCTGAAACCCCTCCCAACATGAATGTCATACCTGAAACTCCAGTACCTGAGATCACTCCAAACTTGAACGGCATGCCAGGAAGCCCACTTCATAATTAATATCATGTAGCAAACAAAATCTTAATTGCAAAATTCACATAATATTTTCAAAATTCATTCTTTTTTTTTTTTAAGAAACAAAAAGGACTCCACATCAATGTGGGACACAAAAATATATGGGAGGTGAAAATACAACATGGATTTTGATTCATACAACAAAATATGCATCAACAAGGTGTATTATATGCATTTTTTTTTTTTTTTTGTAAAAGTGTGTTGTATGAATCAAAATTTGAGTTGTATATATCACCGCTCAAAATATATAAACTTATTGTCTTGGTTGTGAGCCATCATAAAATGGAAAGTTTTCATATGTCCGTGAAGGTTATAGTTAATAAGTGACCTCAACAACCGTTGTATTTATCACCGCTCAAAATATATAAACTTATTGTCTTGGTTGTAAGCCATCATAAAATGGAAAATTTTCATATGTTCGTGAAGGTTATAGTTAATAAGTGACCTCAACAACATAACATTTTAAGCAGAGATCAATATTAATATGGATGCTAATAAAATTAGGAATCGAAGGATCTTCAACTGGGTATAGTATCCGTAGAAGATTAATGAAATTGTCATAATAAATTCTATCATTTGTGTACAAGGTTACGTACGTAATATATTTGTACAAACACAACGATGTGGAAAATTATTGACACGTAGGAAAGGCAATCATATGATACGGTGGCTTCAAGAGTTCCCAGACATGAGAGTTTATAATAGAACATTGGAATGCATTATGCATGGTGCATGCAACATCAAAGATTGTGAGGAGTTTTTCATTTCACTGTGTAAAATAGTCAAGACATATGTTTTTCAGAAATATTCTGCAAAGAACATCTATTTTAATACAATAGAAAATTTATTGGTGAGCACCCACAATAGGAGGTTTTTTTGAGCTTTTTTGCATTTTTGTGTAAGAGTTGTCTAATTGGTTTTTCATAAAAAAATTTCATCTCCAATGGTTAAACCTCACAAAAAGCTTTTTATTGTAAAATGAAAGAACAAGAATTATATATGGAGAGGAAGAGAGAGATCTTATTGAGTGATTCATACATAATAAGTATACAAATGATAAGTATATATAGGGATTATAGAAAACCGTAATAGACTAGTTGGTAGTGGTGGGCTATCCACAAGTTCATGGATTAAGCCCATGAAGATTTCACAACACTCCCCCTTGGATAGTCACCATTTATAATATATTATAGACTGCCTCGTTAAAAACCTTATCAAGAAAACCCAATGGGAAATAACTTGATGAAGGGAAATAGAGTGCAGTGTAAATAATACTTCCCCTGAGATTAATGTATATTCTTTAAACGTCGAATACCGATCTTCCGAATTAGCTGCTCAAAAACTTGTCGGTAATGATTTTGTGAATAAGTTGGCCAAATTTTTGCTTGATCGGATAAACATCAATGACTCCATCTTTTTGTATATCATACGTTGAGAAGAACTTCGGTGAAATATGTTTAGTTCTGTCTTCTTTGATGTACCCTTCTTTGATTTGAGCTAATACACCTCACATTGTCCTCATATAAAATGTTGAATTTCCTTGATTGTTTTGAGACCACATTCTTCTTGGATGTGTTGAATCGTTGATCTTGAGTAGACACTTCTCGATCGGATTTAAGAAACTCAATAAATTTAGCAATATTTGACGACCTCCAAGAAATTGTAGTGTCTCCACAGGTGAAAACATATCATGTTTTTGACCTTATGTGGATCAGATAAATACCCGCGTATTTTCTTTGAGTAAAATAATCCCATATCACGGGTACCACAAAGATAACACAACATGTGATTGATTGCAATGTATAAATGTGTATTGTAAGCAATGTGTATTAAAGCCCCAAATGGACTTAGATATTATAATGATATGATTATCATTTTCTTTGGTGCGGAAGGGATCCAGAAACATATCTGGATAATACTTTGAAGATATGGACATCCATTTCATATTAATGCACATTACTCCCCATTGGATGTCCATTGTTATAATGATTATGCCTCGTTAAAACCTTACTAGATAAAACCCGATGGGACAAAAGTCTAGTTAAGGAAAAAGAGTACATAATTCTTTTAATGTGTTGAGAATGTTGCATTGTTAAAAATCTTTTGCAACTTTTATTTTCTCCCCCTAATAATCGCATCACTTGTGAACTTGTTGACAAATAATATCATCACATCGAATTTGAAGAGCAAAATCTGACTTTTATGAGATAAGTCATGAATCCATCATTGTTGATGTATCCATCAAGTTGGAAAATATTTTATATTAATGCAAGACAATGAATGTCCTCTCATAGATAATAAGTTATCTTGTCAACAAATGTGAAGTAAATGATTTTCAACTCTTTTATGAATAGTGAGAAATATCAATGTCTAATGATATCTATCATCCTTCGGGGGTCAGAAGGATTAAAATAATCACTACATCATGAGGATGTATGACTCTTTATCCACGATAAAAGTTTATCTTTACAAGACATTTCTTTCATAGCTTCATACTCATTGGGAAGTTGAGTAAAGACCAGCCATACAATAGGCTTTACACCTTTATGAAATGGACTATAAGTCCAAAAATCTCGTATGAAGAGATTTCATAAATTTATTGCGCATTTTTATATTGGCCAAATAATATTTGCAATTCGTTGCAAAAATAATTCCATGATCCTCAATCACAATAGCTAGTGCTATATTACAACAATAATATTATCGACATCGATTTCATCTATATCGATTCCACGATGTTCTAGACATGATATCATTTATTGAGATCTCTTCATTTTTCAGGTACCAGAGGTTTTGATAGAACCTTCATGTCTAGTTTCGTTAGATTGAAATAGGGACTTTAGTTCCTCAATTTGACCATCTAAATAACCTGCTCCTTTTTTTTCGAGGATATAATTTGGAATCGACATTTTTTTATCACGTTTCACGTGACATAGGCTTATTAGCCATTTTAATAGGAGCATTAACAACTTATCATTCAAACAAATATGTCTGACATTTATCAAAAAATGAATTATCATTTGAACTTCGAGTTCATACTTTATACTAAGAGGATCAATATTATATATTGATAATTCATTTTGAGTTAAAGTTGTTTTAAGATTGGGATTAGTCTCTGGGAATGCACACAACTTGGCCTCGAAGTCTATTGTATGCATCCTACTTACCGGTTGGCTTTTTAATTGTATGAACTTTCCAAAACGGGGGTATTGATGTATTTTGCTGACGTGTCGCTCTGTGGTGATGCCACTTGGCTTGCGGATGGCTTGACACATCAGTGACACGTCAGCAAAATACATCAATGCCCCCGTTTTGGAAAGTTCATACTGTAACACCCCCAAATTTAACAGTTTGCGGAAGCGATGTTTTGGGTGTTACTAATCAATAATCACAAGCATAAGGGATACAGTGAACGACTCTAAATGAGACGTTCGAAAAGTATTACATTAATACATAAGTAATTCAAAATACAAGCTCGAGTTTCGTGTAAATTCCTAGAGATTCTAATACATAACAGTAAGTACAAAAGTAATGTATGTAAATCTCCAAGCTTGTAAATGCATGCGACTCGAGCTAAGTAAGCTTATCCTGCTGGGCATTCCTACTGATGCTGTGTACCTGAGAAGCATTACTACAACGGTCAACCAAAAGGTTGGTGAATCTCACAGGGTTGTAAGTAAGTAAATAGCTTGAACACACAAGTAATATTTGTAAATCATAAGCCAGCCAGTAAGTAACGATCACAGGTCATGCTAATCGTTCACTTAAGTTTTGATTGCAGGTCATGCTAATCATTTGATAAGTGGGTGGTTGCAGGTCATGCTAACCGTTTGATACCCTTGCCATGAGCCACCATAGTTGAAGCTTAACGTACAGTAAATAATAGTACCCCCCGTGAATGTTAATCCAAAAACATTTGCATAAAACGAGTAAGAAACGACCGTTTCTACAGTAAAGGTTCGTGGTAGTGCGTGCTACCCCGGGCGGGGATTGTCAGTCCCATATGGATCCATATACTAAAACTCGCGCTTATCACGTAACTAACAACTATGATTAAGGAGGCTTTCATTGGATTAATCGAAACTCATGCAATTGGCGTATCCATAATTCAGTAAGTAAGTAATTCATGGCAGCAAGTTAAGTATGTGTGTTCATGTAAAACAGTAATGCATCTCACCCCTGAGTAAAAACAGTAAAGTAGGGGCTGTGAGACTCACCTGAGTCTAGCAGACAATGCAGTAAGCAAGCAAAGTAGTATCCCGAACTAGCAACCCTTAGCGTCCTAATACGCATAAGGTTTAGTAAGTAAATGGAATACTTGTAAAGCATCCATGCTAGTTGTTCCCAAACTAGTAAATGTCCATTAGTTGTTTGTACGTTTGAATTCGTTTGTAAGTTGTAGTTTGTAGAAAAGTTGTACGGCCCGTTGGTATTGGCGTATAATAATAATTCCATCCATTATTATTATGTATTCATAGTAGTTGTACAGTTGTAAAGCGTACTTGTATAATTGTTTGTTTGTATCACAACGTGTATCGTTCGCGTAAGTTCCAATGGGCTTAATCCCCAAAGGATACAAGTGAAACCTTGTAAGTGTTCGAGTGTAAGCTCGTATTAGTTTACGTGTAATCCCGCACGTAAGTAGTGAGTGAACTCAAAAGTTCGTATCGGGTGCAATCTCGTGTAGTGTACAAGTGTAAGTTCGTTGGAGTGTAATCTCCTAAGTATTTCGAGTGTAATCTCGTGTGCGTGTGTGAGTGAAATCTCACGTTCAGTTTAGTATAGTCTTGTACGTATTCAAGTATTGTTGTATACTTCCAAAAGTATAGTATTTTCATGTATAAGTAATGCCGAGTAAAGTACGTTTACGTTTTAAGTATATTCTATACTTGTATAAAATGTAAGTGTCAAACAGCCTGTTTTAGTGTCACTTGTATGCGTCACTTATAGGTGACATGCGACACTTAGGTAGTGTCGCACTAGTTGTCTGTATAATAATGTATGCGACACTTAGGTAGTGTCGGTATTCAGATGGTGCGTCACTAAGTAAGTAACGTTATTAAGTATCATTTTTCATCAATGCGCCACTAGGATAGTGACGGTATTCAGTGTCGTGTTCAAACAGTGCGCCAGTAACGAAGTGACGGTATAAGTGAGTAAATTGGTTTTTGGGCGACACTAGACAAGTGTCGGTATATGTAGTTATGCGTCACTGTTGAAGTGACGGTATAAGGGTTGGGTGACGTCATCAGTAGTAACTATACGTCATTCGTTTCTACTGAAAGTTATGGGTTTCTACTGATGATAGCGACACTTGTGAAGTGTCGCATGTTTCTGCTGATGCTTATATGGTTGCGTCACTAGTGAAGTGACGGTATTTGTGTTTTAGCGGTACTTAGGAAGTGTCGCGTATGGACGGTTTTTTACCTATGCGTCACTCAGACAAAGTGTCGCATAACTGGCGTGAGCCATGCGACACTAGCGTCTGGTCAGGTTTTGGTTCGTGTCGAAATCGTGTTTAGCGAGTTCCATTCAAGTTGAAACTTTTACACAAGCTTTATAATGTTATGTAGAGTTACTAAAAATTATTGGTTGTCATTTTTAGTGTACGAGGTGTCGTTTTATTTAAAGTGACCAAAACCGACATTTCCGTTAACGTGTTCAAAAACGAGTTTAAATTACTTATTTGGACATTACTAAGCTAGGAAAACAATAATCTAGCAAAATAAATGTAATCGGAAAGTTTGCGAGTCGCCGAAAAACTTACAAAGTTATCGAAACGAAAATCCGGAAAGATGAAGTTGTAGCCCTCGTTCTTGTGATCACTTTTCTCCAAACGAGCCTAGCCTTTTATGGGGTTTTAATGGTGTTTTTATGGTGGTTTATGGGTGGCGGTTTAGAGAGAGAGAGAGAAGCCGTGAGAGAGAGAGAAGCCGTGAGAGAGAGAGAGAGAGAGAGAGAGAGAGAGAGTGTTGAGTGTGTTTGTGTTTTGTGTGTTGAAGAAGCAAGGATGGTGAGGGCTTAATGCCCCCTCACCTAGGCCGGCCCATGGTGGGGTCCACCATGTGTGGATCTCACCAATTTTTGTTTCCTCGTGTACGCGCTCCGTGCGGTGTTCGTTTCCCCGGTCGTTTAAACGTAAAAATAATTTTATACGCGTTTAATTATACGCTTTAAAATACGAAATATTACTCGATAATTTAGTTGAAGTATTTTATCAAACTAATTGTCTTTAAGTTACAAAATATAACTTTGTTTTGTTTTGTCGGTTGGTCGGGTTTTCGGAGAGTTCGGTAACGTTTTAATTAAAACGTTTTCGTTATATTATAAACATAATATAAAGTAGTAGTTGAAATAATTAAATAATTTCACATTATTTAATAATTGTTTACCAACGTCCGTATGTTTGTACAATTGTACAATTGTTTACCAACGGTATACGTGTATATATATATCACCTATATATATATAAGTAAGTAACGTATTTAATCCTATTTCATATTAAATACAAGTAGTAAACACGTAATTAGGGAAATTTTAAATTGGCCCTAATTTTGGGGTTGTTACATTCTCCCCTTGTTAGGAGAATTTCGTCCCGAAATTTGTTCGAAGTAGTAATCGGTAGTTCGATATTCGTCAGGTAGCTACAATGTGTACTAGTAGCCTACAGTAGTAGGGTAGGTCCTACAGTGTTCGTAATAAGGTAGTTGTCAGGTGGTAACGTACCCTAACTTTTGTTGCCTGGAGGTAGTGGGCATTGGGCCTTGAGATGGCCGGCATTCCCGCAGTTGAAGCACAGCTTCGCCTTAGGAGGGTTCATACTTTTGAGATAGGGTTTGCATCGACCGATAGGTATGGTACACGGTCTTTCATGATGCCGAGTGCATCGGGAACAGAAAGGTTTCTTTCCTAAGTAGTTTCCTGAAGAGTTGGTCGGAGAGATTTTTACCCTTTTTGCTGGAGGCGGTGTACAATCAGTGTCGGTATCCTCTTCAGCAGGAGTACCACGTGAAGTTGGTGGTGAAGTAGGGTTTTCTAAAGCTATCAAACGTAGCTCGTACTCACGCATACGTAGGTTATTTTGGAAGGCAATTCGTCGTAGGTCATCAATGTCTTCCCGTGCCTCAGTTAGTTATTTTCGCAGCGAATCAATAGTGTGGTTGAGGTTGCTGACTGGTTCAGCAGTCGGGGTTGCACTAACCGGTGCTTTTGCAGTAGTTAGAGCAGCAGGAAAAGCAGGTGCTGTTGCTGATTCAGCGGAATGTTCGGTATTACACTCGAGTTCGAGGAGGTAAGGAAACATCGTTGGTTCCTCACTGAGTGGTTCATCTTCCAGTGTAGGGTTGTTGACGGAGTGAGTTGTCATTTCCTACGAAATAAGTGTTCTATTTTAAGAATTACCTCAAGTAAGTGAAGTTATATTGAATGACCTGTTTTTAAATAACGAATAGTAGACGAGTTCCCGGTCTCAACCAGTGTGAGATAATTGGGAAGGAAATTTGGTTACTGTATTTAAAATGCAGAACAAATTGCGCTGTCAGGATTTAAGTAGTCGGTCGTTTCCTAATCCTATTGTGTACTTAGGATCTAGGAAAGTACATAGAACGCAAGGCAAAATACATAAGTTGTTAAGCAGTTCGGGTAATCTAGAAATGTGCGTACCCGGGTTGAGCAAATCACAAAGTCTCGGGTTAGGGTCATCCTCCCTAGCGTTAATTATATAAGCTCTTCCTTTCGCGAAGTTGGTTCCGAGTTTCAGCTTCGGGCAATCTTTCCTGAAGTGCCCGGTACCTTTGCACTCGTAGCAGGTCTTGGGTGCAGGAGTATCGGTACTAGTGGGGTTGGTTCGGCAGTCTTTGGCCAGATGCCCGAATTTCTTGCAGTTGGTGCAGGGACATGAGCCATTATGATGCATACTGCATGTGGAACAATAAGGCTTCTTCCCCTTGTAAGCCTTCGAGTCATTGGCATTGACAGTTGCAGGCTTTTTGTCAGAGATAGGGTTGGATGAGTGGGGATTGGCTTCCCATTTGCGTTTGTTTGCAGATGGGGCAGGAGTTGAGCCACGACGAACAGAGTTTGCTGTCAGTTCATGGGCCATACGAATGACGTTCTCAATAGTCCCCGGTTTGGACGAAGTTACTAAGTCTTGAAGTCGTTCAGGAAGTCCATCGACGTATTTTTTGATCCTCTTGTACTCAGGATCAACCATGGATGGGCACAGAAGTGCTAGTTGGTGGAAATGGTTGGTGTAACCGGTGATGTCGTCACCTTGCATTTTGTGGTTCCAAAACTCCACTTCTAGCTGTTTCAGTTCATCTTTTGGGCAGTATTCGCCCCTCAGCATATTCTTCAGCTCATGCCACTGTAGTTTGTAAGCATTGGCAACACTCACAGTCTGAGCATAGGTGTTCCACCAGGTAAGGGCGGTGTCAGAGAAAGTGCTGGCGGCGAACTTGACTTTATCCTCTTCCGTGCAGTTGCAGATGAGGAACACTGATTCGATTTTCTCGGTCCAGCGTATCAGACCGATCGCTCCTTCAGTGCCTTGAAAGCTCAAGGGTTTGCAGTTTTGGAAGTCCTTGTAGGTGCAGGTTTTAGGTGGTGGTGTATTGTTAGCCGTATCTTCGCTACCAGGAGTGGTTGCTCGGACAGCCAAGGCTTGGGCTACACTACGGGCAATCAGACCCGCGAGTTCGGCTTCACTAAGCGTGACTTGTCGTCGAGGAGGCATGTTCCTTGAAACAACAAATAAAGAACATGTGAGGGTTTGAACAAGACTTATGATGGTGATGATTTAGTACGTTCAAAGAAACTACGCCAAAGTTTGACACGCGAACAGTTTATCAAAAGTAATAGGATGATTGAAATTAAAACATACGAGTTCAAAAGGTTACAGGCGTTTAAAGTTTACAAAAGTGTCAGGAATTTGAATATCAGGACAGATAAGATAAGTTACAAAATGTGATGGGATTTTAATATAACCATCGGATTAGCGGTCCTAACTAAGACCTATTACATACACGCCTAATTGCTATACACTACGGTCATAGCTATCATCGGCCTATTCTTGGTGTAGATTGTAGGGATAGTAACGAGCTTCCAGCATTTCTTGGTATCGTCGAAGGGTAGGATAAACCAAAGCATCTCCAGTAGCTTGTAGGTACATCCATTTGCTCCATGTTGTTACTCGTTGATTCAGATGAACGGTGATTTCCTTCAAGTAGAGAACAGAGTCTCGGATCCGCTCAGGAACGGACCTTTGCAGAATCCTTAACTACAGTTCATAAGTGTTGCATTTCAGTTGGAGTTCCCAGTTACGGCCATCCAGATCTTCAGCCTGATCCCTTACTCTTTCATATTCTTCGATGTCGACGAATCCGAAGCCGTGATCCTCAGGTTCTTCCATTGGAGCTATCTCTTCATCGAGATACGTGTACTGAATTTGTTCGTCGTTAATTTGCTCGTTGTCTGACGTGTAGTCACATGACGAGAAGTGTGCCATTTCCAGATGAGCAGTTCTACAAAATGGTAGGGAAGGAGTTTCAGCCTTCGGAAGTATGTCGGTATTTGTGAATTCATAAAAGTTAAATAAGGATGGAACGACGAGAATCGAGTTGTCGTTTGTTTGATGTAAGTTGAAAAATGAATTTCGCAGTAGTCGAGAGAGTGTATCGTATCGGGGAAAGAGGCCTATGTATATATATATATATATATATATATATATATATATATATATATATATATATATGACATAACCGCCTAGTGTGTGTCTAGCACAATCAAGTAAAAGTCCCGGTTCTCTCGAGGTCAAAGTCAGCTATTGCATTCCTGTTCAACATAACCCCTTTCAGATCTCACATCATCTTCATTTAATTGTACATAGTTGATCAGGCTATGTTAAATTAAACTTGTATGCTGTAATTCCTGAACCAGTTATACCTAATGAGGAATACTGCCAATCGGTCATAGTCTAGGCCCACTAAATGAAACCTAGTTCACTATAACCTTTGGCTCTGATACCAATCTGTAACACCCCCAAATTTAACAGTTTGCGGAAGCGATGTTTTGGGTGTTACTAATCAATAATCACAAGCACAAGGGATACAGTGAACGACTCTAAATGAGACGTTCGAAAACTATTACATTAATACATAAGTAATTCAAAATACAAGCTCGAGTTTCGTGTAAATTCCTAGAGATTCTAATACATAACAGTAAGTACAAAAGTAATGTATGTAAATCTCCAAGCTTGTAAATGCATGCGACTCGAGCTAAGTAAGCTTATCCTGCTGGGCATTCCTACTGATGCTGTGTACCTGAGAAGCATTACTAAAACGGTCAACCAAAAGGTTGGTGAATCTCACAGGGTTGTAAGTAAGTAAATAGTTTGAACACACAAGTAATATTTGTAAATCATAAGCCAGCCAGTAAGTAACGATCACAGGTCATGCTAATCGTTCACTTAAGTTTTGATTGTAGGTCATGCTAATCATTTGATAAGTGGGTGGTTGCAGGTCATGCTAACCTTTTGATACCCTTGCCATGAGCCACCATAGTTGAAGCTTAACGTACAGTAAATAATAGTACCCCCCGTGAATGTTAATCCAAAAACATTCGCATAAAACGAGTAAGAAACACCCGTTTCTACAGTAACGGTTCGTGGTAGTGCGTGCTACCCCGGGCGGGGATTGTCAGTCCCATATGGATCCATATACTAAAACTCGCGCTTATCACATAACTAACAACTATGATTAAGGAGGCTTTCATTGGATTAATCGAAACTCATTCAATTGGCGTATCCGTAATTCAGTAAGTAAGTAATTCATGGCAGCAAGTTAAGTATGTGTGTTCATGTAAAATAGTAATGCATCTCACCCCTGACTAAAAACAGTAAAGTAGGGGCTGTGAGACTCACCTGAGTCTAGCAGACAATGCAGTAAGCAAGCAAAGTAGTATCCCGAACTAGCAACCCTTAGCGTTGAATACGCATAAGGTTTAGTAAGTAAATGGAATACTTGTAAATCATCCATGCTAGTTGTTCCCAAACTAGTAAATGTCCATTAGTTGTTTGTACGTTTGTATTCGTTTGTAAGTTGTAGTTTGTAGAAAAGTTGTACGGCCCGTTGGTATCGGCGTATAATAATAATTCCATCCATTATTATTATGTATTCATAGTAGTTGTACAGTTGTAAAGCGTACTTGTATAATTGTTTGTTTGTATCACAACGTGTATCGTTCGCGTAAGTTCCAATGGGCTTAATCCCCAAAGGATACAAGTGAAACCTTGTAAGTGTTCGAGTGTAAGCTCGTATTAGTTTACGTGTAATCCCGCACGTAAGTAGTGAGTGAACTCATAAGTTCGTATCGGGGTGCAATCCCGTGTAGTGTACAAGTGTAAGTTCGTTGGAGTGTAATCTCCTAAGTATTTCGAGTGTAATCTCGTGTGCGTGTGTGAGTGAAATCTCACGTTCAGTTTAGTATAGTCTTGTACGTATTCAAGTATTGTTGTATACTTCCAAAAGTATATTATTTTCATGTATAAGTAATGCCGAGTAAAGTACGTTTACGTTTTAAGTATATTCTATATTTGTATAAAATGTAAGTGTCAAACAGCCTGTTTTAGTGTCACTTGTATGCGTCACTTATAGGTGACATGCGGCACTTAGGTAGTGTCGCACTAGTTGTCTGTGTAATAATGTATGCGACACTTAGGTAGTGTCGGTATTCAGATGGTGCGTCACTAAGTAAGTAACGTTATTAAGTATCATTTTTCATCAATGCGCCACTAGGATAGTGACGGTATTCAGTGTCGTGTTCAAACAGTGCGCCAGTAACGAAGTGACGGTATAAGTGAGTAAATTGGTTTTTGGGCGACACTAGACAAGTGTCGGTATATGTAGTTATGCGTCACTGTTGAAGTGACGGTATAAGGGTTGGGTGACGTCATCAGTAGTAACTATACGTCATTCGTTTCTACTGAAAGTTATGGGTTTCTACTGATGATAGCGACACTTGTGAAGTGTCGCATGTTTCTGCTGATGCTTATATGGTTGCGTCACTAGTGAAGTGACGGTATTTGTGTTTTAGCGGCACTTAGGAAGTGTCGCGTATGGACTGTTTGTTACCTATGCGTCACTCAGACAAAGTGTCGCATAACTGGCGTGAGCCATGCGACACTAGCGTCTGGTCAGGTTTTGGTTCGTGTCGAAATCGTGTTTAGCGAGTTCCATTCAAGTTGAAACTTTTACACAAGCTTTATAATGTTATGTAGAGTTACTAAAAATTATTGGTTGTCATTTTTAGTGTACGAGGTGTCATTTTATTTAAAGTGACCAAAACCGACATTTGCGTTAACGTGTTCAAAAACGAGTTTAAATTACGTATTTGGACATTACTAAGCTAGGAGAACAATAATCTAGCAAAATAAATGTAATCGGAAAGTTTGCGAGTCGCCAGAAAACTTACAAAGTTATCGAAACGAAAATCCGGAAAGATGAAGTTGTAGCCCTCGTTCTCGTGATCACTTTTCTCCAAACGAGCCTAGCCTTTTATGGGGTTTTAATGGTGTTTTTATGGTGGTTTATGGGTGGCGGTTTAGAGAGAGAGAGAGAAGCCGTGAGAGAGAGAGAAGCCGTGAGAGAGAGAGAGAGAGAGAGAGAGAGAGAGAGAGTGTTGAGTGTGTTTGTGTTTTGTGTGTTGAAGAAGCAAGGATGGTGAGGGCTTAATGCCCCCTCACCTAGGCCGGCCCATGGTGGGGTCCACCATGTGTGGATCTCACCAATTTTTGTTTCCTCGTGTACGCGCTCCGTGCGGTGTTCGTTTCCCCGGTCGTTTAAACGTAAAAATAATTTTATACGCGTTTAATTATACGCTTTAAAATACGAAATAATACTCGATAATTTAGTTGAAGTATTTTATCAAACTAATTGTTTTTAAGTTACAAAATATAACTTTGTTTTGTTTTGTCGGTTGGTCGGGTTTTCGGAGAGTTCGGTAACGGTTTAATTAAAACGTACGTTTTCGTTATATTATAAACATAATATAAAGTAGTAGTTGAAATAATTAAATAATTTCACATTATTTAATAATTGTTTACCAACGTCCGTATGTTTGTACAATTGTAGTTTTATACGATTTGAACGAATCGTATACGTGTATATATATATCACCTATATATATATAAAAGTAAGTAACGTATTTAATCATATTTCATATTAAATACAAGTAGTAAACACGTAATTAGGGAAATTTTAAATTGGCCCTAATTTTGGGGTTGTTACACATACAATTAAAAAGCCAACCGGTAAGTAGGATGCATACAATAGACTTCGAAGCCAAGTTGGGTGCATTCCCAGAGACTAACCCCTTTAAGATTTCCCCTTTTGGTCTAATAGTTGTGCATTATGGATGAGCATATATAGCACAAACAAATAAAATATATATGATAAATCTGTTTCAGGACCAAAAATCAGTTATAAGAGGGAAGAAATTTTATTTCCATTGGCACGATGCGAATTATTGCATGTATATTAACATGACCCCATAACATAAGCAGTATTGTTGCTCTCATAATAGATGTTGATTTTCTATCAACTAAGCCTTTTGATAAAAGCAATTTACGTATGAACTAATATATGTTCAATACTTACTACAATCAACTGAAAATGTTGATGTATTTAAATAATATATACGTTCACTGACATTATCAAAACAAAATTTGATATTTTTAAATATGTGCTCGTAATCTCAATAACCGAGTTACATAGTCAAGCAAACTTTAGGTTGCAATTTTCATGACCATTTAGACGATACATCGATTTAAAAATTCTAAATGGTTCATTATATGGATATATGAAATACCCGTTTGTTGATTTCAGAGTTTTAAGGGAATGAGTCCCAACTGGAACGTATATATTTTCCCTGAGAGCAATTAAATGTAAAATTGTTATGTCAAAGAAACTTGAGGTTCCATTATACATTCACATCATGATTGACTCGGGATGGTCTCACCGATCTTGCCAATTAATGTAATAGCCAAGGTCCATTAAACAAGAAGTTTATGGCCATCTGTGGTCCATTAAACATGAAGTTTATGGCCATATGTGCTTCAATTGCACATAATTTTTGTGATACAAGCAATTATATGAGTGAAAATAGTGCATGATCACTTTAGATATTATTTCTCATAGCTATTTTACATTAGCTCTTCAAGAGCTTTCAATACATTTACGTAATCAAATACGGTACATGTGATATTTTTTTTCATTGTAGAATTGTACTCGCTAACACTTTTATAATATTGCAACATGAGGTGCATATAGTTAAGGCGAGCTTTTGTAAGTGTTAATTGTTTTTTACGGCAAATAATTCTTTTAGATGTTGCCGTAAATCTAACGGATCTTTCACCGTTGAATATGTAACATAGAACTTGAGGTTCCATTCAATGTAACATTAACTTGAGGTTATGTAAATTATTGATTTTCTTTAAGAGATCATTGTAGATCTTGAAGATCATATATATAAATATAAAACAATAACATGAGGTTATTGAAATCATTATATCTTGAGGATCTTCTAACTACATAACAATAACATGAGGTTATTATTGGTTACATAATAACAATAACTTGAGGTATTGTATGTTGATTCTTTTTAGAGAATCATAATAGAAAAATTGATGATAACCTGATGTTATTATATTTTTCTAATTCTCTTGAAGATATTATAGTAGATCTTGAAGATCTTAAAGAACACATAACAATCGCAAGACATACAATAACTTGAGGTTATGTTAATATTTAATTATCTTGTGAAGATAATAGTAGATCATGATGATCTTTGAAACAATAACATGATGTTATGTTTATTTTAATCCTCTTGAAGAGATCATAATATATAGATCATGATGATCTAAAAAAATGTAATCACAATATCAAATTATGACTACAAAGAACCAATGGATCATGCATATTACTAAAATCATATTGCCTGATCTAAAGTATAGATCATGTTTTAGTGAATCAATATTTTAATATTATCAATAAAATCAAATAACCATAAACAATTGATTGTTAATCGTTTAAAAATATATATTGTACATGTGGATCATGGATACCAAGTACATATAGTAATTTAAGATCATAAGAAATTGATATGTATGAGATTAATATATGTACTCTAGAACACATAAAATAGCATTTAACTCAGAAAGCCATCGATTGATAAACGAAAATTAATCATGTAGGCAGTAAAAATATATCCAAAAGCTATTTTCGTTTTCATCAAGAATATATAAAATCAAAGGGTCGATATACAAATAAACATACACAATCGCTTGTTAAGGATAAGCATCATAATCAATTAAAGATATGTAACACCCCCAAATTTACTGTTTAACGGAAGCACGAATTGGGTGTTACTAATCAATATACAAAGCACATAAGATATAATGAACGACCACTATATGCGTCGTTTTACATTGTATTGATAAAACAAAAGTTTACATCAAAAATATTGTTTAACATTAGCTCGGTTTGAAGTTGAGAGATTTAAGTACATAATTAATCTATACAAAATATAATAATGCAACTAAATCTCTGATTGTTTGTATGCTGACTCGAGCTAATTCGCCTTGATTGAGCAGTCCAACCTACTACTGGTTACCTGTCATACATGCTAAAATGGGTCAGCTAAAAGCTGGTGAGCTCACAGGTTTGTATGTCAACACATATTTGTATGAACCGCAAGATTTATAATTGAATTTAAAATGCAATTAAGCAAAATAAAAGTTATACAGCCATGAGCACATAGTCTGAGCTTAACTTGAGTGTCAGGTCCAATTAAGGAAACCCAACTTGAATGCCTCCTACGAGTGCCTAATCTACACTCGTCTTCCCAAATGCTAATACATCCGTTTGACCAGTTAGTGCGTGCTAACCCAGATGAGGATTGTCAATCCTATATGATATCATATACTAACATTCACGCTACTACGTATTACCAGACTATGCTATGGAGAGCTTTAAATTGATTAGCTTGAAACTCATGTAGTATTTGATTTGATTTGTACTTGCGTTCAACTTGTAAAACAAAACGAGCAATAATATCACACCCCTGATTGAAAAGCAGTAAAATAGGGGCCATGAGACTCACCTGAGTCTTGAAGCGTTTAAACAAATAAACTTGATTTGGCTTGACTTGTATTGATGTCCAAAGACTTGCAACCTGAGGGTGTCCATGACACGCGATGGTTATTAATTGATTAGGCATCCCGAAAGACTACCCTTGCAGTTGTTTGTCCAAATTACCCCGATTTGGTTGATTGACTTGTCCAAATTACTACGATTTGGTTGATTGATTCGAATGTTTGAAAATATGTATGGCCCGTTGGTGACGGATTTGTAATAATAATCTCAACTATTATTATTTTGATTTCGTGGTGTTTTACTTGAAAAATGTGTTTTGATTGTGTTTTAGAAGCCGTTACAAATTCTAAGTGACGGGGGTCCGGGGGCAGCGCCCCTGGTAGCGGGGTCAAAGGGGCGGTAGCCCCTGGCGGGGTTCAAGGGGCAGAGCCCCTGGTTGGGGTCGAGCTGCCAAGTCAGCTTGGAAAATTTTTATTTCTACTATATTGCTTTGGTGAAAAACGCATCTGGACTTGAAATTGGGTGAAATCAAGTGATAAAATTTAGGGTCTCGACACTTAGTGAAAATCTGTGTTTTCTGGTTTGTGCGACGTTGGGTACGACGTCGCAGGTCCTGACTGCGACGTTGAGCATGGCGTCGCTATGTGCGACTTTCGCAATTTAATGCGACGTTGTGCGTGGCGTCGCTATATGCGACGTTGTTGATTTCTGCGACGTAAGGGCTTGCGTCGCTAAGTGCGACGACGGTCAATTAGGGCGACGTAGTGACTGATGTCGCTATGTGCGACGTCGTGATGTGTTTTGCGACGTCGCAGCTGACGTCGCACAAAGTCTAGGCCAAATGCGACGTTGCGGTCTGATGACCGGAATTTGTGTCGAAAATGAGTTTTCCGGCAACCATTCGGTCCAAAACTTTTACCCAACCCATATTTGGACATTTTGAACGTATATAAACGATAAATATGTAAAAATAAGTGAAAACGAGAGGTTTCGACTTTTGTCGGAAAACTTACAAAGTGGCGAATCAAAAATCCGAAAAGATGAGGTTGTAGATCGCGATGCGGTGAACGTTTTCTTCCAAATGAACGATGAAAACCGAGGTCGTTTGATGGTAGTATTTTGTGATTTTTGATGTTGGTGGTGGTTTGAAGTTTTGAGAGAAAAAAGAGTAGAGAGAGAGAAAGAAGATGGTGGAAATGAGGAAATGGGGTGGGTTTTCCCCCCATTTTTGGCAGATTTCTGGTGGGGTCCACGGGTGTGGGCTTCACCAATTTAACTCCCTGCAATCGCGCTCTGTGTGGTGTTCGTTTTCCCGATAGTTTAAACGTTAATTATTTATTTTATGAACAAAAATACGCGTTTTAAAATACGAATATTTACTCAATATTTATGTTGAAGTATTTTACCAAATACTTAATAACTATGTTATAAAATGTAACTTGTTTCGTTTGTTTGCGCGTTTAACATTTTAATTGTGTAAACGTTGTTGTACGATATGAATCAACACTGAAATATTATAAAAATAATATTTTGGATATAATAGAGTTATTAAATAATGTTACATTATTTAATTAAATTATTCACCAACGTCCGTATTTAATTGACCGAATTACATTCAATTTGAACTTGTACGATTTAATCAAACCGCAATACTTGTATATATTCAACAATATATATTAATCGATACATTAATTAGCCTAACACAGAACTAATTACATGTATTAAAACTAGATTAGGCACTAATCACTAGTCCTAATTTGACGGGTGTCACAAGATATGACATTCACAATTCCCATATCAATTTAATAGCTCACAAGAGTTTGACACGTATGAACACATAGCAATTCGTGGCACATATATATCATATATCATATATCATATATAATATAATAACATGTTCTAATATCAAGAAACAAATCAGGAGTTAAACAATTTAATGAAAGATTTAAAGTCGTACCTCAAAAAAATATCGGTCGAAGTTACGAACTCAAATATAGGTCAGAGACTTGTGCTGATAATGTATTGTAAAATGAAAGAACAAGAATTATATATGGAGAGGAAAAGAGAGATCTTATTGAGTGATTCATACATAATAAGTATACAAATGATTAGTATATATAGGGATTATTGGAAAACCCTAATATACATAATAAGTATACAAGTTCATGGATTAAGCCCATGAAGATTTCACAACACTTTTCAATTATTAAAATTAATTAAATAAATAAGATATAGGCAACCTATACGTTTGGAAGAAAAAAGCTTTTCATCACCTCTCTCCTATATATAGAAAAAGGCCACTTTTGACTGTAGCATTCTCTCCATGTGCCATTTGGCATGTTTTCATTGGGAATAAAAAGGTGGGCTTAAGACTTGTTTAAAAGATATATAAAAGAAATAATAAGCAATATTATGGTGTAGACTGGCTGGTTGATGCTGTTACCGTTTAACGGGACGTCATGGGTTCAACACATGGCAGCTTTTTTTTTTTTTTTTTTTTTTTTTTTTTTTTTTTTTCTATAATATCATGTAGCAAACAAAATCTTAACTGCAAAATTCACATAATATTTTCAAAATTCATTCATTTTTTTTTAAGAAACAAAAAGGACTCCACATCAATGTGGGACGCAAAAATATATGGGAGGTGAAAATACAACATGGATTTTGATTCATACAACAAAATATGCATCAACAAGGTGTATTATATGCATTTTTTTTTTTTTTTTTTTTTTTTTGTAAAAGTGTGTTGTATGAATCAAAATTTGAGTTGTATATATCACCGCTCAAAATATATAAACTTATTGTCTTGGTTGTGAGCCATCATAAAATGGAAAGTTTTCATATGTCCGTGAAGGTTATAGTTAATAAGTGACCTCAACAACCGTTGTATTTATCACCGCTCAAAATATATAAACTTATTGTCTTGGTTGTAAGCCATCATAAAATGGAAAATTTTCATATGTTCGTGAAGGTTATAGTTAATAAGTGACCTCAACAACATAACATTTTAAGCAGAGATCAATATTAATATGGATGCTAATAAAATTAGGAATCGAAGGATCTCCAACTGGGTATAGTATCCGTAGAAGATTAATGAAATTGTCATAATAAATTCTATCATTTGTGTACAAGGTTACGTACGTAATATATTTGTACAAACACAACGATGTGGAAAATTATTGGCACGTAGGAAAGGCAATCATATATATGATACGGTGGCTTCAAGAGTTCCCAGACATGAGAGTTTATAAATAGAACATTGGAATGCATTATGCATGGTGCATGTAACATCAAAGATTGTGAGGAGTTTTTCATTTCACTGTGTAAAATAGTCAAGACATATGTTTTTCAGAAATATTCTGCAAAGAACATCAATTTTAATACAATAGAAAATTTATTGGTGAGGTGAGCACCCACAATAGGAGGTTTTTTTTGAGCTTTTTTGCATTTTTGTGTAAGAGTTGTCTAATTGGTTTTTCATAAAAAAAATTTCATCTCCAATGGTTAAACCTCACAAAAAGCTTTTCAATTACTCCGTATTAAAATTAATTAAATAAATAAGATATAGGCAGGGTTTGATTAGTGGCTGAGTCCCTTGCCTCTGAACAAGAGGTCAGGGGTTCGAATCTCATCCCCTACAAAAAGGCCGGAGGTCCTTTCTACCTTTAGGTAGAAATGGAAGCAGCCTCTCTACCGTTGGTATGTTACTTTACTCTACTCTATAGGCAACCTATACAGTTTGGAAGAAAAAAGCTTTTCATCACCTCTCTCCAATTAAATTGATTATTTTAATTATTTTTGAGCTTTTGAAAAGCTCTAACCGTTGGAGCTTAAAGGTTTTTTTATAAAAACCTATGACACAATTCTTACACTAAAACCCTTTCAAAATAAACCATTGGAGATGCTCCTTTATTTAGTAGTTGTGCTCTTATTTTTTAATGACGCTATAATTATTCTAAGACACTGTAGTAGACAACATATGATGTGCAAGTTTACTTGGGCCGGGCGGAACCGTACTAGTATTGTTTATATACATGTCCTTCTAGGCTTCTAACATTTGAAGTTCAGAACCGACTTTCTATCTCTTTCATTATTCTATACACGTATCCATGGAAAACCCTACAGGAAAATGTTTTCATCTTACGATTTCTGTTGAAGATGAAAAAAGGAAACAACCGACACAGGCGGCTAATCCACAGTAAGCTCCTTTTAATCATCCTTTTTCTTCTTTTTCGATTTTGAAGGTTTAAGTTTGTCCGATGAATTTTTGAAATCCCAGAGATGATTTTTAGGTTAATAGTTTTTAATAATAGAAGGAACCTCCCTTTAAAATCGATTTGTTGCTTTATTTTGTTTTAGATCTTGGTTTCGATTACGATTACCTGCTCGGGTTTTGGTTATTTGTTGGATCCCTAAATTTAGGGTGTTTGGAATTGCTTATTTAAGTACTTATCTACTTATCATAAAAACTGTGTATCCCTTTAATTTTAAAGAACTAAGCACTTCAAAAGTAGGGCAAATATAAGCGTTAGAACTTTTATTTATTGCTATTGTATGATTTGGCACCTTGTATTGTATATATGAGACGTCAGCGAATGTATCTTCATATAAATACTATACTAACGTATGTATCTTCATATAAATACTATACTAACGTTATTTGAAAGTTGGATACAAACGATAATAACGTTATATGTTGAATACATATAATAGACTTTAGACTCAATTTGAATACGTTTATGAGCAGATAACTAATTACAAATAAGCAATCCCAAACACCCCCTTGATAAGGGTTGTCTGACAATTAAAAAAAGATTTTGTTCATGGCCATATATCCTTTAAACTCTCCAACCATGAAGTACAACTTTCGTCACAATAATCATCTGGGCTTTCATTGTGGTTTTCTTGGTAATCGTATTGGCAATAACAATTGAGCCTTTTGTTTATGTGTTTCAGGTTTCGATACTACTTTGCAATTCTGTATGTCTTGGCTGTTGTCTTTACAGGTCTATTTGCACTAGCTCCAGTCTTTTTAAACGGAAAGCAATCCCCTTTTCAAGCTCATGGTGGGTTTTTTGTGATCATGACCCTTGTGTCGTTACTGGTGGCTGTACTAGCATCTGGGATTTTGATTTGCACAAGCTACTACCTACAAAGTTGGATGAAGGATACCCATTACACTATCTTAAAAAGTATCGGTTGCTTCTCGGCAATTCTCACACCTTTCTGGTTTCTGGCTGTCTTATTTGTTCCCAACAAACTCAATTGGATTGTGTTTTTGGTCATATGTGTTGTATTTGTTGGGATCGTAGTTGCATATTACTTTATTTGGAAACTTGTATGCGCTCATCAACAAGACTACGAGGAAACCAACGACAATCCCACTATCCCTTGGAGTGGATTCCTTGTTCTTCTTACTCCTCTCACGACTATATTGCTGTCATCCCTCAGTCCCGACCTCGCATATTTACTCATATTCGTAGGCTTGGCAATGCTACTTGCATATGTCCCTATCGCCTGGCGCATCTTCTCACTTTATGAAAAGGTTGAGGCCCACTTCGAACCAACTCAACAAGACCCCAAGACCATCAATCATCCTTGAGGCCCTTTTATTTATCGAATTATTTCCGTCTTTGGGATCCATCTTATGTTGAACATCGTTATCGTAGTGAATTATGTAATGTTTTTTTATCCCATCTTTTGTTTGGTTTAAAAATCTGAATCTGATGTGTGCAAGAATGGTTTGCTGAACTTTATTTATTTTTATCATTCCTAAAAAAAAAAAAAAAAAAAGAATGGTTTGCTAGTACGTATGGTTTTTTTTTTTTTTTTTTTTTTTTTTTTTTTTTTTAAACTGAATTTGGTTTTGGTTAGGAGAATCATGAACACCTGCATCCGCAGGTTGTATGTGTGATTGCTTTTCAACTATATACTGGACCTTACCTTTCAAAGGCTGTTTCTTTGGAACCCGATACCTGCTGCTAATGCTTTCAGTTTTAACATTTTTTAACATTGGCTTCCAGTATGTTCTCACATGCTTATTAAAAAGATGAAAAAAAATTAAGATATATCATTAATGTAAATCGCCTTATCTTTTAATTAGGGCTCTGCATGGTCCATACCCGAACCGAACCGAGCTATACGCGAACCAACCCAAGAACCGAAATTATGGGGAAACAAGAACCGAGGACCGGACCACCCATGTGCGGTTTGGTTCGGGTGGTCTGGTCCGGTTCGGTTCTCGGGTATACCATTAAGAATTTGGCAATATGTCAAAAAGGGTGAAAATCAAGTAAATTGTTACCTTTTGAATCAGTCTGCTGAACAACAATCCATGTTATTCACTACTGAAGTAGTAGCATTGTCGTTAATCTGAATAATGCAGTGTTAACAGAAATGGGATACAACTGTTTTGATGAGCAAAAGCCTTGTTAACTAGTATTTAACCCGGGCGTTGCCCAGATAAATGGATACCATAAAAAACCCTAAGTAATATCGTAAAGTTAATGTACATATATAACTCTATATGTTTCGGCATAATAGTGTGTAACAATGCGTCTATGTGTAACAACAATGATGCTCATTTAAGTATTTAATTCTTTAACAATGCTGGTAAACACCACCACGATCACACAACATGTTGACAGTTGAATTATGTTTAGACCTTTATTACAATTACATTACAGATTGGACGTCCCTTATCTAAAACCCAATTTATTAGTTGTTCCGTGAACTATAAATAGCTATAAACTTTGAATTTATAATAAACTTTTGAAACAAATTACAACATTACCATTGACATCATTACATGAGTACAAAATAATACGTGTAAACAGACCCTTAGGTAATATATATCACAACTTAAAGCTAGCTAAATCAACCCAAAAAAGAATGGGGCTTTTAAGTGTCGAACTCCAGGCCTTCTGCATAATCTGGTCCATTCATTATGTTTGGTTAGCATGATGTTTCTTATTTACATATCATTCACACAATTAGGAAAGGTAAAAAAATCCCTTTCTTGAACTCAATACCTATTGAACATGTCGGTGCATTCCAGTTACTGGACTAACCGCCTACATATGCTGAATCTTATCTTTGCTATTCATAAAAGTGAAAACGTAACAATGCATTCACGATGTTACTATACTTCCTTAATTGTGTCAACAACGCATTGACGACGTTACTCTTACTCCTTAATTGTAATTATTGATAATTGAGGGTTGAAAGTATATGGGCATTAATATCAACATGTATATTATATTCAAATAATGTTATTAACGTACTATTGTGTTTTTCGCTTTTAACTTTTTTTATATAACTTTTTGTATTAATCCAAGTATAACACTACGATCAGTTTATTTTTATCTACATTTTGATATAAAAAACTTGATTTCGAGGCAAAAAAAAATATTCGTTAAATATATATCGTATGACGATAAAATATATATCGAAATGTAGATAAAATTACATTGATTATAAATATATATCTAGAATTATTCCAAGCATTATATATAAAAAGTTATCAGAGAAAAACAAAATATTACGTAAATTAAATAAGTAACATATAATATATTATTAAATACTACTCCGAGAATTAAGAATTTACTCCGTGTGTGCAGCGGTTGGAAGCGGTTGGGGAAGGGTCAAAAACCATCACAAGAAAAAACCGCCAAAAAATGATAACCAACAAATTGAAGTTGCAATGGTCCAGATTAAAAGTTGGCATGATCTAACGGACATAAGCGAAAGTCAACATGTAACCGCCCAGTCAACTCACCGGCAGCCATATATAAGGAAAATTTCTGACATAATGGTTACTATAAAAAAAAATGGAATAGTTAAAAAAAATAGAATGGTTATAGAAATCATCTCTTTGATTCTGACGATATTTGGGTACCTAAACGATTCTATGGTTGATAATTTTCCATTGCACATCTTCATCTGTCTGTTGAAATTATATTAACATTGTCGACTAACCGTAGATGTAAATGAACTAGGAAATAAACAGCCCGCGCTTCGCAGCGGACAATTGAACAAATACATCTAATAAATAAATATTGTGTTTCTTTCTCAAAAATAAAATAAGTTACATAGTATATTTGTTTATTAATCTTAATTTAATAAAGACATTTAAGTTCCAAAAAATTCATAAGAACTAATATATCATATTCCTACAAATAAATTGTTGTTAAAAAAACTCAAACTAAACGAAGTTTGATTAGTTTGATCAACCAAAAATATGATAGTTTACTTTATCAACAAATATACACTAAATTCATCTTCTTACCCGGGGTTGGAAAATCCTAATTTTAAGAGTTGCATAACTTTGTATTGTACAAACATGTATGATATGTTTTGGGGATTGAATATTTTTTCAAAAGAATATCTCAAACGATAAAAAATATATTGTTTATAATATGTCTATATAACTTATAAATTTTGTTGATTTGTAAATAACCTATATATATAATACTTGAAGTGTGATATTCCTTGTGGTCGTTAATACTTCTTAATATATATTGATCAATAATTAATGCAATAATAGAATACAAATATTTATAAAATTAAAGATTAAAATAATAATGTGTACGAACCAAAACATCTGTGAGAAAACTTTATTCTTTATGACTTCGTAAATTGATACACGTATCATATATATATATATACAATATATGCACATTGTATTGTACATCATGCGAGATTTATTATACTCAAACTACGTATTATATTGCTTCAATTTAATTTGTTATGAAGAAAAAATATGCTACGAAGCCTACATCATTGATTGAATTAAACATTAATAATCACTATTTATCAAACAATATTTTTAATCAAGTCAAACACCTTTAAAATATACTCCGAAATGTTTATCTTTCAAAAGTATATTACATACACACACAAACTCATAAAAAGATTTTTGACAATAACACAATTTTCGCAAATGCGTTAAATAAAAACCTAGAAAAAATACATTTTTCCGTCGAAGATGATCTCTCTTTCTTTCTTTCTTTCTTTTCTTCTATTTAATAGGTTTTTTATCTCAAAGATTGACTTTCTATAAATTTTAACGTAAGTTGTATATGTTCATCAAATTTGGTGTAAAATGATATGATATATAGTTCTTGGTTAATATTTAACCAAGACTAACGGAGGGTAGCTTTGTAATTTGTAATATTGTCAGAGATATTTCGTAGTTCAATCTACGCATTACTTACGGTTATCTTTATCCTTATCTTTTATAATGATGCATGCTATCGTTATTATATATGCTAGATTTATGCTTGTTGTGTTGTAGTTAGCTTGTTAATATTTGGGGTGATGTTACTTTAATATAATATTGTAAACTCGGTGTGCTGTTCAACTTTACATTTATGATTTCAAACTAAACTATCGCCTTTCTTCCCATAAATGTGGTTAAAACCTTTAAGACAAGGAGTCGCGAGCCTTGATTAGATGGTAATTACCTATCTATGTTTTCAAATAAACATTGTCTGATTTTGTAACCATGAAAATAATGTCTAAACCTATTGTATAGTACATAGTGAATCAATCAGGGATTTATTGGGATTTATTAATATAAAGTGAACGACTAGTTTAATTATCATAGATGATATAACTTTAATACAGGCCTAGATTAGACGAGTTCAGAGTGACAAGAAAGTCTGTGATTCAGGAAAGACCGTAAAACGGCTAAATACATGGTATAGCGTTGGAAACACCTTCGCGTGGAGTACAAATACGTGGAAGCCTTGGAAAAGCCGTAGGTTGAAGACTATATCACATCCGGGTCTTTCACTAGCTCTGAACTCAATCATTACCATTAATGTAAAGTTAACAATCACCAACACTCAGTCTTAATCTTAAATGCCTTACCTAGCTTAGATGTCTCCGTAGTGTTAAGAAAGGTCAGTAGATAAATTGCGAGTTGTTGCCTCATTCCTGCACCCCGGATACATCTATCCAGAGAGGGTCACTTGGTCTGTTACAGTCAATGAGGGGTGGGGGGGGGGGGGGGGGGGGGGGGTAAAGCAGCCTGATCTGATCAAACTCGTGATAGCCTAGTACTCATTGACATACTGTTCGGTTAATCCGGACAGTATGGTGCTAGTGTTTACACTACAAACATCTAAGTCAAGTAGGACACAAATACTTAGAGACGATTTCATACTTAAACCCCAAGTAACATCACCCCACGTAAAAGCTTGCGCAGTCATAACAAGCACTCCACTCCATACTGATCTAAATCTCTTCTCTTTATTTCCTGTTTATTTAATTTAGCTTTACGGACCTAAGAACACAATCCACTCAAATCATATTAAAACCCATCACCGAATTGAACCGTTTATCCTAACACCTCTGCTTCACAATACAATTAGCTTTTAAGAACAATCCTAGGTCATACTACAACCCCCGCTTTAGTAAAACTTAGGTCGCCAGCATATATAAATATAAAACACTACCGACGTGCATTGCCGAACCGACGACACCGGTGGGGCCATCACAATTCCATAGGTATATTTTGAAATTTGTTGTGAAAAAGATGGTACGAGTAAATACATTACTAAAACCTTTTTTAACGATTTCCACACATGAAAATTTTTCAAGAGAACATTGTAACATGTGACACCCGTCGATTTAGGACTAGTAATTAGTGCCTAATCAAGTTTTAATACATGTAATTAGTTCTGTGTTAGGCTAATTGATGTATCAATTAATATATATATTGTTGAATATATACAAGTATGCTATTTGATTAAATCGTACAAGTTTCAAATCAAATGTAATTCGGTTCAATTAATACGGACGTTGGTGAACAATTTAATTAAATAATATAAACGTTATTTAATAACACAATTATATCCAAAGTATTATTTTTATAATATTTCGTATTCATTTTGAATCATACAATCAATGGATACGCGATTAAAATAATAAACGCGCAAACAAAACAACATAAGTTAAAAGTTATATTTTATAACGCAATTATTAAAATACTTCAACAAAATATTGGGTAATTACTCGCAACTTAAAAAGTACATTTAAACGTATAAAATAAATAATTAACGTTAAAACAATCGGGAAAACGAACACCGCACGGAACGCAAACACGGGGGACTAAATTTGGGACACACCCACATGGGTGGGCCCCACGAAATCAGCCAAGGAAAAAGGGATCCCATCCCTTTTTCCCTCCATTCTACCATCATCACCATCTTTTCTTCTTTCTTTTCTCTCTCAAAGATTTCACACCATCATCATCTTAAACTCTCAAAAAGCACCATTAAACCACCACGAATCATCTTGTTCGTTTGAGGAAAAAGAACCACGACGCAACGATCTACATTCCTATCTTTTCGGAATTTTGATTCGCCACCGCGTAAGTTTCCGACAAAATCTCGAAACCTTTCGATTTAGTATATTTTCGGTTGCTTATGGTTTCTATAAGTTCATAATGTCCAAATATGAGTTGGGTAAAAAGCTTGGGTCGAACGGTGGCCGAAAAACTCGATTTTGGCTCAATTTTCGGCGAACAGTTTGAAGTGTCGCTAGTGTGCCAAAAACAGTGCTAGCGACACTAGCTAAGTGTCGCTATGCCTAAGTGTCGCCCCTATAGCGACACTACTTAAGTGTCCCTGAAATACTTAATCTGATCTATCTTAGCGACACTCCCTTAGTGACGCCAAAAATTTAGAAGTGTCGCCCTTCAATTGAAAATCAGGAATCTAGTGACACTCACCAAGTGTCGCCTAACTAGTGTCGCCTATAGCGACACTAGCTTAGTGTCGTCAAAAACAGAATGTTTACAACTCATTTTTACTAAGTGTCGAGACCTAAATTTTATCACTTGATTTCACCCAAATTCAAGTCCAGATGTGTTTTTCACCAAAGCAATTTAGTAGAAATAAAAATTTTTCGAGATGACTTGGCATCTCGACCCCAACCAGGGGCCAGCCCCTTGGACCCCGCCAAGGGTTGCTGTAACAACCGGCAAATTAGGACTAGAATTAGTGCCTAATTCTTCGTTAATACATGTAATTAGTTATGTGTTAGGCTAATTTATGTATCGAATTATATATATTGTTAAATATATATGAAAATGCAATTTGGTTAAATCGTACGCACTCTAAATCGAAAGTATTTCGATTCAATTTAATACGGACGTTGGTGACCAATTTTATTAAATAACATTGTTATGTCAAAAATAATATTATGATAATATTTCGTATTCATTTATATCGTACAAACAAAACGTACACAAGTTTAGATATTAAAACGCGCAAATTAAATAAACAAACTTACCTTTTTATGATTCAAATATAAAGTGATTAGAAAAAAATATTTAAATAAAATATCGCAAATAATTTGTATTTTAGAACGTACCATTTAATATTTAAAATAATTATTTAACGTTTAAACGACGGGGTAAACGAACACTGCGCGAGGCGCAGTGCGCAGACTGGAAATGGTGGAGGATTTAACCTCCCACCATTTCCTTTTCTTTCTTCATTTCTAAATTCCATTCTCTCTCTCTCTCTTTCTTTTACTTTCAATCACCAACCCACATTCATCACCAAAATCGTAAAATAACACCACAAAACATCGCCGAATCATACCACTCGTTTGGAGAAAAGTGACCACGACAACACGATCTACATTCCTATCTTCTCGGATTTTTCATCCGACATTTTGTAAGTTTCCGACAAATCCCGACATCTCTCGTTTTTGACCATTTTTACTAGTTTATGGTTTAAATAGGCTTATTATGTTCATATAAGGGTTGGGTAAAAGATTTGGACCGAACGGAAACCGGAAAACTCATTTTCGGCACATTTTCCGGCCAACAGACCGCTACGTCGCACCTGGCCAGGGGCCTCTGCGACGTCGCGACCTACGTCGCACAAAAACCTCAACGTCGCACTAGCGACGCAGCCTATTACGTCGCATTAACTTGCGGACGTCGCACGTAGCGACGTAGACTTTAACGTCGCAAACCGAACCAACGTCGCATTAGCGACGTCGCCCCCTACGTCGCATTGATTTGCGAGGGTCGCATCATGCGACGTACCTGCCTGCGTCGCACCTTACGTCGCTTGCAATGTCGCATGCTACGTCGCACAAACCAGAACCTTGAAAACTCACATTTTCACTAAGTGTCGAACTTTTACAATCTTAAATCCTTATACGATACGACCTAACAATCATAATAAAACATACTTTCCTATTACAATTACTTTAATTTGCGTATTGAATGATAAACTTTAATTATAACAAATCACCAACGGGCCGTATACTTTGTTACGAACGCGAACAAAACAACATTTAAACACAACGGGTTGTATGAACAACTAGCCTAGATGGTCTTGTGAGACATCTACTTACTTAACCTTACGTGTTTAGGCACTAGAAGGTCACGGGTTCGGAGAACCTACTTGCTTTACTACTACTTGCTATTTACCACTGCTTGACTCAGGTGAGTTTTACGGCCCCACTTTTACTGTTTTAACTTATTGGGGGAGATACATGCTACTGATTTTTCTTGAACACAAGTACTAAACTGTTTACCATACCAAACGGAATTGCATGAGTTACTTACTATTTACTGAAGTCTCTCCATCATATATCGTTAGTTATGTACTTAAGCGCGAACAGTAGTTAATGGATCCATTAGGGAAATGACCCTCCCCGCCCGGGGTAGTAGCGCTACCACGAACCGTTACGTATAAACGGGCGACTATTATTTCGTTTACTTATGCTTGCTCAATTTCGAGCATGTCACGGGAGCAACTGATTATTTACGGGTTAAGCTTCGATTATGAGCCTCATGGCAACGGTATAACTTGATTTCTTTACTTTTGCGAGATTTGTAAATACTTGATATACGCCTACGGGCACTACTGATGAAATCTTGTGTTCAAACTGATTATTTACTGATAAACCTGTGAGATTCACCAACCTTTTGGTTGACCCTTTTAGCATGTATTCTCAGGTACACTTGCGGAGTAGGATCACTCCAGGATTACTAGCTAGAGTCGCATGATTTCCAAACTGCATTTAACGGAGATTCTTTGGCATTATCTTTTGTAACTATGGTTATGTAATAGAATCCCCTGCCACATACGCGGACTCTAGGCTTACATATTTTTGTAAAGAAAACTATATGTTTTCAAACGATTTAATTATGAAATGAAATTATTTTACAAAACGTCTCATTTAGAGGTCGTTTGCTGTATATCTTGTGCTTTATATATTGATTAGTAACACCCAAGTATGCTTCCGCAAATCATTAAATTTGGGGGTGTTACAGTTGCCACCCCTGGAACCCCGCTAACCAGGGGCGCTGCCCCCGGACCCCCGTCACCTAAAAGTTTGTAAACACTTTTTAAGTACAACACTTCAAAATTAAAATAATAATGTTGAAAATTATTATTACAAGCAATCACTAACGGGCCGTACACACTTTCTAAACTCAAGTTAATCAACCAAATCGTAGTAATTTGGACAAGTCAATCAACCAAATCATGGTAATTTGGATATTATAGTTGAACGTACAACTACAAAGGTAGTCTTTTAAGATACCTATTCAATTAATAACCATCGCGCGTATTGGACGCTCTCAGGTTACAAGTCTTCGGACATCAATTCACAGCTAATCAATTCAAGTTATTTCGATAAACACTCAAGGCTCAGGTGAGTCTCATGGCCCCTATTTCACTGCTTTTCAATCAGGGGTGTGATTACATTGCTCGTTTTATTTACATGTTGAACGCAAGTACATACCAAATCAAATACTGCATGAGTTATTTCAACTAATCAATTCAAAGCCCTCCATAGCATAGTCTGGTAATACGCAGTAGCGTGAATGTTAGTATATGATATCATATAGGATTGACAATCCTCATCCGGGTTAGCACGCACTAACTAGTCAAACGGATGTATTAGCATTTGGGAAGGCGAGTGTAGATTAGGCACTCGTAGGAGGCAACCTCGGTTGGGTTTCCTTAATTGGACCTGACAACTCAAGTTAAGCTCAGACTATGTGCTCATGACTGTATAACTTTTATTTTGCTTAATTGCATTTTAAATTCAATTATAAATCTTGCGGTTCATATAACTATGTGTTGACATACAAACCTGTGAGCTCACCAGCGTTTCGTTGACCCATTTTAGCATGTATCACAGGTACACAGCAGTAGGTTGGACTGCCCAAGCAGGAATCATTATCTCGAGTCAGCATTCACACAATCAGAGATTTAAATTGCATTATTATATTTTTTATAAAGTAATTATGTGATGTAAATCTCTCAATTTCAGAAACTGAGCTAATGTAAACGTTATTTTGATGTAAACTTATGTTTTTATCAATACAAGTTCAAACGACGCATATAGTGGTCGTTCATTATACCTTGTGTGCTTGATATGTAATTAGTCGCGCCCTGACCCGATTCGCTTCCGCAACCCGAATTTGGGGGTGCGACATAACACCCCCAAATTTACTGTTGAGCGGAAGCATACTTTGGGTGTGACTAATCAAGGTAAACAAAGCACATAAGATATATAGGAATGACTCTATATGCATCGTTTACAAAAAGTTTACATTGATAGTTAAATGTTTACAAAGTTGAAGCTAGTACATAGCTCGTGATCTGAAAATGAGAGATTTCAGTACATAAATACTGTTACAAAATATACTAATGCAAGAAAATCTCAAATGTCTGTATGCTGACTCGAGCTACAGTATCCTGTGTGGGCAGTCCAACCTACTGCTGAGTACCTGTGATACATGCTAAAAACGATCAGCTAACGTTGGTGAGCTCACAGGTTGGAATATTAAATATCGTATGAACCGCAAGATTTAATGTACTGATTTGCAACCAAGCAAATAATAATGTATACAGCCATGAGCACATAGTCTGAGCCTTAACTGAGGTGTCAGGATCACAATCAAGTTCCTGATCGAGGGTGCCTCCCCACGAGTGCCTAATCCACACTCGTAAACCTCAAATGCTAATGCGTCCATTTGACCAGTTAGTGCTTGCTAACCTGGACGAGGATTGTCAATCCTAAATGGTACCATACACTAACATTCGCGCTACTGAAGTATTACCAAACTATTTTGTGGAGGTCTTAAAATGATTAGTTGTGAAAACTCATGTAGTATATGAAAAGTTTATACTCGCGTTCACATGTTAAAAACAAGCAATGAATCACACCCCTGAGTGAAAAATAGTAAAAAGAGGGGCCATGAGACTCACCTGAGTCTGATGCGTTTATCTCAATAAACGTGTGTTGCTTAGCCAAGCAATGATGTCCGAAGACTGTAACCTGAGGGCGTTCAAGACGCGCGTTGGTTAATACGAGTAGGTATCTTAAAAGATCACCTATGCTAGTTGATCACACAACTAGTAATGTCCAAATACATTTGGTTTGT
This sequence comes from Helichrysum umbraculigerum, assembly GCA_949592205.1. Taxonomy (NCBI): domain Eukaryota; kingdom Viridiplantae; phylum Streptophyta; class Magnoliopsida; order Asterales; family Asteraceae; genus Helichrysum; species Helichrysum umbraculigerum. The sequence goes on along the minus strand of CATIUR010000007.1, from coordinate 20,579,606 downwards.
TTGTTTGCGTTTTGAAAACGTGTACGGCCCGTTGGTGGTGATTTGTAATAATAATCTCAAAGTGTTATTATTATGATGTTATATCGTATGCTTACAAAGCATGTTTTATGTGTTACTGAGTTGTATCGTATAAGATTTAGTTGTTACACCAGTCCAATAATTGGTGGTTAAGTGTTTTCAAGTATTATGTGATGAGCTACACTAGTTAAGACTGCTAGTGTAAGTTGTGACACTCGTTATGACTGCTAGTTATAAGTTATGGCTGCTAGTTATAAGTGGCGACACTCGTTATGGCTGCTAATTATAAGTTATGCTGCTAGTTATAAGTGGCGACACTCGTTATGACTGCTAGTTATAAGTTATGGCCGCTAGTTATAAGTGGCGACACACATTATGACTACTAGTTATAAGTTATGGCTGCTAGTTATAAGCGGCGACACTCGTTATGACTGCTAGTTATAAGTTATGGCTACTAGTTATAAGCGGCGACACTCGTTATGACTGCTAATTATGATTTTGCAGTTATAACTGTTTGTGTAAGTTCATTTTCAAAAATTTAAATTTCAAAATAAGTTCCAAGAAAAATGCCAGTTGTTCCTTAGTGTCTTAGGTATTTCATGAAATTTTTCCATGATTTTTAGGTGTTTTCAAGTCGGTTAAATAAAATCGTGAAGCACCTAAGGTCTCATTTTCGGCCAAAAACTGACCTCTGTTAGGTAAATCGAATTTTCTGGAAAAATTGGTGTATTTCTAAGAGAAATGTTCTACACGAAAGTTGTAGCCAACAAAAATATCAAACTTTTCCAAGTAGTCTCATACGTTAATTTTATGTATATGATTTTATATGATTTTTCTCGTGAGACTGGTTTTCTTGGACAGAATCTGCCATTTTACATATATGTTTGGAAAACGAGTTTTAAACTTTGATTCGGACATTTCTAGGTTAGATGAACATACTAACATGTAAATAAACTTAATAAAGGTATTTTACAAAGGTGATGAAATCTTACAATGTCGTATGGAGAAACGAGAAAGATAGAAATGAAGCTCGAGTTCTCGTGATCGTTTTATCTTGAAGCAACCAAGTGCGATTGTGAGTTTTGAGTGGCGTTTTGTGGTGGTTTTGGAGCTGGTTTCCAGCTGAAAAGAGAGAGAGAGATGGGGCTAGAGAGATGGTAGAGAGGGAGAGGTGAGTTGGTGAATGATTGAGGAAGTGTGGGTGTGTTTGTTAAGTCAAAGAAGCAAAAAGGGAGGGACTATGGTAGCTGATTTTCTACTGGAAATCAGTAGGTCCCACCCCCATGTGGTCTTTAAATCTTATTCCCAAAGCTACGTGTTGACGTTGATATCAACGGGTGGTTTTAAAATTTATAATTGCTGGGGTCTAAATGTGACTTACTAGTACTGAACCAAAAGGTTAGTAGGCGGTAAGTTGGACCTAGAGTCGTTCTTAAAGAGAAACTGAATTGAAACGGAGGTGATCCAATCAATCTTTCTTTTCTAGTAAATGTTTTTTTTAAAAGAGTACGTTGGGGGGGTTTTGGTTCAGTTAATTAAGTAAACTAAATAAAGCGAATAAAATGTGATAAGATGTCAGATAATGCAAAGTAGTATTTGTTGTGAGTTCGTTAGTTAATAATTCTGGGATGATGACTCTTACGGGAAAACGATTAACTAAATTGGGTTGCTTATGAGATTCATTAACTTATAGTATAACCAATAGATTCCTTATTAGTCGGTTATCAACTAATATGTCACGAGGAATTAAGGTATCATGATTCTGACCAGGCAGACGATGCTCAACTCTCCGCACTCTCATGTGAGGGAGTCAGTGGCCCATATTATTGAACGTATTCGCTCGTGGGCGAAGGAATAGAGTAGCAAGTCCATAACATGTCCAGCCGTTCTTAATACCACAATGATTATGAACCCATTAAACAACTAACTTAGAACTTGTGTCCGGACTTATTTAATCAATTTCTATCCGTGAAACTTAAGCGTGGTAAACGAGGGAAAACATTTAGGTTTCTTGCATACCGTACTTTAGGTTTCATGGTTTTAGGAAAAAGTATCGGTTTAAGTTGGATTTCAAACTTGCCTTTCTCAATACAATTAACAAATCCCTAGGTTTTCATAAATGGTCATTTAGCCTATAGCCTACCTAATCTAATCTAATCTAATCTAAACTAAAACAACTAATTAAAATGCTGACGGCTTTTTACAGAAAGTCAAACCCAGACCATGACGGAAAATGCTATGGTAGCTCACATCGTATTTAATCGTTTACCGATGTTTTCGTTGTGAGTTTAATTGATTCGCGATGTTTACATGATAAGTACATTGTGATTGGAAGTGTACAATACTCATGGCAAGTCCACGTAATCACATTGCAATTTATAATGCTAGCATGGCGTTACAATTAAAAACATAGTTTTTACACAGATAACTATTGACCGAGTATTGAGGTTCGCGACTCCTCTTTACAAGGTTACAATCACATTTGTTAATCGAAAGGCGAATGTAAGTTTTAGGTTTAAAATCACAAGATAAGTCCGTTCACAAAGTTTCCAATTTTATAACGTCGATCCATAGTACAACTACCTTCGGTCGTTACCGGCTTCCATATATTTGTACTATGCTCAAAAAGCATTTCCAATACTATACCGAGTAATCAGTCGAATCGGGGCCATCGTATTATTTCACGACGTATTTAAAGTCATCCCACAATTATATATACTAACTACATCACAACAAATACAATAGTAATCTACTCGCTAATCATGGCATAAACGATATCTAACATAATTAAAGTAAACATATTTAATTAAGATAGATAAGGATAGAGATAACCGAGATTAATATGCGAGAAGGAATAGACTTGAATTAATGAGCGTAACTCCAAGCGTACACCAAATATTACAAAACGTTCCTAGCTTTCTTTCTACTCTAAACAAAGTGCTAAACTAATCTAATGCTAAATTTAAAGTAAGAAAGTAGAATGAGAAAGTAAGAAAGTAATATGACTAGTGCATATGGGACATTTTGAAATGGAGCCTTAAGCCTCCTATTTATAGGTGAGCTTTGGCTCACATTAGCACCAAGGGGTGCATGTTAGAAAAAGATGGCCAAAAGGGTGCACCGGGTACCGTACAACACGAAAAGTAGGCGCACCGGGTACTGTACAACACGAAAAGTGGGCGCACCAGGTACCAAAGTTTACTAAAAACGGAAACCGGGATGGGGCCAGGGTGGCCAGCGGCACCCCTGTGGTGGCCGGCGGCGGCGGGCCCAGGGCTGGCGGCGGCTGGCCTGTGGCCGCCCCGTTTCGCCGTCTTTTGCTTTGTTTCTCGATTCGTGCGTGTTTTCTTCGTTATGCGTCCGTTTGCGTCGATTCTTTTTTTGTTGGATTCGTAATTCAAAAACGAAGATTTTGACATAGGATAGGCCCTGAGATGAGGTCCCTAGCTCCAGATATTGCGTACGAATCATTTGGATCTTCCGGCGGGCGTATAATATTCATTCTTTATCCGTTTTAGTTGATTCTTCTTCTGTTGGATTCGTATTTTGAAAACGAACATCTTGGATAGAATGGATGTTGGTGGTGGGCATTTTAGTCTTGAAACCTCGTTTTGATGCCTTGAATCTTCAAACGTGTGTGAAATCTTCGTTTTTCATCCGTTTTGCTTGATTTTTATCGTGCAACCTCGTTTTGACCATCTTGGCATAATGTTACTGATTTGTGCTATATTTGAATTAAAATGCCAAGAATCGTTCCAGAATGAGAGAGATATCGGTAGTAAAAACATGACTTTTTACGCGATATCAAGTATCCCACACTTAGAACTTTGCGTGTCCTCAAGCAAACTCATTTTCAACATGGTTAAAGATAAGCAGATAATGAAATATTTTAAGACGGAATTCTTTACTAAAGGGGTTTTGGAAAAATAAAGACATTTAATTTTTGAAAGCAAGGTTGTAATCTTTAGGAGCATGCTTTTGATCTTTGATCTTTGATACATGATTAGGCGATCCTCTCAAGGTGGTCACTCCAATCACTCAAAGTGTTTAGGGTTTCCTATTCTAGTATTATCAATCACTCAGAACGCCAGTCATGCATCGTTTATCGTCATAGGCTTGATCGAGAATCAAATCGTTACCTTTTTGGGTGAGCGTGAAGTCGATCTAGCCACAGTCATTCTAGGGAGTGATGTAGGGTTTTGGTGATGTGAGAGGGGGTTTTGTTGGGTTTTTCCTAGGTTTTCTTTTTGGTGAAGCGGAAAGCTGAAATTTTTGAATTTTTGGGAGGATTGACGCCTTTTTCTTTCGGGAGGAGTCTTCTTCTCCATTTGACTTTCTTTTCTTCGAGTTTTCTTGGGTAATTTTGACTTCGTATCCTTGTAGCTTTTCTTTTTTTCATCTTTGAGACTCTTTATGAAGTTTGAGGGATGCTTTTTGAGTAGGTACGGGATGACGTATTTAGTTTGGGGTGTATAGAAGGGTTCAAGAATGATGTGATTCAATCTCCTTTTTACTCACTAGTTTGGCTTCGAAATGCATTACAGGAGCAAGTTCTGATTCTAAACGCATACATCGGCACACTCAAGAATCGAAAAAGTGAAGTATTAAAAGTGAATGCTTTTCATATGGCTCAAGATACCTCACGAATCGAAAGTTGGTTTGTTGTGTGCTTAGTCATGCGATGCTCTTTATGGGATTTTTAAACCTGTTTTTCAAAAGAATTTGTATTTTATTTTTTTCTTCTTCCCCAAAGTAAATCATTCCTTAAAATTTTTCATTTTCAACATATTTTTAACTTAATTTTGAAAAATTTTGTTTACTTTTATGGAGAAGCAAGGTCTTATAAAGAGCGACGATTTTAGAATTAAGCATATACCAATGTCCATTTAACAGTAGTGCAACTACTGCTATCCCACACTTAAAGGAACATCGTCCTCGATGTTATACTAAGCTCTGAATGGGGTAAAATCCCACACTTAGGGTTTTAGACATCTAAGATTCATTCTTTCAGTGTGTGTGTTGGGTTTGAATCCCACACTTAGTGATAAGCATAATGGATATGGCATATTTAAAATGAATGAAAGAGATGGCATATAAGTACTCCCCGGTAGTTGCAGTATTCCTTTGGTTGCATCTGCTGGTCTTTGTCTTCTTTGGCGCATTCTTGATCAAGTCTTTTTGTGATTGGTCTCGTGAGTGTGAACACGTCGGATATACTATTCTTCGGTTGTTGATGCTTCCTTGCAGGCTGGAGCATTCTTTGTATGATCCGAGTGTGAAAGATAGTCGGAGATTTCATCACTTCTTGGAAAGTAAAATTGCAGAAATATAAAAACACGGGTTGCCTCCCGAGAAGCGCTCTTTTAAAGTCGAGAGCTCGACTTAGTCCTTTTCTTCTTCAGATGATGCTTGATGCATCCGTAGTGGTGGCGTGGTCACTATGGTTCCTTGGTAGAGAGTATCGTGGTGGATAGTAATGTAGGAATTGCTCTATCATGTCAGCAATGAGAGTTGGTGGGTTGGTGGATAGCATTCTGAAGCTTTTGAAGTGATCGGTGGCGAGTCGGTCGAGAATTCCCATTCCATAGCAGATGTATCGAACTGCCCTTGTGACTGGTCCGTTAGGGTCAATGCGAGTGCAGGTGTAAGTTCGAACGATTTCACGCTGTGGGTGGTTTCTTCCTATCGAGGCGATTAAAGCCATGAATTAGGTTTTCACTTCTTCAAAATCATTAGCCCAAGGGTCTCCTCCGAAAGATCTAGTTGCTTAGCACACTTGTCTGATTAGTTGATGCTGTTCACGGTTGAAGGGAAAATCCGAGTCGGTGAAGATGCAAATTAACTTGCTGAATATCTCGCGATATCCATTTCGATAGACGTCGAGTTCTACATCTTCTTCTTGGTACATTTCGCGCAGTCGGGTAGTCACATAAGTGGCTAAATTGATTTGCGACATGTGCGGGATGAATCTCAGTACCTCACGAGTTTCCTCTTCATAGGCTGGCTCGTTCAGCTCATCAATTATTAGTTCAATGTGGTGCCCAATGGTGGATTGGATGACGATCCTGCAGTTCTCTGATGCTGTGAGGTGCTCTCCAGTTTCAATGAGATCTAGAAGAGTTCTAAGATCTCCCACCATTCTGATGTCGGCATAACTTCTTGGGTTCCCGGTGGCTCTCTCCAGATTGGTTCTCATTGATGCAAGAATAGCTTTTTGACTTGATGAGTACGGAAAAGCTGATCCGGCTAAGGCACAATACACTTTTTGGTATATTCGCCTTTGGTTTCCGTAGAATTCGATTTCTCCCATTGGGTATTTGGGTCTTTCTCGCTGTTGAGCTTCTCTGGTGAGTTGTTCTTGAAGTAGATCAGAGAATGCTCGAATGTTTCTCCGAAGAGTGCTAGGCTCTGGTTCTCCATAATTGGCGAGGTATGAATCGTAGTCTCGTATGATTGCCCTTATCATGTGTCTCTGGGCGGTGTTGTAGCCGTTAGTTGACTCTTTGATAGCTTCTACGATGATTCGAACATCGTCGTATTCGTCAATCAGCTCAATCATGTCTTGATGAGTATCGATCAGAGGGATTTCTAGTCTCTCAGTTGCGGCAGCAGGGGAATTAGGGGGAGCAAGAGGTGTTGGCGGAATAGAGTGTTCATCAAGAGTGATGTTGACGTAATCGTCATCCCATTCACTGTTGCAGTCGGAGTCCTTATCAGGTGAATCTGGAAATTGGTGGAATTCTTCGTCGGAGGGCGCGTTGTTGAAGGGTCGAGAACTATCGATTTCAATGGTTCTGACTTCGGTTGTTATGTCATGGATGTTCTCTTCGGCAAAGCTTCCTGGTTGACGTGCCTTATATGCTGAAATTCTCTGTAGTAATTTAGCATACTGGTCTGGGTGTGGTGATGATCGGAGTCCTTCTTCAAAAGTTTCTATGTCTCGGAGTCGGGTTCTGGTGAATGGTTTTGATGGATCGAGATAGGAATTTAGGATGTTTCCCATTCTTTTAAGATGAGAGGATCTGAGCTCTTGACGGATGACTCCGTAATCAACTGATTCTTCAGATGAAGAGTAATCATTGCAGTTTTGTATCCTTTTAACTTCGGCCATTTGTGGCGAATCAGTGTGATCTTCATCTTCTTTCATTTCTTCCTCTTCCTCTTCTTCTTCCTCCTCAGGGTCAGATTCAATTTCTTCATCTGCTTCCTCGTATTCTTCCTCTTCTGGGTCGTATTCAGTGTTAGAAATGAGAACTGATGATCGGGTGAATTGCAGTTCCTCCTCTGGTTCTGATTCATCATCGGAACAGACTTTTCCTGTGGATATAGCACAACATTCTTCCTCTTCTGGGGTGCATTCCGGTTGGTCGATCTTGTAAGTGATGCTTTCACCATGCGATCGTAAAACAATCATGTGGTTATACACATCAATCACTGCTCTAGCTATATTCATGAATGGTCTTCCAAGGATAATTGGGATGTTTATGTCCTCGTGGATGTCCATTACCACGAAATCCGTTGGAAAGAAAAATTTGTCAACTTGAACAAGGACATTCTCAGCTATTCCCTTGGGGTATCTAACAGATTGGTCGGCTAGTTGGACGGTCACCTTAGTGGGTTTCAAGTTTTCAAGTTCTAGCCTCTTAAACAGGGAGTAGGGCATAAGGTTAATGCTAGCTCCTAAGTCGGCTAAAGCGCTCATATTTCCGGAATTGTAGATTGAGCAAGGGAGTGTAAATCTACCAGTATCTCCTAGTTTTTCGGGAAGGCTATTTTTAAGTAGGGCTGAAGTTTCAGAACTAAGGGGAATGTTGTTTACTTCAGGCAATTTATCTTTGGTGGATAGCAACTTTCTAATCTAACAGTATCTCCCCGTCTTTTGCTTCGTTTCTCGATTCGTGCGTGTTTTCTTCGTTATGCGTCCGTTTGTGTCAATTCTTTTTTTGTTGGATTCGTAATTTAAAAACGAATATTTTGACATAGGATAGGCTCTGAGATGAGGTCCCAAGCTCCAGATGTTGCGTACGAATCATTTGGATCTTCCGGCGGGCGTAGAATCTTCATTCTTTATCCGTTTTAGTTGATTCTTCTTCTGTTGGATTCGTATTTTGAAAACAAACATCTTGGACAGAATGGATGTTGGTGGAGGGCATTTTAGTCTTGAAACCTCGTTTTGATGCCTTGAATCTTCAAACGTGTGTGGAATCTTCGTTTTTCATCCGTTTTGCTTGATTTTTATCGTGCAACCTCGTTTTGACCATCTTGGCATAATGTTACTGATTTGTGCTATATTTGAATTAAAATTCCAAGAATCGTTCCAGAATGAGAGAGATATCGGTAGTAAAAACATGACTTTTTACGCGATATCACTACGTTACGAGTGTTTAATTCGTGTCGGTTACGTTTTAAATAAAATGTACATTGTTTTGTATATTATTAATACATAATAATATAAAGTAAATAACTACTATTTGATTACCAAATAGATTTATGTTATTTATTAAAAGTTTCACCAACGTCCGTATGTGTCGGATTCCATCCGATATGAAAATGCACGATTTAAATCAATCGCGTACGTGTATATATACAAATATACATAATGATACACATAATTAGCCTAACATAGAACTAATTACATGTATTAACAGATAATTAGGCACTAATCACTAGTCCTAATTGTGCGGGTGTCACAGATATACTACCCAAGTGTGTATGAATCTATTGTATGCATCTACCGTGACTCAACTAGGGGGCGCGGCCCCGTTAACCACCACAATTTTGATAGAGCCCAATATTTAGTAACTTTGTCAGATATGCACTCCGTATCACCTAACACGTATCCACTAATCTATCAATATACTAAAATATGCAACATATTATTAAAAGAATTATGCCAAAATAACATCATTCAATCTAATCACTAGAAGCATATCTTCGGGTCGCTGGGAAAAGGTCAGAAACGGTCACGGGATAACTCAGTTAGGCCGCATACATCTAAGTAAAAATGCTCACCCTCCCCGGGTAAGCTGAACGGGAAAACCTCATCCCTTTACCATTTTAAAAAGATATAAAATATTAGAAGCACATGGTGGTCATACCATAAGTGAAACTAGTAATGATAACCTGCAAGTTTGTTACCTCAGCAAATATATAGCCTTTATAATTTCTCTGTATATAATTTCTTAGCATCTCTTTTTCTTCTCAAAAATTAGTTCTCTTCGCTCTGATCTGCTAAATTTATTGGTACCATTTATGTGAGTAATTTTATATTTACATATAAAATTACTTAACTTGCAATCGCTTATTTTGGATGAATATTCTAGATCTTATGAAAAATCATATCATACATTTTTCTTATTTTGCTCAAATATTTTTTTTATAAAAGCAAAAAGATTTTATTTCAAAACAAATTATTTACAAGAATACAAGACTATATACATATTATGACCATCTCTAACTACTTATATTACACATATTAATTTAACTCATGGTAATTAATTTGATAGGCTTTCACTTTTACTATTTCAAAACACATCAGAGCATACCCATTTGACTTTTTTTTTTCTTTTCACATTAGAAGTTCAGAACTATCCACCTCCTTTTAAATTCCTTTCATATTAACACTTCATATGCAGCAAACAAACAATTGATAAATAGCTTCACTTTATTTACAGCTCCACCCTTTCTTCATGTAGTGATCCCAAATTCCTCATAGGCCCCTCTTGTTATGCTTTAGCCACCATTTCCATGTACATTTCAGCATCCTCCAATGATAACTACAGCTTCCATTCAGGTCCAGATCCACTTCTACCATAGCAAGTTTCCCTTTTAATCTTTTGATCTCCACTGAAACATTGATGGTGCCTTCTTGAACCACATTTGTGAGGTTAGGTATTTGTTCCCCACTGAAATATTGTTATTTTGCTCATAAAATTTACCTTCTAAATTAATTAAGGTACACAGACTTAACCATGGACACAGTGAGAAGTTGTGATGGTTCCATTGAACAATTAACGTATAATGCAGGAGGTGCTACAAATGTATTTCATTGTCATTAGATACATACATACATACATACATACATACATACATGCATACATACATACATACATACATACATACATACATACATACATACATACATACATACATGACAACGCGGGCTTCAAAATTTGAGTTTGTAAAACTTAGTTTTAAGTTAAAAGAGTTATTTATTTGTTGTGTTAAATGTATAATACTATAACTAAATTAATTTTGACATAACTTTCATATTAAAGGATTTGTGTGAGCTAAGTTCGAAATCATAAAACCATCAACTCCATCCCATGTCAACACGTTTCAACACATGTGTCACACCCCCTATTTCGTGGCTTGCGGAAGCGATGATTTGGGGCGTGACTAACCAATAATCAAAGCACAAAGGTACAAGCAAACGACTCTAAATGAGACGTTTTGAAAATACATAACATTTCAAAAGTAATACAAGTTTTAGTTCATAAGTTTACAGTATCAATGAGTTCGCAAAATGATTTCCGAATATTTTAATACATAACAGTTATCAAAATATAATGCAAGAAAATCTTCATATGTTTGTAAGCATGCGACTCGTACTAGCTTAGGATGTCCTGCGGGCCATTCCTTACTGAACAACCCTACTGTTGCTGTGTACCTGAGAATGCAACACTAAAAGGGTCAGCTATAAAGCTGGTGAATCTCACAGGTTTTCAAATAAACAATGATGTGATCACTATGATTATCCGACGATAATTGAACAATGTAAACCGAACAGTGATATGCAATGTAACCGAACAATGATGAACCATTTAGGTTCCCGAACAATGAGTTAACCATTAAGGTTACCGAACAATGATTGGCCGACACTGATATTGCACTGAGCTATGATTCAAAGCATAACCCGATCTTTGCCTCCCGTTTTGGTGATACACCCGTAACAATTACTAAAATACCCGTTTTTACTTGGTTGTAGCTAGCAACCCGGATGGGGACGTCACTCCCATGATAGATCTATCTTTTAGTAATCGCGCCTTATTAAGTTAATGAACCATACACTAATGAGGACTTTTACCGAATTAAAACACTCGTGCATATACGGTACAATGAAAATCAATACCAACAATAATAACCGAAACAATGAACAAGTTAATAATTAAATTAACTAACCGAATAACTTGTGATCACTAAAACAATTTGTGTTGCATCTCCCCCGAATTTAAAAACAGTAAACAGTGAAAATGGGGCCGTGAGACTCACCTGAGTCTATCCGAGCAATGAGTATATCCGACGTGGAATAGACAATCCCCCGAAGTATCCTAGTGTCCTAAACACGCAAGATTCTAATGAGCCTTCGTTTGTCTAATGTATTCCGAATCAATGTTTATCCGTTTAAATTATGCTCGAATGTTTATGGTTGTATTTCCATTTCAAAGTTTGTAAAAATGTATAGCCCGTTGGTGGTGACATGAGATTATGTTTCAAAAACATATCTTGCTTTGTTTTCGTAGAAATATTCATCGTGTATATATATATATATATATATATATATATATAATGTTCTAAAACATAAGGTATGTTTGTTTGTATGAATATAACTCGTACATTCGTGTTTCAAAAGTTACGTTTGTTGCTCGCATGAATATATGTGTAAAAGTTCGTAGTTAAACAAATTTGGCGAGGCTGCACCGTTTTGGCCATATCTCCCTCATACGAACTCGGATTTAGGCGATCAAGCTGCCAAAATGACCGTGACTCAGAGAACTACAAAACTACAAAAGATGGTTTGCTGATTTTTATGTGATCCGCCGGATCATGGCCTTGATCCGCTGGATCATGGCCGGATCAAGGTTTTTGCAGGTTTTAAGATGATCCGCCGGATCAGGGCATGTTTCAGGCTCTGTTTCGAAGCTTTTACCCCCTAAATCATATCTATCTTAATTATAATCAATTTTAGCACCTAGATAACGTTATTACATGTAATTATAAGTAATATAAACATATAAATTGAAGTAATTAGGTTAAGATTCTTACTTTGAAATTTTTGAAATCAAATGGTGATGATGGTGAACTTTGATGAAGATGATGATGATCCAAGATGAAGATTATGAGGATGATGATGATTTGATGATGGTGTTGATGTTTAATTGTTGTTGTTGTTGTTTGAAAAAGAAGAGCCGAGGGAGAGAGTAGAGACCGAGAGATAGAGAAAGAAATGAGAAGGAGATGGGTCGGCCATCTCCAATTATTGGAGGTGGTTGGCCCGAGCTTTGATCCGCTCCGTGGTATTTTGACCCGTGTTTTGATATCCGATCGTCATATAGTAAAAATATTTTCAAATGATAAATTTCTAAAATTAAAATCGTTTGAAAATTATAATTGTATCATTTGATAAAATACTTTGCTCAATTTATAAAAATATAACTTTGTTTCACTTTGAATGTACGGATAGTTTTTATTATCCAAAAAGGTTTCTACAAATTTTCCGAGTTCCGTAATATTATTTTTAATAATAATATTCTATTTGGAGATGTTTTGGAACAACTTTTATTTTCATGTTTTATGAGCGCTTTCAGATTAATTCATTTGTGATTATTAAGTAATAATTAAATGTTAAATATATATATATATATATATATATATATATATATATATATATATATATATATATATATATATATATATATATATATATTACCATATATAATCCGAATACTTTCATTTTGGTTCGTACCGAGTACGAATATTTAAAGTTTAAATTTGTACCCAATTTTGGGTTATTTTGACCGGTTGTCACATTCTCCCCTTGTTAGGAGAATTTCATCCCGAAATTCAATTGAAACCTAGATCCGCGTGTCTCTAAGGCCGACTATGTGATATGTCTAATATTAAGACATCCGATTTATCCATGTCCTCTCCCATTGTTAGGCTTTGACCTACCGATTACTTAAGAAATGGAGAGGTCCGAATTCTACCCGACCGTTATGTCTACTTGACCAGGTCATCCCGTATTAGCAAGTGTTACTTTATTTTGGATGACTAATCCACCGAGTTCAGTGAGTCTTTCTGTGTTCTTAGAGTTTAGAGTAACTACCGATCTATTGTCTTGAGCTAAACTCTACCGATCATTTAGGAGTTGATAGTAAGATTTCCGATATTTACACGACCATTGTCTTCACGACAGGTTTGGTCTATGTTACCGGGTTTAACAATGAATTGAACTTTTAGTTCCCCGAACCTTGTAAATCTTACTGTCTCATACTGATGTCGCTTGTGAAAGCGCGTCTTGTTTTACAATTTATAAATAGAAATACCTAATAAATACTTTCAAGCAACCAGACAAGAATACCCGATCAATTGTAAATATAGATTTGGTAAGTCAAGTTCGAACACAGGGAAAAGGTGGAATATTTAAAATAGAAATTAACAATTAACTAGAAAGCAGTAAATATGGGGGGCGTTTTAGTTCCGTACGAACATTTTAGAAAACAATTAATTAAAATAAACAAACTTGAATAAAACTTAAATTAAAATAACCAATAAATAATAATAATAAATCCTAATTGAAAGGAATAAGTAAATGTATAGTTAATGGCACTTAGATTCATATTTCCCAATTTATCACGTATTGATTATCTAATTGTGATTCTTTTAGATCAACTTAGTACCAAATTCTTCAATGAATACTAAGTCGAATATGAACTAGCCAACGTTTCGGGTCCAACTAATTCCTATAATCTAGGGTCCAACATGAAACACTGGTTCCAATGTCACAAGATGATCAGTCAATTGTGTGTCTTTCCCTAAATTATGCATTAAACATTCACAACGCGTTATAATTAACTCTATTGGTATGACTCAACAATACCCAATAATTAACTTATTGTCTTGCTCATTTTAAAGTAGATTATTATTGTATACTCGACCTATCAGACTCAACGTATTTAGTGATAATTCAAAACCCTAAAGTTATGACCATCAATAGTTAATAATATTAAAGGAACTCAATCTCAACAACATTATTAACCACGTGAAGTAACAATAATAACTAGTTACCAATAAACAAGTATCCACGAATAATATAACCGTTTTCAATCAAATAACTTATTCAATACGCAATTATAATCGTTCAATAATCATAATCTAAGTTAAATCAACTACACAATCACATTAATATTCAATTCATCATCAAAACAGAAATATTCAGATTCATTAAATCAAATTCTTCAATGAAAATAAAGAAACGAAATATACCGAATCGATTAACGATGAACTACGAAAGATTATAACGAATTATCCTCGATCATAAGCTTCCGTACCTCCAAACTAACCCTAAAATACGAATTATAAACCCTAAATATCGTCTGGAAACGAAAGAAATCGAAAACCCTTTCAAAACTTCCGAAATAAGGTTAAAAACGCGTTTTTATAATTTTGTGGTTTTTGATCCATACGGCGTATGGATTTCCATACGGCGTATGGATTGATTTCAAGCCCAGCCCAGACTCGCGTAACCTGGGCCTCCACTGCAGCAATCCATACGGCGTATGGATTCCATACGGCGTATGGATGCTTTTTCCAGCCGATTTCTTAACTTTTCTTCCTTTCTTTTTTTCTTCGACTTCGGCTTCTCATTATTCTTCAAATATGCATCATTTAGCTCGATTATTAACTGTTTTCCGTTCCTTTTCCATAAACGCTCCATTTACACATCTATTTGCAAATATGAACGAAATCAATATCTATTCTAAACAAAATGCAATAAAAACATTCAAGATTAAGGGTAAAATATTACTAAAATATAGTACTTTTGAGCGTTTATCAAACATCCCCCACTTGAATCCTACTTGTCCTCAAGTAGACTATCGATTCAAAAATCAAATTCTTAGGGAAACAGTCATCTCCATTAAACTAAATAACTAAAGTAGGAATTACACAACATCATCCGTCTTCAACTCAAATGTTTAAATTTAAAAATCTGTTAATTCTAAAAACAATTATTAAGAAACTATGAGATTTACAAAAACTGATCTACACATAGAGTTATTATTCTAAAACATTAAATAGTTCACAATGATTACTGATATTGTTATCCACTTAAACAATCTATAATTGAATACTCGAGCTCAACTTATTTATTATTCGTGTAAATATTCCCTTAAATTCCCAAAAACTATATACCTTCATACTCATAATATGCCAATATTACATATCTTGAAATTTAATCAAAACAATCATTTTTCAAATCAAGACAGAGGTGACAGGTCTGTGCCTCAACACAACAAAGCAACATAACTTGATTTTGGTTTAGCAATAATGTTTTTAGTCAAACCATTGGTGACAGGTCTGTACCTCAGTACAACAAAGCGACTTAATTTGACCATATTTTACAATCATGAGTTTTTAAACTCTTTTGCTCTTTTTCATTAAATATACTGACGGAGACCAGGTCTGTACTTTCGTACAATAGAGGAAACAACACCCAGTATATCCCCAAATGATGTTAATTAAATTCTCGAAAATATGGCATATTACACATTACTAATATGAAAATTAAGACATACGTCATACATAGCTAAGGTTCATCTACAAGAAACATTTACTCCTTAATTATCATTTCTTAACAGCTCAATCATTCTCATATAAATCGCCTATCAATACATCATATAATGAAGCTAAATAATATCTTTAATAGCTTTAGTATTTATTAAAAGTGTAGAAAATTTTAAATTTAACCTACAAAGTTACAAAATAATTATCTCTAGAAAACAAAAAATTTAAATGCAAAAATTTGGTTGAAAAATGGGTAACTCATAACCTCCTAGTTACTTACCTTAGTAAAATAACTATTAACCAAATTACAAAATCATTTACTTATTAACAAACAATTATGTGGAAATTTCACTTCTTTTCTCTCCCATCCCCCACTTAAAGATGTACAATGCCCTCATTGTACAGATAATGAAATACTTAAAACGGGAAAAAGAGAAAAGAACTTAGAACAGAAAAACTCCCCTGGAATAGTGTGCAGTTTAATGACAAGGATGATACGAATTTCCCACATCCTCGCGATTCAATTATTCGTTGCGCTGAACTTACTGCCAGCATGACACGTACTCACAACACAATTCTGAGGGAACAATCAACAAACATAATTAAACAATACCAAATTAAAACAACCGAATTAAAAACAACCAAACCTAAAACTACCAATCCAACATAATTAATCTAACCTACAAATAAAAACAGTCATAATAATAATAATAATAATAATAATAATAATAAAACAATAAAAATAAAAGTGTCTGGAATCATAAACCAAATAGGATGAACATCATCCTAATCACTGTCATCATCCTGGCGATACCGGTACTGGTGAGAAGGCGCTCCATACTCTGACTGCGATGGTGGTGGTGGTCGTGGCATGAACTCTGGTGGCATCTGGTACTGGAATGGCTGATATGTGGGTCCAGAAGGAAACTGACCAAACAGCTGCTCAAACAAGCCATCCTGGTAGTCCAAGTGTGCACTGGTCTGATGGAAATGCTGTCTCTGCATCAGATCTATCTGATCAAACCTCTGAGTCTGCTGTAACTGCATCTGGTGCATCTGCTGAGACAACTGATCAAACTCTGTAGCATACCCTCTGTTACGGCCTCGTGCCGTACCTCGACCTCTATCACTGCCACTCGTGTCTCCTCTGGCTCTAGCCTGCCTCAACTGCAAAGTCTGTCCCACCGGAGTAATCGGAACCCAGTAATACATCTCTGCAGGACCACCATACGTGGTACATGGCTCAATGAGAGCAAACGCCTCCAACCGGCGTGCAGTCAGCCAACCCATACTAGGCTGAACAATCGTGCATGAGCCTATCTCATCCTGAGTAGCCAAACCAAAATATCTCGCCAATCGAGTAACAAAGTGACCTCCACACAAACTACTACCATCTCTAGTACCAGTAGCTCTCTTCGACATCCACTTAGCCAACCTCCAAGGTACATTCACTAACCTCTTCCTGATAATCGAACTCAAATAAAACAAGTCAGGTCTCGAAACTTTCTCATGCCCCTCCTTGCGACCCACAATGGTGTAAGTCAACAATCTGTGAATGAGTCGATGACGAGGATCACGAATACGCGTGTAAGAAGGTGTAGAACTACCATAAGCACCCTAGGCAATAAACTGCCACTCCTGCTCAATCTCCAAATCAGTGAGCTTCTTCACAGCACCTGCAGAAATGTGGTCTAGAAAGTGAGGGTTATCCAGCTCATTGGGCTCATAAAGCCCCAATCCCAAAGCAAACTGAACCAAGGTCATCTGCCTGGGCTGTCCCCCTAGCTGGAAGAAAATGGAATACTCAGTCCATTGGGTCGACCTGGCATCAAACCTAAAAGTGCTGTAAAACTCTACAACCAACTCTCTGTAGATATCCTCCCTGATACCGAATAACCGGGACCAAGCATAGGAAACAAATCCAATGTTTCCATCCTCTAATGCGTATGGAATAGCCAGTAAATTCCTAATGGCTTCAGCACCATTAGTAAACCCCTCTCTAGCAATCACATGCTCTAAAACATTCCAGTTGACAGCATCAAACACTTCAATAGACTGACCAATATTGGAAGCCAGACAATCCCCAAACTGCATCCTAGCAGTCTCAGAATATGACCCATGCAACGTGAGGTATCTATGTGAGCTAATCAATGGGTTTCCCAAAGTCTCACCTCCTCGTGCTCTCCTGTTAGACATGATAACTGCTAAACAAAACAATTGTTAATAACACTAAATAAGCAGTTAATTGCAAAAAGATCACTAAAAATTTCGGCAGCATTTCGGCTTAAAATTTATTAATCCACCATAAAGGTTCAGCCTAAAACTACCGCAATAATCAATTTCATGACCCTGAATTGAAATTTAAACAAAACTACTCAATATGCATACATGTATATACTTAAATAAATATTCCTGACAATTGCCTAATCAAATGTATTATAATAACTTGGTACCATTTTGAATATACGAAATTGCACAATCACTAAACTTGAGTATTAGCAACTAGCAAACATCCATACAATCTCAAAATGAATCATTGTAACACAATTAATCAAAATAACAATTTAGCACATAATCGTAATCACAAACACTTGTGTACCAAACAAATATTTGCATTAATCATCATGTGGTCAGAAAGTTAATAAGCACTGAATTAAAACATAGCATAATTGAGCATAACTCATATTCACATTTAATCATCACTAACGAATAATTCAAATAATATCAAATATGCAATACAATCGAAAAATGAACATGACATTGCAATGCATATAGCAATTAGAACATAACTCAATCAAAACATGCCAATAATCATACGCGTATCCAAAATACCCAAAATTCTATCATAAACCCTAACTTTCAAACGAGCGATTTAAACAACGAAAATGAAAACGGGAAGTTATACCTTGTAAAGGAAAGTGCGTGTAACACGAATATGCAAAAATGGCGATGAATGCGTGGCCGGAATTTCCGTTTGGGGGTTGTGTGTGTGAAAGCCGTGGGTGGTTTTTTAGAAAAAGGGTTTTGGATGAAAAATGAGAAAGAAGGAGGCTGCGGGAGGTTTTCTGCATTTTTGATCCATACGGCGTATGGATTCCATACGGCGTATGGATTAAATAGGCCCAGGTCAACTCATTAAACCCAGTCAACGGCCTGGTCCAGCGGCCCATTCAATCCATACGGCGTATGGATTCCATACGACGTATGGATTGAAAAATCAGAATTTTTCAAAAAACGATTTTCAACCCATTTTTAACCCAAATTCACCACTAACTTTATATAATTAAATCTCAAACCTGGATGATAATCACGACTTCAAAATCTTCACAATTCCACACTATAAAATAAATAACAAAAATTAACAAACATTGAAAAGAAAAATATTCAAAATAGTACTAATATTCAAATCACACATTCAAAAACAAAAATTCAAACAAACAAAAGTCTAACATAATCCAAAACAAACCAAAATGTTAGAAACAATCCAATAGCATAAGGAATATAAAGAATGAAACGATGAAATTAGTTCAATGGATAGAGGACAAGGAAGCTCTTCACCATTTCAGTGACTACATTTTCAACCCCATTATCAAAAATCGCAAAACTTTCTAAATGTCCATTGGTAACATGTTGAAGATAAACCAAGTCCCAGATGATTCCTTTTATCACCTTATTAATTACTCCCTCAGGTGCCAATACTAACTTATCACCTACCAGCTTGTACTCACGATCGGGATGATTCTTCTCAAACTCATTCATAAACTCCAAACAATCTACCACGATCCCAGCATGCTTACTCAGAAACGGTTCTTTCCTTAAACATCTTATTCTAGTTTCAATCCTTGCAATTACCTCATTCTGAACACAAGTTAGTTCTAATCCCGAATCCTTGAAGATTTCAACCAATTTAGTGTATATTTCCACCATCCCATAGTGAAAATGCTCCCTCATAGTTAGAACCTTATTGTTATCAACTAAAACATCCAAGTTCAGTACCACATAAGTAGCCAAATCAATATCACAATGAGGATGAATGAATTCCGGGTGTGGCCTTTCTTCCTCTTCCTTAGCAAAGCGATCCATTTTTGTTACCATTCCATGAAGATAGTAATGAATAGTACTCGTAACAATGAATCGATGAGGTGTAATATCCGTCAAATGGTCATCTGAATGTAGCAATCTAACCAACTCTCTCAAACCAAACCTAAATTCCTTGTCTGCTCCTGCCCTTGGATGACCAGTAGCCTCGTACAGAGCCCTAAGCATACGGCCAAGACACGCGGTCTGATTTGCCGAATAAGGAAATGCAGAATGCCTCAAAATCTCATAGATCTCCGTATATCTTTTCTTCTGAGCTGTGTAGAATTTCTCTTCCTCTTTAATCCTAGTTTCTAGAGATTCCCCAAAAGTAGTAAGGGCAATATAGAATTGCCTATCAATCCCATACTGACTCTCAATCATAGCTGCCCCCAACACATCTTTCACCAAAACCTGCTGACTATCAGTAAAATCCACAGTGGACCTGCTAATAATCTCAGAACTGAAAGGTATATCCCCTCTAAACTCTTCAAGTGCTGATAGCAACCCCTGACAAGATGAAGTAATAGGAACGGGAATACGGCCTAATTGGGTATAAGGAGGCACCCTCTCGGCGGAACTAGCATCCGAAGTAACTGTGAAAAGCTAATAATGATCTAGCTCGAGATTTTTTAGATCTAATCTAGGATCAATGATAACAAAGATAATAATATGCAGCGGAATAGAACAATAACATCAAAGTTATCATAACAAAAAGCCTCAATTCTATTTGATCATGATAGAACGATTATACAAATATAACAGGATCAAGAAACCTTGATCTTGAGGCTAAACAAACCCTTAGACGTCTACATTATGTGTGCACACCTAAAACCTATGTCCCTATGTCTCTTTATATAATAGAGAACATTAGGGTTACAAGAAACCCTAATCGTAGGAGAATAATAATTAAACAAAATACACTTTTAGTCCCTCATCTTTAATTATTTTGTATCATCAAATTAAAATATCCTAACAATCTTCCCCTATTTGATGATGACAAAATATCGATCTTCTTGCACAAACTTCCCCTTAACTCTTGATTTCTTGTAATCATGCCATGCGATAAGTTGTAAATCTTGACCTTCAATTCTTCTTCCCCTTTTTGTCATAATCCAATAGGGGTCTTCATGAAGAAAAGCAACTTGAACCTTTACAACCACATGCTATATAACACACCACTAATACAACCTTCAAATGTCTCAAATTACCCTCCATGACGCATCCTCAGAATAATGAATTTGGACAATTAAAAATTATACAAGCAGTAGTAATATATAACTAGCAGTAGTAATAAAACCTTTTTCCTCCAACAATGCATGAACATCTTCTGATGATTAAACACTTTTTTCGATAAGCTTCCCCTCAAATCAATATGTTAACCATCTCTTGAATCTCAAACTTTGTAGGCTCTATGTAATGATTACTGGTCGGTGAAGAAACTAGAATATAACAAACTTAATAAAGAAGTTAAATCTTCCAAACTTGTACCTTATATCTTGTACTATCCACGACGTCGAACTTATAATCCAATGTATAAGTAGATCACTATCTTCCCTTAAGATCTCTTTGACAAAAATCCTTATTCTTCATAATAAGTCACCGAGCAACCCAAACTCTTTCAAGTGATAGCAAATGTGAGCATTGAGCATCCTAAGTTTAATCTCACACGTTTGCTAGATTTTGTCAAGTCTTCGTCGTCCCATACAAATCAAACAAGTTATCTTCAAAGCTCTTCATCCACCACTTTGAGATATGATAAGATACAAACCTGAAAAACTCATCTACAATATCAAATAAGCTATAATCAACCTTCTTCGTAATCACATCTTCTTCAAAAACGAGCCATAAATCAATACAAATAAATTGTTATTTAAACAATTCCAAACGAGATCCAAAACTAACAGTGGTTACAAAATTCACGAACAGTGGTAATCTTCAAAATCCCGAACAGTGGTAACCACTTTGCATTAACAGTGGCAAGCTCTACTAGCAGCGGAAAGCTTTGCACTAACAGAGGTAAGCTTGTACTGACAGAGGCAACGTTGTACTAGTAGAGGCAAGCTTGTACTAGCAGCGGTACAAACCTAACAGTGGGAACGTTGTGCTAGCAGTGGTAGACTTTGTGCTAGCAGGGGCAACGTTATGAGCAGTGGCAGCAACTTCAGAATTATATATCTCCATGATTACGTATCTGATTATGCTCAAATTTTTACACGAAGTCCATCAATGTTTCATTAACCACATATCCAAAAATCAAGTCGATCCAACGGTTAACGAATCTACAGTAATTATTTGACTTCAGCTGCACAAAAGAAACCATAAACTTACTGCAGCAAATTCGAATTTTAATATCTCCATGTAGAGACATCCGATCACAATGAAATTTTTACACAACGTAAAAACATATGTCTTCTCTAACATATCAAAAAATCATAAACTTTCGTTGAATAACGAAGACACAGTGACCGTTTTACTTCTGCCGTTCTGGAAAACCCTAAACTTTCAGCAACCAAATTCGACAATAAATATCTCTCAATCAAAAGCTCAGATCGAAAATTCCTTTGGTAGGAATGTGCGCCTATATGTTAAGAACCTACAGTTCAAATTTTATGACGATCTAACGATTAACGAATGAGATCCGAATTTTTTACCATGGCTGTGCAGAAAGTGACGAATTACGAATTTTTCTTGAAATCTTCCAAGGTTTCTTCGATACGGCTTCTCTTTCTTGTAAAACTTGTAGATCCTAGATCACGAGCAACCTTGCTCTGATACCAATTGTGAAAAGCTAATAATGATCTAGCTCGAGATTTTTTAGATCTAATCTAGGATCAATGATAACAAAGATAATAATATGCAGCGGAATAGAACAATAACATCAAAGTTATCATAACAAAAAGCCTCAATTCTATTTGATCATGATAGAACGATTATACAAATATAACAGGATCAAGAAACCTTGATCTTGAGGCTAAACAAACCCTTAGACGTCTACATTATGTGTGCACACCTAAAACCTATGTCCCTATGTCTCTTTATATAATAGAGAACATTAGGGTTACAAGAAACCCTAATCGTAGGAGAATAATAATTAAACAAAATACACTTTTAGTCCCTCATCTTTAATTATTTTGTATCATCAAATTAAAATATCCTAACAGTAACAGACTGATCCCTCTTAACCATGTTATTATCATTAGCATCACTTTCAAAACTCCTCGCCATTGGACAAACCTAAATAAAAATAACTCTGAAAATACAAAACACCACTAATGAAAAACAAGTTAGTTCACACAAAATAAACCAAAATTAAATAACATGTACAATCTTAAATAAACGGAACTCCAACCGGCGGACGGATTTCCATCCGCCGGTTGAAACTAAAAATCCAAAATTTTAACCAATTGAAAGATAATTAGTTTCAACCATTGATGTATTAAAAACTTTTTACAAAATTAATTTAAACTAATTAAAACAACCTTACAGAAACAAAAGTTACTTTTAAAAAAAAGAAAGAATTAAAAATTATTAATTTCTATTTAAATAAACACAACCGCTTCTCCCCGGCAGCGGCGCCAAAAACTTGATGTCGCTTGTGAAAGCACGTCTTGTTTTACAATTTATAAATAGAAATACCTAATAAATACTTTCAAGCAACCAGGCAAGAATACCCGATCAATTGTAAATATAGATTTGGTAAGTCAAGTTCGAACACAGGGAAAAGGTGGAATATTTAAAATAGAAATTAACAATTAACTAGAAAGCAGTAAATATGGGGGGCGTTTTAGTTCCGTACGAACATTTTAGAAAACAATTAATTAAAATAAACAAACTTGAATAAAACTTAAATTAAAATAACCAATAAATAATAATAATAAATCCTAATTGAAAGGAATAAGTAATTGTATAGTTAATGGCACTTAGATTCATATTTCCCAATTTATCACGTATTGATTATCTAATTGTGATTCATTTAGATCAACTTAGTACCAAATTCTTCAATGAATACTAAGTCGAATATGAACTAGCCAACGTTTCGGGTCCAACTAATTCCTATAATCTAGGGTCCAACATGAAACACTGGTTCCAATGTCACAAGATGATCAGTCAATTGTGTGCCTTTCCCTAAATTATGCATTAAACATTCACAACGCGTTATAATTAACTCTATTGGTATGACTCAACAATACCCAATAATTAACCTATTGTCTTGCTCATTTTAAAGTAGATTATTATTGTATACTCGACCTATCAGACTCAACGTATTTAGTGATAATTCAAAACCCTAAAGTTATGACCATCAATAGTTAATAATATTAAAGGAACTCAATCTCAACAACATTATTAACCACGTGAAGTAACAATAATAACTAGTTACCAATAAACAAGTGTCCACGAATAATATAACCGTTTTCAATCAAATAACTTATTCAATAAGCAATTATAATCGTTCAATAATCATAATCTAAGTTAAATCAACTACACAATCACATTAATATTCAATTCATCATCAAAACAGAAATATTCAGATTCATTAAATCAAATTCTTCAATGAAAATAAAGAAACGAAATATACCGAATCGATTAATGATGAACTACGAAAGATTATAACGAATTATCCTCGATCATAAGCTTCCGTACCTCCAAACTAACCCTAAAATACGAATTATAAACCCTAAATATCGTCTGGAAACGAAAGAAATCGAAAACCCTTTCAAAACTTCCGAAATAAGGTTAAAAACGCGTTTTTATACTTCTGTGGTTTTTGATCCATACGGCGTATGGATTTCCATACGGCGTATGGATTGATTTCAAGCCCAGCCCAGACTCGCGTAACCTGGGCCTCCACTGCAGCAATCCATACGGCGTATGGATTCCATACGGCGTATGGATGCTTTTTCCAGCCGATTTCTTAACTTTTCTTCCTTTCTTTTTTTCTTCGACTTCACCTTCTCATTATTCTTCAAATATGCATCATTTAGCTCGATTATTAACTGTTTTCCGTTCCTTTTCCATAAACGCTCCATTTCCACATCTATTTGCAAATATGAACGAAATCAATATCTATTCTAAACAAAATGCAATAAAAACATTCAAGATTAAGGGTAAAATACTACTAAAATATAGTACTTTTGAGCGGTTATCACCTACCATACAAGATGCATAACCTAGACCCTATCAGTCTCATATGAAAACAAGGTAGTTTAGCACAAATTTGTTTTATGTGGGATGTTACCCAAAATTCAGTTTTAACGTGGGATGTTACCCACAATATAAAAATTTAACCGGTACGTCCTCCGGTTCAAAACAACGTAGGATATGTTATTCCTATACATATGTGCTAAATCTCGTCTCACATAGAAACTTTTACTAACTAAGTTATTGTCTTTTCCCTAATTCTATCGAGCACACAGAATCTAGGGAAAACAATACGTATATCAAGCAACAAGTAATATCTATCCATGTAAACGATGTAAGAGTAGTCAGGTTATAACTGTTCTATCCGATCATGTAAGGATCTCGATGCTTATTAGTGATGACACTCAAGTTCGCAATCTCAATGATGGATGTAATTATGTATTACACCGCTTAATCCGAATAACCACTAATTGCAAAACCGACGGTACACCTACTATATACGGTGAGTAATATAGGCATTGTGCCCATATTTAAGATTCATGTGATAGTTAATGCAATGGGGTTCTATTATGTACAGGTGAACATACCCGTGTCAGGCTTTGGTTGAGTGTCCCTAGCTTGAAACACTAAGAACCTTCCTTTCCTGTTCTCCTTCAGCTGAGGACGGTCACTTCGGAAGTGCCCTACAGTTCCGCACTCGTAACAGGCTTTCGCGCGGCAATCTTTAGCAGAATGACCATAACGATGGCACTTGTCACAGGGAGTGCCACAAGGTCCGTCATGGTGGCGTTTACACTTTGAGCAGTATGGTTTGGTTCCAGTGTACTCTTTCTTGTTTTTAGACCCAGAGGGGTTGGCCTTGATGGTTGCAGGCTTTTTGGTAGCCGGACTTGGATTGTCAGGGTTTGCCTCAAGTTTTCTCTTGTTATCACCAGAGTGATTTCCAGTACTTTTGACAACAGACGTTCCTTGGCGAACAATCTGTGCCATCAGCTTGTGTGCCATGCGCACGGTACCATGAAATGTAGGAGAGTTGGATGAAGTCACCATCCCATGAATTTGTGCAGGGAGTCCCCAGATATAGCGTTCGATACGCTTGGATTCCTCGCTAACCATTTATGGACACAGGTGCGCTAGTTGGTTAAACCTAGAAGTGTAGCCGGCAATGTCATTGCCTTGGGTAGTAAGTTGCCAAAATTCAGCCTCTAGCTGCTGAATCTCATCCCTGGGACAATACTCATCTTTGAGCATTTTCTTCAGTTCATCCCAAGGGGTTTCCAGAGCAATGTCTTGGCCCACAGAGTCAGCATAAGTATTCCACCATGTCAGAGCATCGTCCATAAAGGTGTAAGTGGAGAACTTGACCTTACAATCCACTGGGCAATTGCAGATGCGAAAGACTGACTCAGTCTTCTCCAGCCATCGCAATAAGCCAATAGCACCTTCAGTGCCTTTGAAGTTCACAGGGTGGCAGCTAAGGAAGTCCTTATAGGTGCAAGGTTTAACAGGAGTAGAGTTTGGTGGTGTTTCAGAACTTTCAAATCGCCGTTGCCCCGCAATTAATGCTTCAGCAACCAGTTGATCAACCTGAGCTTGAGTGTAGGTTCGTCTTGGCGGCATGATTCTTGCAAAAGTAAAAAGAAGATGGGTGAGTTGTCTGTACCAAATCATGACACATCACATATGTATTTATATTTATGTTGTAGTATATGACAACACATGCGAAGTCATGATTCGGTAGACAACAGGGTTTGATGTAGGCTGAGAGTTTTCAAATGTTTTTAGGATATGGTTTACAAATAATATGGTGAGTTTGTGAATCGTGATTCGAGGTTTGTTTGGATAAGAGTGAAATTATGAACAATATGGGCGAAATAAGGTTTGGTTTGTGAAAACCTAACTGGTCTCCTAGTGAACACCTAACAGTACAGTGGAGTTTGTCATAAAAAGTTACAGGCGTATAATTATGTAGGCGGCTGTAAATAAACACTAAGTCCCGATCTTCATATCGAAGGATGTTGAAGTAGCTATGTTTGTCAGTTACAGTGATGTAGGTGGTGACAAAAGTATCGTTGATTAAGGCCTATTCATATACCTTCAGTATATAATAGCCTAGAGAGTGTTACGCATTCGTGGCTGATGTACGTATATATACTAAGTATACTTCCGAGTTATATATTCGGAGCGTTAACCGAATTAGATCACCTAAGTGTCAAACGAACGTGATTACCTAAGTAACCATCCGAACTAGACCACTGATGTGGTATCCGCACCATGTCGCATAAGGGATAACAGATTAACATGTATATCAAGTATTTTATTTAACAGTCGAGGCCTATTTATATATATATATATATATATATATATATATATATATATATATATATATATATATATATATATATATATATATATATATAATAGCAAATTTGTATACGTATATACCATGTATACGTACATACATCCACCTAGTTGTGTCTAGCACAGAACAAATATGAGTCCCGATTCTCTCGTGATCAGAGTCTACTAATGCATTCCTTTTCAATAGAACCCATTTCAGATCTCACATCATCTTTATTTAATTGTACATAGTTAGCTACGCTATGTTAAATTAAATTTGTATGATGTAATCCCTGAACCAGTCATACCTAACAAGGAATACTGCCTAACGGTCATAGTCTAGGCCCACTACATGCAACCTAGTTCACTATAACCTTATGCTCTGATACCAATCTGTCACACCCCCTATTTTGTGGCTTGCGGAAGCGATGATTTGGGGCGTGACTAACCAATAATCAAAGCACAAAGGTACAAGCAAACGACTCTAAATGAGACGTTTTGAAAATACATAACATTTCAAAAGTAATACAAGTTTTAGTTCATAAGTTTACAATATCAATGAGTTCGCAAAATGATTTCTGAATATTTTAATACATAACAGTTATCAAAATATAATGCAAGAAAATCTTCATATGTTTGTAAGCATGCGACTCGTACTAGCTTAGGATGTCCTGCGGGCCATTCCTTACTGAACAACCCTTCTTTTGCTGTGTACCTGAGAATGCAACACTAAAAGGATCAGCTATAAAGCTGGTGAATCTCACAGGTTTTCAAATAAACAATGATGTGATCACTATGATTATCCGACGATTATTAAACAATGTAAACCGAACAGTGATATGCAATGTAACCGAACAATGATGAACCATTTAGGTTCCCGAACAATGAGTTAACCATTAAGGTTACCGAACAATGATTGGCCGACACTGATATTGCACTGAGCTATGATTCAAAGCATAACCCGATCTTTGCCTCCCGTTTTGGTGATACACCCGTAACAATTACTAAAATACCCGTTTTTACTTGGTTGTAGCTAGCAACCCGGATGGGGACGTCACTCCCATGATAGATCTATCTTTTAGTAATCGCGCCTTATTAAGTTAATGAACCATACACTAATGAGGACTTTTACCGAATTAAAACACTCGTGCATATACGGTACAATGAAAATCAATACCAACAATAATAACCGAAACAATGAACAAGTTAATAATTAAATTAACTAACCGAATAACTTGTGATCACTAAAACAATTTGTGTTGCATCTCCCCCGAATTTAAAAACAGTAAACAGTGAAAATGGGGCCGTGAGACTCACCTGAGTCTATCCGAGCAATGAGTATATCCGACGTGGAATAGACAATCCCCCGAAGTATCCTAGTGTCCTAAACACGCAAGATTCTAATGAGCCTTCGTTTGTCTAATGTATTCCGAATCAATGTTTATCCGTTTAAATTATGCTTGAATGTTTATGGTTGTATTTCCATTTCAAAGTTTGTAAAAATGTATAGCCCGTTGGTGGTGACATGAGATTATGTTTCAAAAACATATATTGCTTTGTTTTCGTAGAAATATTCATCGTGTATATATATATATATATATATATATATATATATATATATATATATATATATATATATATATAATGTTCTAAAACATAAGGTATGTTTGTTTGTATGAATATAACTCGTACATTCGTGTTTCAAAAGTTACATTTGTTGCTCGCATATGTGTAAAAGTTCGTAGTTAAACAAATTTGGCGAGGCTGCACCGTTTTGGCCATATCTCCCTCATACGAACTCGGATTTAGGCGATCAAGCTGCCCAAACGACCGTGACTCAGAGAACTACAAAACTACAAATGATGGTTTGCTGATTTTTATGTGATCCGCCGGATCATGGCCGGATCAAGGTTTTTGCAGGTTTTAAGATGATCCGCCGGATCAGAGCATGTTTCAGGCTCTGTTTAGAAGCTTTTACCCCCCAAATCATATCTAACTTAATTATAATCAATTTTAGCACCTAGATAACGTTATTACATGTAATTATAAGTAATATAAACATATAAATTGAAGTAATTAGGTTAAGATTCTTACTTTGAAATTTTTGAAATCAAATGGTGATGATGGTGAACTTTGATGAAGATGATGATGATCCAAGATGATGATTATGAGGATGATGATGATTTGATGATGGTGTTGATGTTTGATTGTTGTTGTTGTTGTTTGAAAATGAAGAGCCGAGGGAGAGAGTAGAGACCGAGAGATAGAGAAAGAAATGAGAAGGAGATGGGTCGGCCATCTCCAATTATTGGAGGTGGTTGGCTCGAGCTTTGATCCGCTCCGTGGTATTTTGACCCGTGTTTTGATATCCGATCGTCATATAGTAAAAATATTTTCAAATGATAAATTTCTAAAATTAAAATCGTTTGAAAATTATAATTGTATCATTTGATAAAATACTTTGGTCAATTTATAAAAATATAACTTTGTTTCACTTTGAATGTACGGATAGTTTTTATTATCCAAAAAGGTTTCTACAAATTTTCCGAGTTCCGTAATATTATTTCTAATAATAATATTCTATTTGGAGATGTTTTGGAACAACTTTTATTTTCATGTTTTATGAGTGCTTTCAGATTAATTCATTTGTGATTATTAAGTAATCATTAAATGTTATATATATATATATATATATATATATATATATATATATATATATATATATATATATATATATATATATATATAATCCGAATACTTTCATTTTGGTTCGTACCGAGTACGAATATTTAAAGTTTAAATTTGTACCCAATTTTGGGTTTTTTTGACCGGTTGTCACAACATGATTGTCAATTACGCAACATCCAAAAAATGAAAGAAAAAACATATAGAAATTATACAAATGATTCAATTAATTATAAAAGAGAATCAATTCAATCCAAAACCATATAACTGAGTAAGAACGATGTGTATTCATGCACATCTTAATTCAGGTTTGCTAACTCTCTAATACTCCATTAAGGTTTTCTTCAAAATTCCATAAAGGTTCGACCGGAAACCGGACCGGTTAAATCACTTTGAGATTTTTGCAACCCTTTTCATATTTCGATTATTATCCCCAATTATATACCCCTTACTAAAATAATGTTGTATCATATTTTGACAACGATCCATTATGATAATACTGCCAATAACTCCAAAGATCTTTCCAAGCATGATTTAATGACACTAAATATGTTGTTCCACTTTCTATCCATTAACTTTTACTATCATTTGATCACCTTGACACTTTGATATGTTTCAAATATTAGTCCCTTCATTATGATATATGATCCACTTCCAATTTGTTGCAAGCCATTACACTAATTCTGACTTTCTTATGTTCACACCAATTGAGATTTCTCTGCCTATCCATCATCTTGATCCAACTTTTACACTATCTACCAAATATGTCATTCCATAATATAATCCCATTTTTTTCCACCAGACTTCCTATCCAATTAGATTCATACCATTTTTACAGGAAATTCAGAATGTTCAGCAGTTGACTTTTATGTTTGACCCATAAAAGTCACATATTTCCAACATTAATCTATCTTCCAATTTTGATGCCATCAAATCCATTCCCATTGTCTTTGCAGTTCCCATCTCTTCCAAGTCTTGATACCAGCATCTCCAAACAATTACGATACCCACAATGACTCAAAACCTACAATGACAACAAACCTAGACCTTTGGATGTGGAAATTTATATTTTCAGGGAACATCATATCCAGAACATTTTTATTAAAACAATAAGATCAAATAGACCATAGCAGCCTAAAACATCCCTGTGAATCACTAATAATGGAGTTCAACAAGTCTTAAAGAAAGTGATAATGCTTTATTCTTTAGCATCCTCCTTCATAATCTTCATATCACCCATGTTTACCACATGCCCAATCACATCTGAGTACAACAAAATGCAAGATAAAATGAAGTTATCAATATTCAATTTATTAGTTTTTAGACACTAACTGGAGTAAAAACATAACATTCTCTTATTTGAAAAACCCAACCAAGAGTTGCTATCAATATAAGACACTCGACACTAAATAAACTGAACTCGTTGTACATAATCCGACATCAGCTCATATACGTTAAATTCCAGCTAGGTACTACTCAAACAACGGTTCCCCAAGCTACCTCCCAAACATAGGTCATACTTCTGATCAACCCGATCACCTTGATATCTTCCATTAATTCATAATATAATGATACACCCCACTTCCTTTAAAAAGTCACAAATATTTGGTCTACCTATCTCCTGCAATGTAATAGTATAATGATAAAAATAAATAAAAGAATGGTTTTAAATTCTTTGGTGATAACATAAATACAGAAGAAATAAAAAAAGAAAATATATGAATTCTTAAAATGATACCTCCAATGTTTGTAGCTGATCTTTATGTGCTTCTTTCTTTATAAATTTCTGTTTAAGTTTCCGAAAGTGAATTAAATATTGAGAAATGCAACTTATAGTATGATTGGAAGGTCTATATAAATGCACTTGAGATTGAAGAGATAGAATTTTTGCCTGTTTTTCTTCGCGTAAATCGTGACTCCTTGTCCCCATTATTTGTGAATTTCAATTCATCAGTCTTCATTAAGTGCCCATCTAAATCCGTCCCTTTCACCGTTGATATCTCCCTAAACGATCAAATTATTGAGCAACTGCCATAAGGAAGATGATATCATTTATAGACTACACAAAAACATAAAATTAACGATTTAACGATTAAGGATAACATGGTGGTTATTAACAAAAAAGAAAGAATGCTTATATATTGGGATAAATAGGTTGAAAAGATGTGACCTAATCCAAGAAATTAGAAAAAGCTGTGTGTACATTATTGTGAATACATGATTAGTTAATTTTATAGAATTGTTTTCAAATGTAAGCTCCTTGCATTCCTCATAAAGCCTCTGCAACTCATCTTTGAGATTGTCATTCTCACTGCTGAACACATCTCTGCATATATACATGACATGAGAAGGGAGAAACTAACGTGGCTAATTCTTCCCATGAAATTTTTTTACATATAGATACACATTATAGAGATACTAATATATAAGCTACCACATATATATAAATATGTTCAAGTAATTGTGAGAAAAATCGATATGTGCCTTGATAATATAATACACAAGGTTTCCTCAAAGATCTCAAAATTCAAACCGTAACAAACATGTTTTCCGATTCATAAACTCAGTAAATCATCTCCCATCTAACAGAAATTAAACGATGTCAAAACGTGTTGCAATACACCAATGGGTTGATGAATACAAAATTAGCATCATGAAAATCAATTCTACGTACGAAATCCTACAAATCAATAATGAACTAAAATCATAAACGAAAAATTAATATGTGCCGTATAACTCGATTATCTTATAGCTATGAACGTACCGATTGGCAGGGTAGCGAATGATAGTCCTGGAAGTAGACCACGAATGGAATGTGACTGGAGGATTGGAGCATGGAAGGATTGGAATATTAGGCCGCTCTAGGGTTTGCTTAACCTTTGAACGCTCTGGTTATATTTTTCTTTTTATATTTGATTAAAAAAAATAGAAAACAAATAAGATGCATACGGAGTTTTATTATTTAGGAGTATTTTTCTAGGGGTATTATTTTATTTATTTATTTTATTTGATAATCTATTTAATACGGAGTATATATTTAAAAAATTATATATTAAAAGTTTAACAAATAATTAGGGGTGTAAAGTGTAATTATGGTGAACTAATCCAGATCGTTGATCGTTAATGAGGAAGCTTAATCAAGGGCCCAAACTTCTCCATGATATTTTGTTTTATATATATATTAAAGATTAAAGATATATATATATATATATATATATATATGAAAGGGATCAAGAGGGAAGTAATTTTTTTGGGGAAGTAGGGAAGTGTAATATTCATCACGAAGCATCTTAAATTCGCCAATACAAATATCAAAGATAGAATTAATTTTACTCATATATAGTAATCAAAATCGATGCTATAAAGAATATATTAACATATGAAAGTCAATTTTAAGTCATAACATTAGTTTATAAATAATTATATAATAAAACGTTAATATTCATCGTGGTGAATATTAACTTAACATTCATCACGATGAATGTTAAAAAGTAACATTAATTTTATTTTAACATTCATCGTGATGAAAGTTAAGTTAACATTCACCACCACGAATATTAACGATTTGGAATATAAAATTCATCAACTGATGTTATAAAGAATTTATCATGGAAGCTTAACATTCGTAACATCCAATCTGATTAACATTTATTAGATTTCACTTTTGAATTTTCGACAAATGTATTAACGAAGTTAAGATGCATCATAATGAATATTACACTTCCCTACCTCCCCCCAAAAAAATGCTTCCCCCTGGATCCTCCCACTATATATATATATATATATATATATATATATATATATATATATATATATAGGGGGAAGATCAATAGGGAAATAAAAAATTGGGGGAAGGAGGGAAACTATTTTTAATCACACATTTTGGTCAACACAAAAGTCAACACGGTGGCAAACTTGTAAATAACTTGAAATCCCCTCCCAGATCGTTAACATACATTTCAAAAGCATGTTAATCAAAATCAAATTTTCAGCATGTTAACATTCATTTACGATAAATGTTAACGCATATACATTATTATACACCGATGAATGTTATGTTATCACATTCAATTTGTGTATAATAACATATATAAATTAATATTCATGATAAATGAATGTTTAAGAGTATTAAGTTGTAATTTTGATTAACATGCTTTCCAGATGAATGTTAACGGTCTGTAATTTTTTTCAATCTGTAAAATTCAATTAGAATGACAATCATAATAAGTTTTGTACGATCAAATTCGTTTAATTTTTTTGTTTTCATTGCCAAATCAAAATTTTCTCAAAAACCAAAAAGTTACTCAAATATTCATAATTTTCAATGAATTCGAATTATGACGTTTAATTTTATAACGTTTTTGATTGATGAATCTTTGAATTACATGCTTTAATTTGGAATTTTAGATGAAATTGATTAAATGGGTATTTTAGATGAACATAGAAGAAGAGAAAAAATGAGTGGTTGAGGTTTGCTTCCATCCTTCCCCAAATTTTGAAGCTTCCGTTTTGATCATTCCCTTATATATATATATATATATATATATATATATATATATATATATATATATATATATATATATATGTTTTTATAATTAAGTTTTTTGAATTTAATATATGATTTTTTTCATCTTGAGTGACATAACTATCTCACCATCCTTTTAATACTCCTGTAAATCCTGATATAATCATATGTGTTATTTTATTGTCTTTATTTTTATGAGCTTTATATGAAGTTGCTGCAATAGTCATTTCTTGTAATAAGTTTAAATTTTGATATTCTGTTTCACCGTCTATATTCCATTCATATATTGAATTACCATCATATCTAGATTGTACTATTTTATCTCTTTCCTCATATTGTAAATCTGGTGGTGTTGGTCTATAATAATAATTTCTTGTTTCTGGTCGGGGTGTATAAGTCTTAATGGATGTATAAGGATTGTATTTTATTTTTTCTATAGCATTAAATTGTTCTTCTATTTCAGATATATCAGAAGTTTCATCTTCATTTATAACATTTACATTATGATTTGATATACTAAATTTAGAAAGTTTTTCTTCAATTTCTTTTAATAGTACTTTGTCCTCCCAGATTTATAGGTGTTTATAAATATAGGGTTTTCTTCTACTTGTATATTAGTTGAAGTACCTGCTTCTTCATTACGGTTTTCTATTCTATCTGATTGTTGACATATAGTATTTAACATTTCATTAGTATGATTATTTTGGTATACAATATTCTTTAATACTTTATCTGTATCAGGTTTATCAGCTTTTGAAAAGGGGATTCCTATATATTCCTTTTCTTCATTTCTTATAATTATATCCTTACAAGGTGGTTTAATGCTTATAATTTTCTCATTAGTTGTTAAATCAGTATATGATCTATATATTATATGTTGTTTCAATCTTGGCTTTATAAGAAAATTCTATATTTTCATCTATACAATATAATTCGAACCATGTAAAAAACGGTATATTTTCTTTATTATCTTGCATATAAATAATCCATTTTAGTTCATGAATAATCTTTTTTTCTTTGTCAAAATTAAGATAATACCATATAAGTTTTTCATTATTTTAGTTATTAAGTCTTTCGTCCTTTAAATAATCTAAATCTTTTTTATTCATTGTTTTAACAAATTATTAATTTAGACCTTGTTGCTTTAAGTTTATTTGCATTTATTTTTAATAATATATTTATTGTATCTATACGTTTTGTTGTAATATTTTTTATCTGTTTTATTTGATCTTTACTTTGTTTTATTCTAACGTCTTCTAACTGTTTAATTAATTGCTTTCTTTCTTCATATAAAAATATTAAACAGACTGATATATATATCCATTATGATCGTTATTCATCTGTATTTTACTCATATTTGTTCTTCTCTATAATAATCTACTTCAGACTTAGAAGGGTTATAAGAGTTACTAAAATCTTCACTTATATTGTCATCTTCATATATGTGGTTTAGGAATTGACCTATTAAAATCGACTCCTTTAACTCTCATAGATTGAGATCTTCTTAATAAATGTTCATGAGATTTTGAACTAGAGGTTTCAGGAATATATGTAGAATATCTAGATGGTTCTAAGTTATCTCCAAAGTTTATATTTATACTTCCATCTGTATGTTCTACTATATTAGATATTTTTTTATAATTATCTAAGGGCTTAGGTGAACTTACATCTTCTAATTTCCAATTTTGGTTTTGTGTAATTTCATCCCATTTTAATCTTTTAGGTACATTTACTCTAGAGTGTTGGGTATTAGCTTCGAATATAATAGTTTCATCTTTTGGGGATACTAACCTCGACCTAGGTTCTATAGTGGTAGTCATGGTTTTATATAAAACTCTATATGTTACAACTATAGGGTCAGTTCCTTGTTTAATATCTAAATTTTTTGTTTTAATTGTTAAGGTTAAAGTATCTAATATATTTTTGTCAAATAGTGATATAGTGAAATTAGGATAACAATTAAAATATATAGGGCCACTACATATATTAGATTCTGCCATTGTTAATAAAGAATTTTGAAAATTTAGATGTCTAGCATCTCTTAATATAATTAAAGTTGGGACATCTAATCCTATTCTAGTCAAAGGTTTAATAGCTATTTGAACTAATCCTATATGTAGGAACTTATAATTTTTCATATGATCTCTAATAACATTTTTTGAAAAGAGTTGTATATTCTGATTGTTTCGTAAAAGAGGTAATGTTTTTTCTGTTTGCTTTATAGAATATCCCTGGAAATAATCAAAATAACCAATCTTATAGATATTACTAATCTTTTGTTTAGGTATACTCCAATCTAATAAACGTTTTTCAATATTTGAAATAGAAATTTCCAATGAATTTGTCTGATCTTGTTCTTCTTCGATTTCAGAAGTAGAACTATCCTTTTGATTTGATAGTAATCTTGAGATTCTATTCATATTTAATTATTAACTCTTTGATTTAAACTTTGTTTTCTGAAAACCTTAACTTATAATGTTGATTGAACATACCTTCTCCGGGAACACCCCCATATCGTCGTGG
This sequence comes from Helichrysum umbraculigerum, assembly GCA_949592205.1. NCBI lineage: Eukaryota > Viridiplantae > Streptophyta > Magnoliopsida > Asterales > Asteraceae > Helichrysum > Helichrysum umbraculigerum. Next base: position 20,542,732 of record CATIUR010000007.1, on the reverse strand, counting down.
TACGGTCGTCTTACTATTCGCCTGCGACTAATTCCATCCGACTGATCGACAGGGCTTACCAACGCAGATGTATATTTTCTCAACATATATAAATTAATTTTTTCTTTCAACAATGAAGAAATCAAACAAGTCATAATTTTCATAAGAATATAATCCATAACTAACTACTATCACCTCAAAAAAAGAGAGCTCATGGCTCTGATACCAAATCTTAACAGGACCATATAAAATCAAAGTAAGAATGAATAAAAGTATCAAAGATTATAAAAGATACCTTTATTTATAAAATCTGAATTAATACATGGACACTTCGTTTCTATACAAGGATAGCTCTCTTCTATATAAGATGAACTTGACTGAACTATTGGAGATATACATATATTAAAGTCTAAGGTTTTTGAACATTGTGATGTGGATAATTTTACTGAGGGTTTGGTTTTCATAGAATTTTTGGCGATGATGAACTTCTTCAAATCTTCTCTTTTTATAGATAAAATCATCGGTAATCAATCTTCTTTTAACTGGCATCTTCCGGTTAACTTTGATTGATACAATTTTCTTTATTCATTCTCTTTTGTTGGCCATAAAATTTGCTTTTATAAAGTCTTTTGTCTTCATCTTCTTTTCTTGAATAATGGAACTTGTTTTTATAAAGTATCTTGTCTTCTTTCTTCAACTTTGTCAAAAGCTTGTTTTTCATAAAGTTTTCTTGTCTTCTTCCTTCAATCATATAAAACTTGTTGGAATAAAGATTTCAATCTTCAATAATGTTAGCTAACCTTTTGTCTTGTTCATAGAGATAGAATAATATCTTTCAATAATATAAGATTGTATGAACACATATTCTGGTAAACAATTACACTTTCTTTAATATAAACTCACACTGAGATTTTATTTTCTTTAATATAGACTCTCATTGGGACTTATAAAATATAGACTCTTTTGTCAAAGTAGAATTACATCTTCATATGGATCTTGAGAATCTTGATATAATTCCTCACTCGGAGTTGGGGATCCTTTAATCTCATTTATAATTATTTGCATTTCTTCTTGAGACGAACATTCTTGTAAACGCTTTATAAAGTCTCTATCTTGAATAACTGGAGTAACAGGAGTAGAGCTGCTTTCTTTGCTAGAAATATACTTTTGATAATAATTATTGATGGCTTTAATATCTGCTTGACTATCTTCAATCCTTTTCCACCATTTGACAGTAAATTGTCGATATAATAATGGAGGAGAAGTATCTTGAGATTCTTGTTTTTTATAAGTGAATAGTACGATCCATGGCAATTTGAATATAATAGAAAATTGAAGAGTATATTCAGAAGGGGAAATATGATCTTCCATGAAATAATCTTTATATTTATGAAATCCTTCTAGAACTTTTGGTGGAAAAGTGGCTGGAATATTGCCAAAGTATCTGAACCATTTTATAAACCATCTTGGGTAGATGCTTGAAAATTTCTCAGAAAAGTAGAAGAATCAGATATGATCAAAACTTCTTAAGAGAAAGGCATAGAACCAGGCCTCTTGGTAGTCATAATAATTATAAATTGGATAACTAGGATAACTAGAAAGAGTTTTGTGATTATAGGGTTTTAGGGACCAGTCTTCTGGAGTAATGACTTTTAGAATTTTTACTTTGCTGCAATCAATATAATCCGGGTTTTTCTGGTTTAGAGTATGATCGATAATAACTGAACCACTATCAACAAGTTTGATAGTATTCTCTGGTTTTATAATCATCAACATAAAAATGAGAATTTGTAAGTACATTTGTGGTGTCTGTCAGTTGGTCTAGCTCGTAGTTTGTATTTAGATTAACATTTCTGACTCCTGCGACGTAGCGCACTACGTCGCAGGTGCGACGTCAGGTATTGGGCCTGCGACGTAGCAGACGTCGCATGGGCTTGGGCCTGCGACGTAGCGTGCGACGTCGCAGGTGCCAGTTTTTGTATAAAAACGATTTGTGTTTTCTGTTTTAGGGTTGACGAAACCCTAAACGCAATTTGTCGAAATTCTCTGTAATCTGATCGACTATAAGCAATAATATTACGTTCGTTTGATATTGATTGCGTATTGATTGTTCGTGTGATTATTCGTGATCTAATTGTTATTTCCGCTAGCAATTAGAGTGACTCGGTTCGTTCTAGATCCTAAGTAAGGGACAAACAACTGGTATCAGAGCAGAAAGTGCTCGTTTTGGCGATTTGGATCGAGTTTGGGATATAAAAGAACGTGATATTCGTGAGTTTTCGTGTTTATTACGTTTGTTTTGTGTTTTTACAGGTTTTCGATCAGTATTATTGGGATTCTTGAAGGTTTCAGTCGTTCGACATTCGTGGTTTTGGTTTTAGGTTTAAAAAATTCGTTTTTAGGGTTTTTGGCCGCTGCTCAGCACGTTTTGCGACGTAGCAAAGCGACGTAAGCTGCGACGTCGCGTGCGACGTAGTGTTTTTGAACTTTAATTAGTTCGTGCGACGTACCGTTGCGACGTACCTCTCTACGTCGCTATTTTGACTTTAATTAGTCCTCTGTGACGCTGCGTTGCGACGTAGCCTGATTCTGCGACGTACCTCTCTACGTCGCACTTTCTGATTCTTAATTGAATCATTTGCTTTTTGCGACGTACTCATCTACGTCGCATATTCTTTTTGCGACGTACCCGTCTACGTCGCATATTCTTTGTGCGACGTACCTCTCTACGTCGCTAAGATCAGAAGTTTGATTTTTCGTTTAAGTATTTACAATGGCAGCTGATAAAGAGGATATTAGAGGACTTAGGGAGATGATTAAACAAAGTAATGATATAGGTTCAAGTAATAAACCTCCACTATTTACTGTGGACATGGATTACGTATACTGGAGAGACCGAGTTGAGCAATATATTGACTTTCATTGTCCAGAATTATGGGGACCATTACGTGAGCGTTATGTAGCTCCTTTAGCTGATGGGGAATACCGTAATATTCGTCCTGCTAAGACCTATAAAGCTATGTCTCCCGAAGAGAAGAAAGATTTTGATACTGAAAGAAAGACTTTTTCAATGATCAAAATGTGTTTAACCAAGGATGTTCTATGGCTGTTCAGAACCCATGAAACAGCCTTTGATTTGTGGAAGGCAATTGAAACTCGTTGTGGAGGAAATGACAAGTATAAGGAAGCCAAGCTCGAACTGATTAAGAAACAGTACGATATCTTTGACATCCTTCCTAATGAAGACATGACTTCTTTATTCACAAGGTACTCACGGTTAGTTGGTGAGCTGTTTGAAGGAGGTTATACTTTTCCTTCAATTGAAGTAAATAAGAAGCTGCTGGATGTGTTGCCGAGTTCTTGGGATGTTAAAGTTCAATTTTTAAAGGAAAATGAAGAACTTGGAAACATGTCTTTAGATACGCTGATAGGAGATCTTCAAGCTCACGCTATGGAGATTAAGAAGAAAGAAACTAGGTCTGGTTCTGCTGTTCAGAATCCTAGTGTGTATGGTGTTCAGATCAACTCTGGAAAGACTTATGGATCTGGAGTTGCCTTTGTATCAAATACAAATGCTTCATCGAATTCTTCTTCTTCTGATGGGATTCATTCGGTTTTTATGACTGGACCTTCTTCAAATCAACAACAGGTTCAAGTCTCACCTGCTATTCAGGAGCAAGCTGCCATCTACACAGCTTTCTTAAGCTCTTACAAGGATTTGGTTACTCAACCGAATCTAACTTTGGAGTTGACTAAGGAGGACTATGCTCAGCTTGATGAAGACGATCTGGAGCAAATGGATTTGACTTGGAATGTGGCAATGATCACCCGCAGAATTCAGAAGTTTTTGCAGAGGACAGGGCGTAAAAGCTTGGAGGGTGATGGAAAGACTGGCTTTGGATTTGACAAGAGTAAGGTCCGATGTTACAATTGTCAAAATTTGGGTCACTTCGCCAGGGAGTGCGAGAAACCCAAAATGCCAGCATCGGGATTTACAACACCGTCTACTCCTCCAAAGGCCAAAGAAACGGAAGTTACCAAGAGAGGGATTGCTGATAATGCCCTGATTGCTTTTGAGCCTACAAGTCAAGATTGGACGCCTGTCTCCCAGCATTACCAACAGTGTCTGATGGCTCACATTGTGAATGAGGTACATGATGAACCGTTAAATTGTATTTCATGCATAAAGTTAACTGAATCTTTAAAGGCATATCAGACAGAGACAGCTGAATTGAGGAAAAAGAATGAAAAACTAACCGACTCAAATAATTTTTTAAAAGCTAATGAGAAACTTTATGAAAATCATCTTGAGGCTCATCGGTTAGATACTCAAAAATATAAATCTAAGGTTTTTAGTCAAGAAGATGCCATTAAAAGCTATCTTGTTGAAATTGAACTTTTAAATAAAGAACTTACAGATTTAAAAGCTGAGTATGAGAATTATATGAGTAAAATCTTAGGTTCAAATTCCTCAACAGTTGTCTTCAATGAAATCCTTAGCAAGCATGGTACTAAAGGGAAAAAGAATGAGGGATTGGGATACAACTCAGTTCCTCCTCCTACTACTTGTTGTCCCCTGCCTGTTAAGGAAGGCTTTGAAGAGATTCCAGTTGACTGGTCCAAGCTCTATGGTTTAAAAGCTAAAGATGCTAAAGAGACCAACCATAACAAACCGGCAAAGGAGAAAACCATGCGGCCAGAGTACCCCTTGCCAAAGTTTGTTAAGTCTGTGCATGAATATCTGGTTAGTGTTAAGGAGAATGTTGAAGTAAAGAATGAATCTCCTGTTAGTGTTGAGGAGATTGTTGAGATTGAGGACATTACGGATCAGGAGTATCCGGAGGTTAAGAAGGTTGCATTTAAACCTGAAAAAGTGATTTCAAAGGTTGAACCTGAAATTAAGGATCAACCAAATAAAGGAAAAGCAAAGGTTTTAAACTCGAAACAACAAACTTTACAGTCACCTGTAAAGATTTTGCAAAGAAAATCAGTAAATGAAAATGTTTCGTATGATAAACCTTCAACTTCAACCTCTCATCCAAAACAAACATCTTCTAAGACGTGTACTCAATGTTCATGTTCTAGAAATGTTTCTCCACATCCTGTGGTAATTCCTCAGCCTCAACCGTTTATTGAGACTCGTTCTTGTTTCTACTGCAAGAAACAAGGACATTTAATCCGTGAATGTCCAAAGCTGTCAAATCAGCGATATGGGAGAGAGATGCCTAGGACATCTGTTTATAAAAACTCTTTTTCTAAATCTCCACCTAGGCGTCACTCAAACTCTCCCAAGCCTGTTTCGAAACCAAGTAATGTTGAGCAAAAACCTTTGCCACTTCAAAAGCCCAACATTACTTCTATTACCATTTCCGAATCTTCAAAAGTTTGGAAACGTAAAGAGTCTGATGTTGACTCTTCAGTCGTCAACAATAACACATCAGATAAAAATTCTAATTTGTTTAAAGATAAAACTCTATCTGACGTGATTATTGTTGATGACCACGGTCGACCTAAGTCTGTAAAGGCTTGGGTCACCGTTTCTCACTAATCTCCTTTGTTTATGTGTTGCAGCAGTCAGAACGCGTTAAAGATAGCGAATGGTATTTGGATAGCGGCTGCTCGCGACATATGACGGGCGATGTATCTCTTCTTGTGGATATTAAACCACATGCAGGAGGTTATGTTGCCTTTGCTGGAGATTCTAGGGGAACTATTTCTGGAAGAGGAACGTTAACTAACGGCAATGTTAGTTTTGAAAATGTGAACTATGTGGAATAGCTTACGCACAACTTGCTAAGTGTTTCACAGGTCTGTGATAAGGATTATACAACTGCGTTCACAAAGACTGAATGTGTGATACTGAAGCCTGGGTATGTCATTCCGGAAGAATGGGTGTTACTGAGAGCACCAAGAAAGGATGACACCTACATTTTGAATATGAGAACTGTTGAGACATCGAACGAGTATACGTGTCTCTTGTCTAAGGCTTCTGAAAAGGATTCACTGCTTTGGCACAGACGAATGGGACATATTCATTTCCGAAAAATGAATTTCTTGACCAAAAATGATCTAGTGCTAGGAGTTCCGAAACAGTCATTTGCTCTAAAGGATGACTGTATCTCCTGCCAAAAAGGAAAGTTACGTAAGAAGTCCCATAAGTCTAAGCAGGTGAATTCCATAAATGCTCCATTGGAACTACTGCATATGGATCTTTTCGGTCCAGTTTCTACAAAGAGCATTGGTGGTCGGTCTTACTGCTTGGTAGTTACTGATGACTACTCAAGGTTTTCGTGGGTTTACTTTTTGACCACGAAAGGGGAAACTCCTGAGATTCTGGTGTATTTGTTGGACAAGTTGGCAAATCTGTGCAACTTGAAGGTGAAAAGGATACGAAGTGACAATGGAACTGAGTTCAAGAACTCAACTCTCGAATTGTTTTGTGCTACAAGAGGTATTGAGCATCAATTTAGTGCTCCGAGGACTCCACAACAGAATGGAGTTGCAGAAAGAAAGAACAGGACAATAATCGAGACAGCTCGGACTATGTTAGCTGACTCCAAGTTACCAATCATATTCTGGGCTGAGGCAGTTAATACTGCCTGTTATGTTCTCAACAGAGTACTCACGGTTAAGAAAAGGAACAAAACGTGTTATGAACTTTTTAATAACCGTAAGCCAAATCTACAGTTCCTAGAACCATTTGGGTGTCCATGCCTGATCATGATTACAAAAGATAAGGTCTCTAAGTTTGGTGATAAAGCTGTTGAAGGGATTTTTCTTGGATATGCAGTCAACTCTCCGAACAAAAGAGTCTTCAACAAATCAACGAATCAGATCGAAGAGCATTTTGAAGTGAAGTGTTTAAGGTATACGGAACCTCCTCAAGGAACGGGTCCGGATTGGTTTTTCAACTATGGAAACCTATTCAACTCTTTCAATATTCCGGAAGAAGATGAAACGGAAGAGTTGGTTTCTATACTGCATGAGCTTGATATTTCTCAAGATACACCCGTTACTAATAAACCATCCGACCCATCTCCTAATGCAACACCCGCACCTCCACCGACTAATCCTACACCTCCACAACCTACACCTACTCCTTCACCAACACCCACACAACCGAAAACAACTACCAAATCACCACCATCAACACCATCTCCTACTCTATCATCTTCGGCAGCTCCTTCTAAAACAGTTTACAACTATACAAAGGAGCTTCCATATGATCCAAATATGCCTCCTTTAGAGGAACCTCAAGAAGAAGATGAAGTGGAAGAAACAATGAACTACTCTCACTTATTTTCTCATGAAGATGAAGGAGAAGAAGAAGAGATAGTCATTCCTGAGTCTGCTGCTACTCCTGAAACTGAGGGAGATTTGAACAATTTGGGTGTGGATCTTGTGCCAGGTGCCATACCAGAAACACGTATACATAAGGATCACCCCATTGATGATATCATTGGTGATCCTCATGCATCTGTTCAAACACGACAGCAAACAAAGCAGACTTCAGCTCAGCAGCTTTTGGGACTTATTGCTCATATTGATTCATGTCATTTGTCTCAAATTGAACCGAAAAAGGTTGATCAAGCCTTAAAGGATCCATCTTGGGTCGAGGCTATGCAGGAGGAACTACAGCAAATAAACAAGATGAATGTTTGGGAAATTGTTCCTCTACCCAAGGGTGCTCACTTGACGGGTACTCGTTGGGTTTTCCGTAACAAAATGGATGATCGTGGGGCTGTTATTCGAAACAAAGCCCGTCTGGTAGTTCAAGGATATAGTCAATTAGAGGGTATTGACTATGATGAAGTTTTCGCTCCTGTTGCTCGTTTGGAATCAATTCGGATTTTTCTAGCTTATGCTTCTTTTAAAGGATTCCGAGTGTATCAACTTGACGTGAAGTGTGCTTTTCTATATGGAGATGTTGACGCAGTGATCTATGTCTGTCAGCCTCCCGGTTTTGAAGACCCAAAGCATCCTAATCATGTTTGCAAGCTGAAGAAAGCTTTGTATGGTCTTCATCAATCTCCTCGACTTTGGTATGAGCGACTTGCCACGTACTTACTGAAGAATGGTTTTGATAGAGGACAGATTGATAGCACGCTTTTCATCAAAAGGGAAGGAGCGGATTTGTTACTTGTGCAGGTCTATGTGGACGACATAATCTTTGGATCAACTAATGATCAGTTGTGCAAAGATTTTGAAGGACTGATAAAATCTGAGTTTGAAATGAGTGCTATGGGGGAACTCACGTTCTTTCTGGGGCTACAGGTTGAGCAATCTGATAGTGGAATATATATTCACCAGTCAAAATATGTCATTGACATGTTAAAGCGATATGAATTGCTCAACTTTAAACACTTCGGCACTCCAATTGAAGCAAGACACAATCTTGGACCTAATGAGGACGATGAAGACTGCAAGGAGAAAGACTATCGATCAATGATAGGCTCTCTCATGTACCTGACTGCCTCAAGACCAGATATCGTGTTTGCCGTTTCTCTCTGCTCACGATTTCAAGCAAATCCGAAGGTGTCTCATATGAAGGCAGTAAAACGCATTTTTGGATATCTCGCTTTTAGGCCATCTCTGGGTCTATGGTATTCAAACGAGAAAAACTTCGAGTTAACTGCCTATTCGGATTCGGATCTTGGTGGCTGCAAGATAGATATGAAGTCAACTACTGGAGGATGTCAGTTCCTTGGATCACGCTTAGTTTCTTGGCAGTGCAAAAAGCAGACTGCGGTTGCTATTTCTACAGCTGAAGCCGAGTATGTTGCTGCTGCAAGTTGCTGTTCTCAGGTTCTCTGGATTCAGCATCAACTGCGTGATTACGGGTTCAATCTCTCTATGACTCCTATTTATATTGATAATACAGCTGCTATATCTATCACCCACAATCCCGTACAGCACTCTAAGACCAAACATATTGAACTTAGGTTCCACTTCATACGGGATTGCTTTGAGAAACACCTTATAGATGTCGTACATATAGAGACCCTTAAGCAGTGTGCGGACCTTTTCACAAAAGCCTTTTTGCGATCACGTTTCATTGAACTGGTCAATCTAATAGGTTTAAGGTTCTTTCAGTCAAAGAAATGATTTGTGACTTGGATTTTTTTTATTTTTAAATTCATTTAAAAAAAAAAAAAATAAAATAAAAATAAAAAAATTCGCAACAGCCACTCTTTATGCTCTTTAGTATTAAAGAAAACGCAAGGTTGCTACATTTTTAAAATAGACGTTGAAGTTGTGTCTGTAAACAACTTGGGATATGATAGTACATCGGGTGACATGCACAAAATGGAATTTTAAGGTTTATCTTGGATGTGTCAGTAGGTTTATCTGACACACTTAAAACAGTTTTTATCTAAATTATATTCATCATACGATGTATTGGTAGGCATGCTACACACCGGTTTTTGAGTGAGTAAGATGTAATGATAAAACTTGTCTATTACTTTGTGAAAAATGTTATCTGATGTATGACATAAGTCTTAATTGATAAATGGAAGTACTTTCATACACTGTCATAATTATGTAAATGTAAAATGGGCATATAGTAATAATATGGTTATTCGCCTAACTAATGGTGACTATTGTTGTACTCACGTACAGACCTGAATCCATTAGTTATGCAAATAGTCTCAAACTTGTTATGTTCATACTAAGGGACCCTCTGTTGTACTTTGTACAGATCTGGGGCCACTAGTATCTTCATAGTCGGTTTGATGTATGCCTAAATATAAATATCAAGTGTATGTTACGAGAAAACCGAGATAAACTTGGTCTTGTAATCTCTACCTTGTGTGAATATGCAGTGTTTGTTTTACTAAAGTTTATCAGTATATCCTATAATAGGTTTCACAAAATTAATATTCATTCTAACAATAAAGGTTAGCTCACAAATACGGATGTAACATGTTTAGGTGGACAAACAATACCAATAATTGTCTTGAAATAATTTTTATAAAAGGTGTTTTAAATGTGCCAAGTAAATTTAAAGTGGGCAAATATACTGATGATCGAAATAACACTTACTATTCCTAATAAATGCATGTTATTCCGATATGATCCCTAAGCAGACAAAAACAACTCCGTCACCAAAAATAGAGTGTTAGTTATTTCTATTTTTTGTAAAATTAAAGAAAATACCAAAAAGATTTTTTACTTTAGTTATTTTATTTTATTTTATTTTTATTCTATGTTATTTTCCCAAGTCACGAGTTATTTGGAAATTATTTGCTAAAATAACGAGTAAACGGTTTGCAAATTTCGAAATTGGATCACAACTGTTTTATGCGACGTCCGGCTCTACGTCGCCTGCGACGTCCCAGCCTACGTCGCACATAGGGTTAGACTTTAAATAGTATCCACTGCGACGTAACTCGTCACACTATTCACTATTCAAGTGCGACGTAGCCTGCGACGTACCAACCGGCGATTTGCGACGTAGCAATTCTTCGAGTTTTTTCGTGATTTGTAGCTGTTTTCGTTCCGATTCACTCACGTAGTTTTCATATACTCGTTATTCCGCACACTTAGGTACCATATTTACCTGTTTTCACCGTGTATTATATGTTTAATCGCTATATATGTGTTACGGGTTAATAGGGTTTTGGTTTTGGTAAGAATTCGATGGTCAATTGGATGTTAAAATGGTTATAACTTATGTTTTCGCAATCACCATCGTAGGGCGTACCTTATTGTGTGATCAATTTTGATAACCCCTAAATTCGACAAATAGGTTTTCTGGGTTGGGGATGAATGTTCGTTAGTGCGACGTACGATGCGACGTAGTCGCCTACGTCGCTCTAATTAGCAATTAATTAATTCCTACGTCGCCCTTCCCTACGTCGCCTTTTATGCGACGTCCGATGCGACGTAGCACTCTACGTCGCTATTTTAATTAATGTGATTAAATTCACAATAAATTGCAAAATGCGACGTCCCCCTTTACGTCGCTCGACTTTTATGCGACGTACGGGCTTACGTCGCTTTTCAATTTATTTTGATTTTAGGCGACGTACAGTTCTACGTCGCTCTGTGTTATGCGACGTACGGTGCTACGTCGCTAGTTCCAGGAATTTTGATAAAGGTTTTTCCAAAAAATGTAAATTTTTTTTTTTTTGCTAACCCTTTTCGAGTTGCAATATGTTTCGGTTTTTGCAGATATGGCTTTGACTTTTGAAGCTCGTCACAATACGACTGCTTATCTGGTTGACACTTCTGATAAAGCTGCACCGTATCGTCAGATGATTGCATTTTTGAGACGTTCTAGGGTATCTCACGTCATTTCCGATACCACGGTGGTTTTTGGAAATCTGATCAACCCATTTTGGAGGAACGCAACTGTCGTTACTGAAAACGACGTTAGGCGATTGGTCTCTACTGTTCTGGGTACGGAGATCACTATTACAGAACAGAGCATTCGGGAACTTTTACGGCTCAACGATCAGCCGGATATGCCTATCGGTTTTGATCATATTTTTGTTACTGGAGCTATGCAACGAATAGGATATCCAGGAATTCCCTCTGATCAGTACAGGAAAGCGAATCTCACGCGTGTTTGGAGATATCTGATGCACGTGATTATCGTTTGTTTGGGGAATAGGAAAGGTGGAACGGATGGTATGAGCCGAAGTCTGGCTTCTGCTATGTTAGCATTGGTATACAACAAGCCGTTCAACTTCTCAGGATTTATCTTCAAGGCTATGGTTGATAATGCGAACGCTGGGGATCAGAAATGGATTTTATATCCACGTTTTGTTCAGTTGCACATTAATCGTCATCATCCAGATCTTCAGGCACAGGGTGATCCCGATCAGCTATTAAAGATTTCACCGATGATGAGTCGGATTTTCACTATTTGTGCAAGTTTTGAGAAAGGGGTTGCGGCAGCAACGGATGTTCCCTTATTTGGTGCAATTGTGGACGAGAATTATGTACCGCCCCCAGATCCTCAGTATATGGATGTTCCAGCACCTCAGCAACCGCAGCAACCGTTTGTGAACATTCCAGTTCAAGCTGCGGGGGAGCACATTCCTGCTCAAGCTGCGGGGGAGAACGTGGAAGCTCTTCTGGAAAACATTGAGCAGTTCGGCCACGTTGACTTGGACAATCCAGCATCGCATGATACGGTTGAGAATTCAGATTCTGATGATACTGTGAATGTAGGACCTCAGGATGGGGGTCCGACGCCTGAGCATTCTGATGGTACTGTTCCGCATCCCTCTGAGATGGAACGTATCAGGCTTTCTGATTCATTCAGATATCTGAGGATTAAGCGTCGAATCAGACAAGGACGCAAGTATGTACCTCCAAGGGATACTGGAAAACGTACACGCGACGGGGATGATCCTGCTGATGAGACTTAATAACCGCCTCGTCGTGTACGTCGCTCTTCGTCAACACGAGCTCCAGTCAATCCACAGCAACAGGAGGTTTTTGAGATTCAACCAACTCCAGCTTTCATGCAAAAGATAATGGAAGATATGCAGCTGATGAAGCAAAAGCTGGAGGCTCAGGACGAGAAGATTGCTGAACAAGCTGCTTTGATCGAGGTTCAATCTAAAGAGCTTGAGGAAACGAAGAATAGGGTAAACGTTTTGGAAGGCAGGTTACTTGCCTCGGGGGAGTCTGGGTCTGGGATACCCACTTTAGAGTCAAGTGAACCTGTGTCTGTAAATCCCAACCCTGTAATTGAAAACGTTAATGAAAATATTTCTCTTTTGGATTATTTCTCTGTTGATGATATTCCAGGTCAACCAAGACCGCTGGCAGTTGATTACTCATTCGCGGACTTATCGTTTATTCAAAGGATGGCTAGTGGAGTTGGCTCTGAGGAAGAGACAGAGAATGTTTTTGAGATGAACGAGGATGTCTCGATTGAAGAAGAGCAGTTGAATGAAGATGAAACATATGATGATGCACAATCTGGGGAAACTTATGATGGTGCACCTATTATTGAATCTGATTCAAGTGAAGACGAGAGTCCTGATAAAGCGCGACATGGAGAATCTAGTTCTGCTGCAACTCCAGCTTCAGAGACACAGGCACCGGACTCAGCAGCAAAGAAGTTATCTGCTGAAGAAAAGAGAGAGAGAAACAAGAAATGGTGGCCTAAGGGACGAAATCCAGTTCCTATTCCAGTGAAATGTCAAGTGTACCGGGTTAGTCGGAATTATACCGGTGTTATTAAAAGCTGGAAGTGTCAAAGGAATTTGTTTATGATCAAGAGAGAAGATGGAGTTCAGTATTTTAGGATGCGTTTTGATAGATTGAGCATGTTGCCAAAAAGGAGAGATTAATCGATTAGCTCAGCTTAAATTGATTAATCCTTTCGAGAATGATTATGCTGAGTTCATTCAAAGATGTCTACGTCGGGAAGTATTATCGAAGACTTATTCGAAATTGAAGCCGACGTTGGGAACTCGGTATACGTGGAAGAAAAAGATTGATCCAGTCACCAGGAAGCCTTTGGTTAAAGTTCACTATTCGTCGGCTAAATGTTTGACTGAGATACCTCTGGAATCTGTTCCTTATTATTTTCTGAGAAGACTTGTGAAATGGGAACTTGATCCGCAGACTGGCGAAGCGGTTATTACTTTCGTTCCAGATTCTGAACCGTGGCCAGAAGTTGGAGGTATATGGAATTTGAAGCAAGCAACGTTTAGGCTGTATGATCCGATGAGTTTAATTAATTTTCATGAAAAAGATTTAAGAAAACTCTATGATAATCGGATTCGAGTTGGTCAGAAGAATGAATTTAACAGACGATTAGCACAGCAGTTCTACAATGTTGTTACTGTTTGCGTAGCTAATGGAATTCATGCCGACGGCCAGTTTCCTGCGGGCTGGGTTTAAAGAAGATTTTTGAAGACCAAGCTGAAGACACGGGGGAGTTTGTTAGTACATGTGTGGTGTCTGTCAGTTGGTCTAGCTCGTAGTTTGTATTTAGATTAGCATTTCTGACTCCTGCGACGTAGCGCACTACGTCGCAGGTGCGACGTCAGGTATTGGGCCTGCGACGTAGCAGACGTCGCATGGGCTTGGGCCTGCGACGTAGCGTGCGACGTCGCAGGTGCCAGTTTTTGTATAAAAACGATTTGTGTTTTCTGTTTTAGGGTTGACGAAACCCTAAACGCAATTTGTCGAAATTCTCTGTAATCTGATCGACTATAAGCAATAATATTACGTTCGTTTGATATTGATTGCGTATTGATTGTTCGTGTGATTATTCGTGATCTAATTGTTATTTCCGCTAGCAATTAGAGTGACTCGGTTCGTTCTAGATCCTAAGTAAGGGACAAACAGAATTTTTTGGATATAAATATTCAATCAAGGTTTGAAAATTCTGGCTTAACTTTTGTTCCTCAAATGGCTCAAGAATTTTTATAATTTGTTTATTGGGATTAATAGAATATTCTAGAGTGATGGATGGAGTAGAGGAATTTCTTGATGATATAGTCTGTGCTGGTTTAGAGGGTGAATACTGGTTTATAACTGTTTTTGTTGGAATAGATTGTGCAAAAACTAAGTATGGTGGTCTTGGTCTGGGAGCTATAGGACCAAATCTGTTGGGATGTATAGGCAATGCTGGGAAATTTCTTAGATTAGAAGAGGATGATGATGATTGGTTGATAGATTGTCTGGTAAGAACGATCTTCTTGTTAGACTCACTCATTTTCCCTGTAAAAATTCTCTTGATAAAAAATCTGGTAGAGAATTATTTTTTCCTTTTATAAATTCAATAGAAAAATCAAAATTACTTAAAAATGGCTTGCCATCTTGCAAAAACTAGTTTAGAGATTAAGTTTTTAACATCCTTTTCTAAAATATATTTAGCAGATAAACAATCAATTCTTAATAAAAAGGGTTTCATATATAAATCATCTTCAAATTTTTTAATATTTAATACAATACTTAATATTTCTTTTTTAATAGTAGAATAATTCTTTTGAGTGTCATTCCAGGAACCTGAATAAAATCTTACTAACTTTTCTTCTTCATTATTTAATTTTTGTTCTAAGATTCCTCCATACCCTAAGTCACTAGCATCTGTTACAACAATGAGACTAGCATCAGGATGTGGTATATTTAAACATGGAAGAATTTTTACCTTTTCTTTTATATGTTTGACAATATTAGTATGTTCTTCAGTCCATGGCTTTGGATTCTTTTTTAGTCGATCATATAAAGGTTTACATATAATCCTTAAATCTTTGAAGAAATCATGAATATAATTCAAACATCCTAAAAATCTTTGTAATTGTGTTTTGTCTTTTATTTCATCCGGAAGTTTTTATGAGAACTCTAAGCTTCTTTCTATTGGTTTTATAGTTCCTTGAATTATATTATGACCTAGAAATCTTATTTCTGTTTGGAATAAAGATATTTTAGTAGGTGAAACAGCTAAACCATTCTTGTATATAGTATCATAAAATATATTTAAATGTTTAAAATGCTGATCAGTATTTTTTGAAAATATTAAGACGTCATCAATGTAGACAATTACAAAATTTCCAATTGGTAATATAATATCATTCATAATATTTTGAAATTTAGATGGGGCATTTTTTAAACCAAAAGGCATAACATTCCATTCAAAATGTCTAAATGGAACATTAAAACCAGTTTTATATTTATCTTCTTCTTTTATTTAAATCTGCTAGAATCCTGACTTCATATCAAATTTTGAAAATATTTTTGAATCATATTGTTTCTTTAATAGATCTCTTTTATTTGGTATAGGATATCTGATCCATTCTAAAACTTTATTTAAAGGTTTATAGTTTATTACTAGTCTTGGAATTCCTCTTTCTATTTCAGCATTATTTATTACATAAAAAGCATAACAAGACCAAGGTGATTTTGACGGCCTTATAAGTTTCTTTTCTAATAATTCTTTTATCTCCTTTTTACAATGTTGTTCCAATTCAATAGACATATGGATAGACTTAGATCTTGTAGGTATATTCTTTTCACTAAATTCTTTAATGTATGGTAATCCTACAATATGTTGTTTTCTTTTCCAGAATGCACTTGGTATGGTTGAACATATATTATTTTTAAATTTGTCTTCTAAAATCTTTATTTTGTTTTGTTTATTTTTATCTTGTAATTGATTATATATTCTTTTATCATCTATTTCGTTTATTAAAAATTCAGCTTGTTTTCTTTTATTTTTGATTAAATGTAGTTCATGAGTAACAATAGGTGTAGTGAATTCAAAAATTATTTCTTTATTTAAAACTCTCGTGGTAATACCTCTTTCGTCTACACTTATATGATATAATTGTATTATAAAGGGTAATCCTAATATAATTTGAGAAGTTAAATTCTTTACTAATATAAGATGAGTTTTGAAACAATAATTTTCTTTACATATATGAACATCAGATAGTTTATAACCTATATTAAGTTTAGATCCACTAGCGGTAGATAATCTCTTAGTAGATTTTTCAAAATATTTAGTTGGAATTAAACCCTCCTGTATACAGTTTAAATCTGCTCCAGAGTCCACTAAGGCAATTAAGGTTATTTTAAATTCTCCATTTATCATTATATTTACCTTTGTATGCCATCTTTGATATTTAGTATATTGAATTTCATTAATTATAGGGTCAATTAAGGGTTTATCTTCTAAGGTTATATTTTGTTCATTTTTATTTTCTTCTATTATTTTAACCTTTTCTTTTAGAATTCTTATTTCTGTTTTAACCATATTAAGTTCTTCCTGTAAATCTTGTATTGTTATAGGTTTGGTTTTATTAAATCTTTTGCATATTTCATTAAAATTATATATAGTATAATCTTCTTCTTTATTACTCTGATTATTTAATTTTCCTTCTAAATGTTTTAGATATAAATATTTTGTTTCTTTATCATTTATTTTACTTATCATGTCAATTAATGAATGTAATTCATCATTATTAGTAATAACATTAATTTCTCTATAGTCACAATTACATGTTCCTATACATTCGCAATTTTCAGAATTGCTGCTGTTTTCAGATGATTCTTCTTCAATTTTATTTAATCATTTTCACTACAGTCAGATATACTTGATTCATTACTTTTGATTAATTTACTAATTCTTTGCCTAAGATTTTCTATATCGATTTCATTCACTTTGGTTTTGGCGTAACATTCTTTTGACATATGTCCAGGTCTACCACATTTATAACAAATAATAATATCTTGGTTGTTTTATTTTTTATCGTCTCTTTTATATCTATTATTATATTTTTTGTATGATACTTTCTTCTTCCCTTTATAATCTTCATTTTGATAATATTCTTGATTATTTTTTATAGGTTTTCTATTAAATCTTTTATACTTTACTTTCTTAGAACTAGAAGGGGGCAATATTAAGGGTTCGTAACCATACTGTTCACATAAATTTCCTAATTCATGTCTTCCACCTATTCCTTCTTTTTTAATCTTTGCTTTTAGTTTTAAATCAGAACATATAGCTAGTCCTTCTTTATTAACATAGTTTATAATTTCTCCATAAGTTAATTCTTTATAATGAATTTCATTATTATAATCATTACTTAATTTATTTCTAATTCTTTTAGCAAATAATTTTGGTAATCCGGCAATAAATCTTTCTTTCTAATAGGATTCTCTGCAATCTGGTCTAGTCACAACTTTTGCTAGGAAAACATCTTTATACCATCTGAAATCTTGTAATTTTCTGCATGTTAAATTTAATAATATAGTTGAATTTCTTTCTTGATATTCTGCTGGGTTTCCTACATAATTTTTTCTAATAGCATATACTAAAGTATTTAAAGAATCGTCAATTTGTGTTTGAACAGTTGATCCATTTTCTGTTTTTATAATTAATTTTTTTGAATTTAATATATGATTTTTTTCATCTTGAGTGACATAACTATCCCACCATCCTTTTAATACTCCTGTAAATCCTAATATAATCATATGTGTTATTTTATTGAATTTATTTTTATGAGCTTTATATGAAGTTGCTGCAATAGTCATTTCTTGTAATAAGTTTAAAATTTGATATTCTGTTTCACCGTCTATATTCCATTCATATATTGAATTACCATCATATCTAGATTGTACTATTTTATCTCTTTCTTCATATTGTAAATCTGTTGGTGTTGGTCTATAATAATAATTTCTTGTTTCTGGTCGGGGTGTATAAGTCTTATTGGATGTATAAGGATTGTATTTTATTTTTTCTATAGCATTAAATTGTTCTTCTATTTCAGATATATCAGAAGTTTCGTCTTCATTTATAACATTTACATTATGATTTGATATACTAAATTTAGAAAGTTTTTCTTCAATTTCTTTTAATAGTTTACTTTGTCCTCCCAGATTTATAGGTGTTTATAAATATAGGGTTTTCTTCTACTTGTATATTAGTTGAAGTACTTGCTTCTTCATTACGGTTTTCTATTCTATCTAATTGTTGACCTATAGTATTTAACATTTCATTAGTATGATTATTTTGGTATACAATATTCTTTAATACTTTATCTGTATCATGTTTATCAGCTTTTGAAAAGGGGATTCCTATATATTCCTTTTCTTCTTTTCTTATAATTATATCCTTACAAGGTGGTTTAATGCTTATAATTTTATCATTAGTTGTTAAATCAGTATATGATCTATTTATATTAGTTGTTGTTTCAATCTTGGCTTTATAAGAAAATTCTATATTTTCATCTATACAATATAATTCGAACCATGTAAAAAACGGTATATTTTATTTATTATCTTGCATATAAATAATCCATTTTAGTTCATGAATAATCTTTTTTTCTTTGTCAAAATTAAGATAATACCATATAAGTTTTTCATTATTATAGTTATTAAGTTTTTCGTCTTTTAAATAATTTAAATCTTTTTTATTCATTGTTTTAACAAATTATTAATTTAGAACTTGTTGCTTTTAGTTTATTTGCATTTATTTTTAATAATATATTTATTGTATCTATACGTTTTGTTGTAATATTTTTTATCTATTTTATTTGATCTTTACTTAACCATTTATAATCTATATTTTGTTTTATTCTAACGTATTCTAACTGTTTAATTAATTGCTTTCTTTTTTCATATAAAAATATTAAACAGACTGATATATATATCCATTATGATCGTTATTCATCTGTATTTTACTCATATTTGTTCTTCTCTATAATAATCTACTTCAGACTTATAAGGGTTATAAGAGTTACTAAAATCTTCACTTATATTGTCATCTTCATATAGTGGTTTAGGAATTGACCTATTAAAATCGACTCCTTTAACTCTCATAGATTGAGATCTTCTTAATAAATGTTCACTAAATTTTGAACTAGAGGTTTCAGGAATATATGTAGAATATCTAGATGGTTCTAAGTTATCTCCAAAGTTTATATTTATACTTCCATCTGTATGTTCTACTATATTAGATATTTTGTTATAATTATCTAAGGGCTTAGGTGAACTTACATCTTCTAATTTCCAATTTTGGTTTTGTGTAATTTCATCCCATTTTAATCTTTTAGGTACATTTACTCTAGAGTGTTGGGTATTAGCTTCGAATATAATAGTTTCATCTTTTGGGGATACTAACCTCGACCTAGGTTCTATAGTGGTAGTCATGGTTTTATATAAAACTCTATATGTTACAGCTATAGGGTCAGTTCCTTGTTTAATATCTAAATTTTTTGTTTTAATTGTTAAGGTTAAAGTATCTAATATATTTTTGTCAAATAGTGATATAGTGAAATTAGGATAACAATTAAAATATATAGGGCCACTACATATATTAGATTCTGCCATTGCTAATAAAGAATTTTGAAAATTTAGATGTCTAGCATCTCTTAATATAATTAAAGTTGGGACATCTAATCCTATTCTAGTCAAAGGTTTAATAGCTATTTGGACTAATCCTATATGTAGGAACTTATAATTTTTCATATGATCTCTAATAACATTTTTTGAAAAGAGTTGTATATTCTGATTGTTTTGTAGAAGAGGTAATGTTTTTTCTGTTTGCTTTATAGAATATCCCTGGAAATAATCAAAAGAACCAATCTTATAGATATTACTAATCTTTTGTTTAGGTATACTCCAATCTAATAAACGTTTTTCAATATTTGAAATAGAAATTTCCAATGAATTTGTCTGATCTTGTTCTTCTTCGATTTCAGAAGTAGAACTATCCTTTTGATTTGACAGTAATCTTGAGATTCTATTCATATTTAATTATTAACTCTTTGATTTAAACTTTGTTTTTTGAAAACCTTAACTTATAATGTAGATTGAACATACCTTCTCCGGGAACACCCCCATATCGTCGTGGTACGGTCGTCTTACTATTCGTCTGCGACTAATTCCATCCGACTGATCGACAGAGCTTACCAACGCAGATGTATATTTTCTCAACATATATAAATTAATTTTTTCTTTCAACAATGAAGAAATCAAACAAGTCATAATTTTCATAAGAATATAATCCATAACTAACTACTACCACCTCAAAAAAAGAGAGCTCATGGCTCTGATACCAAATCTTAACAGGACCATATAAAATCAAAGTAAGAATGAATAAAAGTATAAAGATTATAAAAGATATTATGTCACTCAAGATGAAAAAAATCATATATTAAATTCAAAAAAATTAATTATAAAAACAGAAAATAGATCAACTGTTCAAACACAAATTGATGATTCTTTATATACTTTAGTATATGCTATTATAAAAAATTATGTAGGAAACCCAGCAGAATATCAAGAAAGAAATTCAACTATATTATTAAATTTAACATGCAGAAAATTACAAGATTTCAGATGGTATAAAGATGTTTTCCTAGCAAAAGTTATGACTAGACCAGATTGCAGAGAATCCTATTAGAAAGAAAGATTTATTGCCGGATTACCAAAATTATTTGCTAAAAGAATTAGAAATAAATTAAGTAATGATTATAATAATGAAATTCATTATAAAGAATTAACTTATGGAGAAATTATAAACTATGTTAATAAAGAAGGACTAGCTATATGTTCTGATTTAAAACTAAAAGCAAAGATTAAAAAAGAAGGAATAGGTAGAAGACATGAATTAGGAAATTTATGTGAACAGTATGGTTACGAACCCTTAATATTGCCCCCTTCTAGTTCTAAGAAAGTAAAGTATAAAAGATTTAATAGAAAACCTATAAAAAATAATCAAGAATATTATCAAAATAAAGATTATAAAGGGAAGAAGAAAGTATCATACAAAAAATATAATAATAGATATAAAAGAGACAACAAAAACAAAACAACCAAGATATTATTATTTGTTATAAATGTGGTAGACCTGGACATATGTCAAAAGAATGTTACGCCAAAACCAAAGTGAATGAAATCGATATAGAAAATCTTAGGCAAAGAATTAGTAAATTAATCAAAAGTAATGAATCAAGTATATCTGACTATAGTGAAAATGATTTAAATAAAATTGAAGAAGAATCATCTGAAAACAACAGCAATTCTAAAAATTGCGAATGTATAGGAACATGTAATTGTGACTATAGAGAAATTAATGTTATTATTAATAATGATGAATTACATTCATTAATTGACATGATAAGTAAAATCAATGATAAAGAAACAAAAGATTTATATCTAAAACATTTAGAAGGAAAATTAAATAATCAGAGTAATAAAGAAGAAGATTATACTATATATAATTTTAATGAAATATGCAAAAGATTTAATAAAACCAAACCTATAACAATACAAGATTTACAGGAAGAACTTAATACGGTTAAAACAGAAATAAGAATTCTAAAAGAAAAGGTTAAAATAATAGAAGAAAATAAAAATGAACAAAATATAATCTCAGAAGATAAACCCTTAATTGACCCTATAATTAATGAAATTCAATATACTAAATATCAAAGATGGCATACAAAGGTAAATATAATGATAAATGGAGAATTTAAAATAACCTTAATTGCCTTAGTGGACTCTGGAGCAGATTTAAACTGTATACAGGAGGGTCTAATTCCAACTAAATATTTTGAAAAATCTACTCAGAGATTATCTACCGCTAGTGGATCTAAACTTAATATAGGTTATAAACTATCTGATGTTCATATATGTAAAGAAAATTATTGTTTCAAAACTCATCTTATATTAGTAAAGAATTTAACTTCTCAAATTATATTAGGATTTCCCTTTATAATACAATTATATCCTATAAGTGTAGACGAAAGAGGTATTACCACGAGAGTTTTAAATAAAGAAATAATTTTGAATTCACTACACCTATTGTTACTCATGAACTACATTTAATCAAAAATAAAAGAAAACAAGCTGAATTTTAAATAAACGAAATAGATGATAAAAGAATATATAATCAATTACAAGATAAAAATATACAAAACAAAATAAAGATTTTAGAAGACAAATTTAAAAATAATATATGTTCAACCATACCAAGTGCATTCTGGAAAAGAAAACAACATATTGTAGGATTACCATACATTAAAGAATTTGGTGAAAAGAATATACCTACAAGATCTAAGTCTATCCATATGTCTATTGAATTGGAACAACATTGTAAAAAGGAGATAAAAGAATTATTAGAAAAGAAACTTATAAGGCCGTCAAAATCACCTTGGTCTTGTTCTGCTTTTTATGTAATAAATAATGCTGAAATAGAAAGAGGAATTCCAAGACTAGTAATAAACTATAAACCTTTAAATAAAGTTTTAGAATGGATCAGATATCCTATACCAAATAAAAGAGATCTATTAAAGAAACTATATGATTCAAAAATATTTTCAAAATTTGATATGAAGTCAGGATTCTGGCAGATTCAAATAAAAGAAGAAGATAAATATAAAACTGGTTTTAATGTTCCATTTGGACATTTTGAATGGAATGTTAAGCCTTTTGGTTTAAAAAATGCCCCATCTGAATTTTAAAATATTATGAAGGATATTATATTACCAATTGGAAATTTTGTAATTGTCTACATTGATGACGTCTTAATATTTTCAAAAAATACTGATCAGCATTTTAAACATTTAAATATATTTTATGATACTATATACAAGAATGGTTTAGCTGTTTCACCTACTAAAATATCTTTATTCCAAACAGAAATAAGATTTCTAGGTCATAATATAATTCAAGGAACTATAAAACCAATAGAAAGAAGCTTAGAGTTCTCATAAAAACTTCCGGATGAAATAAAAGACAAAACACAATTACAAAGATTTTTAGGATGTTTGAATTATATTCATGATTTCTTCAAAGATTTAAGGATTATATGTAAACCTTTATATGATCGACTAAAAAAGAATCCAAAGCCATGGACTGAAGAACATACTAATATTGTCAAACATATAAAAGAAAAGGTAAAAATTCTTCCATGTTTAAATATACCACATCCTGATGCTAGTCTCATTGTTGTAACAGATGCTAGTGACTTAGGGTATGGAGGAATCTTAGAACAAAAATTAAATAATGAAGAAGAAAAGTTAGTAAGATTTTATTCAGGTTCCTGGAATGACACTCAAAAGAATTATTCTACTATTAAAAAAGAAATATTAAGTATTGTATTAAATATTAAAAAATTTGAAGATGATTTATATATGAAACCCTTTTTATTAAGAATTGATTGTTTATCTGCTAAATATATTTTAGAAAAGGATGTTAAAAACTTAATCTCTAAACAAGTTTTTGCAAGATGGCAAGCCATTTTAAGTAATTTTGATTTTTCTATTGAATTTATAAAAGGAAAAAATATTTATCTACCAGATTTTTTATCAAGAGAATTTTTACAGGGAAAATGAGTGAGTCAAACAAGAAGATCGTTCTCACCAGATAATCTATCAACCAATCATCATCATCCTCTTCTAATCTAAGAAATTTCCCAGCATTGCCTATACATCCCAACAGATTTGGTCCTATAGCTCCCAGACCAAGACCACCATACTCAGTTCTTACACAATCTATTCCAACAAAAACAGTTATAAACCAGTTTTCACCCTCTAAACCAGCACAGACTATATCATCAAGAAATTCCTCTACTCCATCCATCACTCCAGAATATTCTATTAATCCCAACAAACAAATTATAAAAATTCTTGAGCCATTTGAGGAACAAAAGTTAAGCCAGAATTTTCAAACCTTGATTGAATATTTATATCCAAAAAATTCTCATTTTTATGTTGATGATTATAAAACCAGAGAATACTATCAAACAATTCTTGTTGATAGTGGTTCAGTTATTATCGATCATACTCTAAACCAGAAAAACCCGGATTATATTGATTGCAGCAAAGTAAAAATTCTAAAAGTCATTACTCCAGAAGAATGGTCCCTAAAATTCTATAATCACGAAACTCTTTCTAGTTATCCTAGTTATCCAATTTATAATTATTATGACTACCAAGAGGCCTGTTTCTATGCCTTTCTATTAAGAAGTTTTAATCATACCTGATTCTTCTATTTTTCTGAGAAATTTTCAAGCATCTACCCAAGATGGTTTATAAAATGGTTCAGATACTTTGGCAATATTCCAGCCACTTTTCCACCAAAAGTTCTAGAAGGATTTCATAAATATAAAGATTATTTCATGGAAGATCATATTTCCCCTTCTGAATATACTCTTCAATTTTCTATTATATACAAATTGCCATGGATCGTACTATTCACTTATAAAAAACAAGAATCTCAAGATACTTCTCCTCCATTATTATATCGACAATTTACTGTCAAATGGTGGAAAAGGATTGAAGATAGTCAAGCAGATATTAAAGCCGTCAATAATTATTATCAAAAGTATATTTCTAGCAAAGAAAGCAGCTCTACTCCTGTTACTCCAGTTATTCAAGATAGAGACTTTATAAAGCGTTTACAAGAATGTTCGTCTCAAGAAGAAATGCAAAAAATTATAAATGAGATTAAAGGATCCCCAACTCCGAGTGAGGAATTATATCAAGATTCTCAAGATCCATATGAAGATGTAATTCTACTTTGACAAAAGAGTCTATATTTTATAAGTCCCAATGAGAGTCTATATTAAAGAAAATAAAATCTCAGTGTGAGTTTATATTAAAGAAAGTGTAATTGTTTACCAGAATATGTGTTCATACAATCTTATATTATTGAAAGATATTATTCTATCCCTATGAACAAGATAAAAGGTTAGCTAACATTATTGCAGATTGAAATCTTTATTCCAACAAGTTTTATATGATTTAAGGAAGAAGATAAGAAAACTTTATAAAAAGCAAGCTTTTGACAAAGTTGAAGAAAGAAGACAAGAGACTTTAAGAAAAGCAAGTTCCATTATTCAAGAAAAGAAGATGAAGACAAAAGACTTTATAAAAGCAAATTTTATGGCCAACAAAAGAGAATGAATAAAGAAAATTGTATCAATCAAAGTTAACCGGAAGATGCCAGTTAAAAGAAGATTGATTACCGATGATTTTATCTATAAAAAGAGAAGATTTGAAGAAGTTCATCATCGCCAAAAATTCTATGAAAACCAAACCCTCAGTAAAATTATCCACATCACAATTTTCAAAAACCTTAGACTTTAATATATGTATATCACCAATAGTTCAGTCAAATTCATTTTATATAGAAGAGAGCAATCCTTGTATAGAAACGAAGTGTCCCTGTATTAATTCAGATTTTATAAATAAAGGTATCTTTTATAATCTTTGATACTTTTATTCATTCTTACTTTGATTTTATATGGTCCTGTTAAGATTTGGTATCAGAGCCATGAGCTCTCTTTTTTTGAGGTGGTAGTAGTTAGTTATGGATTATATATATATATATATATATATATATATATATATATATATATATATATATATATATATATATATAGACTTGGGATCCTGTGAGAATAAGGAGATTCCGTGAGAACGGTGAGAACACATCTTAGCCATCCATTTTTTGATCAAAAAACCTGATTTTGGAGGTGGCATATTTGTAAATACTTTGAAGTTTGATTTTGAAAGGTTCACATAAGGATTGCTATGTGAAGTTTAATTTTTTTTGCTTCACAATAGTTTTAACATGGTGAAGTTTTATTTAATTTTTGTTAATCAACATATTTGAAGTAGTGAATTGATAAGTATAAAAATTAATCTTTTCAAAAACTAATGTTAACAAAAAAATATTTACTTAATCTCATTAAAACTATGTGAATCTATAAAAATAAAAATTCATAGCATCGTAACCTTATGTTAAAAAAAAATATTAAACTTAACCTCACCAAAATGATGTGAAGCTAAAAAAAAAAAGAAGCTTCACGTGAGCAAAATGATGTGAAGCTAAAAAAAAAAGCTTCACATGAGCAA
The DNA here is from genome assembly GCA_949592205.1 of Helichrysum umbraculigerum. Lineage (NCBI taxonomy): Eukaryota > Viridiplantae > Streptophyta > Magnoliopsida > Asterales > Asteraceae > Helichrysum > Helichrysum umbraculigerum. Next base: position 20,516,411 of record CATIUR010000007.1, on the reverse strand, counting down.
AATGATGTGAAGCTAGATAAAAAAAAAAAAGATTCACATGAGCAAAATGATGTGAAGCTTAAAAAAAAAACTTCACATGAGCAAAATGATGTGAAGTTAAAAAAAAAAAAAAAGCTTCACATGAGCAAAGGTGATGTGAACTGATGTGACGCAAAAAGTCATGTTTTTAAGTATGATATTCCACACTTTTTGGGCACATCTTTAGTGAAAACATTCCAAAACAATCATTATTTACTAAAATTCACTAAAGTGCTCCAAATATAGGCGTTGCTACAAAAACCACTAAAAACGTCCGAATAACGAGCAAAACAGAGCGAATAAACAACGACAAATTCTCACACCCTCATTTACCTTATGATAAACATATTCTAACCTTATGGTATGATGTAATAGGTAAAAACGAGACGGTAGAATCAAGAATCATGCAAATTGGATAAAGAACGAAGGAGATACGGCTTCTACAGATCGTTAAAAGTCTTTCCGGATATTCCTGAGCTATAGACATCCAATTTCTGTGAAATTGGCACCATTAGAAGCGTAACGGAATTACGAAATCATGAGCGCAAGAATCAGGTCAAACGGACGCATAACGAAGGAGATACGGGCGTTTTAAGCAACGAATGAAGACCGACGGACCCCGTATATGGCCCTGGACACCTTATACGGCCTCTACAGTACCGTATATGGCCTCTACAGTACCGTATACGGCCCCACCTACCCCGTATACGGCCCTTCTAACCCTAATTGGTCTCCGTTCGTGCTTCGTTTGCTTGTACGCTGTGCTGTTTCGCTTGTACGGCTGATTTGGGACTTCACCTATAAATAGGGGTCACCTCCTCCACATTTTCACACACCATTCTTCATTCCACTCATTTCCTCACTCTCACTTTCTCTCTCACACACTCTCTCTCTCTACTCTCTCTCTCTTCTTTTTCTCTCTCTAGAATTAGGGTTAGCATCAGTTAGTTCTCAGTTAATATTTAACTGGGACTAACGGAGGGACTACTTTTGTAATAGCGTAAGGAATAGTTCAGGGGCTTATTTGTAATATTGTCGAAGATATTGCGGAGATTCTGCTTGTACTCTCTCTCTCTAACGTTTATTCAATCTACGCTTTATTAACGGTTACTTCTTTCCTTATCTATTATAATGATGATTGCTATTGTTATTATGCTAGATTTAGGATCTGTTATTATGCGTAGTGAGTAGTTATATTGTGTGTTTGTTGTGATGTAGTTAGTCGTTAATTGGGATGATGTCATTATGAAACAACGGAAGTAACGTTATACGGCTTTCATTTGTATAGCGCCGGAAACATCACTAATGTGTGGAGTACGGAACGTGGAAGCTATGAAAGTCGTGGGCACAATCTATTGTGGATTAATGTTCCCAACTATTATATTATAAATGAAAACTCGGTGCTTTGATTACGCATTCCATCTATGATTTTAAACCGCATATTCAACTAACGCCTTTCCACCAATAAACGTGTTTAAAACCTTTTGATAAGACGTCATATCGGGGGTAATTAATTATCTGTGTTTTGGTTTTGGATCTGTGGAAATACTTTATACGTACTGTACACCGTGAATAAACTTCTGATTAAATATCTGTGTTCAAATAACATGGTCTGGTTTTGAAGCCGTGGAAATGCTGTTTTAAACAAGTATTGTACACTGTGAATAAACTAGGGATTTATTGGTTAAATACAAGGGAGGGCTGGTTTAAATCATAAATGGGGGATCTCTAATCTAAAATACAAACTCAGTTTATGAATCCAGAAAGGAAGACGAGGAATCATCTAGTATTCCAAATTTGTCTATCACCCCAGGATTCTACAAAACCATTGATGGAAAGAAATCAAACACCAACCAAGTCTTAAACCTAAATGTTTTATTCAATTGAGTATCACTGTGGTGTTCAGAACGGTCGGACCGTTAGTGGGTCTGTTACTCTATGCATGCGCCCAGGAATCTTCGTATTCCAGAAAAGGGTCACTGTTCCGTAACAGGGCAGTGTTGAGAGTTGAGCAGCCTCCTCCGATCAGAATCACGATAGCCTAGTTACTCAGTGACATACTAATTGAGCAATCAATCAGTAGGGTGCTAGTGCTTACACCACAAATACTTAAGACAAATAAAATACAAATCTTTATAAAGACGTTTTCATAACTTAAACTAAAACATCATCCCAATGCAAGGCTAACGAAGTCACAACAAACACCCCCTCTATCCTGACTGCTATCCCTTTATTTTATTTTATTCTCATAGTTTAATTAGTAGTATAATTTAAGAAACAAACAAAAACAAACCTCCAACTGCTTTCAAAACAACCTTTACTAGCTAGATTCGGACATCTTGATTTCTCTGTTTCACAATACCGTTGGTTTTGAAGAACGACCCTAGGTCATACTTGCTGCTATACATCTTTAGGTGACATAGCACTAGTAAACTTAGGCCCCAGCATTTTACAAATTTAAAACTCCACTGACACGTCGCCAGTAGTCGGTGCAATGACAGGTTAATTCCTAACCGGCCGCTGGTGGCGCGTCAAGTTTTTGGCGCCGCTGCCGGGGAATCAACTGTAAGACTCAGAGGCGTCATGATGAACTTTCTTTCTAGTGATCCTTTAGGATGGTTCTCTCTTCTTAAACCCCTAAAAATTCTTTCAACCCTTCCTTTCCCGTATCCCGAAGACGACATCCTACCCATCCGGCAAGAAAAGCGATCATCTTCCCACTATACTACAACCACCGCACGCATCACTCTCGCCGATTACAACAAACCCTCGATAGAAGTTTGAGGAGGACCCATACGCTACCCGGAGACTGAAGGAGCATCATTCGAACTCAAGCACGATGTAGTGCAGCTGATCCTGAATCGCTACCAATTCAACGGACTACCGAACGATGACCCCTACTCCCACCTCAATAAATTTTTCACCCTATCCGACTCTTTCAAGCAAAATGGGGTTGAGCAAGATACAATCCGCTTATATCTGTTCCCCTACTCTCTTTCTCATCACGCACAGACTTGGTTCGAGGAATTAGAAACCAACTCTATCTCCTCATGGGCGGAAATGGAAAATAAGTTCTTAACAAAGTACTTTCCCCCATCCAAACGAATCAAGTTAAAGAAAGATATCTTGAACTTCCAACAGTTTCATGATGAATCAATCTATAGTGCCTGGGAAAGATTTAAGAGGTTGCTTAGAAGATGTCCTAACCACCAAATCGAACGATCAACTCAGTTGTGCACGTTTTACAATGGTCTCGCACCGCACCACAAGCCAATGCTCGATGCCGCTGCTCGAGGAAACTTCACGCGTTGCACGGATGACGAAGCCTGGAATCTGCTTGAGAGCATGACCATGAATCACAACGATTGGAACACTGATGAGCATTCCTCATCATCAGCACCGCTTGCCCATCCCAATCCCGTGCAAACTGAGGCGATCAAATCTCTGACGGAACACATCGGAACGCTAGCCGAGGAAATAGAAAGCTGAAGAAACCTCCTCAACAGGTCTACGATATTCAGTCCTGTCGGAACTGTAACAATCCACAAGCTACGAACCCTGTTGATGGCACAGCCTACTATGACCAGTTCCGAACTCACCCACGTCCACCTGATTATACTCAAACCTCTCCTCCTCGAGCCAACCAATACCCACCAATTCAACCACCCAACCAATTCCAATACCCAACCTACCACCAACCACCATTACTGCCCGGAACCACACCTGAGATGGCCCAATCTTCTGAACCCACTAGGCCAATTACTAGTCCAGACGACACCCTCATACAAATCATCCAAACGATTACGGCTAGACAAGACCAGGTTGATCTCTTCTTAAGTGACCAACTAACTTTACTAAACACTCTTGTAACCCAAGTAGGTCGACTAGCAGAACGTATCAATACTAGACCACAAGGTAGTCTGCCTAGTAGCACCTTTCATAACCCACATACTATGGAAGCCAACCACGTAACCAACCAAGACTCCAAGGTGGCACCAAGCCAACCTTCAGTTCTTTCTCCGGTGAAAGAACAATCTCCTGTCACACAGACAGTTGAGAAAAAGTCTCCTCCAAACCCTAAAAAGGAAAGCTTACCATTTCCAGGACGTCTCAAGCAATAACCTAATGAAGTCAAAGCTTTCAAGTATGCTAAATATGTTAGGAGACTTATCTCAAACAAAGACAAGGTACCCGAAGTACCTAATGTCCCGCTAACTGCTGAATGTTCATCTATCCTTCAAAATCGTCTGCCGAAAAAACTAGGAGATACCGGACGTTTTACCCTTCCCTGCTCTATCAACCAATCTGGTGATATTCGCTCTTTGGCCGATCTAGGAGCAAGTATTAACCTTATGCCACATTCATTATTTAAAAGACTAGAATTAGGAGACCTAAAACCTACTAAAATGAGTGTCCAGCTAGCTGACCAATCCATTAGATATCCTAAGGGAATAGCTGCAAACATCATGGTTAAAGTCGACAAGTTCTTTTTTCCAACTGACTTTGTGGTAATGGATATTCAGGAAGATATAAACATCCCTATAATACTAGGTAGACCTTTTATGAACACAGCCAGAGCAGTCATCGATGTGCACTCTCAGACGATCAGCTTACGCGCTCACGGAGAAAGCATCACATTCAAGACCGATAAGAACGACAGTGTTCCGATGGAGAATGTTGAGCTATATACGGTCTCTATTAGCCAAGACACATCTGATGACGAGATCTCTGAACCAGCAGCCAAGCAGGAAGAAGAGATGAAAGAAGAAAAGGAGCCTCCTGCCAATGAAGATATTTATCCTCTTGATTCTCTAGAACTGTCTGATCCACAAGCCTTATCTCAAGAAATCATCTGCATCCCAATTGTCTCTACTCATGAACAAATGATTTCTGTGATAGACGAATACGATGATGACCCTCATATTATAATAGCAGCTATTAGAAATTCTACCAATGATTACTCTATGCATCAAAGATGGCTAATAGCGGTTATTGAGGCAGCATCCACTATCTATCTCACTAGCAAAGGAACCCAAGATTCACTCAACCTTAGGCATTGCATCAGAGTATTCGCAGATGCACTCAAATCTCAGCTCAAGAAAGAAAGGAACAACGCGAATGAACTACTCTTCTACATTGAACAGAGACAAATATACCGCAAGGTGTATGATGTTCTCATAGGCTCTGCGTTTCCTTATTCATCAAAACAGAGGGAGAAGTTGGGTGCTATCAGAAGAAATATTGAAGATGCTACTGACTTCATGGTGATGAGGAATCTACAGGGATTCCTTGACTTATTAGCTGAGAAAGATCACCTGAGTACCAAAGAAAGTAATCGATTTATCATCAAGTCTACTTTAGAACATCATATTAAATTGATAATCGAGGAGCTTAGGTACATCACTAGGGACGAAAGCAGGCGTAATCACCCACTCATTGTTAAAAATATGTCTCTACTCGATATTGTCACTTTTGTGACAACTCGATTACACGAGATATTGAATGCAGAAGACGCCGAGAAAGCAGAGTATATCCTCCAAGCTGGATATCGCGAGATATTCAACAAACTGATTCATATTGTCAAAAACTCTGGCTTTCCTTTCACCCTTCATCAGCACCATCTAATCAAAGGCTTGTGCAAGGCTACAACTGTATTCGAAGGAAATCCTCATAGTGAAGAATTTGAAGATCTGAAGTTGAAGTTACTAGAATTTATGGACTCCCTCAGACTTAAGTATCCGAGTAGGGAAGTGATCAAGACAAGAAAAACAACGCAGATTAATCCCAATGGGCCAATCACTAAGGCAGTTGATTACATCACGCAAGGATTACTAGTGTGACATCCGTCACTAAAACTCTATCCTTAGGTTCGTCTCCTATAATCATTTCTTATTTGTATTCATGAACATGAGTAATGCAGAGGGAATAAATTAAGAATTCGTATTTTAAACTATGTGAGAAATTTAATTCTCGCAAAGTGTTTAAAAACTCGAATCAACACTCGTACGCGATTAAATTAAAAGTTAGGATAATATTAATGAAATAATAATAGTTATACTTATAATAATTGTAATAATAATAATACTTATAATAACTATAATAATAATATAAATTAATAGAGTAGTATACTTCTACTAGTATGATGTTGTCGTGATTTTTGTTAGACAAGGAAAAAATATATATATATAAACCGACCCAACTCCTTTGTAGGGAGATGGACCGGCCCAAACACCCCTAAACTTAATCACCAATTCATTAGTGATAACCTACTCTTTTAAATCCATTGAATAAATAAAAGAGATAGAAAAATAAAAAGAAAACGATTGTCCCTGGGTCATTTGCTTGTGTCGGCAGAAAAAAAAGAAAAAGAGGACAAATCGTCCTGGTGTTTATGTGTGGTCGGCCAAAAACATCAAGAAGGAACCAAGCCAAATTCGAGTCTTGTTCTTGCGTATTACCCGTTTGTGTTCTACGTAGGTATAATCTTAAACCCTAATCAATAAATTTTTGTTTTATTTTTCTGAAATAGATGTATATGTGGTCGATTTATATGATCGGGGTATGAATATGTTGGGTAAAATAAGTTTTTGCAAACCGAAAGTCTAGTATCGTTAAACGCAAAATCTGCCTAAAATGTTCTGTTGTGATCGACGGAGTTTTTGACCTATTTCCATTCGTTTTCAGGCTTCGGCCAAAACACGAAAGTTGTAGATCTCGAAATTTTAAGTAAACCCGCGAGGTTTCGGCCTCTAAAAGGAAACGTACGATTTTACAAAAATTATTTCGTAAACTGCAGTTAGGAGTGACGAATTTTGAGAAAACTTTTGTAAACTTAGTTCGGTTTGACCAAATTATTTTCTAATTATTATGGGAGTTGAGAATGTAAAATAAAGGTTTGAACTTTTCTGTAATAAAAATTATATTTTTATAATTGCAAGTTGGGTTTAATTATTAGACTTAAAATGGGTTATGTTTCGAGTATATTTCAAGTGTCTTTGATTACGAGATTCGAGTGTTTTCAATTGATATTGCCTATGGATAAAACTCTATTAATTTATATGTTTGATCTAAAAGAATGGTTTACGTAATGTAAATATCGTCGAGTTTGAGATCTTCACCTAGTGTGTGTCAGCTGTGTTTTTGGGTTAAACCAAACTAATATTGACACTATATATGTAAGATGGATATATATATATATATATATATATATATATATATATATATATATATATATATATATATATATATGTGTGTGTGTGTGTGTGTGTTTGTGTGTGTTCTAATATTCTAATATATGTTATGAGAATTCCTATTTATTAGACTATATATATGATCGAACTTGAGGGTTAAAGAATTTCATGGCAGTCATTTAGGAAGAAGAAGATAGAATAGATTATTTATATAAGAACTCATTTTAAACAGATAAAAACTATAGATACTACTTAATTATTTAACTAAGTAAATAAATCGTGGTTTGGCATATGGCTACGCATTCTTAACTCATCGAATGGGGCTTTAAACCGATATATTATTATTAAATTAAGTGGTTTCCTCAAGTGTCTAGCAAATTATCTAAATTAGTAATCAACAATTATGTGTATAGGTGTTGTGGATTAACGTGCGGACTTAATTGGATTTGTTTGGGAACTTAGCTCACTTTTCTTTCAAGGTGAGTTTTGCGGCCCCATTTTCTTACTTATTTTCAAATTGGGGAAGAAGTATGCTCATACGTTTTATTATCATTTTCTGCTGTGAAACATATTTGTTTTCATTTTTGGACATTTGCATGAAATGTATGACACTATGTGAAGTATGTACATTTGGATGTTGGATTCATTATCATTGTAAGGCCTTGCTCTTTCGGGAGTGAGTACCTGATGTATACATTATTCTTGGTATACATTAAAGCCATGTTGTTTCACAAGGCCTTAGTACCTAATGTTATACTTTATGTATACATTAAAGCCATTTTGGGTAGCTACTGCATTCACAGGGTTTGTTTGGTCATACTTCTTCGTGGGGTGATGACAGTGTGTTGAGGTGTTTCATTTACAGTATTTCACTTATGTGTACATTTTCATTGCATTGTCCTAACTCGTATCTTTATCACAGCAAATATTTATTTTGTGTCATTTATAAACCTGCGGAACTCACCAACCATTGTGTTGACACTTTTGAGCATATCTTTTCAGGAAGTACTAGTGGGACTAAGAGCGAGGACAAGAAAGCTTAGTGGACCACATAGGTTGCATTGAGTATTGTCAAGACTTATGCTATGACTTGTTTAAATTTTGGAGGCGGTTTGCCTAGACATTTGGTTTGATTATTATGTTTGTTTGACATTCATTCATTGTTGATATGTATGCATGACATGAACCGTTATTCATGTTATTGACATCATGACACATTGAATATTTTATTTCATTTAGTATTCTTTATAATAATGTGTTGTGATCCTATCATGGTTATATCCCGTTATTTCCGCTTTAGACGGGGTGTGACAGATTGGTATCAGAGCCATTGTTTATAGAGATCTAGGTGGATTGGTCTAGACTATAAATAAGGAACCCACATATAGAACATGAATTAGGGAACTATGTGTGCATATTTCAATGTAATTCAATTCCTTTCTAACATTGGTTGCACAACATAACCATGTGTTGTGCATATCCATTGTTCTGTTGTTAATCTTTGCCCTTTTGTACAAGTATATTGTGTTACAAAAATTTGGAAGATAGAAATGTCTGTGAACGAATATTTTTACAATTATGGCGGCCGACGTAATTGAAGAAGATATTCTAACATGTGCAAGTCTATCGACCATATTTGAGTAAGCAATGTGCTACCTGTAAAGGTGTACGAAGGATGATTTCTCGTTCAAACGTTGTTCACATCTTTTCATGTTTAGAAATATATGATCTTACACATATGAAATGTTCACTTCTTAAATTATATGAAGTATACGTATCTAAACCTCATCTACATTATTTAATCATATTAATCTGTATTACGTTCCCATTGTAGAAATTATGCCGCCAAGATGTTCCGTTCGTAATGCAAATAGAGGCAGTAGTGCAAACAGAGGGGGAGGCCGTACTGGCGGCCGTAACGGTAGGGGTGGTGGCCGGACAGGTGGCCGTACTGGTGGAGACGATGCAGGAGGTGGGAGTGAGGCACCCAATGTTGCCGCGATGATTGCAGAACAACTGGAGGCATTATTGCCTAATATAGATGCACAGGTTACTCAGGGTGTGTTGCAGGGTACAGGTGGAGGAGGAGGTGAAGAAGAAGAGGAAAATTTTAATGGGGAACCTAATGGTGAGGATGGAGCTGGTAATGGAGCGGCTGCTAAAGGATGTACTTATAAGGAATTCAAGGCATGCAAACCACGAGATTTCGATGGAAAAGAGGGAGCGATTGCTTGCTCTAGATGGATAGAGAAGATGGAGTCGGTGTTGGATATTAGTAATTGCGCCGAAGAGCGTATGGTCCGATATGCATCTACTGAGTTGTCGGGTAAAGCACTGACCTGGTGGAATACGCAGATTCAGGCCACGGGTAGGCCTGCTGCTATGGGTATGACATGGGAAGAGTTTAAGGCACTGTTAGTGGAGGAGTACTGTTCTACAAATGAAATGGACAAGTTAGAGAAGGAATTTTTGGATCATAAGATGGTGGGGGCCAATCATGCGGCCTATACTGATCGTTTCCATGAATTGGCCAAGTTGATTCCAAGTATGGTAACACCTGAGTCGAGAAGAATTAAAAAGTATTTAGGGGGATTGGTGCCAGAAATTAAGGGAATGGTTGAGGTGACTGAACCAGCCACTATTTAGAGTGCGATTTTGAAAGCTGGGGCCCTTACTGAGGAGATGGTGAGGAATGGTACATTAAAGAGGGGAAACGAGAAGGGTAAAGAGGTTGTTGAATCTAGCAAGGCTCGGGTTAGTGAATCTGGAAATAAGAGGGCTAAAGTGGGCAAGGGATTTGTGATTTCCAATACCGAAAGAAGAGGTTACACTGGTCCTCTTCCATACTGTGAGAAATGTAATTATCATCATTTACCAGCTGTGGGTTGTCGGTTTTGCAACAAGTGCAACCGGTGGGGTCATACACCCGACTTCTGTCGACTTCCTGCATGCGTTGTTGCCCCGGTTAATACGGTTAGAGGTGTTAGGGGATGTTTCGAGTGTGGGGGCTTGGATACTTTCATCAATGCATGCCCAAGGTTGGTTAGAGCTATAGGAGTTGCTGGAAATAATAATAATAATACTCGGGCTCTGACCACAGGTGGAAATCAGAATAGGAGTTGTGTCACAAACACTGCTCCTGGGAGGTCTTTTGTCATGAACGCTAGCGAGGCGCGGCAGGCGCCTAATGTTGTTACTGATACGTTTCTATTAAATAACCATTTTGCTACGGTATTATTTGATAGTGGTGCCGATTTTAGCTTTATATCTGTGGATTTTGTGTCTATATTTAATGTCATTCCCAGTGAATTGGAAGTTGTTTATGAAATTGAGATTGCTGATGGGAAACGGGTAGATTTGAATGAGGTTATTAGAAATTGTACACTCGTGCTGGAGGACTATACTTTCAGTATCGACCTTATTCCTTTTGGGATTGGTAGTTTCGATGTCATTGTGGGAATGGATTGGATGTCTAAAAATAGGGCTGAAATTGTGTGCTTCCATAAAGTGGTCCGTATACCGTTGTCGGATGACAATGTTTTGGAAGTCTGTGGTGAACAACCGGAGACTAAAAGTGTTAAGCTTATGAGTGTGAATTCCGAGGAAATGAAACTTGATAATATTCTTATCGTTCAGGAATTTCCTAATGTTTTTCCGGATGATCTGCCGGGATTACCTCCTTCTCGATCTGTTGAGTTTCGTATTGATCTCATTCATGGAGCGACCCCAGTTGCTAAAGCTCCATATCGTTTGGCTCCTTCTGAAATGGAAGAATTGTCCACTCAACTTCAGGAGCTCCAAGACAAGGGTTTTATTCGCCCTAGTCACTCTCTTTGGGGAGCACCTGTTCTGTTCGTTAAAAAGAAAGATGGCTCGTTTCATATGTGTATTGATTATCGTGAACTTAACAAACTTACGGTCAAGAATCGTTATCCTGTTCCAAGGATAGATGATTTATTTGATCAACTTCAGGGTGCTCAGTGGTTTTCAAAAATTGATCTTCGTTCTGGTTATCATCAGTTGAGAGTACATGAGTCTGATATACCAAAGACTGCATTTAGGACTCGTTATGGGCACTTCGAATTTCTCGTTATGCCTTTTGGTCTTACTAATGCTCCTGCGGTATTCATGGATCTAATGAATCGTGTTTGTAAGCCGTATCTTGATAAATTCGTTATCGTCTTCATTGACGACATCTTGATCTAATCAAAATCTAAGGAGGATCATAAGCTACATATGAAGCTTATTCTTGAACTTCTCTTGAAAGAACAGCTCTATGCAAAATTTTTGAAATGTGAGTCCTGGTTGCGTGAGGTTCATTTTCTTGGTCACGTGGTAAATGAGGCGGGTATTCATGTGGACTCAAGCAAGATTGAGGCGGTAAAAGCCTGGAGGACTCCACAAACACCTTCTGAGATTCGTCAGTTTTTAGGTTTGGCTGGTTATTATCGACGTTTCATCGAGAATGTTTTTAAAATTGCTCAACCGTTTACATTGTTGACACAGAAGGAGAGTGAGAGCGATGAGTTTGACAATTCATTTGGGTTTCAGGGAGAAGATGATTGAGGCTCAGTTGGATGCACTACTTGATTTTAATGTCCAAGGGGAGTCATTGCGTGGTTTGGATGGACAGTGGGTACGTTAGGAGGACGAGTTATATTACTTCATTGAGAGACTGTAGATTCCATTGTTAGGTGGTTTGAGGATGCTGGTGATGGATGAATCTCATAAGTCTAAATATTCGATTCATCCGGGGGCAGATAAAATGTACCATGATATGAAGGATTTGTATTGGTGGCCGGGCATGAAGAAGGATATTGCGTTTTATGTTAGCCAATGTATGACTTGCTTGAAGGTCAAGGCTGAACACCAAAGACCCTCAGGATTACTGCAACAACCGGAAATTCCCGAGTGGAAATGGGAGAACATTGCTATGGATTTTATCACTAAGCTGCCTAGCACCAGCAGCGGGCATGATTCGATTTGGGTTATCGTGGATAGGATGACTAAGTCTGCTCATTTCTTAGCTATCCGCGAGGACCATAAGATGGAGAAGTTGGCGAGGTTGTACATAATGAGATTGCAGCGAGGCATGGAGTACCGGTATCGATTATATCTTATCGTGATGGTCGTTTTACTTCCCGATTTTGGTAAACGCTACAGAAGGCGTTAGGGACGAGATTGGATATGAGTACGGCTTACCATCCCCAAACCGATGGGCAGATTGAGCGTACTATCCAGACGTTGGAAGATATGTTGAGGGCTTGTGTTATCGACTTTGGAGGGAAACTGGGATACTCATTTACCATTGGTAGAGTTTTCGTATAATAACAGCTACCATTCGAGTATTCAGTGTGCACCATTTGAGGCACTTTATGGGCGGAAGTGCCGTTCACCTATAATGTGGGCAGAGGTAGGAGAAAGTCAGCTGATTGGGCCAGGTATAGTTCAAGAGACAACTTATAAGATCGTGCAGATTAAGGAAAGATTGAAGGTGGCTCGTGATAGGCAAAAGAGTTATGCTGATAAACGTCGTAAGCCGTTGGAATTCGCGGTTGGTGATTTTGTGTTGCTAAAAGTTTCACCGTGGAAGGGAGTTGTTCGACTCGGTAAGAAGGGGAAACTTGCACCGAGATTCGTTGGGCCATTCGAGATTACCGAGCGTGTTGGTCCAGTTGCTTATAGATTGAAATTATCTCAAGAGCTTGGTGGGGTTCACGCTGTGTTCCATGTGACGAATTTGAGAAAATGTTTAGCTGATTCGAATTTGCAAGTGCTGTTGGAGGAAATTCAGATTGATTCTAAACTTCATTTTGTTGAGGAACCGGTAGAAATCATGGATCGTGAGGTGAAGAAGCTGAAACGTAGTAAAATTCCGATTGTTAAGGTTCGATGGAATGCTAAAAGAGGCCCCGAGTTTACTTGGGAGCACGAAGATCAAATGAAACATAAATATCCGCATCTTTTCGATAGTCATGGTTGCAGTACTAGCTCTGGTTGAATTTCGGGACGAAATTCCTTCAACTGGGGGATAATGTGACATCCGTCACTAAAACTCTATCCTTAGGTTCGTCTCCTATAATCATTTCTTATTTGTATTCATGAACATGAGTAATGCGGAGGGAATAAATTAAGAATTCGTATTTTAAACTATGTGAGAAATTTAATTCTCGCAAAGTGTTTAAAAACTCGAATCAACACTCGTACGCGATTAAATTAAAAGTTAGGATAATATTAATGAAATAATAATAGTTATACTTATAATAATTGTAATAATAATAATACTTATAATAACTATAATAATAATATAAATTAATAGAGTAGTATACTTCTACTAGTATGATGTTGTCGTGATTTTTGTTAGACAAGGAAAAAATATATATATATAAACCGACCCAACTCCTTTGTAGGGAGATGGACCGGCCCAAACACCCCTAAACTTAATCATCAATTCATTAGTGATAACCTACTCTTTTAAATCCATTGAATAAATAAAAGAGATAGAAAAATAAAAAGAAAACGATTGTCCCTGGGTCATTTGCTTGTGTCGGCAGAAAAAAAAGAAAAAGAGGACAAATCGTCCTGGTGTTTATGTGTGGTCGGCCAAAAACATCAAGAAGGAACCAAGCCAAATTCGAGTCTTGTTCTTGCGTATTACCCGTTTGTGTTCTACGTAGGTATAATCTTAAACCCTAATCAATAAAATTTTGTTTTATTTTTCTGAAATAGATGTATATGTGGTCGATTTATATGATCGGGGTATGAATATGTTGGGTAAAATAAGTTTTTGCAAACCGAAAGTCTGGTATCGTTAAACGCAAAATCTGCCTAAAATGTTCTGTTGTGAGCGACGGAGTTTTTGACCTATTTCCATTCGTTTTCAGGCTTCGGCCAAAACACAAAAGTTGTAGATCTCGAAATTTTAAGTAAACCCGCGAGGTTTCGGCCTCTAAAAGGAAACGTACGATTTTACAAAAATTATTTCGTAAACTGCAGTTAGGAGTGACGAATTTTGAGAAAACTTTTGTAAACTTAGTTCAGTTTGACCAAATTATTTTCTAATTATTATGGGAGTTGAGAATGTAAAATAAAGGTTTGAACTTTTCTGTAATAAAAATTATATTTTTATAATTGCAAGTTGGGTTTAATTATTAGACTTAAAATGGGTTATGTTTCGAGTATATTTCAAGTGTCTTTGATTACGAGATTCGAGTGTTTTCAATTGATATTGCCTATGGATAAAACTCTATTAATTTATATGTTTGATCTAAAAGAATGGTTTACGTAATGTAAATATCGTCGAGTTTGAGATCTTCACCTAGTGTGTGTCAGCTGTGTTTTTGGGTTAAACCAAACTAATATTGACACTATATATGTAAGATGGATATATATATATATATATATATATATATATATATATATATATATATATATATATATATATATATATATATATATATATATATATATATATATATATATATATATGTGTGTGTGTGTGTGTGTGTGTTCTAATATTCTAATATATGTTATGAGAATTCCTATTTATTAGACTATATATATGATTGAACTTGAGGGTTAAAGAATTTCATGGCAGTCATTTAGGAAGAAAAAGATAGAATAGATTATTTATATAAGAACTCATTTTAAACAGATAAAAACTATAGATACTACTTAATTATTTAACTAAGTAAATAAATGGTGGTTTGGCATATGGCTACACATTCTTAACTCATCGAATGGGGCTTTAAACCGATATATTATTATTAAATTAAGTGGTTTCCTCAAGTGTCTAGCAAATTATCTAAATTAGTAATCAACAATTATGTGTATAGGTGTTGTGGATTAACGTGCGGACTTAATTGGATTTGTTTGGGAACTTAGCTCGCTTTTCTTTCGAGGTGAGTTTTGCGGCCCCATTTTCTTACTTATTTTCAAATTGGGGGAGAAGTATGCTCATACGTTTTATTATCATTTTCTGCTGTGAAACATATTTGTTTTCATTTTTGGACATTTGCATGAAATGTATGACACTATGTGAAGTATGTACATTTGGATGTTGGATTCATTATCATTGTAAGGCCTTGCTCTTTCGGGAGTGAGTACCTGATGTATACATTATTCTTGGTATACATTAAAGCCATGTTGTTTCACAAGGCCTTAGTACCTAATGTTATACTTTATGTATACATTAAAGCCATTTTGGGTAGCTACTGCATTCACAGGGTTTGTTTGGTCATACTTCTTCGTGGGGTGATGACAGTGTGTTGAGGTGTTTCATTTACAGTATTTCACTTATGTGTACATTTTCATTGCATTGTCCTAACTCGTATCTTTATCACAGCAAATATTTATTTTGTGTCATTTATAAACCTGCGGAACTCACCAACCATTGTGTTGACACTTTTGAGCATATCTTTTCAGGAAGTACTAGTGGGACTAAGAGCGAGGACAAGAAAGCTTAGTGGACCACATAGGTTGCATTGAGTATTGTCAAGACTTATGCTATGACTTGTTTAAATTTTGGAGGCGGTTTGCCTAGACATTTGGTTTGATTATTATGTTTGTTTGACATTCATTCATTGTTGATATGTATGCATGACATGAACCGTTATTCATGTTATTGACATCATGACACATTGAATATTTTATTTCATTTAGTATTCTTTATAATAATGTGTTGTGATCCTATCATGGTTATATCCCGTTATTTCCGCTTTAGACGGGGTGTGACAACTAGGTCTTTCTAGAGCAACCTCAGAACAACTTCGAAACTTCAAAGTGGATACCATGGAACCGCTAGATCTAATCTCAACCATGGCATGCCACTTCCAAAGGATCTATCCTCCGCGATACTCTTTCCCACAACCCAGGGCACATAATGTCACCATCACTCGCCCTGGGAGCTCTTTCCCGTACACCTAATCTCAGAGGTGTAAAGTCGGGCTCTCGACTCTAACAGCAGCGCTTCTCGGGAGGCAACCCGTGGAATAAGACGTGTAGAGAGAAACGTGTAAATAAGTGAAGAAAATCTCTAACTATCCTTCACACTTGGGCGTACCCAAAATACTTTCTGATATTACAACTCTTTGCAAATAAATCACTTATCTCAGAAAATAGGAAATCACTTTGAAAAACCGATAATTCACGTGTTTCGAGCATTTGAGGTACTTGCATACTACTTTTATGCATTATGCTCGAACTCGTTTAAAAACACATGTTTTATAAAACTGATATGTAGTAGAAAATATCTTTTCAAAATATGAGACAGTGATTTATCTCTTCATTTGCAAATACTTTGAGTTTGTAAAAAGGGTACGACCAACGTGTTCACACTTACGAGATTGATTCACAAGAAGAATGATGGTTGAAGAAAACCAATAGCAAGACGCTTGAAGCCGAGCCGTTCTTCATGGATGCAGAAAAGGATCCTTGCAACATCCCTTTTCATCAAATTCAGACTCTCAGCTTCATTACAGCTCGCTATCTGGGGAGTGTCTTTAACCTTTATCCACTTTTGTTTATGATTCTATATATTATTTGCTTTGTTAGTTTGTTATATAATCTATACTATATCCTAAGCTTATAACTAAGTGTGGGATTCCAACCCAAAACAAACACTTGAGAAACATTTTCTTACATGTTCAAACTCTAAGTGTGGGATTTTACTTTCAGTAAATCTCAACTCAAGAGAACATTAGGGACAATGTTCCTCTAAGTGTGGGATAGCAGGTATAGAATACCTTGGTTAGCTTTTATGATTTTTATGTCCGAAATAGCAAACTCAGAAAATGTTCCTCAATTTTTTCAAAATTTTTCAAGAAAATTAAAAAGTATGAGCCTAATCTCTCGATTATCTCTACTATTTTGAGTCATAATATCTTTTGAGATGAGCTATTTTCAAACATGAGTATTATATTTCGAAATCTAGGGAAAATAAGGTAGAAAGTTCTTAAGCAAGAAATGATAATCTAATAGGAAGCATGACGAAGCACATACAACCCTATTTGCAGTGAGGTATCTTGAGTCTAAAAGCATTTATCTTTAATGCTTCACTATTCATTTCTTGTGTGTGCCGATGCATGTATCTCTGAATTAGAACTTGCTCTTGACATACGCTTCGAGACCACATTGGTGTGTACCGTACGCGGTATAGGTGCAATTAGATGACCTTGATATTCCCTAGGATTTAACCCCTTTTCTCATATCTTTTCAAGCCCAAAACCCCTCCGATGCTCATTTTCAGTATCGATGATCCACCTAGAAAACCCCGTTGAGCCTAAACCTTTCGTTTCATAAAACCCTCATAGTAAAACCTTACTTCCCAAAATATCCCCAAAACTTATCTTAGAATTTCTGAGGTTATGAAGAACATCTTTTAGAATGTCCACTTCACTTATCCTACCCTTTCGTGTTCTCCAAAAAGTCATCTCTCGTGAGAATCCTTGGTGTGTAAAATTGACACCTCGAAAAGGCTCGAAATGATCAAGATAGGGGATTTCTGAAAGAATCAAAAGAAGAAAATATCCTTGGAAATTCTCTGGCAAAGAAGTTCTGAAGAAGAAAAAGAAAAAAAAATAATAGAAAAATAGAAAAAGAAAATAAAAAGAAAATAAAAAGAAGAAAAAGCAGAAAAGAAAAGAAAAATAGTTCCGCAAGAATAAAGCTAAAGTCCTTCGAAGTATCATCCTCGCAAGAAAAATCTGATAGAAGACAAACATCTATCTCTTTTCCGTTCTAAATAAAGTTGTTCATGATCTCAGTAGTTTTAAGATAAGAAAAACCCTTACAACCCAAAAATATCACTATCCATACCCTTTTTACCCTCACCAAACACTACAACCCTCATGAATGTCTTGGGATAATTAGCACCGTCCTCACCTAAGTGGTGGAGATCCGATTCTCGACCAAGCCTATGACGATGAGTGCTGCATGACTGGCTATTTGAGCGATTTCATTTGTTCTAGATTGATAGGAAACCCGATACACTTTGAGTGAATTGAGTGACCACCTTTTGTGAGATCGCCTAGTCATGTGTACTCCAAGATCATGAGATTTGGAAGTATGCCTAAGAGAATCTTTTCTTGTTTAAGGAAGGATCATCTTATCTTTCCCTACATTTCTGAAACTATCTTATTTGCATCTGGAAGTGGTAACTCTTAGAAATGTTTTGACTCGCTCTAAAAATGTTTTAAAATGTTTTCAAAGCTGAGTGTTGCTTGAGGACAAGCAACGTCTAAGTGTGGGATAACTTGATGTGACGCAAAAAGTCATGTTTTTAAGTATGATATTCCACACTTTTTGGGCACATCTTTAGTGAAAACATTCCAAAACAATCATTATTTACTAAAATTCACTAAAGTGCTCCAAATATAGGCGTTGCTACAAAAACCACTAAAAACGTCCGAATAACGAGCAAAACAGAGCAAATAAACAACGACAAATTCTCACACCCTCATTTACCTTATGATAAACATATTCTTACCTTATGGTATGATGTAATAGGTAAAAACGAGACGGGAGAATCAAGAATCATGCAAATTGGATAAAGAACGAAGGAGATACGGCTTCTACAGATCGTTAAAAGTCTTTCCGGATATTCCTGAGCTATACACATCCAATTTCTGTGAAATTGGCACCATTAGAAGCGTAACGGAATTACGAAAGCGTGAGCGCAAGAATCAGGTCAAACGGACGCATAACGAAGGAGATACGGGCGTTTTAAGCAACGAACGAAGACCGACGGACCCCGTATACGGCCCTAGACACCGTATACGGCCTCTACAGTACCGTATACGGCACCACCTACCCCGTATATGGCCCTTCTAACCCTAATTGGTCTCCGTTCGTGCTTCGTTTGCTTGTACGCTGTGCTGTTTCGCTTGTACGACTGATTTGGGACTTCACCTATAAATAGGGGTCACCTCCTCTACATTTTCACACACCATTATTCATTCCACTCATTTCCTCACTCTCACTTTCTCTCTCACACACTCTCTCTCTCTACTCTCTCTCTCTTCTTTTTCTCTCTCTAGAATTAGGGTTAGCATCAGTTAGTTCTCAGTTAATATTTAACTGGGACTAACGGAGGGACTACTTTTGTAATAGCGTAGGGAATAGGTCAGGGGCTTATTTGTAATATTGTCGAAGATATTGCGGAGATTCTGCTTGTACTCTCTCTCTAACGTTTATTCAATCTACGCTTTATTAACGGTTACTTCTTTCCTTATCTTTTATAATGATGATTGCTATTGTTATTATGCTAGATTTAGGATCTGTTATTATGCGTAGTGAGTAGTTATATTTTGTGTTTGTTGTGATGTAGTTAGTCGTTAATTGGGATGATGTCATTATGAAACAACGGAAGTAACGTTATACGGCTTTCATTTGTATAGCGCCGGAAACATCACTAATGTGTGGAGTACGGAACGTGGAAGCTATGAAAGTCGTGGGCACAATCTGTTGTGGATTAATGTTCCCAACTATTATATTATAAATGAAAACTCGGTGCTTTGATTACGCATTCCATCTATGATTTTAAACCGCATATTCAACTAACGCCTTTCCACCAATAAACGTGGTTAAAACCTTTTGATAAGACGTCATATCGGGGGTAATTAATTATCTGTGTTTTGGTTTTGGATCTGTGGAAATACTTTATACGTACTGTACACCGTGAATAAACTTCTGATTAAATATCTGTGTTCAAATAACATGGTCTGGTTTTGAAGCCGTGGAAATGCTGTTTTAAACAAGTATTGTACACTGTGAATAAACTAGGGATTTATTGGTTAAATACAAGGGAGGGCTGGTTTAAATCATAAATGGGGGATCTCTAATCTAAAATACAAACTCAGTTTATGAATCCAGAAAGGAAGACGAGGAATCATCTAGTATTCCAAATTTGTCTATCACCCCAGGATTCTACAAAACCATTGATGGAAAGAAATCAAACACCAACCAAGTCTTAAACCTAAATGTTTTATTCAATTGAGTATCACTGTGGTGTTAAGAACGGTCGGACCGTTAGTGGGTCTGTTACTCTATGCATGCGCCCAGGAATCTTCGTATTCCAGAAAAGGGTCACTGTTCCGTAACAGGGCAGTGTTGAGAGTTGAGCAGCCTCCTCCGATCAGAATCACGATAGCCTAGTTACTCAGTGACATACTGATTGAGCAATCAATCAGTAGGGTGCTAGTGCTTACACCACAAATACTTAAGACAAATAAAATACAAATCTTTATAAAGACGTTTTCATAACTTAAACTAAAACATCATCCCAATGCAAGGCTAACGAAGTCACAACAAACACCCCCTCTATCCTGACTGCTATCCCTTTATTTTATTTTATTCTCATAGTTTAATTAGTAGTATAATTTAAGAAACAAACAAAAACAAACCTCCAACTGCTTTCAAAACAACCTTTACTAGCTAGATTCGGACATCTTGATTTCTCTGTTTCACAATACCGTTGGTTTTGAAGAACGACCCTAGGTCATACTTGCTGCTATACATCTTTAGGTGACATATCACTAGTAAACTTAGGCCCCAGCATTTTACAAATTTAAAACTCCACTGACACGTCGCCAGTAGTCGGTGCAACGACAGGTTAATTCCTAACCGACCGCTTGTGGCGCGTCATGAACCTTCCAAAATCAAACTTCAAAGTATTTACAAAATTGCCACCTCTAAAATCATGATTTTTGATCAAAAAATGGATGGCTAAGATGTGTTCTCACGAAATCCCCTTGTTCTCACCAGAACCCAACCCTATATATATATATATATATATATATATATATATATATATATATATATATATATATATTGTTTGATGGTACTACACACTAAAGCAATAATCTTACAAGGTAATTATGTGAATATAAATTATAGAGCAAATTGCACGGGTCATCCCCGTGTTTTGTTAAAAAAGCACAGATCATCCCTAAATAAAAAAAATAGCATATGACATCCTTATGTTTTCTATTTTTGATCGCTTATCATCCTTTTGCCTTTGAAATGACCCAAATGCCCTTTATTTTTTCCCCATAATTTTTAATTCCCTATTCTATTTAATTTTGTTTTTAATTATGTTTTCAATTTTTCATATATAAATATTTTTTCGGTTATTTGTTTAATTTTTTTGTGTTTTTCAATTTCTAATAACAATCATGTTTGCACCTGAAATGTCATCCTTTAATCTCTCATTTAGTTAATCTCTAACAACCCGATTGCACACATGAAACCAGAAAACGATTTTTAAACATGAGTGAACGAACGCTCGAGATCTTAATCTGGTTGAATCATTGTTTGGCTGAAACTTTTTGTTGGAAAAGCACATATCGAATTTTAAAGATCCAAATCCCGAGTGAACGAAGTCATTGAAGAAAACATCGAGCTTGTGTAACCACGATCAACCATCGGGATTTTCGGCCAACTGTAAACTAAACCCGTCGTTATCTTGATAACAATGGTTGCGGTTGTGATGGTGAATATTTTGATGACTGAGGCTGCGATGGTGAATTATGGTGACTATGTCGATCGTGGCGTGATGTTTGGAAGGTGTTGCATGTGGATGATGACAAGGTATATTATCTACTTGAACATGTTTATTGTGGTTGGTGACGGTCAATGGTGGCAAGTGTTGGTCAACAACATTGGTGAGTGGTGGTTAGATGTGGTAGTTGATTGACTTCATTTAAAAAAAAAAGATTCAAGAACTAGCAGTTTATGGTATATAATGATGAAGATGTGCGGAGATGAAAGAAAAAAGAAATAGGAATAATATAAAATTTAAAAGGGTAAAAAAGGTTCGAGCTAATTGCACGGATCATCCCTCTGTTTTGCTAAAAAAGCACAAACTATCCCTAAAAAAATTAAATAGCATAGACCATCCTTATGTTTTCTATTTTTGATTATGTATCATCCTTTTGCATCTGAAATGACCTAAATGCCTTTAATTCCTTTTTGAGAACCTTTTTGGCGAAATCGTGGTTAAAGTAGTAATAGTAGTGGCTTTAAATTGTAAATAATATAAGATTAAAAATGATAGTACTTGTTTGGACGTATAACAGATTGTATATAGAACTATGATTAAATAAAGTATGAAACTAGTTGTTGGACTTGGATCCGGTTTAACCCCAATCGAACCGCCCACTAACCAAGTGATATATATAAACTTAAAGTTTGTAGTTAATATTATCAATAACGGTACTCCACATAAACTCAAATTAATAGACACTTTAGATTGTGAAATGAATTGAAAATATAAATATATGGGCTAAGTTACTTACTTTTAATTATAATTAAATATATATACGAATAAACAGATTGTGTAATACAACATATTATATTTCAAGAACAAATCTTCATTTGATTTTTATTTGCAATGGTAAGTATTGTATATTTAGCATATAATATATACGAATAAACAGATTGTGTAATACAGGAAGAAATTTCGCATCATGCTTACCATTTCCTTTAGAGACTTCTTTGGCCATGAGCGAATTGTTCTCAACAATGTTGTTCGTGCAACTTATACAAAGTGGTGTAAATTTTTGGATTTGATAAAGTGTGGTAGATGTCACCATTAGAGTGAACCCCAATTGAAACAAAGACTTCAAGACAGGCAAACTGTAACACCCCAAAAATATAAAGATTTTATTTTAGAACACGAGGGTATATTTATTTTAATGTGGTGTGTTTTAAATAATACGAAATAATAGAATACGAGAATGGTTTTCTAGTTCCAAACAATAAGGTTTAAAAAGGGGATGAAGCTACCAGATATGTATGTACGTTTTAATTCTATTTCTTTCTAAAACATTCCAACACTCCCCTGAGATGGAGAAAATACGCAGGAAGCAAACCAAACCCCAAATTCAACTTCTAATCTTCAAATTAAGCCTTAGGAATTCGAATTCAGCTCCTTTTGATCATCTCTATCATGTTGTAAGTGAATTTCTTCTATGATTATAGCCTAGGGTTTAAGTTTCATGGTTTTTCATGGGGTTTTGATAAATTGAGGGTTTTAAACCGAAATTGAAGTTAGAAATTGATTGAATTAGTGTTAGTAAGTGTTTCTATGATCATTAGTAATCATATAACATATTGAAATTGATGAATTTATGATTAGTGTTCTTGGGCAAATATGAGGGTTTTGATGGGGTTTCATGAACTAGTGATTTTGATATAAAATTAGTGTTTAATATGTTTAATTGAAGTTAGTAAAGCTTAATAGTGAATAAATTAATGCTAAAATGAGTAAAAGATTAAAAAGTTAGTGATATGTTCATAAGAATTATGTTAAATACTTGTAGAAATAGAGCTAAATAATGAACTAGTGTTAATGAAAAATGATTATGATAATAGAACATGAAATTAGTAGGAAAGTGATGATTCTTAGTGTCTAAGTGTTGTTACGATGATATGTATGATTATGTAGGTGTTAAGAGACGTGGAGGCTTATGATGATCAATATGGTGAAATCGTCTAAGAGATTGTGGTGAGTGATACGGGGGTTAAACAGGTGATGTGATTGTGTAGTACCGAATAGCTTGCGGGCTAGAGGTTTACACAATCAAGGAATAAGTTATTTGTTTATGTTTGTTTAATTATGTTTATTGACTAATTTAGTTGTTGTGTTAAATTTCTTAAATGTTATGTGATTACTTGATACTTGGTAAGAAAAGTGGTGATTATCTCATTAGCTTGATGTTAGTCAAGTAATGAGATTGTCACTAGCTTAATGGTAAAGGAAAAGAATTGATAGTGTATGATTCGATTGTGTTGGATCCGGATTGCTTCCGAGCAAGAGGCTACACAATCGGGTGGAAGATGACTTGTTGATATATGTGGATTAAATAGTGATTATGTGGTGAACAGTGTATGAATTGATTGTATGTGTTTCCGGATAGCTTCCGAGCTAGAGGATCATACAATCAAGTAGAAGTTGCTGGTCACACGTTTTATTTCTTATGTGTGTATTTAAGATTATGTTAAAAAGTTGTTGTTGCTAAGTGCTTTGATTTTTAGTTGTTGAAATATGTGGAATGAGAATGTACAGAGATTCAGTGGTGATCAGAGAGCTAACTGCGTTTAGCATAGTGTTTAGTGTTCCGAGCTTAGTGATTTTGTGTTTATGTATTTGTGTTGATATGTGTCAAGTGTTATGTGGATTACTTGTTTAATTGTCTGTGTACTCACTAAGCAGTTGTGCTTACCCATTTCAGTGTTTATGTTGTAGGTTGATGTTTTGCTTGCGACACGTGGATAGAAAGTTTATGCGAAGTTAGTCACGTAGATATGGAGCATGCTTGTGGTTATAATATGCTTCCTTCTTTGGAATTGTTATTTTGATGATCAATTGTGTAAATCGCCCAAATAAAGACTTTTCGAATTAAATATGTTGGACAATGAGTAGTAGTTGACTTTGAAAGTCTAATAGTGATGTGGAGTCATGTATATGTGGTTTCGATGAATATGAAGCTGTTTAGATATGATTGGTTTGGTTTGGGTCAAAGTGTTGAATTGTAGAAAAAGGTTGAATATTATTGGTTGGTTGAATATTATTGGTTGGTTGAATATGGAGTTGACAATTAGTCAACTACATTGAAAGAGTCAAACATGTGTGGAATAGAGTGTCGTTTGGTTGAAATATGGTTGATTTCTTAAACGGGTCAAAAATGGGTTAAAATGGGTCTAAAGTGGTCGTATGGTTAAATATGAATGTGTTAGTGTTATGGAGTGTTTGTCTTATGCTTTAAGTGTGTTTTAATGAGTCAATGAAGTATGCAAAAAGTTAGAGTCTAAGTACATGTAGTTTGTGAATTGAGTTGACACAAAAAAGTGGTTAAAATGACCTCTAATTGGTGACACGTCCAAAATGGTTATTTTTGATAAATTTGAAAAAGTGTCAAAAGGAAAAGTTTTATAATGTTATAGTGGTTGTGTGTGCAAAATTTCAGGTCTTAACTCTTACCGAGTTAAATGTTATGCGTATTTGAATGTCGGTAGTTTTGAGAAAATATGGCAGTTTTGAGGGAAGCGTTGAGGGCAACGGGGCAGTTTTGAGGGCAAAGAGGCAGTTTTGAGAGGAAAGTGTAAAAATGAAAAACGTTCATTTTGTTACAGTAAAGGTGTCTGCAAAATTTGGTTGTCTAATTGTTAACGAGCAAAAAGTTGTGCATATTTAAAAAGGGCAGTTTTGAGCAAATAGAGGTATTTTTGAAAACGAGTAGTTTTGTCCAGATTGTATGTTGGGCAGTTAACTTGCGTAGTCTTGCGTACGTACTCACGTGTCATATTTTAGTTGAGTGTCGGGACCTAAACAAGAGTATAAGTATAAAAAAAAAATTATTTTGTTATGGGCGTTTCAAGTTGGTATCAGAGCAATGGTTTAAGAGAGTTAGGTGATCCGTGATAGGATTGCTTAAACTTAAACCATTATGTGTTGTTTGAATTGCTATGATTATGATTATGCTAAATTATGTGTTTATTGTTAAAATTGTTATTTATTGTGTGTTAACTTTTAAATGAGTTGTGTGTTATGCGCTTGTGTGGGAATCACATTAGAAAACAATGATATGAGATAGCTTGAGAAGGAAGTGTGTATAACATAATATGTCTACGCCTGATCACCGTAGTTATATTATGCTATTTCACATGGAATTGTTGGAGTTATCAAATATCAAAGTTATTTAGTGT
The DNA here is from genome assembly GCA_949592205.1 of Helichrysum umbraculigerum. Classification (NCBI taxonomy): domain Eukaryota; kingdom Viridiplantae; phylum Streptophyta; class Magnoliopsida; order Asterales; family Asteraceae; genus Helichrysum; species Helichrysum umbraculigerum. The sequence continues at coordinate 20,490,498 of CATIUR010000007.1, read as the reverse complement.
GATTATTAGGATAGAGTGTAAGAGAAGAGGTGTTTAAGCTATGTGAACTATGTGTTAGATATCATGATTAGAAGAGATAATAGAGGGAGTAGGAGTAATAGATTGGTATATAGTGATATGTATTTCACTCATTATGTGAAACCAATATGTAGGGAGTATATGATTAATAGCTTGTAGAGTTAGTGTTGATAATGTATTTGGTGTTAGAGAATAGTAATAATGCGTTTGAGTAGAACTAAGTAATATATGCGTTTATGTATGACCAGTGAACTAAGTAAAGTGTTTTAAGGATGATTAAGTGTTTGTGCATGAGTAAAGATAGTGTTAAGATTGAGTAGTACGGGTGTCATTCGTGAGGACACGAATGAAATAAGTGGGGGAGAGTAGTAACACCCCAAAAATATAAAGGTTTTATTTTAGAACACGAGTGTATATTTATTTTAATGTGGTGTGTTTTAAATAATACGAAATAATAGAATACGAGAATGGTTTTCTAGTTCCAGACAATAGGGTTTAAAAAGGGGATGAAGCTACCAGATATGTATGTACGTTTTAATTCTATTTCTTTCTAAAACATTCCAACACTCCCTTGAGATGGAGAAAATACGCAGGAAGCAAACCAAACCCCAAATTCAACTTTTAATCTTCAAATTAAGCGTTAGGAATTCGAATTCAGCTCCTTTTGATCATCTCTATCATGTTGTAAGTGAATTTCTTCTATGATTATAGCCTAGGGTTTAAGTTTCATGGTTTTTCATGGGGTTTTGATGGGTTTTGATAAATTGAGGGTTTTAAACCGAAATTGAAGTTAGAAATTGATTGAATTAGTGTTAGTAAGTGTGTAACACCCGCTAAATTAGGACTAGTAATTAGTGCCTAATCGTATGTTAATACATGTAATTAGTTCTGTGTTTGGCTAATTAATGTATCGAATTATATATATATTGTTGAATATATACGAAAATGCGATTGGATTTAATCGTACGCAATTTAAATCGAATGTATTTCGATTCAATTTAATACGGACGTTGGTGACCAATTTTATTAAATAACGCTTTTATGTCAAAAATATTATTATGATAATATTTCGTATTCATTCGTATCGTACAAACCGAACTTACACAATTTAAAATATTAAAACGCGCAAACTAAATAAACAAACTTACATTTTATAACTCCAATATAAATTGATGTGTAAAATATTTAAACAAAACATTTCGTAATAAATTGTATTTTAAAACTTATAATTAAAATGTAAATAATTGTTTCAAACGTTAAATGACGGAGAAACCGAACACCGCGCGGAACCCGGGGAGAAAACTGAAAAGTGGGGATAAACCCCCACCTCCCACTTTTCTTCTTCATTTCATCTCTTTCTTCTATCTCTCTCTTATCTTTTCTCTCTAAAAAGAAAAACACCCCAAAACCATTAAAATCGCAAAATACTACAACCAAACGCACTCCTATCATCAATATTTTTAGAGATTCACGACCACCTCGCGACGATCTACAAAGCTATCTTTCCGGATTTTCATTTCGGCAAATTGTAAGTTACCGACAAGAATCTCTCGAATCTTAGTATTTTTCACTTGTGGTTGTTTATATAACATATATATGTCCCTTACTAAGTATATAACACGATTTCATAGCTTAAAAACGAGTTTAAAACGGAATTTTGGCCGGAAAAACATTAACAGCCGGACTTTCTGAGCTGGTGTTCATCCATGCGACACAAGCCTTGTGTCGCATGTTGTGTCGTATTTTGACCTTTGTGTCGCATAAAAATCCCTTGTGTCGTACCTTGTGTCGTACCCGATAATCAGTGTCGCAAGACCTGCGACACAACCACTATGTCGCATACCCCATACGACACAATCACTATGTCGCTGTTGAATCAGCATCTCGCATCTATGCGACACAACCATTGTGTCGCATAGACATTGTGTCGCATTCCTATGCGACACAACCCTTGTGTCGCATAACCACTTTTGTGTCGCATATTGTGTCGCAAAACACAGAAAACTCAGATTTTTACTAAGTGTCGAGACTCGAAATTTATCACTCGATTTTACCCGAATTCAGATCCCAGATGCGTTTTTCGTCAAAGCAATATAGTAGAAATAAAAATTTTCCAAGCTGACCTGGCAGCTCGACCCCAGCCAGGGGCTCTGCCCCTTGGACCCCGCTACCAGGGGCGCTGCCCCCGGACCCCCGTACTTAGATTCCGTAACGGCTTCTAAAACACAATCAAAACACATTTTCAAGTAAAACACCACGAAATCAAAATAATAATAGTTGAGATTATTATTACCAATCCGTCACCAACGGGCCGTACATGTTTTCAAACACTTAACAAACCAACCAAATCGTAGTAATTTGGACATATATATAGTTGTGTAACAACTACAAGGGTGATCTTTTGAGATACCCAATCATGATTATAACCATCGCGTGTCGTGGACACCCTCAGGTTACAAGTCTTTGGACTTCATACTCGGCTAATCAACTTACGTTTGTTTAAACGCTTTCAGACTCAGGTGAGTCTCATAGCCCCTCTTTTACTGTTTTACTCAGGGGTGTGATATATTGCTCAATTTTAACATGTGAACGCAAGTACCAACTTTTCATATACTACATGAGTTTTTCGAAACTAATCATTTTAAAGTCCTCCGTCAGCATAGTTGTTAATACGTTGTAGCGTGAATATTAGTATATGGTACCATATAGGATTGACCCACCTCATCCGGGTTAGCAAGCACTAACCGGGTAAACGGATGTACTAATATTTGGGAAGACGAATGTTGATTAGGCATTCGTGGAGGCACCTCGCCCGGAATTCTCTATAGGGGACCCGGCCCTCGAGTTAAGCTCAACTATGTGCTCATGGCTGTATACACGATGACTATCATTTAATTGCTGGATGCAATTTATTATTTAATTGCTGGATGCAATTCATTATTTAAATCTTGCGGTTCATACTATATTAACTGATTTCAAACCTGTGAGCTCACCAGCTTTTAGCTGACCTTTTAGCATATATCGCAGGTACCAAGCAGTAGGATGTTTCTGCTTCAGGACTTTAGCTCGAGTCAGCATACAGACGATTGAGATTTTCTTGCATTAGTATATTTTGTACAAGTACTTATGTACTGAAATCTCCTTTTATTTAAACTCGAGCTATGTAAAGCTTTAAATGTTGTAAACATTCCTATTATCAATATATTTTGTTAAAACGACGCATATAGAGTCGTTTACTGTATATCTTTGTGCTTTGTTATTGATTAGTAACACCCAAATCAAGCTTCCGCAAATCATCAAATTTGGGGGTGTTAAAGATTGGTATCAGAGCCTAAGGTTATAGTGAACTAGGTTGCATTTAGTGAGCCTAGACTATGACCATTAGGCAGTATTCCTTATTAGGTATAACTGGTTCAGTGATTACAGCATACGAGTTTAAATTAACATAGCCTGATCAACTATGTACAATTAAGCAAGGATGATGTAAGATCTGAAAGTAGTTATGGCTGAACAGGGTACACTAGAAGACTCTGACCTCGAGAGGACCGAGACTTAAACATGTTTGTGCTAGACACTCAATAGGCTATATTATATAGGAACTATATGAATATAGGCCTCACTCTTACTAACGCTTTGTCCCAGAAATGGCAAACACACCATCAAATTCATCTCGCTCTCAATCTGGTTCGCAGAACCCAAGGATAGCTAGGAGGAACGCCAGGTTGCCTCGAGCCGGCCCGTACCCCACTCACCTCACCTTGCCGGCCTTAGCTGCTAGGGTGAACCAACACGAACAGCGACTTCGCACCATGGATGTCGTGTTGCAAGAAACCAATGAAAACTGGAGACTTACATCTCTCGAACGCATCGAACAAGTCACCGAGGATCACGAAACCACCGTTAACAATGTAGACATTCTCTTCAACAAAGTGGTGAAGATAAGCGTAGAAACCGCCCTTTTGAAACACCGGCTTGAAGAGTGTGAGCAACGCTCACGGGAAACGGATGAATATACCCGTGGATTGGTACAGCGACTAGCGTTGGCTGAAGACAACGGCCGACAGGCTAGCAGGATTGCAAACACTGTGGATCGCCTCATTGAAATGATGGAACAGATTAATCTGCGTTAAGACTAGTGTAGTCTTTGTTTTGAAAACTAGCTCGTAATCTAATGATTATCTAAGCGCTACTTTATAATTCAGTCGGATGTAACAATTCCCGACGCCTTTTGTAATACACCCATGGGATGTAACCTTTGAATTCATATTATCTATCAAATATCCCTTGTTGTTTCTACTTATACCAATTGCCATATTTCTTTTTCACGTTGATGTTATGTATTACCGCCTTTATACATGTACATCTGAGACAATTACAATTAAAATCTCATGTATCTTCATTTCTTTTATTGAAGAATCATGCCACCAAAGTCAAGACCATACACCGATGCCCAGCTTACATCACTTATAACCCAGGCTGTGACTGAAGCCTTGGCTCGGAATACTCCACAAAATCCCGCGAGAAACAGCGATGCCACTGAAACCCCTGCTGCTAAACCTTGTTCCTACAAGGACTTTCAGAGCTGCAAACCCTCAAGCTTCAAGGGTTCTGAAGGAGCCATCGGACTGATAAGATGGTTCGAAAAGATGGAAACTGTTTTCCGTGTCAGCAAATGCGCGGAGAACGACAAAGTAAACTTCGCCACCTGCTCTCTCGAAGATGATGCCCACTCTTGGTGGAACTCATATACCCAATCAGTGGGTGCTGACATTGCCTACCAACTCTCTTGGGAGGATTTGAAAGCAAAACTCACTGCCAAATACTGCTCTATCGCCAAACTCCAAAAGCTGGACGAGGAGTTCTGGAACCTAAAGGTTCAGGGTGGTGATATCGATGGTTATACCACCAGGTTTCAACAACTTGCCGCTCTCCGCCCAGCCATGGTAAGCACAGAACCTGATAAAATCAGGAAGTACATCCTTGGCCTTCCTGAGCCTGTTCGGGGGCATGTTGCCTCTTCCAACTAAACCACCATTGACGGTGCAATCCTATTGGCCCAAGACCTGATGTCCATGAGCCAAGATTCTGAACCACCCACTTCATCCTCCCACAACAACAAACGAAAGTGGTCTGACTACCACAACAACCACTCAGGCCAACAAAACAAGAAACCCGCCACCATCAAAGCCTACAACACCACCACAGACATCACACGGGGTTACACTGGGAACAAACCCTATTGTTCCATGTGTAGTCGCCACCATGAAGGTTCCTGTGGTCCCTTTTGCAACAATTGCAAGAGGTACGGCCACCTCACCAAAGATTGCAATTCTCCTGCCAACAGCAATTCCAACAACAACACCAGACCACCCAAGGTCTGTTTTGAGTGTGGGAAACCAGGGCACTTCAGGGATACGTGCCCAAAGCTGAAAAATAACAACAACAACAACAACAACCGCAACAGCAATAACAACAACAACACCCGAAGCAGAGCCTTCGTCATCAAATCTGGGGACGCCCGCCAAGACCCAATGTGGTCTCGGGTATGTTCCTCCTCAACAACTTAACTGCTTCTGTTCTATTTGATACTGGTGCTGATAGAAGCTTTATCTCCGATGACTGTTGCCCATTACTTGACATCCCTCCTGTTGCCTTAGATGTTAAGTATACTGTAGAGCTAGCAAATGGAAAACTTATAGAAACCAATAGTGTGATACCTAATTGCACTTTAAACCTTGCTGACGAAACCTTTCCAATCGATCTTGTACCCATTGAAATCGGGAGTTTCGACGTCATCATTGGAATGGACTGGTTGTCCAAACACCGAGCTGAAATCGTTTGTTACGATAAGATCGTCCTCATTCCACTCGCTGCCGGTGGAACCTTGATCATACAGGGGGAGACCGGTGGGACGAGACTCAATATTATCTCTTGCTTAAAAACCCGAAGATTTCTGAGAAAGGGTTACCCTGCAATACTCGCACACATCACAGAGAAGAAGTCGGAGGAGAAGCGACTTGAGGATGTGCCAATTGTTAGAGACTTTCCCGAAGTCTTTCCGGAAGAACTACCTGGTTTACCTCCACCTAGACAGGTTGAGTTCTCAATTGATCTCGTGCCGGGTGCCGCACCGGTGGCCCGTGCACCGTACCGTTTAGCCCCATCCGAACTTCAGGAGTTGTCCTCTCAGTTACAGGAACTTCTGGATAGAGGATTCATTAGGCCGAGTTCTTCGCCTTGGGGAGCTCCGGTCTTATTTGTTAAAAAGAAGGACGGTTCATTTCGAATGTGCATCGATTACGGAGAATTGAACAAATTGACCGTCAAGAACCTTTATCCACTTCCTCGCATTGATGATTTATTCGACCAACTTCAGGGTTCAAGTTTCAACTCAAAAATCGACCTGCGATCAGGCTATCATCAGTTACAAGTTCGCGACACCGATATTCCGAAAACTGCTTTCAGAACTCGCTACGGGCACTACGAATTCCAAGTGATGCCCTTTGGTCTAACAAACGCACCGGCTGTATTCATGGACCTTATGAATCGGGTGTGCAAGCCTTACCTCGACAAGTTTGTCATTGTTTTTATTGATGACATACTCATTTACTCGCGCAACGAGCAAGAACATGCGCAACACCTCAAAACCATCCTTGAACTACTTAGACACGAGGAGCTGTATGCGAAATTCTCTAAGTGTGAGTTCTGGATCCAAACTGTTCAATTCCTTGGTCACGTGATCGACAGTCAGGGAATTCACGTTGACCCATCAAAAATCGAGGCTATCAAAGACTGGCAAGCACCCACCTCTACAACTGAAGTACGACAATTCTTGGGTCTTGCTGGGTACTATCGGCAATTTATCGAAAACTTCTCTAAAATAGCTCAACCACTCACGGTACTGACTCAGAAGGACAAAAGGTTCGATTGGACCGATAAACAAGAGTCAGCATTCCAACTTCTGAAACAAAAGCTTTGCAATGCTCCAATTCTATCCTTACCCGAAGGCACCGATGACTTCGTGGTATACTGCGATGCTTCTCACCAAGGTCTCGGTTGCGTGCTGATGCAACGAGACAAAGTCATTGCTTATGCCTCACGACAGCTGAAAATTCACGAAAAGAACTACACCACTCATGATCTCGAACTTGGAGCTGTTGTTTTTGCCCTCAAAATCTGGAGACATTATCTCTACGGCACTAAGTGCACCATCTTCACCGATTATAAAAGTCTCCAACATATATTCGATCAGAAAGATCTCAATATGAGGCAACGTCGGTGGGTCGAGTTGCTTACCGATTACGATTGCGAGATCAAGTACCATCCAGGGAAGGCTAATGTTGTAGCCGACGCCCTCAGTCGAAAGGAACGACCAAAACCACTTCGAGTTCGAGCCCTCAGTATGACCATTCACAACGACCTTACCGTTCAAATTCATACCGCTCAGATCGAAGCCCTGAAACCTGAAAACATCAAAAATGAAGCCTTGCGGGGTATTGACAAACAATTTGAAGTCAAATCTAACGGGATTAGGTATTTCTCAAACCGAATCTGGTTGCCTAATTTCGGGAACCTACGAGACTTGGTGATGGATGAAGCTCACAAGTCTAAATATTCTATCCACCCGGGATCCGATAAGATGTACCACGGAATCAAGGAATTTTATTGGTGGCCAAACATGAAAGCCGAAATCGCCACTTATGTCAGCAAGTGTCTTACTTGCTCGAAAGTCAAAACCGAACATCAGAAACCTTCTGGTTTACTCCAACAACCTGAAATCCCTGAATGGAAATGGGAACAAATTGCCATGGATTTCATAACCAAACTACCCAAGTCGGCGAGCGGTTGCGATACCATTTGGGTGATCGTCGATCGTCTCACCAAATCTGCTCATTTCCTGGCAATCAAAGAAAACGATAAAATGGAACGCCTTGCACAAATCTACATCAAAGAAATCGTTTCTCATCACGGCGTTCCAATCTCAATCATCTCTGACAGAGATGCCCGCTTTACCTCTCACTTTTGGCAATCACTTCAAAAAGCATTGGGTACTCGTCTCGATATGAGCACCGCGTACCATCCTCAAACCGATGGCCAAAGTGAACGAACCATTCAGACACTGGAAGATATGCTACGCGCCTGCGTAGTTGATTTCGGTACAAACTGGGAAAGACATCTACCGTTGTGCGAATTCTCGTACAATAACAGCTATCACGCCAGCATTAAGGCTGCACCTTTTGAGGCACTGTACGGTCGTAAGTGCCGATCACCGATCTGTTGGACTGAAGTGGGAGACAGTCAACTCACTGGTCCTGAACTCATACACGCCACCACTGAGAAAATTGTGGAAATCCAAAACCGACTCAAAGCCGCACGTGATCGTCAGAAAAGTTACGCTGACGTGAGACGCAAACCGCTCGAGTTCCAAGTTGGGGATCGAGTACTCTTAAAAGTATCACCTTGGAAAGGCGTCATCCGTTTTGGTAAACGTGGGAAGTTAAACCCCAGGTACATCGGGCCTTTTGAGATCCTCGAACGGATTGGCCCCGTAGCTTATCGATTGCAGCTGCCATCCGAACTCAGCAGCGTGCACCCCACTTTTCATATTTCAAATCTGAAGAAGTGTCTGTATGATGAGACACTTATCATTCCACTTGATGAAATTCGAGTCGACGACAAACTTCATTTCGTTGAGGAACCCGCTGAAATCATGGACCATGAGGTCAAACAATTAAAACAAAGTCGTATTCTCATCGTCAAGGTCAGATGGAATTCGCGGCGTGGTTCGGAATTCACCTGGGAACGGGAAGACCAAATGCGACTCAAATATCCTCAACTCTTCACTAATTCTACATCAAACGCGACCTCAAGCTAAATTTCGGGACGAAATTCTTCTAACAGGGGGAGAATGTAACACCCGCTAAATTAGGACTAGTAATTAGTGCCTAATCGTATGTTAATACATGTAATTAGTTCTGTGTTTGGCTAATTAATGTATCGAATTATATATATATTGTTGAATATATACGAAAATGCGATTGGATTTAATCGTACGCAATTTAAATCGAATGTATTTCGATTCAATTTAATACGGACGTTGGTGACCAATTTTATTAAATAACGCTTTTATGTCAAAAATATTATTATGATAATATTTCGTATTCATTCGTATCGTACAAACCGAACTTACACAATTTAAAATATTAAAACGCGCAAACTAAATAAACAAACTTACATTTTATAACTCCAATATAAATTGATGTGTAAAATATTTAAACAAAACATTTCGTAATAAATTGTATTTTAAAACTTATAATTAAAATGTAAATAATTGTTTCAAACGTTAAATGACGGAGAAAGCGAACACCGCGCGGAACGCGGGGAGAAAACTGAAAAGTGGGGATAAACCCCCACCTCCCACTTTTCTTCTTCATTTCATCTCTTTCTTCTATCTCTCACTTATCTTTTCTCTCTAAAAAGAAAAACACCCCAAAACCATTAAAATCGCAAAATACTACTACCAAACGCACTCGTATCATCAATATTTTTAGAGATTCACGACCACCTCGCGACGATCTACAACGCTATCTTTCCGGATTTTCATTTCGGCAAATTGTAAGTTTCCGACAAAATCCTGAAATCTCTCGAATCTTAGTATTTTTCACTTGTGGTTGTTTATATAACATATATATGTCCCTTACTAAGTATATAACACGATTTCATAGCTTAAAAACGAGTTTAAAACGGAATTTTGGCCGGAAAAACATTAACAGCCGGACTTTCTGAGCTGGTGTTCATCCATGCGACACAAGCCTTGTGTCGCATGTTGTGTAGTATTTTGACCTTTGTGTCGCATAAAAATCCCTTGTGTCGTACCTTGTGTCGTACCAGCTTAGAAACTAGATCAGTAATTACATTCTTCACATTCTCACATGTTGACTCAGACTTAGATGATTCAGATTTTACACTCTTCTCACTATCAGATGTCCTATCACTCTGATCATCTTCTTTAGTCCAGTCACTAACTTCACCTTCTACTAACAGCTCATCATCAGATAAACTTTTAATTGGATCAACCTTTTTAACCTCATCTGTCATTCCTCTTTTAAGTGAATTGATATCAATTTCACTTTTAGGAGGAAAATAGGTGTGATTAAAAGGTGGAGGTACATTATTGTACCCTAATCCAGTCTTAAGTTTATCATGAATCTGTGAATCAATAAGTTTATTGACACTCTTTGAAGCATGTTTTAATTTACTTACATCAAGTCTTATACTATCCCTTTCACATGTGACCTCCGTAAGTTTCTTAGATAAGAGCTCGAATTTATCTTTAAAAGTGTCTCTTTCCCACCTAGCATATTCAATGTCATATTTAAATTGTGTTGCATTGACTTCATATGCCTTTATTTGATTTTCCAGATTTTCAATGACTGCTATGGTATGTTTACTTTTGATTTCCCATTGTTTTAGTTCCTCACACACTTTTATATTATGATCCCTGTAATGTTTAACAGTTTGTTTACAAACAGCAGAACATAATTTATTTTGTACCTCAGTAGGAACTTCTGACTTTTTGTCAGATTCTGCAATGGCCATGAGACATTGATTCTTCACAACATGTTCTTCTTGATCACTCCAGTCCCAGCCACATCCATCCATAGACACCAATGCATTTGCTGAAGCACCCTGAATTGGAATGTTTCTGGTTTGAGTTCCATTGCTTCCAGCTCTCTGACCATTACCATTCTGCTCTTGCCTAGGGTTTCTGCATTCTCTAGCAAAGTGTCCCATCTTGTGACAGTTGAAACACTCAATCTTGCTCTTATCAAACCAATTTGCATCATTCCTCTTGTATGCAAAGTTGTTCCTACCAGTCCTCTGCATGAACCTTTTTGCTCTCTGAGTAATCAATGCAATTTGCCACTTAATGTCCATCTCCTCTAGATCATCACCATCAAATTGTTCCAAATCTTCATTAGTAAGTGAAGAGTTCACATTACTTGCAAAGAAGGATCTAATATCTGATCATTAGAACTATTTGATGATGATCCTGCTCCTCCTGAAACATAAGTAGAACCCATTTGACTTGATTCTACCTTTGTTCCAGCCATAGACATAAAAGCAGCATTATGACTATACCTAGTTGCTTGCTTCTTACTTTCTACCTCAGACTCAAAGTTCCTCAGATCATTGTATATATCTTCTAATTCCTTAACTTCAATATCTGAACTCTGCCTCAATCCAACAGTGTAGATTGTCCATTCATCACCTAAAGATCTTAAGAATTTTCTGTTAAGATCTTCTTTGTCAATCTTAACCTTGTGATTTTCCAATTCTCCAACTAATTTAGTAAACCTATCAAAGGTTTGAGTTAGAGTTTCAGTTTTCACATGGCTAAAATTCTCAAATTGTTGCTTTAACAGAGATCTTTTGTTCTTTTTGGTGTTATCATTACCACCAAATCTCTTCTCAATCGCCTCCATTAGTACCTTGGGATCCTCACAAGAATCAAATCTACTCTGATGCTCATTAGGAATTGATAGCAACAGAGTACTAAGAGACTTGTACTCAGTAGATCTGATCTTTCTCTCAGATGTTGGTGGTGGTCTTGGCTGCTTCACACCATCACCATCAAGCGTCACTGGTATACCATTAACAACAACTTCCCACATCTGATAATCTGTGAGAAGCATGTATTGCCTGATTCTGACCTTCCATAGGTCAAACTCATCAGGTTTGAGCATTGGAATCTTTGTTGCTTGAATTCCTTCATTCCCTTCAGTCGCCATTGAAATCAAAACTTAATATAAGCACTAAACCTCAGATACTAATTCAAATAATCCTAGATCTTCTCACTCAACCTCCTTTTCCTTCGAACTCTCTCATCTCTCTCTCCTCTCTCTAAACTCGGCACCATCAAACCACCATCAAAACACCTTGGATCACCAAGCTCATTTGGAAGAAAACGATCACCGCAACGAGCTCTACATTCCTACCTTTTCGGTTTCTCCATACGACAAGTTGTAAGATCCTGACACTTTCGAAAATATTTATATTTTGTTTATTTACATGTATAGTTGATTATTTAGCTAGGTTATGTCCAAATAATACGTTAAAACTCGTTTTTGAAACTTGTATATGTAAACCGAAAAGATCACAGAAAATCAGTCTCACGAAAGAATTTATATAAAATCGTGTGTTTTGAGTTAGACTATGAAAAATATACCTAAATCTTCGTATTTTCATCGACTACAACTTTCAAGAAGAAAGTTTCCTCTCAAAATGCTCTCGTTTTGCTGTAAAATTCGAGTTGTACACGGATGTACATTTTGACCGAAAACCGAACACATCTCTTTCTCTATTTTATTTGGCTAGGAAACCGACCTCTATAATTGCCAGAAAAATTACGTAATAAACTAGACACATAGTTGATCAACTGAGAATTTTTGTGAGGATTGATGTCGACTAGAAATGGTACAAAATAAATGGCGAAACAAACCGACAAAACTGAAATCATAAAATCTTGAAGTTTTAAGACACGTTTTAAAAACCGACACCTCGGGATAACCCCGACACGAACCGACAATTTTTATAAACTTTATGGACCATTTTAAGACGTGGGTAAAAGTCTCGGGTCAAACCGAGGTCGTTGACCACATTTTTTATTATGTGATGAGCTGACCAGACCCGAGTGTCGCAGGAGACAAGTGTTTTCTGCGACACTCCATCAAGTGACGCATATTATAACTGAACCTTATTATTAGCGACACTAAACCTAAGTGCCGCAACCTTCGAATGTCGCCATCTGCGACACTAAACTAAATGACGCATGAATCCAAATGTCATTACCTGCGACACTACTATCGAGTGACGCTATATTTAATAAATCATAATCCGCGACACTTATCTAAGTGCCGCAACTTAGTGACGCCTTCTGCGACACTTCACTAAACGTCGCTAATAACTCTGAACTTACAATTTTTATGCGACACTTGCCTAAGTGTCGCCAATAACTATTAAGTGACACATTAAGTGTCTCCTAAAACAAAAACTTCAAAACTAGTAATCAGTGTCGCAAGACCTGCGACACAACCACTATGTCGCATACCCCATACGACACAATCACTATGTCGCTGTTGAATCAGCATCTCGCATCTATGCGACACAACCATTGTGTCGCATAGACATTGTGTCGCATTCCTATGCGACACAACCCTTGTGTCGCATAACCACTTTTGTGTCGCATATTGTGTCGCAAAACACAGAAAACTCAGATTTTTACTAAGTGTCGAGACTCGAAATTTATCACTCGATTTTACCCGAATTCAGATCCCAGATGCGTTTTTCGTCAAAGCAATATAGTAGAAATAAAAATTTTCCAAGCTGACCTGGCAGCTCGACCCCAGCCAGGGGCTCTGCCCCTTGGACCCCGCTACCAGGGGCGCTGCCCCCGGACCCCCGTACTTAGATTCCGTAATGGCTTCTAAAACACAATCAAAACACATTTTCAAGTAAAACACCACGAAATCAAAATAATAATAGTTGAGATTATTATTACCAATCCGTCACCAACGGGCCGTACATGTTTTCAAACACTTAACAAACCAACCAAATCGTAGTAATTTGGACATATATATAGTTGTGTAACAACTATAAGGGTGATCTTTTGAGATGCCCAATCATGATTATAACCATCGCGTGTCGTGGACACCCTCAGGTTACAAGTCTTTGGACTTCATACTCGGCTAATCAACTTACGTTTGTTTAAACGCTTTCAGACTCAGGTGAGTCTCATAGCCCCTCTTTTACTGTTTTACTCAGGGGTGTGATATATTGCTCAATTTTAACATGTGAACGCAAGTACCAACTTTTCATATACTACATGAGTTTTTCGAAACTAATCATTTTAAAGTCCTCCGTCAGCATAGTTGTTAATATGTTGTAGCGTGAATATTAGTATATGGTACCATATAGGATTGACCCACCTCATCCGGGTTAGCAAGCACTAACCGGGTAAACGGATGTACTAATATTTGGGAAGACGAATGTTGATTAGGCATTCGTGGAGGCACCTCACCCGGAATTCTCTATAGGGGACCCGGCCCTCGAGTTAAGCTCAACTATGTGCTCATGGCTGTATACACGATGACTATCATCTAATTGCTGGATGCAATTTATTATTTAATTGCTGGATGCAATTCATTATTTAAATCTTGCGGTTCATACTATATTAACTGATTTCAAACCTGTGAGCTCACCAGCTTTTAGCTGACCTTTTAGCATATATCGCAGGTACCAAGCAGTAGGATGTTTCTGCTTCAGGACTTTAGCTCGAGTCAGCATACAGACGATTGAGATTTTCTTGCATTAGTATATTTTGTACAAGTACTTATGTACTGAAATCTCCTTTTATTTAAACTCGAGCTATGTAAAGCTTTAAATGTTGTAAACATTCCTATTATCAATATATTTTGTTAAAACGACGCATATAGAGTCGTTTACTGTATATCTTTGTGCTTTGTTATTGATTAGTAACACCCAAATCAAGCTTCCGCAAATCATCAAATTTGGGGGTGTTAAAAAGTGTTTCTATGATCATTAGTAATCATATAACATATTAAAATTGATGAATTTATGTTTAGTGTACTTGGGCAAATATGGGGGTTTTGATGGGGTTTCATGAACTAGTGATTTTGATATAAAATTAGTGTTTAATATGTTTAATTGAAGTTAGTAAAGTTTAATAGCGAATGAATTAATGCTAAAATGAGTAAAATATTAAAAAGTTAGTGATATGTTCATAAGAGTTATGTTAAATACTTGTAGAAATAGAGCTAAATCGTGAACTAGCGTTAATGAAATATGATTATGATAATAGAACATGAAATTAGTAGGAAAGTGATGATTGTTAGTGTCTAAGTGTTGTGATGATGATATGTATGATTATGTAGGTGTTAAGAGACGTGGAGGCTTATGATGATCAATATGGTGAAATTGTCTAAGAGATTGTGGTTAGTGATACGGGGGTTAAACAGGTGATGTGATTGTGTAGTACCGAATAGCTTGCGGGCTAGAGGTTTACACAATCAAGGAATAAGTTATTTGTTTATGTTTGTTTAATTATGTTTATTGACTAATTTAGTTGTTGTGTTAAATTTCTTAAATCTTATGTGATTACTTGATACTTGGTAAGAAAAGTGGTGATTATCTCATTAGCTTAATGTTAATCAAGTAATGAGATTGTCACTAGCTTAATGGTAAAGGTAAAGAATTGATAGTGTATGATTCGATTGTGTTGGATCCGGATTGCTTCCGAGCAAGAGGCTACATAATCGGGTGGAAGATGACTTGTTGATATATGATGATTAAATATTGATTATGTGGTGAACAATGTATGAATTGATTGTATGTGTTTCCGGATAGCTTCCGAGCTAGAGGATCATACAATCAAGTAGAAGTTGCTTGTCATACGTTTTATTTCTTATGTGTGTATTTAAGATTATGTTAAAAAGTTGTTGTTGCAAAGTGCTTTGATTTTTAGTTGTTGAAATATGTGGAATGAGAATGTACAGAGATTCAGTGGTGATCAGAGAGCTAACTGCGGTTAGGATAGTGTTTAGTGTTCCGAGCTTAGTGATTTTGTGTTTATGTATTTGTGTTGATATGTGTCAAGTGTTATGTGGATTGCTTGTTTAATTGCCTATGTACTCACTAAGCAGCTGTGCTTACCCGTTTCAGTGTTTATGTTGTAGGTTGATGTTTTGCTAGCGACACGTGGATAGAAAGTTTATGCGAAGTTAGTCACGTAGATATGGAGCATGCTTGTGGTTAGAATATGCTTCCTTCTTTTGAATTGTTGTTTTGATGATCAATTGTGTAAATCGCCCAAATAAAGAGTTTTCGAATTAAATATGTTGGACAATGAGTAGTAGTTGACTTTGAAAGTCTAATAGTGATGTGGAGTCATGTATATGTGGTTTTTATGAATATGAAGTTGTTTAGATATGATTGGTTTGGTTTGGGTCAAAGTGTTGAATTGTAGAAAAAGGTTGAATATTATTGGTTGGTTGAATATGGAGTTGACAATTAGTCAACTACATTGAAAGAGTCAAACATGTGTGGAATAGAGTGTCGTTTGGTTGAAATATGGTTGATTTCTTAAACGGGTCAAAAATGGGTCTAAAGTGGTCGTATGGTGAAATATGAATGTGTTAGTGTTATGGAGTGTTTGTCTTATGCTTTAAGTGTGTTTTAATGAGTCAATGAAGTATGCAAAAAGTTAGAGTCTAAGTACATGTAGTTTGTGAATTGAGTTGACACCAAAAAGTGGTCAAAACGACCTCAAATAGGTGACACGTCCAAAATGGTTATTTTTGATAAATTAGAAAAAGTGTCAAAAGGAAAAGTTTTATAATGTTATAGTGGTTGTGTGTGCAAAATTTCAGGTCTTAACTCTTACCGAGTTAAAAGTTATGCGTATTTGAATGTCGGTAGTTTTGAGAAAATATGGCAGTTTTGAGGGTAGCGTTGAAGGCAACGGGGCAGTTTTGAAGGCAAAGAGGCAGTTTTGAGAGGAAAGTGTAAAAATGAAAAACGTTCATTTTGTTACAGTAAAGGTGTCTGCAAAATTTGGTTGTCTAATTGTTAACGAGCAAAAAGTTGTGCATGTTTAAAAAGGGCAGTTTTGAGCAAATAGAGGCAGTTTTGAAAACGAGTAGTTTTGTCCAGATTGTATGTTGGGCAGTTAACTTGCGTAGTCTTGCGTACGTACTCACGTGTCATATTTTAGTTGAGTGTCGGGACCTAAACAAGAGTATAAGTATATAAAAAAAAAAAATTCTTGAGTTATGGGCGTTTCAAGTTGGTATCAGAGCAATTGTTTAAGAGAGTTAGGTGATCCGTGATAGGATTGCTTAAACTTAAACCATTATGTGTTGTTCGAATTGCTATGATTATGATTATGCTAAATTATGTGTTTATTGTTAAAATTGTTATTTATTGTGTGTTAACTTTTAAATGAGTTGTGTGTTATGCGCTTGTGTGGGAATCACATTAGAAAACAATGATATGAGATAGCTTGATAAGGAAGTGTGTATAACATAATATGTCTACGCCTGATCACCGTAGTTATATTATGCTATTTCACATGGAATTGTTGGAGTTATCAAATATCAAAGTGATTTAGTGTGATTATTAGGATAGAGTGTAAGAGAAGAGGTGTTTAAGCTATGTGAACTATGTGTTAGATATCATGATTAGAAGAGATAATAGAGGGAGTAGGAGTAATAGATTGGTATATAGTGATATGTATTTCACTCATTATGTGAAATCAATATGTAGGGAGTATATGATTAATAGCTTGTAGAGTTAGTGTTGATAATGTATTTGGTGTTAGAGAATAGTAATAATGCGTTTGAGTAGAACTAAGTAATATATGCGTTTATGTATGACCAGTGAACTAAGTGAAGTGTTTTAAGGATGATTAGGTGTTTGTGCATGAGTAAAGATAGTGTTAAGATTGAGTAGTACGGGTGTCATTCGTGAGGTCACGAATGAAATAAGTGGGAGAGAGTTGTAACACCCCAAAAATATAAAGGTTTTATTTTAGAACACGAGGGTATATTTATTTTAATGTGGTGTGTTTTAAATAATACGAAATAATAGAATACGAGAATGGTTTTCTAGTTCCAGACAATAGGGTTTAAAAAAGGGATGAAGCTACCAGATATGTATGTACGTTTTAATTCTATTTCTTTCTAAAACATTCCAACACTCCCTTGAGATGGAGAAAATACGCAGGAAGCAAACCAAACCCCAAATTCAACTTTTAATCTTCAAATTAAGCATTAGGAATTCGAATTCAGCTCCTTTTGATCATCTCTATCATGTTGTAAGTGAATTTCTTCTATGATTATAGCCTAGGGTTTAAGTTTCATGGTTTTTCATGGGGTTTTGATGGGTTTTGATAAATTGAGGGTTTTAAACCGAAATTGAAGTTAGAAATTGATTGAATTAGTGTTAGTAAGTGTTTCTATGATCATTAGTAATCATATAACATATTAAAATTGATGAATTTATGATTAGTGTTCTTGGGCAAATATGGGGGTTTTGATGGGGTTTCATGAACTAGTGATTTTGATATAAAATTAGTGTTTAATATGTTTAATTGAATTAGTAAAGTTTAATAGCGAATGAATTAATGCTAAAATGAGTAAAAGATTAAAAAGTTAGTGATATGTTCATAAGAGTTATGTTAAATACTTGTAGAAATAGAGCTAAATCGTGAACTAGCGTTAATGAAATATGATTATGATAATAGAACATGAAATTAGTAGGAAAGTGATGATTGTTAGTGTCTAAGTGTTGTTATGATGATATGTATGATTATGTAGGTGTTAAGAGACGTGGAGGCTTATGATGATCAATATGGTGAAATTGTCTAAGAGATTGTGGTTTGTGATACGGGGGTTAAACAGGTGATGTGATTGTGTAGTACCGAATAGCTTGCGGGCTAGAGGTTTACATAATCAAGGAATAAGTTATTTGTTTATGTTTGTTTAATTATGTTTATTGACTAATTTAGTTGTTGTGTTAAATTTCTTAAATGTTATGTGATTACTTGATACTTGGTAAGAAAAGTGGTGATTATCTCATTAGCTTGATGTTAGTCAAGTAATGAGATTGTCACTAGCTTAATGGTAAAGGTAAAGAATTGATAGTGTATGATTCGATTGTGTTGGATCCGGATTGCTTCCGAGCAAGAGGCTACACAATCGGGTGGAAGATAACTTGTTGATATATGAGGATTAAATATTGATTATGTGGTGAACAGTGTATGAATTGATTATATGTGTTTCCGGATAGCTTCCGAGCTAGAGGATCATACAATCAAGTAGAAGTTGCTTGTCATACGTTTTATTTCTTATGTGTGTATTTAAGATTATGTTAAAAAGTTGTTGTTGCAAAGTGCTTTGATTTTTAGTTGTTGAAATATGTGGAATGAGAATGTACAGAGATTCAGTGGTGATCAAAGAGCTAACTGCGGTTAGGATAGTGTTTAGTGTTCCGAGCTTAGTGATTTTGTGTTTATGTATTTGTGTTGATATGTGTCAAGTGTTATGTGGATTGCTTGTTTAATTGCCTGTGTACTCACTAAGCAGTTGTGCTTACCCGTTTCAGTGTTTATGTTGTAGGTTGATGTTTTGCTAGCGACACGTGGATAGAAAGTTTATGCGAAGTTAGTCACGTAGATATGGAGCATGCTTGTGGTTAGAATATGCTTCCTTCTTTTGAATTGTTGTTTTGATGATCAATTGTGTAAATCGCCCAAATAAAGAGTTTTCGAATTAAATATGTTGGACAATGAGTAGTAGTTGACTTTGAAAGTCTAATAGTGATGTGGAGTCATGTATATGTGGTTTTGATGAATATGAAGTTGTTTAGATATGATTGGTTTGGATTGGGTCAAAGTGTTGAATTGTAGAAAAAGGTTGAATATTATTGGTTGGTTGAATATGGAGTTGACAATTAGTCAACTACATTGAAAGAGTCAAACATGTGTGGAATAGAGTGTCGTTTGGTTGAAATATGGTTGATTTCTTAAAAGGGTCAAAAATGGGTTAAAATGGGTCTAAAGTGGTCGTATGGTGAAATATGAATGTGTTAGTGTTATGGAGTGTTTGTCTTATGCTTTAAGTGTGTTTTAATGAGTCAATGAAGTATGCAAAAAGTTAGAGTCTAAGTACATGTAGTTTGTGAATTGAGTTGACACCAAAAAGTGGTCAAAACGACCTCAAATTGGCGACAAGTCCAAAATGGTTATTTTTGATAAATTTGAAAAAGTGTCAAAAGGAAAAGTTTTATAATGTTATAGTGGTTGTGTGTGCAAAATTTCAGGTCTTAACTCTTACCGAGTTAAAAGTTATGCGTATTTGAATGTCGGTAGTTTTGAGAAAATATGGCAGTTTTGAGGGTAGCTTTGAGGGCAATGGGCAGTTTTGAGGGCAAAGAGGCAGTTTTGAGAGGAAAGTGTAAAAATGAAAAACGTTCATTTTGTTACAGTAAAGGTGTCTGCAAAATTTGGTTGTCTAATTGTTAACGAGCAAAAGGTTGTGCATGTTTAAAAATGGCGGTTTTGAGCAAATAGAGGCAGTTTTGAAAATGAGTAGTTTTGTCCAGATTGTATGTTGGGCAGTTAACTTGCGTAGTCTTGCGTACGTACTCACGTGTCATATTTTAGTTGAGTGTCGGGACCTAAACAAGAGTATAATTATAAAAAAAAAAAAATTCTTGAGTTATGGGGCGTTTCAAGTTGGTATTAGAGCAATGGTTTAAGAGAGTTAGGTGATCCGTGATAGGATTGCTTAAACTTAAACCATTATGTGTTGTTTGAATTGCTATGATTATAATTATGCTAAATTATGTGTTTATTGTTAAAATTGTTATTTATTGTGTGTTAACTGTTAAATGAGTTGTGTGTTATGCACTTGTGTGGGAATCACATTAGAAAACAATGATATGAGATAGCTTGAGAAGGAAGTGTGTATAACATAATATGTCTACGCCTGATCACCGTAGTTATATTATGCTATTTCACATGGAATTGTTGGAGTTATCAAATATCAAAGTGATTTAGTGTGATTATTAGGATAGAGTGTAAGAGAAGAGGTGTTTAAGCTATGTGAACTATGTGTTAGATATCATGATTAGAAGAGATAATAGAGGGAGTAGGAGTAATAGATTGGTATATAGTGATATGTATTTCACTCATTATGTGAAACCAATACGTAGGGAGTATATGATTAATAGCTTGTAGAGTTAGTGTTGATAATGTATTTGGTGTTAGAGAATAGTAATAATGCGTTTGAGTAGAACTAAGTAATATATGCGTTTATGTATGACCAGTGAACTAAGTGAAGTGTTTTAAGGATGATTAAGTGTTTGTGCATGAGTAAAGATAGTGTAAAGATTGAGTAGTACGGGTGTCATTCGTGAGGACACGAATGAAATAAGTGGGGGAGAGTTGTAACACCCCAAAAATATAAAGGTTTTATTTTAGAACACGAGGATATATTTATTTTAATGTGGTGTGTTTTAAATAATACGAAATAATAGAATACGAGAATGGTTTTCTAGTTCCAGACAATAGGGTTTAAAAATGGGATGAAGCTACCAGATATGTATGTACGTTTTAATTCTATTTCTTTCTAAAACATTCCAACACTCCCTTGAGATGGAGAAAATACGCAGGAAGCAAACCAAACCCCAAATTCAACTTTTAATCTTCAAATTAAGCCTTAGGAATTCGAATTCAGCTCCTTTTGATCATCTCTATCATGTTGTAAGTGAATTTCTTCTATGATTATAGCCTAGGGTTTAAGTTTCATGGTTTTTCATGGGGTTTTGATGGGTTTTGATAAATTGAGGGTTTTAAACCGAAATTGAAGTTAGAAATTGATTGAATTAGTGTTAGTAAGTGTTTCTATGATCATTAGTAATCATATAACATATTAAAATTGATGAATTTATGATTAGTGTTCTTTAGCAAATATGGGGTTTTGATGGGGTTTCATGAACTAGTGATTTTGATATGAAATTAGTGTTTAATATGTTTAATTGAAGTTAGTAAAGCTTAATAGTGAATGAATTAATGCTAAAATGAGTAAAAGATTAAAAAGTTAGTGATATGTTCATAAGAGTTATGTTAAATACTTGTAGAAATAGAGCTAAATCGTGAACTAGCGTTAATGAAATATGATTATGATAATAGAACATGAAATTAGTAGGAAAGTGATGATTGTTAGTGTCTAAGTGTTGTTATGATGATATGTATGATTATGTAGGTGTTAAGAGACGTGGAGGCTTATGATGATCAATATGGTGAAATTGTCTAAGAGATTGTGGTTAGTGATACGGGGGTTAAACAGGTGATGTGATTGTGTAGTACCGAATAGCTTGCGGGCTAGAGGTTTACACAATCAAGGAATAAGTTATTTGTTTATGTTTGTTTAATTATGTTTATTGACTAATTTAGTTGTTGTGTTAAATTTCTTTAATGTTATGTGATTACTTGATACTTGGTAAGAAAAGTGGTGATTATCTCATTAGCTTGATGTTAGTCAAGTAATGAGATTGTCACTAGCATAATGGTAAAGGAAAAGAATTGATAGTGTATGATTCGATTGTGTTGGATCCGGATTGCTTCCGAGCAAGAGGCTACACAATCGGGTGGAAGATGACTTGTTGATATATGTGGATTAAATAGTGATTATGTGGTGAACAGTGTATGAATTGATTGTATGTGTTTCCAGATAGCTTCCGAGCTAGAGGATCATACAATCAAGTAGAAGTTGCTTGTCATACGTTTTATTTCTTATGTGTGTATTTAAGATTATGTTAAAAAGTTGTTGTTGCTAAGTGCTTTGATTTTTAGTTGTTGAAATATGTGGAATGAGAATGTATAGAGATTCAGTGGTGATCAGAGAGCTAACTGCGGTTAGGATAGTGTTTAGTGTTCCGAGCTTAGTGATTTTGTGTTTATGTATTTGTGTTGATATGTGTCAAGTGTTATGTGGATTGCTTGTTTAATTGCCTGTGTACTCACTAAGCAGTTGTGCTTACCCGTTTCAGTGTTTATGTTGTAGGTTTATGTTTTGCTAGCGACACATGGATAGAAAGTTTATGCGAAGTTAGTCACGTAGATATGGAGCATGCTTGTGGTTAGAATATGCTTCCTTCTTTTGAATTGTTGTTTTGATGATCAATTGTGTAAATCGCCCAAATAAAGAGTTTTCGAATTAAATATGTTGGACAATGAGTAGTAGTTGACTTTGAAAGTCTAATAGTGATGTGGAGTCATGTATATGTGGTTTTGATGAATATGAAGTTGTTTAGATATGATTGGTTTGGTTTGGGTCAAAGTGTTGAATTGTAGAAAAAGGTTGAATATTATTGGTTGGTTGAATATGGAGTTGACAATTAGTCAACTACATTGAAAGAGTCAAACATGTGTGGAATAGAGTGTCGTTTGGTTGAAATATGGTTGATTTCTTAAAAGGGTCAAAAATGGGTTAAAATGGGTCTAAAGTGGTCGTATGGTGAAATATAAATGTGTTAGTGTTATGGAGTGTTTGTCTTATGCTTTAAGTGTGTTTTAATGAGTCAATGAAGTATGCAAAAAGTTAGAGTCTAAGTACATGTAGTTTGTGAATTGAGTTGACACAAAAAAGTGGTCAAAACGACCTCAAATTGGTGACACGTCCAAAATGGTTATTTTTGATAAATTATAAAAAGTGTCAAAAGGAAAAGTTTTATAATGTTATAGTGGTTGTGTGTGCAAAATTTCAGGTCTTAACTCTTACCGAGTTAAAAGTTATGCGTATTTGAATGTCGGTAGTTTTGAGAAAATATGGCAGTTTTGAGGGTAGCGTTGAGGGCAACTGGGCAGTTTTGAGGGCAAAGGGGCAGTTTTGAGAGGAAAGTGTAAAAATGAAAAACGTTCGTTTTGTTACAGTAAAGGTGTCTGCAAAATTTGGTTGTCTAATTGTTAACGAGCAAAAAGTTGTGCATGTTTAAAAAGGGCAGTTTTGAGCAAATAGAGGCAGTTTTGAAAATGAGTAGTTTTGTCCAGATTGTATGTTGGGCAGTTAACTTGCGTAGTCTTGCGTACGTACTCACGTGTCATATTTTAGTTGAGTGTCGGGACCTAAACAGGAGTATAAGTATAAAAAAAATATATATATTTCTCGAGTTATGGGGCGTTTCACAAACAAATAAGGCTTTGTTAAGAGCGAATGAAAGTATACCAAAACAAATTGTAACGATGTAACTAATAGAATGGGATAAGATTTTTGATGAGAGGATGAATGCATGAAGCTAGTAGAATGTAGAATGTATAGAAGTTGGATATATTGACAGTCAGCCAACGGCTAATTTTCAAATTGAAGACCGTTACCATTTATTACACGATGTAAAAATATGATCGTTACAATTACAAAAAAAATGATATAAAAATATGACCGTTATCATTTTAAAATACGCTATTAACTACGCCACTAAAATATGATGATTAAATGAATAACTTACTAGTCTTGGTAGATTGGCATTGATCACAACTAACTTTAATCCGTTAAACTTCTCGACATGAATATCCTTTATTCAAATAGGAACTTAGGTTTATAATCATCATAAAATGTTGTAGAAGTTTAGTAAATCATTAACAGGAATGATTATCTTATTTAAAATTTCATTTGAGAAATACCCGTTGTGAAACTGTCAATATACTTTTTAATCATATTGCAATTGTATTGGTCAATATAATTAAAGTTTGAGTAAATTACATTGTCCGTCCATGTGGTTTGCACGTTATTACAAAGCCAGTCCCCGGGTGGGGTATTCCTCGGAGCCAGTCCCTTGACCCGGAAATTTGTTTCACTCCAAGTCCCTACGTCAAACGGGCGTTAAATATGATTGTTATCTCATCCCACGTGACTTGCATATGGCCGAGTAAATTACATTGTCCGTCCCTGTGGTTGTCCGTAAATTACATTGCCCGTCCCTGTCTTTGTTCGTAAATTACATTGCTCGTCCCTATGGTTGTCCACACAATACCCGACCCGAGGACTGGGACCGTAATATACGAACAACCACAGGGACGGGCAATGTAATTATGCGGTCATGTGCAAGTCACGTGGGATGAGATAACAAACATATTTAACGTCCGTTTGACTTAGGGACTGGGAGTGAAACAAATTTCCGGGTCAAGGGACTGGCTCCGAGGAATACCCGACCCGAAGACTGGCTTTGTAATAAGGTGTAAACCACAGGGACGGGCAATATAATTTACTCTTAAAGTTTGAACAAGATCGCCCATGGAAAAATTTAAAAAATGCTATTCGATTTGCAACAGTATTGAATTAATTTGTTTCTTGTATTTATAAAAACATAAAATAACACGGTTTGTACGACCAAATATCAAGGATAATTCAAACAAGGTACTCATATCATATGGACTCAATCATTTTTAGTATAACAATGTATTCAAAATGGAGTAATTATACAGAGTCGGCCCAAGGGTTGGGTAGCATGGGCGAGCGCCCATAGCAGCATCGAATGAAGGGGCATGAAGTGCTCAAAATTTATTGATAGGTATATATATTTAGATTTGAACAATTTAAAAGGATAAAATGATGCGTTAGAGTGTAGAAAATCCATCTTATACAATTTATATTATAATTATCAGAGTAATTACGAAAATCAAAGTTCGAGGCACTTCTTCAGTATAAGAAGTGGGACTTGGGGATACGCTGAAAGAAGTCGACGATAGAGTAATTTTTTGTTTCCTTTTTTCAAATTAACTCTCAATTTATTAGACTATACACTTTTAACCCTCCCATCTTTTAGTTTATTTCTTTCTTATTCTATAGGTATAATTTAAAATTTGTAGTGAAAAAGATCGAACAAGTAAATACATTAATAAAACCTTTTTATTTGATTTCCACACATGACTATTTTTAAGAGAATATACTACCCAAGAGGTGCTACAAACGTATGTCATTGTCATTAGATACATACATACATATAGGTATATATATATATATATATATATTGTTGAATGGTACTACACACTAAAGCTGTCATCTTACAAGGTATTATGTGAATCTAAATTATATAACACCGACAACATAAGACAATAGCGCTCAGATTGGGTTGCTGCCCTGCAAAAGAATTCTTTTTGCAACTTTTTATATACATTACAACTGTGAATTAATTAGTATTACACCAACAGAGTAGTGGCAAAGGACTATTCTTTTTTTATTTTTCATTTGCCCCCTTTTTGCTACTCACCTTCTACCCAACCCTTTGTTCTATCATGTAGTTAAATATATATTTTGTAACAATGATTAATAAATTTATTGTACCTTAATTGGTGATCGATCATTTCATTTATTTTTTTATAGGCGAAGGTTATATAAAAAGATACAATTTCATATCTAAAAAGGTTAAAAAAACAAATTAAGACGAACTCGTAAAAGACAACCCAAGAAAAAGCAAAACCTTTCTTAGTGTGTTAATGCTACATTTTTGAGCAATTACTATGAATGGTCGTGCGAGGGAGATAAGTGTAGTTTGGTTCACGACATTACATGAAGGCAAAAAAAAAACCTCTGTATGACGCTTTAAAGTTTGCCTTCGTGTCAATATTTTTCTTGTACCGCTCAAAAGAGTGCGCGTATTAAAATACTTTATTTTATATATCTATAAATACCCTCAAATGGATATACATTTCTATCTTTAAGAAAATTTAGATAGCAAGGAATTACAAAGGACACACAGGTGACAGGAAGAGCTTTATTTATTTTATTAACTCTTGTACCTGTATGTGAGCCATACTTATTTATTATAGCTTCATTAACCATATACTTCAGGCTTTTTTATTTTTCTCATTCTTAGCACTTCCTTTGGTTTAGAATTTTCTGTATTTTGGGAGCGGAACTTTGCCCGCCTCAATTGCTGCAATATCGTCCACCAACTTTTGGTAATGAACCTTCACTTCCTCAACAGTTTTCCCTACAAGGTTCGTAATCTTCTCAAACTGTTCGGGGTCATTTTCATATGTAACCAACACTTTTTCAAACTTCTTGTTAAATTCCCAACTCCATTCCGAACTTGAAGCCATTTCTTCAATACAGAATAGAAAGACAATTGATTAAGAAGAATTATTGATGATAATGTACATTATATATTCCATCTCTATTTATACTAAAATTTACCGATAAAAAGCTTAATCTTCGGTCTTATTTAATCAACTTATTTGTATCAGTTTTAAAGGAGTGGCTTTTTCTGAATACAGTAGTGGGAAAGTTCTTATAATTTGCTAAAACGCACAGGAAAAGTAGCAGATTTTGATCGGGTAAGTGCTATTTTCATTGTAATGTAAAAACATTTTAAGTGGGGTCTAGATTCTTATTTGGCGAAATCGTGGTTAAAGTAGTAATAGTAGTGGCTTTAAATTGTAAATAATATAAGATTAAAAATGATAGTACTTGTTTGGACGTATAACAGATTGTATATAGAACTATGATTAAATAAAGTATGAAACTAGTTGTTGGACTTGGATCCGGTTTAACCCAGAGGCGGAGCCATGTAGAAGTTAGGGGTAGCGTTTGCTACGGGTCCGTTTGTCATGCGAAGTGTAAATTTTTTAGAAATATTTGATTTTATTACTGTTGCTACTGGTCCAAACAAGTTCTGCTACTGGTTTGATAAATGATTATACCATTTTGTATGTTATTTACTCTAAAAACTACCAATTTCTAATGAAATCGTATATGTTCATGAAAAAATTATCTATTTAATATTATAAAAAAATTTGTGCTACGGGTCACTTGAATTTCGGGATCCGCCACTGGTTTAACCCCAATCGAACCACCCACTAACCAAGTGATATATATATATAAACTTAAAGTTTGTAGCTAATATTATCAATAACTTAATAGACATTTATAGATTCTGAAATGAATTGAAAATATAAATATATGGGCTAAATTACTTACTTTTAATTATAATTAAATATATATACGCATATAGTAACACACATACTCCACGTAAAGTCCAACATATTATATTTCAAGAACAAATCTTCATTTGATTTTTATTTGCAATGGTAAGTATTGTATATTTAGCATAATATATACGAATAAACAGATTGTGTAATACAGGAAGAAATTTCGCATCATGCTTACCATTTCCTTTAGAGGCTTCTTTGGCCATGAGCGAATTGTTCTCAACAATGTTGTTCGTGCAACTTATACTAAGTGGTGTAAATTTTTGGAGTTGATAAAGTGTGGTAGATGTCACCATTAGAGCGAACCCGAATTGAAACAAAGACTTCAAGACAGACAAACAAATAAGGCTTTGTTAAGAGCGAATGAAATTATACCAAAACAAATTGTAACAATGAAACTAATAGAATGGGATAAGATTTATGATGAGAGGATGAATGCATGAAGCTAGTAGAATGTAGAATGTATAGAAGTTGGATATATTGACAGTCAGCCAACGGCTAATTTTCAAATTGAAGACCGTTACCATTTATTACACGATGTAAAAATATGATCGTTACAATTACAAAAAAAATGATATAAAAATATGACCGTTATCATTTTAAAATACGCTATTAACTACGCCACTAAAATATGATGATTAAATGAATAACTTACTAGTCTTGGTAGATTGGCATTGATCACAACTAACTTTAATTCGTTAAACTTCTCGACATGAATATCCTTTATTCAAATAGGAACTTAGGTTTATAATCATCATAAAATGTTGTAAAAGTTTAGTAAATCATTAATAGGAATGATTATCTTATTTAAAATTGTATTTGAGAAATACCCGTTACGAAACTGTCAATATACTTTTTAATCATATTACAATTGTATTGGTCAATATAACTAAAGTTTGAACAAGATCGCCCATGGAAAAATTTAAAGAATGCTAGTCGATTTGCATCAGTATTGAATTAATTTCTTTCTTGTATATAGAGTAAATTCCAAAGATGGTCCATGTGGTTTACACTGATTTACGAAATCCGTCCCTGAACTTTTTTTTTCACTTTTTCGATCCAATAACTTTACGTTTTGCTTGAAAATGGTCCTCTTCTCTACTAAAATGACTAAATTACCCTTTTCTCTTATTTTATTTATTTTTTTTGTTAGTTTATTAATGTTTACAATATTATAAATATCATTTAATTATTTAATTTTTTTAATAATATTAATTAACGTGGGATATCCAAATCCCATGACCACCCACCACAACCGCATCACTACTTTTGTTGATATGTAACTGGCTGCCAAATTATTCCGGTGACCACATACTGACATACGACCAAGATTAAAATAGCTACCACAAGAACAAACACTATGAAATTGAAAAGTATATCGTTCCTCTGTTCTACTCCGGCGGGTTACCACCACCGCCGTCAGATTTGCAGAACTCCACAACCATCAATATTAGAACCCATTGCGTTCCTCTTTTTCATCCAAATCTCCACACCTTCACTACCACGATCGAAACCCCTATTGTAGATATGTAAAACGAAAACCTAAATCTAGGTTATTATGATCGGAGAAGATGAAGCTGATGGCCGTCGTTGCCGGAATCTTCACTAGATCCAAACTACCAGATATATACCAGCAGCTCGATTATTTATAAAACCCGAAGTCACGATTTAGAGAACCCTATTTCCGACGACCACAATCACTCGCGGGAATCTGCTACTATCGGCCGAGTTATGTTTTTACAGCTAGCCGTCGGAAACCCGCAAATACCGCTGCCGGAGTTTTAGATCTGTCACCGGAGGTTAATGCCAGAGATCGAGCAAGAATTTGTTGAAGCCAGTCAAATCTAACTGGCCGTTTATCGGGTTTCTTTTTTCAGATGGTGGTTGGTGCCGGATTTGCAGGTTCAAGGGAGGAAAGTTTCAACGATCGTTTGGTGGTTTGGAGAAGCTGCCAGTATGGCTAAATGTGATGGTTTTTGTGTTTTGGTCAAAGTCAAAGGAAAAAGAAACTAAAATGTGAAACAAAAAGTTAGATTTAAAATAATAAATAAATAATGTTAAAAGTTAAATTAAATTAAAGGAAAATTAAAAAATAAGGGTACTTTAGTCATTTTAGTTACGGAAGGACCATTTTCAAGCAAAATGTAAAGTTATTGGATTGAAAATGTGAAAAAAAAAGTTCAGGGACGGATTTCGTAAATCGATGTAAACCACAGGGACCATCTATGGAATTTACTCTTGTATATATAAAAAACATAAAATAACACGGTTTGCACGACCAAATACCAAGGATAATTCAAACAAGGTACTCATATCATATGGACTCAATCATTTTTAGTATAACAATGTATTCAAAATGGAGTAATTATACAGAGTCGGCCCCAAGGCTGGGTAGCATGGGCGAGCGCCCATAGCAGCATCGAATGAGGGGGCATGAAGTGCTCAAAACTTATTGATAGGTATATATATTTAGATTTGAACAATTTAAAAGGATAAAATGATGCGTTAGAGTATAGAAAATCCATCTTATACAATTTATATTATAATTATCAGAGTAATTACGAATAATCAAAGTTCGAGGCACTTCTTCAGTATAAGAAGTGGGACTTGGGGATACGCTGAAAGAAGTCGACGATAGAGTAATTATTTGTTTCCTTTTTTCAAATTAACTCTCAATTTATTAGACTATACACTTTTAACCCTCCCATCTTTTAGTTTATTTCTTTCTTATTCTATAGGTATAATTTAAAATTTGTAGTGAAAAAGATCGAACAAGTAAATACATTAATAAAACCTTTTTATTTGATTTCCACACATGACTATTTTTAAGAGAATATACTACCCAACTATGTATGTGATATCGCGTAAAAAGTTATATTTTAACCCCCAATATGTATCTTAATAAAAGCCTTTATTTAGCAAACTAGTTCAAATATTACATTAATTCATATTATTTTGTTAAGAATGTTAAAATGAAGACAATACAAAAAGAATCAAGTAAAACTTTCAAAATATGAAGATTCATTAGCAAAATCAAGATCAAATACTTGCGACCTCACTTCACGAAGCTAGAAGACTGATCTCATGGATTTCTTGCTACCGAAACTTCTGTTTTGTACAAACTTCTTGGACAATACAAAACCAATGCAAAAAGAATTAAACAAAATGGTCAAGTAATGAAGATTCAAGAGTGTATGAAAGTTCGAAGACTTACATCCTTACCTCGACCAGATCGGAGAATAGTAATTTGGACAAGAGGAAGTAACAATATCATCATCATCAGAACCTTTTCATACCAGTTGATACATCTTATAATTAAGGGTTTAGTGCATGGGAATGCACTTAACTTTAGTTTGATGTATATAGTGTGTACTCAACTTCGTTTAAGTCTATTTTGTGCATTCAATGACTAATTTCATAACGTGACAACCGTATAACGTACCACGTCAGCTGACACATCATCAAGAACAGGTGCCACGTTAGTCGGATACACACTATAGACTAAGTTGAAATATTGATACACACAATAAACCAATACGAAGTTGAATACACAATATAGACATCAGACTAAAGTTAAGTGCATTCTCCAAACTAATCCCTATAATTAAAGGGTTTAGTGCAAGGGAATGCATTAAACTTTAGTCTAATATCTATAATGTGTATCAAACTTCATTTTGGTCTATTGTATGTATCAATCTTTCAACTTTAGTCAATTGTATGTATCCAATGATTAATTTGGTTATGTGGCAGTCGTATAATGCACCACATCATCTGACAAGTCATTGACACATCATCAAATACGGGCGCCACATCAGTCAGATACACACAATAAACCAAAGTTAAAAGGCTAAATCATACAATAGACCAAAACTAAGTTAGGTACACACTATAGAGATTGGACTAAAGTTAAGTACATTCCATGTACTAATCCCATAATTAAAACAAGAAATTAACAAATTTTTATACCGGTATCAGTTTACAGTTTTTTATTTAGGACAGGAAAAAAAGAAAGAAAGTATTCGTTGAAAATTGATAAATAACGTAGGAAGGCATAAAGATGTTAAAAAGATGAAGTAATGTAAACTTTACTTTCATTAAAAATGAAGTACCAAAGATTTATTACTCAACGTAACACACGAGACACTTCACTTTAATTCTTATTTAAGCTATTTGTATTTGTATTAATTATCAATTATCAATAATTAATTATAGTAAACTGTTTAAGTAACCTAATACTTGTTGGACCGGCCATTCGAGAGTTGACTAAACCAATCTTTCTATTAATTGGGTCAACTTTCAAATGCCAAACTGATATTTTTTAGAGGGATAAATATCTATTAATGTACCAAGTTAAAGTGTGTTTATTTTGTTTACGAGATGATATTTTTAATGCATATAATTTTCAAAAAATATACTTTAAAGTATTTTAAGTAGTACTTGTGAAGATGTGTCACTATCAAAATACATAAAAGCGCATTTTTGAGAATTTGACGCGTTGAAAATATCACTTGTTAGTTGGGTACACACAATAGACAATGAATCTAAGTTGAATGCATTTACAAAAAATATTTTTATCCCTTCTCCTAGTTAAACCGGTAGTTATTCTTTGTTACATTGTACTTTTTTCACACAAAAATTCTAAACTCACTCAAATTTTACAAATGTATATTCATAAAATGATTTGACAAGTTAAGTTCACCAATCAATCATATCAATTTA
This sequence comes from Helichrysum umbraculigerum, assembly GCA_949592205.1. Lineage (NCBI taxonomy): Eukaryota > Viridiplantae > Streptophyta > Magnoliopsida > Asterales > Asteraceae > Helichrysum > Helichrysum umbraculigerum. The sequence goes on along the minus strand of CATIUR010000007.1, from coordinate 20,458,193 downwards.
TCTATTGAGAAAATTACGAAAATCGTCCTTATAGTTTGACCTGAATTACACATTCAATCCTTTAATTAATTAAATTACATAGATGATCCTTTATTTTGAAACTTGTTACGTAAATAGTCCTTTACACTAACGATTGTTAAATCTCCGTTAAAAAGGACCATGCATGTAAAAAATTTAATTCTTTAAATTTTTTTGACTAAAATATAAATAATAAAATCTAGCATATGTAAAGATACATTATATGATGCACATAACATTATTTTCATTTCACTCATTTTATTCAATATCAAATTTGATCATATTCTCCTCTGTAACTAGGGCTATTGACGAACCGAGTCAATTGGAATATCCTGATGCTCGACTCGACTCGTTTAAAAAATAAGTATGTTCGAGTTCGACTAGAACTCGATTAACTTTTTAAAACCATATTCGAGTTCGGGCTCGGATAATAATTTAGTGTTCGAGCTCTAAACTCATTTAAGTTTATGACAATTTACAAAAAAAAAAAAAAAAAAAAAAAAAATAGTTATTTGAGCTCAAAATGTTTGTTTAGAAGCTCAAGTTCGATAAAATCGTTTATAAGCTTAAACAAGCTCATTAAAAAGTATACTAACTATTTTATGAAATTTGAAATAAAGTTTGTAAAAGACATGGACACTTAATTAAACTTAAAATGTGTAAGTTTAATTAGTTATCATCAAACACTAATAATAAGTATGTACTAAGATTCTTGATGTTAATATTTATAGTGTGCTCATCTCATCCTAACGAGCCGAGTCGAATTTATTGTTTTGAAGTTCGGCTCGTGAAACTAATCGAGCATAACTCGACTCGGGCTCGAATAGTATTATGCTCCAATTTGAGATAAACGAGTTCGAACTCGAGTAGCTCGTTAAGTGCTCGGTTCGTTAACACCCCTATCTATAACATCAAATTATATTCCACCACCATCTTTTCCTACCTAAATATACATTTTTGACTTAATTAGTTCCCACTTTTCAACGCCATTTTACTTTAAAGATAGGGTCCTCGAAAAGGATACAAAAGAGAAGAGATGGTGGCCACTAAATTCATTACGAGATAAGACGAATGGGTAATGGAGAGTCCTTGAGTGGTGAAAGACAATTGTGGAAGAGGAACAATTTGACAATGAATTTGTTAAGCGAAATGTGAAAGTTGAAAATGATATTGTGCACCTAATAATGTATATATACATATTTTAAATTTTATAATGTATATCTACTCAAAAATTTTAAAATTTAAAAGAATAAAAAAAAACTACACACGTGGTCCTTTTTAACGGAGATTTAACAATCGTTATTGTAAAGGACTATTTACGTAACAAGTTTCAAAAGAAAGGACCATCTATGTAATTAAATTAATTAAAGGACTGAATGTGCAATTCAGGTCAAACCATAAGGACGCTTTTTGTAATTTTCTCTTATCTATTTTTCTCATATTTCTATATGTTAATTCTATTGAGTAAATTATTTAAATCATCCTTGTACCTTTTAATTTGTTATACTTGTCGTCTCTCACTTCCGAAAGGTATTTGAATAATCCATGTTAGTCAAAAAAGATATATTTAAATAATTTATTTAGTGAAACTTTTGTTGACCGATAGTCCATTTCGGACTACCGACGAACAAAACTTTCAAAAATTAAACTATTCAAATACTTTTTTTAAGTCATAGACAACCGATGGAACAAAGTGAAAAACACAATGATGATTTAAAATTTTAAATAATTTACTCTAATTCTATTGGTACAAGTCATTTTTTGAATAAATTCTGTAAAAATTTTGTGAGTTAATCCAAATCCAAACTGTTTAAGTTAGTCGAAGAGTGGAACTCCTAAGCGTTAGAACGGTAATTTGTACTCAAACTAATACTACTCGTGAGTTTTTCGAGATAAATATTATAAAGTCATGGTGTATCAACAAACCAATGGTGGCCTAGACAGGGAAAATGTTATGTTTGGTCAGGACGCATATAGACTCATATATGTTTGGTCAGGACGCAAATTGACTCAGATGACTTGGATGCCAGTGCCACTCCTATAGGTGCTTATGAACCCAAAAATATCCAACGAGAAACAAAATGAAAATTCTCTACCGGTTGAATACATTCTTACGCGTTTAAAATCCTAATATTTTCTTCTTATCCTTGTATTCTGCTAATGCTCGATATCTACCAATATGTGCCATATAAATTCTTAACAAGTTCACAAAGCTCAATTATTTGTTTTCCACTTGTATAGCGCGAAGTTAGAAATATGATACGTAGTTCTAAACTTGTAAGCATAAATCTACATATAATGTGAGCGATAAATATGAAAAAATTGATCGGATAAGTTTAAAAGCAGAAAAAAAAATCAACCGCCGAAGATCCTCGTGTCGGTTTGGAACCGACGTGTGGCGGTCCAACCGATATCATTGGCACCAACATGTCCGTTGGTTAAGTCGGTTTGGAACGTCGGATATCCGACGAAAGTTGGCAAAATAAATGTATATTGGTAAATGTAGAGTTTAAATATTGAAGTGACAGTGTTATTGTTAGCAATTGTCACTCAGTTGTTCGTTAGTTACTAGTCACTTTCAGTCAGTTTTTGATACTGAGATGACACAAATCAACCAGTCAGTTTCAATGTCTTATTGAGAGTCGCATAAGAGAATTAGACTTATTTTTAAGTTTTACGAAACTCGGTGCCACTCACATCTCGACATGTAATCCTTCATTCCTTCCCATATATATATATATATATATATATATATATATATATATATATATATATATATATGGGAAGGATCAAGAGGGAAGTACTAAATTTGAGGGAAGGAGGGAAGCAACTCTCAGCCACCCATTTCCTCCCCACTTTTTTCCTACACACTTCACCAATTTTTGTCAAAAAACCCAAATTAAAGTATGCTTTTCATTGATTCATCAATCAGAAACATTATAAAATTTTGAATTCATCAATCGCATTCATTTAGATCATCAATTCCTCGTTATACATATTCATCAAAAATATTAAAGTTTAGGTGTAACTTTTGGGTTTTTGTGAAATATTTTATTTTTCAATGAAAACAATAAAATTAAACGAATTTCATAATTCAAAACTTATAAACGAGGAATTAATTGTATTATAATCGTCATTCATCATTGAATTTCAAAAATGTAAATTTCAGAAGGTTAACATGCATTTGCGAATCATGTTAATCAAAATTACAATAAAGATTCTTAAACATTCATTTTTGTTGTTTTTTACCTTATATAAGTTATTATACATGTTGAACGTAATAAAATAACATTCATTAATGTATCGCAATATATATGAGCTTATATGCATTATAAATGAATGTTATGATGTTCATCAGCATGATATAAGTTAATATTCATCATGAATGAATGTTAAAAAATTCAATGAGATGTTAACATACATTTATAATGAATATGAGTTATTATACAATAATAACAATATGAGCTAATATTCACCTTAAATGAATGTTTAAATTGTAACTTTGATTAACATGCTTTTGAAATGCATGTTAACGTGATGAAAATTTGATTTTGATTAACATGCTTTTGAAATGCATGTTTACGAGTCTGGGAGGTGATTTTAAGTTATTTACAAAAATGTCACCGCGTTGACTTTTGCATTGACCGGAATGTGTGGCTGAAAATTGCTTCCCTCCTTCCCTCATTTTCCTCCTTCCCTCATGATATATATATATATATATATATATATATATATATAAACAAATAAAACAATATTAATTGAAAAGGAGGTAATTGACGTGTAAACAGATCTAAATCTTAATACGAGTAAATCTTAATCTAATCACGTTGAGTTGACATGCAATACAATCAACCAAAACCAAAGCACGTGACATCCACTCGCCTCCTTTCTCCCCATTCCTATAAATAACATAATTAACACTTCAAATTTCTCACTAAAATCCTCACACACTCAAACAAAAACAAAAAAAACACACGGACGCATACACTTCAATCACAATGACGTCATCAATCACCGACGGATCTCAATCCACCGTCAACGGCGGAGACTCTGCACTTCCGGCGAAGCTCAAAGTCGCATTAATCGCTGGAATCACCGGTCAAGACGGCAGTTACTTAACCGAATTACTCCTCAACAAAGGCTACGAAGTTCACGGTTTAATTCGTCGATCATCAAATTTCAACACACAACGAATCAATCATATTTATATTGATCCACATAATGCTAATAAGGCTCGTATGAAGCTTCATTACGCCGATCTAACTGACGCGTCATCACTAAGGCGTTGGATTGATACAATTGCACCTGATGAGATCTATAACCTAGCTGCACAATCACACGTGGCAGTTTCGTTTGAAATACCTGATTATACTGCTGATGTTGTTGCTACTGGTTCGTTGAGATTGTTGGAAGCTTTGAGATCTCATATTGTTAGTAGTGGGAGGAATCATGTTAAGTATTATCAAGCTGGATCGTCTGAAATGTTCGGGTCTACTCCGCCTCCGCAAGCGGAAGACACTCCGTTTCATCCGCGATCACCTTATGCTGCTTCTAAAGTTGCTGCTCATTGGTAATAATTTCTTTCCATTTTCGGCTTATTGATAGAAAGTGTTTAACTAAGTGTTGAATTTGACTCATGTTTAGTTTGATTTGATTTGTTCTAGTGGTAATTGAACTGGTTTGAGGTTGAACAGTCTTATTTATTGTGTTTCCTGATCCACATTGTATACTCTGTTCATTTTTTTGTAGGTCAACTATTGTGAAAATAATGTAGTTTTTTGCTAGGTAAATAGCACCGGCGTCTAGTGATTGGTGACATTGGTTATGAATGTGATGTTTGAAATTGTCTGAGGTAGAACGGTCTAGTTTCTGGTGTTTTTCGATCCACATTGTCTGCTCTGTTGTTTTTTTAGTCAAATGTCTTGAGAAATATGTAGATTTTTGCTACGTATGTGACACCGGGATCTAGTGATTTGTAACATTGGTTAGTAATTGGATGCATTTAGCTATTGATTTAATTTGTGCTTCTAGTATATTCAGATAGTTTGAGACTTTGAGCTTTAACTATCTAGTTTTCCATATTTCATTCCACATTGTATATTCTGTTTAGTGATCAAACAAGATCGGATATGTACTTAATAGGAAAGTAATGTAGATTTTTTCTGTAGTAGACTAGTAGTATCTAGTAATCGGTAGCAATTCTTTGTGATTTGTTGTGGAAATCACTTTTTGCTTGATATTGGAAGAGTTAGAGATCCAGGTTGACTTTTAAAAGTCAATGTTCATGTATGTTTTCTAGTTTGGAGTCTTATTCAATGTTGTATATGTTATACAGGTATACAGTCAATTACAGGGAAGCATACGGGATCTTTGCTTGCAATGGCATTCTCTTCAATCATGAATCACCTCGAAGAGGTGAAAACTTTGTTACCAGGAAGATCACGAGGGCAGTGGGTAGGATCAAGATCGGTCTCCAAAACAAGTTGTACTTGGGGAATTTGCAGGCTTCAAGAGATTGGGGATTTGCAGGGGACTATGTTGAGGCAATGTGGTTAATGCTACAACAAGAGAAGCCAGATGACTATGTTGTTGCAACTGAGGAATCACACACTGTGGAGGAATTTCTTGAAAAGGCATTTGGGTATGTGGGTTTGAACTGGAAAGATCATGTAGTGATTGATAAGAAGTATTTTAGGCCTACAGAAGTGGATAATTTGAAAGGTGATTCGAGCAAGGCGAGGAAAGCTCTTGGGTGGAAACCTAAAGTTGGGTTTGAGCAGTTGGTGAAGATGATGGTTGATGAAGATCTTGAGATGGCTAAAAGGGAAAAAGTTCTTGTTGATGCAGGATACATGGATGCTCAACAACAGCCTTGATCTTGATATTGATCATGATCTGGTATTTAACGCTGCCTATACTAATACATAATGTTGATGTTTTCTTGAGTTTTTTGTCATAATTATTCAATTGTAATTCTTTCTTTTTACACTTTAGATTTTGGGGTTGTGAGCAAATTCTTGATTTCGTGTTAACAACCCCAGATATTGAAGAGGGTTATAGAGAGGGAAATATGTCAATGTGGGGTTTGTTGCCTCTGGGCATAATATACGTGTACTTTTTCAAAATCTTATACAGTGTACTATTTGGTCTTTCTATAATAACACTTATCTGTTGGTACCAAATTTAAGGGTATATGACAAAAATCGGCTACGTAAATTGTTGCAAGTATGCAATCTACCCAAAAATTATTACAAGTATGCAGCCTACCCATTTTATTGTCCAAGTGTGCAATAAACTAGATGTTTCGTGCTGAGATCTTTGCAATGTTCATTTTGACAGTTTGATCAGCTACCGGATGGTCTTTTTTTTTTTGGTGATGATAAATCCACTCAAGGTTTTGATAGATCCACCATGACTGTGCATCATCAGTTTGTACAGTACAAGCTTTCAAAGCACATATATGGTGGATTTATCAAAATCCTTGGTGGAAATATCACCACCCTTTTTTTTTGCCACATCGTTAGTATAGTTGGCTTCCACGCCACACATAATGTTTATATAACTGACTTTCCCCTTTCTTTTTATTCATCATTCAATCCTAATCGACGTTCGATTGTATACACACGATGTCTTCGTCTTCCTTAGTTTATTTTAACTCAAAAGCGTAAGGTTGATTTTCCAACCCGTTGCAACTGTATCCTCCATTGTTGTTGAAGAAACGCACGTCAAGGACCGCTACTAACCCTGTGTGTGGCTTCTTGACTTGCCCCAATTTGATGGTGAGTGATTTGTTTTTTGATCCTGACTGTAGTTTTTGTGGTAACAAATGAACGGTTTTTATATTTGTAGTGTGTGTGGAAAAGGTGTAATGTGTATTGGTTCATTGATGAAGTCATGAAACACTAACAAATGACGGTACAAAGTAAAAAAAAATAAAAAATAAATGTACACTACTTTGAATCGAGGTCAAAGGGAGGCGTTTAGAGAAAGCATGAAGAACATAGAAATGTTAGAGAAGTTGAATGATGAATTTGAGCTTTCCAAGTGCAAAAAGGAAGAAGACATTGTGGATCAGCAGATGGAGATGAAAACAGTGAAGGCAACTTGTGGGTTCTTGAAGAAATGTGTGATGTTTTTTGTTGGATGTTGTTCTTTTAGTGACTTGTAAGTAGAATGGTTAACCAAGTTGTAGCTGTAGTTGTTGTTTTGGGGTTTTTTGTTAGAAGTGGATGTAGTGTACTTGTAGTCTTTAATGTAAATTTGAAGTGTAATGTAGTAGCATTCGCACACCTAATTTAATGCATGTCAATTTCAATTTCATTTGAATTCCGTCTGAGTCACTGTATTTGAACAAGTATAAAAGCAGCGTACAAAGCAGGTACTATAAACTCAAGTTAAAAGAGTGGTCATGTCGATTACGTGTTTTTTTTTTTTTTTTTTTTTTTTTTTGTGGCAAAATATGAAATATATAGATAGAAATTTGAGTTTAAATTGAGAAAGGAAAAGTAACTTTCCAAAGTAGTCATTTGAACTTTGAATTACAATATATATAAATATAAATTTGACTTTTGAGCCTTGAAAACTTGAATATCGCGAACTTTTGAACTTGCATCTCTTGAATATCTTGAACCTTGGATACATCATGAAATGTTGAACTTGAGAACTTTAACTTGTGATGGTGTGTGAAGAAGACGGTTGTTTAATTAGCTGTTCTATTTGTTAGAAGACGACTTAGCTTATGTTGTGGTTTGTGTTGCTTCATATTTGTGTTGGAAGCTCATGTGTGAATAGGCGATCTTCTTTTTAGACAAAGAAGAGTTGTGTTGGGTTCTTATTGAAGGAGAAACAACACTTAAACGGTTTTCATACCTACCGGTGAAAATGTTTAAAACTTAGTAGATAAATCTCGATATCGTGTTATCGAGAAGTGGATTAAGGTGGACTAATTAACGGCCACTGCAACACAACTCTTGTAATTTATGGACTTATAATTTATATTTATAACTTTTATAAAGGGTTTCCTTTCCGACCTTAAAACTTACAATTCAAGATCCGAAATTACCATATTACCCTTTTTTATTTGAAAATCCATTCATTGACTTATATAATTAGGAAAAAATTAATTCAATTATAATGTGAAAATATGACAAATTAAAAGTATTATATGTTTAAAGCAATCATTCTAATTATAAATTATAAAAGAGCTTCTAATACACTCTCTATGTTTCATCTCTCTTCTGTAACACAGTAGCAGTAGTAGCGGTAGTAGCAGCAACACAGTAGTGGTAGTAGTGGTAGTGGTAGTGGTAGCAGCGGTAGCAGCAGTAGTAGGCAGTAGCAACAGCAGTAGCAGGAGCAGCAGGAGCAGTAGCAGCAGCAGGAGCAGCAATAGCAGCAGCACTAGCAGCAGTAGCAGTAGTAGTATACATATTAACTTAAACACTTTATTATTAGAAACAAGATACTCCCTCCATCTCATTCGAAACTATTTTGGATTGTCTCATTATAAGTGTCCACTTTGATATATAACAAAACAAAAAAGACTTTAGTGGGTAGAGATGATATTTGATTGGTGAAAAATATTGTTAGTGGAAAATTCTAAAACTTTGTGCACGGTCAAAATGGATACTTTGACTAAAACGGATATAGTACTAAATACGAAATTTCATATTAAAAATCAACTGTGCGTATGTATACATTAGTTTAAAGTCGAGTTGCTTTATAAACTACACCACATGATAACCGTATGGAATTTTTTTAGTACCTCGTGTTTGACGAAGTTGATGATATTATTAACTAACATAATTTTTAATGATTATATTCTTGGAACTTTCTTTTTTTCTTTTTGAAAGGCAGGAGTATAATTATATATAATCAACTACTAGAAAGGTTCTAGTAGACCACCATTGTACAGTTGTACATACATCAATATAATAACGCCACTCTAAATAAGACACCCTATGTCTAGATCCGAACTGCAAGGATACTAAAATGGATGAAAAAAACCCCTGAAAGATTCAGGAAAAAATCCCCGAATATAGGGGCCGAGCCACCGGTTTTCACCATATATCGTTTTTGATAGTACCTCAAATGGATCCAGAAACACAAACTACCCGAGAAACAGCAGACCATTGTTACCAGCCATAAGGAAAAAAGAGAAACATTACATAAAAATTACACCAAGAGATTAGATAGAATCGCATCCGAAGTATGATCATCCAGTCTGAACCGTCATTCATTAATCTCGACTTAAAGATTGAATTCACACCATCTCTTCCATGATATATCCTTCCTTTTTGCTCTATTGTTGAACCAAAAGTAACTTAGACTTATGACTTCATCTTTAAGCCTTTGCCATGAAGGTGAGACTCCATTAAAGCAAGCCTCATTTCTTGCCTTCCATATGCACCAACATGCCGTAAGAATAATCCCTTGTATGACAGAACTATTTTCGCTTTCTTTGTCACCCATCGGATATATCAGTTCACAAACCGAAGAAACAAAAAAAGAAGTTAATTTGAACCAAGAACTTATGTAACACCATAAAAGATTAGCAAATTCACAGTATATGAAAAGTTGATCAGTGGTTTCCTCATATTGGTTACACAGTGAGCAGAGATTAGAAGTAACCTGAATATTGCGCCTAAACAAAGCTTTTTTGGTAGGGATACGGTCCATTTTCGCTCGCCAAAAAAACAGATTGACTTTCCCCGGAACCCATTTACTCCATTTAAAGTGAAATTCTTTAGCCCGAGCATAGGAATTAATTAACTTATTCCTAGCAGATGCAACAGAAAAATTACCTGTCGAATCTCCCTTCCAAGTCCAAGTTCCATTTTCCTTTGTTATGAGTTGTGGTATGTCCAAGTTATAAAGCTTCAGCTCCTTTTGTACCTTGCAAATGTTCGCCCATGTACTCGAGAGGCCTTTCTTGATAGGTATGAATGTTGAAGTATCCTTACTCATGTGAATGGCTTTGATAGCCCGACTCCAAACAACGTTTGTTTCTTTATGAAATATCCACCACCATTTTAAAAGTAAACTGATATTGATTTGTTTTAATGATCCAATACCCAGTCCACCGTCCTCTTTCGATGCTATTATCCTTGACCAACAAACCCAATTTATTTTGTAATTATTCTCTGTTCCTCCCCAAAGAAAGTTCCTTCTTATTTTTTCCAGAGTTTCAATGACTTTCGCCGGTGTGACACCCGTCAAATTAGAACTATTAATTAGGGCCTAATCAATTGTAAATACATGTAATGAGTTTTGTGTTAGGCTAATTAATGTATCAAAATATATATTGATGAATATATATGAATATGCGATTTGATTAAATTGTACGCATCTCAAATCGAATGTAATTCGGTTCAATAAATACGGACGTTGGTGAACGATTTTATTAAATAATATAAAATTATTTAATAACGCTATTATATCCAAAATATTATTTCTTATAATATTTCAATGCAAACTTGTATCGTACAAATAAAATTTTCGCGATTAAAATGTAAACGCTCAAACAAAACAAAATAAATTAAAGTTATGAATTATAACCCAAGTATTAAGTATTTTAATAAAATACTTCAACTAAATTATCGAGTAATTATTCACATTTTAAATAGTATAATTAAATGGTTTAAATACTAATATAACGTTTAAACGACAGGGAAAATGAACACCGCACGGAGCGCGAATACACGGAGCAAGAGGTGGAGACCCACACTTCGGTGGGCCCCCACCGAAAAATCAGCCACAAAGGGAGGGGATCCCACTCCACTCCCTCATTTCATCATCATCATCATCATCAATCCTCACTCTTTCTCTCTTTCATTTTCTCTCAAAACAAACCTCACCCACCTCACTTAAAATCATCAAATAGCAACCCCAAACGACCTTAAATCGCTGAAGCTTTTGGAGAAAGGAACCACCTCGACACGATCTACAACTCTATCTTTTCGGAATTTCATTTCGACACCGCGTAAGTTTCCGACAAAAACCCGAAACTCTTCGATTTCGTTTATTTTTACATGAAAGTGGTTTGTTTATGTTCAAAATGTCCTTATATGGGTTGGGTAAAAGAATCGGACCAAGCTATGGCCGGAAAACTCGTTTTTGGCTCAAAAATCCGTCAACAGCTCGAAGTGACACAACGACGACTGCAGTATAGCGTCACTTCGTGCGTCACTTAAGTGACGCATTGAGTGTCGCTAAAAGCCCTAATTTTGCGTCACTTGCCTAAGTGCCGCATAAAACCTTTTTTCCCGACACTTGCCTAAGTGTCGCAAGTTCAATACCCGTCACTATGAACCGACACTTATAGCGTCACTTGTCTAAGTGACGCCTACAATCGAAAACAGATTTCACCCGTCACTAACCTTAGTGACTCATGGCACTTGTACCGACACTTACAACTGACACTCCCTTAAGTGTCGCACTCTATGCGTCACTTGCTCAAGTGACGCCATTAATCAAAATCCGTCATTTCATGCGACACTTCCTAAGTGTCGCCTAAACCCTTTAGTGTCGCTATAAGTGACGCTGAAAACGGAATGTTTACAACTAATTTTTACTAAGTGTAAAGACCTAAATTTTATCACTTGATTTCACCCAAATTAAATTCCAGATGCGTTTTTCACCAAAGCAATTTAGTAGAAATAAAAAATTTTCGAGCTGACTTGGCATCTCGACTCCAACCAGGGGCCAGCCCCTTGGACCCCGTCAGGGGTTGCCACCCCTGGAACCCCGCTTACCAGGGGCGCTGCCCCCGGACCCCCGTCACCTAAAGCTTATAAATACCTTAAGTATAACTATTTGAAATCAAAATAATAACGTTAAGATTTTTACTACAACTAATCACCAACGGGCCGTACACGTTTTCAAAACACAAGTTAATCAAACAACCAATTCGTAGTAATTTGGACATTATAGTTGAACGAACAACCACAAATGTAGTCTTTGTAACTACCTACTCATATTAATAACCATCGCGTGTCGTGGACACCCTCAGGTTATCTGTCTGCGGACATCTCACTGCTTGTTGAAGCATTGTACGTTATTGACTATACGCTCAAGACTCAGGTGAGTCTCATAGCCCCTCTTTTTACCGCTTTTCACTCAGGGGTGTGATTCAATGCTTATTTTTAACATGTGAACGCAAGTACAAACTTTACAATATACTACATGAGTTGTTTTCCACTAATCATTTCAAAGTCCTCCGTCAGCATAGTTTGGTAATACATTGTAGCGTGATTATTAGTATATGGTACCATATAGGATTGACCCTCCTCGTCCGGGTTAGCATGCACTAACTGGGTAAACGGACGTACTAATAATTGTTCAGACGAGTGTGGATTAGGCACTCGTGGAGGCACCTCGCTCAGAATTCTCTATATGGGACCCGACCCTCGAGTTAAGCTCAGACTATGTGCTCATGGCCGTATACATTACTATTTATTTGCTGGTTGCAAATCACTACTTAAATCTTGCGGTTTATACGATATTATCTGATTTCAAACCTGTGAGCTCACCAGCTTTTAGCTGACCCATTTTAGCATGTATCACAGGTACCCAGCAGTAGATTGGACTGCCACAGGATTACTATAGCTCGAGTCAGCATGCAGACATTAGAGATTTTCTTGCATTAGTATATTTTGTACAAGTACTTATGTACTGAAATATCTCATTAAATCGAACACGAGCTATGTACAGTTTTAAATGTTGTAAACACTTTTATATTAATATATTTTGTTAAAACGACGCATATAGAGTCGTTTGCTATATCTTGTGTGCTTTGATATTTGATTAGTAACACCCAATTTATGCTTCCGCTAAACAGTAAATTTGGGGGTGTTACAGCCAGAGCTTTGAAGACTGAAAAGTAGTAAACAGGGAGACTATCCAAAACCGACTTGATAAGCACTAATCTCCCTGCTAATGATAACCTTTTTGCTTTCCGTGAGGATAACCTGCACTTAAAAGTATTGATTACTTATGTCCAATTAGAGCAGCGGTTCATGTTTGCCCCCATTTTGAGACCAAGGTAGTCGAAAGGAAACTGTCCAACCTTGCACCCAATCCGTTTGGCTACAGATGTAACCACTTCTTGATTTATATTAAGGCCGAAAATATTACTTTTTGCTATGTTCATTTCAAGTCCCGATACAAGAGAAAAGCACCTCATTAATCTCATAATATTCATTACATTTGTGACAGACCATTCACCTAATATAATTAAGTCATCTGCAAACATGAAGTGTGTAATTATAGGACCTTGATTGGGTAGCTGAATTCCTCTTAAAATTCCCAAATTTCTGGCCTTATCAAAGATACAATTAAGGGCCTCCATTGCAATGATAAATAGAAACGGGGACAAAGGGTCACCTTGTCTAACACCTCTAAAGCAACTAAAAGTGTTGGTAGGTGAACCATTTATTAGTACAGAAGCCGAGATAGAAGAGAGAGTACCTAAAATCCACATCCTCCATTTTTTAGGAAAACACATTTGTTCAAGAACCGAATCAATAAAACTCCAACTCAAAGAGTCAAAAGCTTTATTAAAATCAATTTTGAACATTGTAGCTTCATATTTAACTTTTTTGGCCCATGATAAAATTTCGTTGACAACCAACGGCCCATCCAAAATACTGCGATTTTCTAAGAAACTAGATTGGGCCTCAGACACTAATGACCCAATGACATTTTTTAATCTATTAGCAAGAATTTTTGAAATCATTTTTGGAATGCATCCAACCAGAGAAATAGGTCTGAACTCATTGAAGGACATTGGGTCATTAGATTTGGGAATTAGTGTGAAGAAGGATGAGTTACATACCCTACTGATTATGCCATTCTTGTGAAAATCGTCCATCATCCCCATGATATCACTCTGCATCAGGTCCCAATATCGTTTGATGAAAGCAAAATTGAAACCATCGGGTCCCGGGGCTTTATTACTACCACATTCCCAAATAGCTTCTTTGATTTCCTTCTTGCTGAATGGAGCAATTATATCATGTGCTTGCTTACTTGTGAGCTTGTTAACTTTTGCCAATGAAATTTTTGGCCGAGATTGAATTGGCTCCATGAATTTACTGGTAAAGAACCTCACAGCTTCTTCCTTGATTACCTTCGGATCGTCCACCCATATATTATCCTTCCAAACTCCATTGATCTTGTTAGTCATGATTCTATCATTGATGCACCCATGTAAGAAAGCCGAATTTTCTTCCCCATCGATTGCCCACTTAATTCTTGCTTTCTGTTTGAGGTCCTGCCTTTTCCCATCTTCAATTTTTAGTAATTCTCTTTTCGCGTTTATCTTCACACATAATTCCTCCTCTCTTAGATCTCTTTTTTCAGTCTCCAATTCCAAATCAACCAAGGATTGTTCCAACTCGGTCACTCTATTATTAGATTGCTGTTTTTCAAATCCCAGCCATTCCTTAATTGCCACTTTTACATTTTTAAGCTTGGAGTGAAACATATAATCTGGTCTGCCCGGTTTGACCTGTTTATTAAAAGCTCCCACAACTCTTTCATCCAACCCATTGTTTGATAACCATGAGGAGAAGAACTTGAAAGGCTTTGGACCAAAATCTTTTTTTGAGACTTTTAAAATCAGAGGGTGATGATCGGACCATTTTTTTGCCAAAGCCAAAAATGTTGCATTCGGCCAACGATCCATGAAAGAAGTGCAAACTAATATACGATCGATTTTACTCATTTTTGAACCATCTTCCAATGAGTATGTAAATTTATACCCGCCCATACTGTATTCCAATAGATTTGACTCTTCAATGAATGAATTAAAAAGCATTGCACCATATCTGTTAAAGTTCATGTTCCTTCTATCTGTTGGCACTCTGACCTCATTAAAATCTCCCAACAGTACCCACATTCCAGGTCTGGATTCTTTAAACTCTGCTAACAAAGCCCAAAGTTCCTTCTTTTCCTTAATTACCTGCGAAGCATATATATTGGCAATATTGATAGGAGAAAAATCTCCTACCATAAAACCAGAAACAATCAAGACATTTTGATATTCGAAAGAATGTGTGAGTCGGAATTTTGATGGATCCCACACATAAATAATTCCACCCGATTTACCTTGGGCTTTAACCTCTGCAAATTTAAAAGGCCTATTACCCCACAATTTAGAAATAAAGAGATCAGAAATCTGATCATGATGGGTTTCTTGCAACCCCAAAAAACTTTCATAGTGTCATTTTTTTTTACATGGATGACAAAGGGAGAGACGAATCATATTGTTTTAGACTATTAATTAAGTAGTTGCGTGAAAATGTGTTCTACAAATTGATGTTGTAAAACCCTAATGGGGAAATGATAACAGTACATACTTTGGGTACCGTCAGGGGCATTTTAGTAATATTCCTCTTTTTTCTCTTAATTTGTGCGATAGACAAAAACTTTCAGAGCACACGGTATGGGCTTACGTGGCGGCAGCATTCAACGACGAGAACGCCGTGTGACAACGTTCTACCGCACCGTCCCGGCGTTCTCGCCGGCGTTCTTCTTGGCGTTCGGCGACGGCGTCCCTATCCGGACGGTGGAATCTCTCGACGTTCAGCTTTTTTTTTTTCTTTTTTTTTGTTTTCTTCTTTATTTCCTACGACGATGCCTTTTGTTTCTTTTATTTTATTTGTTTGCTCCATTTCACAATAATGGGAGAAGATATCATCAAATAAAAAAAAAAAACCGGCCGCCAAATTTTTTCCCTTCTGTATTTTGCAAATGTGGGGAAGAAGATAACATAAATGGGCTTTTTTTAATTTTATGTTACGTTAAACAAATTTAGGTTTTATAAAGCCCATTAATTAAAACTTTTTCTCTAGCCCATTAAAAACGTGTGTAACTTTTTTTTAAAGCCCATTAACATTGGCAGTGTATTAATTAATATTTGTTTGTTTAATATTTTTCAAATATATGTTTTATCTTTTGTTTTTGATTTAGTTTATTGTGTTATTATCTTTATTAAAAAATCAAATAAAACAAATAATAAAAAACCCCAGAACACTGTGATTTCAGTTTCACCACACCACATAATTCTCACTTTCAACATTCTCCAGAACACTGTCTAAAACACTGTTTACCACACCCTGTGCTCTAACAGCCATTCTTTTCTAGTGAGAGAAGATTCCTCTACCAAACTCGTGTTCTTCTTCCTTAAATTATTTTCTCCAAGATCCTTATTGTTTCACACTAAAATTGGGTCAATTTCTAATATCAATAAACAAAATTCTTCACTGTAAACAATCATATTTATTCAAATGATGAAATAGTACACAACCAGCTAAAAGTAATTATTATTAAATGTTATCATGTTTCCATTGTTTTCCTATGATTTTGTTTCAATCAAAACCTCTCCTAAGACTGTTCGAGAAACTGGAGAACAAGAAAGATTTCCAACTTGACAATAAAATGTTTTAACCTAACAATGAACTAAGCAACTCTAAATATAATGAATTATGTTTTTTTGACTTTTGAATCATTTTTTAAGAGAGCCTAGTTCCCCTAAATTGTAAATTTGTTTCATAAAATATGTACTGTTTAAAGTACGGATCATTTCCCCTACTTATCTATACTACTATATAATGTAGTTCGCCAAAAGTCTTAAAATTGACTAACAGTAAATGACTATTTTACCCTCCACTTCTTTATTATATTATATATAAAATGCAATAATTTACCCTCTACTTCTGTATCATAAATAATTTCGGTTTCAAAGTATATGATTCTAAAAATAAATGATTGTTTTAAAACTTATATAACTGATATAAAATATTAATGGACAATAATTTTCGGTTGCGATTGCATTGATATATATATATATATATATATATATATATATATATATATATATATATATATATATATATATATATAAGAGTGATCCATAGGGAATCACATTTTTTGTGTAGAGGGAAATGCTAACATTTATTAACATTCATCAACTGATGTTATAACTTAAAAAAAAATTCATCCTTGAATATATTCTATAGAACATCAATTTTGATAAATATTATACGTTTAAAATAATTTTTTGCTGACATTATGATTGTCCAATTTTAGAAGACTCATGATAAATGTTAACATTTACCCCACCCCAACAAAATAAATAAATAAAAATAAAAAATAAAAGTACCACATCTATCTGGATCATGTTCTTATGTATACTAAATAATCAAAGGTTTGGGTAATAGTCTCAAAGAGAAGAACTAATAAATAACTATTCTACCCTTTTTGTATTTAATTCAACTTTAACAATTTATTAATGCAATTAACATATCTATCCATATATAATAAAAGGTTTGGATATACTACAAAATGAGGCTAATAAAACATATAACATGCAACACTTTTTATATGTGTTGCGCTTTAGATGACATGGGTGATAAAGCAACACAGTTAGAAGAAGTGTTGTGATGTCGCTTATGAAAGTGCGTCTTGTTTTATAATTTATAAATAGAAATACCTAATAAATACTTTCAAACAACCAGGCAAGAATACCCGATCAATTGTAAATATAGATTTGGTAAGTCAGATTCGAACACAGGGAATGGTGGAATATTTAAAATAGAAATTAACAATTAACTAAAAAAAGCAGTAAATACGTGGGGCGTTTTAGTTCCGTGCGAACATTTGTTTAGAAAATATTTAATTAAAATAAACAAACTTAAATAAAACTTAAATTAAAATACTAAATAAATAATAATAATAAACCCTAATTGGAAGGAATAAGTAATTGTATAATTAATGTCACTTAGATTCATATTTCCCGATTTATTACGTATTGATTATCTAATTGTGATTCTTTTAGATCAACTTAACACCAAATATTTCAATGAATACTAAGTCGAATGTGAACTAGCCAACGTTTCGGGTCCAACTAATTCCTATAATCTAGGGTCCAACATGAAACACTGGTTCCAATGTCACAAGATGATCAGTCAATTGTGTGCCTTTCCCTAAATCATGCATTAAGCATTCACAACTCATTATAATTACTCTAGTGGTATGACTCAACAATACCCAATAATTAACTTATTGTCTTGTTCATTTTAAAGTGAATAATTATCAATTTCTCAACCTATCAAACTCAATCTATTTAGCAATGATCAAAACCCTAAGATTCTAACCATCAATAATTAATAACGTTCAAGGAACTCAATCTCATCAACATTATTAACCACGCTGAGAACTAATAACTACCAGTTACCAATAAACAAGGATTCGTGAGTAATATAACCGTTTTCAATTAAATAACTTAGTCAATACGCAATTATAGTCGTTCAATAATCATAATCTAAGTTCAATCAACTACACAATCACTTTGAATATTCAATTCATCATTAAAACAGAAATAATCAGATTATTCAATAGCAAATTCTTCAATGAAATCGAATAAAAGAGTTATACCGATTCAATAAAGACGAACTACGAATGATTTAGATGAATTATCCTCGATCTTCACCCTTCGTACCTCCAAAATAACCCTAATATACGAATTACAAACCCTAAAGTCGTCTGGAAATAAGAAAATACGAAAAACTATTCAAAAACTCTCGATTTAGGGTTTAAAACGCGTTTGTATACTTCCTGAGATTTTGATCCATACGGCGTATGGATTTCCATACGGTGTATGGATTGATTTCAAGCCCAGCCCAAGTGCGCGTAACCTGGGCCTCCACTGCTGCAATCCATACGGCATATGGATTTCCATACGGCGTATGGATGCCTTTTTCAGCCGGATTTTTGATTTTTCTTCATATTTTCTTTTCTTTGACTTCGGCTTCAAATGTTTCTTCAAATATGTATCATTTAACTTGTTTATTGACTGTTTTCCTTCCTTTCTTCATAAACACTCCATTTCCACATGTATTTACAAATATAAACGAAATTAATATCTATTCTTAACAAAATGCAATAAAAACATTCAAGAATAGGGGTAATATACTACTGAAATATAGTACTTATTAGCGTTTATCAAACATCCCCCACTTGAATCCTACTTGTCCTCAAGTAGACTATCGATTCAAAAATCAAATTCTTAAGAAAACAGTCATCTATATTAATCTAAATAACTACCAAAGGAATTACACAACATCACCCATTTTCAACTCAAATGCTTAAATTTAAAAATCTGTTAATTCTAAAAACAATTATTAAGAAACTACGAGATTTACAAAAACTGATCTACACATAGAGTTATTATTCTTAAACATCAAATAGTTCACAATGATTACTGATATTGTTATCCACTTAAACAATTTATATTCGAATATTTGAGCTCAACTTATTATTATTCATGTAAATATTCCCTTAGACTCCCAAAAACTATATACTTTCATACTCATAATATGCCAATATTACATATCTTGAAATTTAATCAAAACAATCATTTTTCAAATCAAGACAGAGGTGACAGGTCTGTGCCTCAACACAACAAAGCAACATAACTTGATTTTGGTTTAGCAATAATGTTTTAGTCAAACCATTGGTGACAGGTCTGTACCTCAGTACAACAAAGCGACTTAATTTGACTACATTTTAAAATCATGAGTTATTAAACTCTTTTGCTCTTTTTCATTAGATATACCGACGGAGACCAGGTCTGTACTTTCGTACAACAGAGGAAACAACACCCAGTATATCCCCAAATGATGTTAATTAAATTCCCAAAAATATGGCATATCACACATTACTAATACGAAAATTAAGACATACGTCATACATAGCTAAAGTTCATCTAAAAAGTAATATCTACTCCTTAATTTCATTTCTTAAAAGCTCAAAAATTCTCATATAAATTGCCTATCAATACATCATATAATGAAGCTAAATAACATTTTTCACAACTTAATCTTAATTAAAAAGTTATAAATTTTTTTTTTTAAATTAACCTACATAGTTACAAAATAATTATCTATAGAAAACAAAAATTTTAATGCAAAAATTTGGTTGAAAAATGGGCAACTCATAACCTCCTAGTTACTTATCTTAATAAAATAACTATTAACCAGATTACAAAATCATCTACTAATTAACTGGACAATAATGTGGAAACTTTACTCTTTTCTCTCTCATCCCCCACTTAAAGATGTACAATGCCCTCATTGTACAAATAATGAAATATAAAAATGGGAAAAAGAGAAAAGAACTTAGAACAGAAAAACTCCCCTGGAATAATGTGCAGTTTAATGAGTATGACAAGGATGATATGAATTTCCACATCCTCTCGATTCAAGTAGTTGCGCTGAACTTACTGCCAGCATAACACGTACTCACAACACAATTCTGAGAGAACAATCAACAAACAGAATTAAACAATACCAGATTTAAACATCCTAATTAATAAACACAACCAAATCCTAAAACTACAAATCCACAGCACAATTAATAAATCCTACAAATAAAAACAGTCATACTAATAATAATAAAACAATAATAATAATAGTGTTTGGAACCATAAACCATTTAGGATGAACATCATCCTAATCACTGTCATCATCCTGGCGGTACTGGTACTGGTGAGAAGGCTCTCCATACTCTGGCTGTGGTGGTGGTGGTCGTGGCATGAACTCTGGTGGCATCTGGTACTGGAATGGCTGATACGCAGGTCCAGAAGGAAACTGACCAAATAGCTGCTCAAACAAGCCATCCTGGTAGTCCAAATGTGCACTGGTCTGATGGAAATGCTGTCTCTGCATAAGATCTATCTGATCAAACCTCTGAGTCTGGTGTAACTCCATCTGGTGCCACTGCTGAGATAGCTGATCAAACTCCGTAGCATAACCTCTATTACGGCCTCGTGCCGTACCTCGACATCAATCACTGCCACTCGTATCTCCCCTAGCTCTAGCCTGCCTCGACTGCAAAGTCTGTCCTACCGGAGTAATCGGAACCCAGTAATACATATCCACAGGACCACCATAAGTAATGCATGGCTCAATAAGAGCAAATGCCTCCAACAGGCGTGCAGTCAACCATCCCATGCTAGGCTGAACAATCGTGCATGACCCCATCTCATCCTGAGAAGCCAAACCAAAGTATCTAGCCAACCGTGTAACAAAGTGACCTCCACACAAACTACTCCCATCTCTAGTACCAGTAGCTCTCTTTGACATCCACTTCGCCAACCTCCAAGGTACATTCACTAACCTCTTCCTGATAATCGAGCTCAAATAAAACAAGTCAGGCCTCGAAACTTTCTCAGGCCCCTCCTTGCGACCAACAATGGTGTAAGTCAACAATCTGTGAATGAGTCGATGACGAGGATCTCGAATACGCGTGTAAGAAGGTGTCGAACTGCCATAATTACCCTGGGCAATAAACTGCCACTCCTGCTCAACTTCCAAGTCAGTGAGCTTCTTCACAGCACCTGCAGAAATGTGGTTTAAAAAGTAAGGATTATCCAGCTCATTGGGCTCATAAAGCCCCAGTCCCAAAGCAAACTGAACCATAGTCATCTGTCTAGGCTGTCCCCCTAGCTGGAAGAAAATGGAGTTCTCAGTCCATTGAGTCGACCTGGACTCAAACCTAAAAGTGCTATAAAACTCGATCAACAACCAGCTCTCTGTAGATATCCTCCCTGATACTGAATAACCGGGACCAAGCATAGGAAACAAATCCAATGTTTCCATCCTCTAGTACATATGGAATAGCAAGTAAATTCCTAATGGCCTCAGCACCATTAGTGAACCCCTCTCTAGCAATCACATGCTCCAAGACATTCCAATTAACAACATCAAAAACATCAATTGACTGGCCAATATTAGAAGCCAGACGCTCTCCAAACTGAAATCTAGTGGTCTCAGAATACGACCCATGAAAAGTGAGGTATCTATGAGCTCGAACCAATGGATTCCCCAAAGTTTGACCCCCTCTTGTTCTCCTGTTAGACATGATAACTGCTAAACAAAACAATTGTTAATAATACCAAATAAGCAGTTAATGCGAAAAGGTTACTAAAAATTTCGGCAGCATTTCGGCTTAAAATTGAATAATCCACCATAAAGGTTTAGCCTAAAACTACCGCAACAACCATTTTCATGAACCTAAATTGCATTTTTTAAACAAAAACCACTCAAATTGCATATATGTATATACTTAATTAAAATTCATGACAATTGCCTAACCAAATGCATTATAATAACTTGGTACCATTATGAATATACGAAATTGCACAATCACTAAACTCGAGCATTAGCAACTAGCAAACATCCATATAATCTCAAAATGAGTTATCATAACACAATTAATCAAAATAACAATTTATCACATAACTGTAATCACAAACACTTGTGTACCAAACAAATATTTGCATTAATCATCATGTGGTCAGAAAATTAATAAGCACTAATTAAAACATATTGCACAATTGAGCATATCTCATAGTCACATTTCATCATTACTAACGGATAATTCGATTAACTTAATATATGTAACATATTAGAAAAACGAGCATGACATTTCAATGTATATATCAATTAGAACATAAATCAATCAAAACATGTCAATCATCATACCCACATTCGAAATACCCAAAATTCTATCATAAACCCTAACTTCCAAACGAATGATTTAACCAACGAAAATGAAAACGAGAAGTTATACCTTGTAGAGGAAAGTGCGTGTAACACGAATACGCAAAAATGGAGATGAATGCGTGCCCGGAAGTGGTTATTTGGTGGTGTGGTGGTTAAAGCCGTAAGTGGTGAAAAATGGGGTTTTAGGTTTGAAAATGGGGAAGAAAAGGGGCTACTGGCGGTTTTCTGCATTTTTGATCCATACGGCGTATGGATTAAACAGGCCCAGGTCAACTTATTAAACCCAGTCAACGACCCGGCCCAGTGGCCCAACCAATTCATACGGCGTATGGATTCCATACGGCGTATGGATTCCATACGGCGTATGGATAGAAAAATCAGAATTTTTCAAAAAACGATTTTCAAACCCATTTTTAACCCAATTTCATCATTAATTTTATATAATTAAATCTCAAACCTGGAGGATAATCACGAATTCAAAATCTTCACAATTTCACACTATAAAATAAATAACAATAATTAACAAACTTCAAATAACATAACATTCAAAATAAATACTTAATATTCAAATCACACAATTAAAAAAACTAAAAATCCAAAACAGCTGAAAGTCTAACATAATCCAAAATAAACCAAAATGTTACAAACAATCCAATAGCATAAGAAACAAAAGAAATGATTAGAATCACTGCTTAGGATAGAGAGCAAGGAAACGCTCAGTGATTATGGGAATGACGTTAATGATCCCATGACCAAAACTTGGAAAATTTGCCAAGTGCTCATTAACCACGTGCTGAAAATAAACCAAGTCCCAACTGATTTTATTAATCTCCTTATTGTTTACTCCCTCCGGTGCCAATACCAATTTATCATCTTCCAACTTGTACTCACGTTCAAAAGGGTTTTCTTCTAACTCACTTATAAAGTCCAAACATGCCTCAGTTATCCCATAATGATTTCTCATCAAGAAACTTTTTCTCAAGCACCTCACTCGTCTTTCTACCTTTTGAAGAGCTATCTCTTGTCTATCGCTAAGTACTAGCCCCGAATGTTTGAAAATATTAACCAGCTTAGTATAGATCTCCATCATTCCATGATTGAAATGTTCCCAAGGGGTTGAGACCTTACTCTTGTCAATCAGAACATCCAAGTGAACTCCAAAGTAACTAGCTAAATCAATCTCATTATTAGGATGAATGAAATCTGGACGAGGCCTATCCAATTCTTCCTTAGCAAGATGATCTACTTTCGTAACCATTTCTTGAAGATAGTAATGAATAGTACTCGTCACAATGAACCTATGAGGTGTAATATCCGTCAAATGGTCATTTGAATGTAGCAATCGAACCAATTCTATTAAACCAAACTTAAATTCCTTATCTGCTTCTGCACCAGGATGACCAGTTACCTCATACAAAGCCCTAATCATGCGACCAAGACACGCGGTTTGATTTGCCGAGTATGGAAATGCAGAATGCCTCAGAATCTCATAAATCTCCGTGTATCTTTTCTTCTGAGTAGTGTAGAATTTCTCTTCCTCCCTGATCCTAGTTTCTAGAGATTCCCCAAAAGTAGTGAGGGCAATATAGAATTGCCTATCAATCCCATACTGACTCTTAATCAAAACTGCCTCTAGCACATCATCAACCAGTGCCTGTTGATTACCAGAAAAATCAATTGTGGAACTCCTAATAATCTCTGAACATAATGGGATATCTCCTCTAAACTCCTCAAGTGCAGATAGCAATTCCTGACAAGATGAAACAATAGGAACGGGAATGCGCCCTAAGCGAGTGCAAGGAGATACTATCTCAGTGGAACTAGCATCAGACTTAGCAGACTGATCTCTCTTGACCATATCATTATCGTTTGCATCACTTTCAAAGCTCTTTGCCATTGGATAAACCTAAATAAAAATAAATCTGGAAATACAAAACACCACTAACGAAAAACAAGTTAGTTCACACAAAATAATAAATTTAAATAACATGTACAATATTACATAAATGGAACTTCAACCGGCGGACGGATTCCCATCTGTCGCGGTCCCAGCGGGCGGTCGGGTTTTAGAATCCGGGTCGTTGCACCGACGGCTACCGAGACGTGCGAACAGAGAAGTTTTAAAAATTTATATTTGCTGGGCTCAAACTATGCAAGCTACCTACCTTGTGGGTAAAGCGGCAAGTATAACTCGAGTGTCGTCCAAAATCAGAACGAATTGAATTGAATTGGAACCTACCAAAGATAACTTGACAATAGGATGGGTTTAAAACAAGGTAGGTATGGGTTATGGTTTTATCTAATCTGATCTAAAGACAGAAAATTAAAATGCAGAAAAGTAAACGAGAATATAAGCAGCAGGTAGAGAGTGATTGCTGAAACTTCGATGATTAAGATTTCGGGATGATATTATATAGATGATAGGTGATTACTCTGGTTAAGAATCTTCTAAACAGTCGGTGTAAATGCTAGGACCCTACGTCTAGGTGTAACCCTAAAGCATATGTCACTGAATCCTAGGTTATCCTGATTCTGATCAGATGGGACTGTCTTCAGACCCACCTCACCGTCTCTTTCGGAGACCAAGCGACCCTCTGAATGGGGTTAAGGAATAAGGCGACAGTCCACAACACTGACCTTTCTTAACACCTATGTCTATCCAATTTTAACAGAGTGATACTGGTTGTATGCTGAATAAGTTAAACTATCGGTTAAGTAGAGTTTAGGGGTTTTAAGCATCTGGGAACACAACCGGCATCCTTGCTTTCATTTCCTAACTCATGTTTTATCTGTTTAAGTTCTTAATACTTCCGTCATGGATTAGACCCTCCTTTGCCATCGGTCGCTCATCCCTAGGTATGCGTATAGTGTATAGTGTCCTTATTTTCCACAATACTCTAACCATAGGTATATCTACGGTGTTTTAAAGACCTATTATATCTTTACACAGCTTTATAACCAGAGGTAGTTTAACGGTGTACTATAGCATTTTCACGGCTTAAGAAGACCTAGACCCGTGTCTGGAAGGGTTGCTTCCAGGTAATCCACGGTGAGATAGGCCACCGTCATTTCCTTGGCTTCCACGTATTTGTACTCTACCAGCGGTATTTCCAACGCTATACCAAGTATTCTGACGTGTTATGGCGATCTCACAGTTTCATACAAACAGGAGATAACTTTGTATTCGTAGTTAGGGTTGATCAGATCCTATCCTAAGGCAACAGTCACGTGAGAGACCAGAAAGGGTGATTAATTAAATCTACATCCAGGATAAGTCTAAACATGTATGCAGCATAACAACTACCAATCATATATAAGATATATTAATTAAACATCATCCCTAATCCTAACATCTACATTCCAACAATCACATATTAATCTAGCTAATCAGCATGGCAACAATCATAAATCGTACTGAAACAATATGCAAAGTAAACATTATAACAGTAAGAAAGTAAGATAATATCACCGGATTAGAAGAGTAATACTGAGGATTACAACAGTCTGACTTGAATAACCTTGCTACAGCTTGATTATCCAATTACAACTTTCCTCTAGCTCTAACCGCTAACTTATATCTCTCTAGTTCTCCTCTAACTCCTAAGAGTAGTGCTAGAGAGAGAAACTAGAGAGAACTAACTACAAGAACAATTCTCCTCTAACTCCTAAGAGTAGTGCTAGAGAGAGAATTCTAGAGAGAGAAAGAGAAGTATGTGAGAATGAATGGTGTAAGGTGTGTTTTGAAATGAGTGAGGAGGCCCTCTATTTATAGGGAAAGAGTAGGAAGCTTGGTACAAGTCACAAAGCATGAAGAACAAGCATCAAAGCGTATACGGGGGGTACCGGACCAAGGGGGGGCAAACGGCACCTCACAAGCCACCAGGCCCCGTATACGGCACCCCAAGGGCCGTATACGGCACTTAGGGTACCGTATACGGTACCTAGGTGGGCAGGGGGGGGTTGGTGCTTGGTTTGGCCTCCGCTTGTTTCTCGGTTGCTTGGTTCGTCCGTATCTTCTTCGTTTGGGCTCCGATTTGCTTGATTCTTGCGCCGTTGGCTTCGTTTTTACGTTACGCTTCTAATGACACTGAGTTTGCCAAATTTGGAAGTGTTTGACTTTTGCATGTTCCGGATGACGATCGGCGGGCTTCTAGACTGCATATCTTCTTCGTTCTTCACCCGTTTCTCTTGATTCTTTCACCACCGATCTTGGATTTTCCTATTGAATCATAAAATATGCATTAAGATCTACTTTGATAGGATAATCAAGAATGGAATATTTAAGGTGATAGTTTTTGCCTCGGTTTGCGTGCAAAATGGATGTTTTTATTGATTTTTGTAGCAATGCCCGAATTTAGACTACCTTGGTGATTTTTGATGATAAATGATTGTTTTGAAATGTTTTTACCGAAGAATAGTCCAAAAAGTGCGGAAATAGGTACTTAAAAACATGACTTTTTGGGTCACATCAAGTATCCCACACTTAAGCGTTGCTTGTCCTCAAGCAACACTCAGTTGTGTCCCTGTGAAAACATTTTACAAATTTTAGGTGAGTTAGAGCACTTTCCAAAAAGTTACCACTTTGTCATATGGGAAAATTATTCAGAGGACATAGGGAAAGCTAAGATGATCCTTTCAGAAATAAGTATTGACTTTCCCAGGCATACTTTCCAAATCTCGTGATCTTGGAGTATACATGACTAGGCGATCTCACTAAAGGTGGTCACTCAATTCACTCAGAGTGTATCGGGTTTCCTATCAATCTAGCACAATTGAAATCGCTCAAATAGCCAGTCATGCAGCACTCATCATCATAAGCTTGGTTGAGAATCGGATCTCCACCACTTAGGAATAGGACGGCGCTAATTATCCCAAGACATTCAAGTGGGTTGTAATGTTTGTGAGGGTTAAGGGGTATGGATAGTGGTGATTTTTGGTTGTAAGGGGTTGCTTATCATGGGCATTCTAAGAATCATGAAAAACTTATTGTAGAACGGAGAAGATAGCTACTCGCATTTCATTGAATCTTTCTTTGAAAGATTGATACTCTGAAGCACTTTAGCTTTATTTTCTTTTCTTTTTCTTTTCTTTCTTTTCTGCTTTTTATTTTCTTTTCTTTCTTCAGAACTTCTTTGCCAGAGAATTTCCAAGGATATTTTTGATTTTCTTTCGGAAATCTCTTCTTTCTTATCACGGACTTCTTCGAGTCTTCTCTTTTGGTGCCAATTTTTCGCACTCTTGATTTTCTAATTTTTGGTGAACACGGAGGAGTAGATCAATTCAGAAAGAGATTCTTCAAGATGTTTTTCATAACCTTAGAAATTCCAAGATAAGTTGTTGGGAATTTGGGGAAAGTGGTTAAAGATATATGGTTTTGAAGAAACGAAAGGCTTAGGCTCAAAGGGTTTTTCTAGGCGGATCATCGATACTAAAAATGAGTATCGGAAGGGTTTTGGGCTTGAAAAGGTATGTAAGAATGGGTTTAATCCTAAGGAATGTCAAGATCATCTAATTGCACCTATACCGCGTACGGTACTTTCCAATGTGGTCTCGAAACGTATGTCAGGAACAAGTTCTAATTTAGAGATACTTGCATCGGCACACACAAGAAATGAACAATGTAGCATTTAAAATGAATGCTTTTAAGGCTCAAAACCTCACTGCAAATTCGGGTTTGTATGTGCCTAGCCATGCTCCTTAGATTGTTAATACTCATTTAAGAAATTTCTACCTTAATTTCCCTAATATTCTTGAATAACTAACTCACATTAGAAATGGTTCCTCTTTGAAAGGAATCATAACTCAAAAATAGTAGAGCTAATCGGGTGATTTGGCTCATACTTTATTATTTGTTGTTAAAAAAGTTTTGAAAATTTTGAAAATTTGAGGAACATTTTCTAAGTAAAGCTATTTGGACATTAAAATCTGTAAAACATCTAATTCAAGGTATTCTATACCTGCTATCCCACACTTAGAGGAACATTGTCCCTAATGTTCTCTTGAGTTGAGATTATATTTGAAAATATAATCCCACACTTAGAGTTTGAACATATAGAAAATGTTTCTTCAAGTGTTTGGTTTGGGCTGGAATCCCACACTTAGTGATAAGTTTAGGATAGAGTATAGATTACTTTGCATTCCTAAGCTAACAAAATGAATCAATGTATGAAAAGGAGGTGAAAGGTAAGAAACTCCCCAGATGACGATTAGACGTTTAGAAGCGAAAGCTGAGAATTCGAAGATCTTCATTAAGAGTGATTCAGCTCCGCATGTCCTTATCTGGTGCACAGCGCTTTCTCATTTATGCTTTAGCCAAGAGTCGACCCATAATGTAAGTGGAAATTCTTATTAGTGAATTTCACACTTTTGTGATTTAGGATTTGGAGACGATTCTAGCTAAGATGTCTTGGAGTGTGGGTTGAGATCCCACACTTAGATCTTTGAAGAGTCTGCGGTGCGTGTGCGAGTTTCAGAAGAAGATAGACCAAAGCTCCTCTCCTGAGATGTGTGTAAGTTCCGTGGTCTGTAGTTGTGAATTCCTTGGTTGTCTGCCTCTTGACATCACAGTTTTTTCTTGAACGCTCGTCATCTCATGTGGTCTCGTGCTCATTCATCACACATTCAATCACTTATTCTAAATAAAGAAACAAACATAATAAGTAAATACGATAAACGAAATATAATAATAAGTATCAACCATAAAGGTTGACAAATATCCCAAAAGTTTAACCAAGTGCAAGATAGAGATCACTGTAATCAATACAATACGAAAGTCAGTGATATAAATATGAATCATAAGATAAGTAGTCTAGAATGGAGGATCCTCTGCTGGTATGTCATCAGGCTGAGCTGGAGGTCCTGCAACTGACTGCTGTCCGCTAGATACCCTCTGCTCATCTGGAGGTAGTAGTCCTCTCTGAATCAATATCTGCCTGAGAGTCATCGCTGGAAGTGCCATCATATCATCATAACCCTGTGCGAGCATGTCCGTAGTGGTAACACCTGCCGTCTGTAACATATCAAGGTAGAGCTGCCTGAGAGTGCTCTCAGTAGGCACCTGATCTGAGAAGATGGGGCCCAAATCCAAGTAAGGGCCGACGCTACCAGTGAACAATGCATCGGTACCAATGTAGAGCAGATCTGGTATGTATGATGTGCTAGCCTCTGGATGCTGGTCATGGGTCGGAATGGGTACAGTCGGATGAGGCAATGATGCCTGCTGACGGGCTGGTGATGGTATGTGTACTGAGTAGACTCTGGCTATATCAGATGTGGATCTGTGAGTG
Organism: Helichrysum umbraculigerum; assembly: GCA_949592205.1. Classification (NCBI taxonomy): domain Eukaryota; kingdom Viridiplantae; phylum Streptophyta; class Magnoliopsida; order Asterales; family Asteraceae; genus Helichrysum; species Helichrysum umbraculigerum. The sequence continues at coordinate 20,428,321 of CATIUR010000007.1, read as the reverse complement.
GGTAATGGTGCGGAGTATTTGGTAGGTGTGCGTGGGCGTCTATATGGATGTGGTGGCTGAGTGGAGGTATGTGGATGTGGTGGAGGAAATGTGGTGTATGGGCGAGTGGTGGTGTATGGGTGAGTGGGTGGAGGTGGTGGTCCACATCTATATAAGAAGTGATCAGGCTCAGGAGTACCATGTGTCCTAGCTGTCAGAACCTGCTGGTCACGGATAACCTGTAAAGCATGTAATAGATAGTACTGAGTAAGAGGAGTGACCGGATCCGTGTGATGCACAACGGCCTGTGTAGGCAGTACTGATGTGTCTGCTCCTCGTGATGTCTTAGGTATCTCTGTTGCAACTGGTCTCTGTGGCTGGGGACCAACATCTCTACCCTCTGTAGTCACGCGCTTCCTGGTCATGAAGCATCCAGGAATGGGCTGCCGAGTCTGATACCATAAGCACTGTCTCTCAGGTCCCTCATCAATGATCCTGATCAACTTACAATACTCTAGATCAAACGGCTGCGAGCTAGCGTGATGGGTGTAATCCTCACGGTGATGGTCAGTGAGAATCCCCATGCCGACTAACAATCTCGTGATAATGGCTCCCATGAATACATGGCGTCTATCCTCCCTCTTCTCCTTCCACAATCTATCCGCTATGATGTATGCGACATTCAGGTTCTGCTTCCTTATGATCGCATCCATGAACTTAAGCTCCTCTGATGTAGCAGGTCCAACATCTCTCTTCCCAAAGATAGTACAGCACAGGAGCTTGTGAAGAATGTGATGAACTGGTCGGGTCATGAGTGAAGCTTTCACTCCACTCCTGAAGGTTGTCCCCGTCAATCCCCTCCATATCTCCTTGTGATCCCGTGATGGTAAACTGGAGATAGACTGAAAACTGCTAGTGAACCAATCAGAACTGGCCTGAGACTGTGTGTAAAGGCCAAGGTATACCCCGAAATCTCCAACTGTCATATGATATTTCTTCCCACGATACCGAAAAGTGATCTTCTTCTTATCAGTGATCTCCAATCTCTCTCGGAACTCGTAAATCATCATAAACTCAGTGACGACCTCTCGGTATATAGCCTCATCAATGGAGAAAAGATGGAAAAACGCAGCATGTTCCTCGCCATCTTTATCATACTTAATCAAATCTTCCAACTCATCCCTAATACCCATGCGTCTCATATCCTGCCATATGATGACTCTGTTTGACCCGAGGTATCGTCCCATCCATTTCGTGATATCGTCCATATTCTCGGGGGATGAAGCAAGCTTCCTCAATGAAGGGTTTGATAGATACATCTGTGACAAGAAAATGAGATGCATAAGTAATACAAATTGCTAAGTACATTTCCAAATTTTAAACAAAAATTGGAAATGTAGGCTTTAAAATATGAATAAATCCGCAATTTATTTTAAACTAAACCTAGGCTTAACCAATCCTCAATCCGCAATTTTCGCAACCATAAGTGTCTAACCTATTCCAAGGGTATCAAAGCAACAATAATACTAGCGTTTAATCCAAGTAAGCTCGTCATTTCAAACAACTAGCTAATATTTTTACTTTCATTCATGGCAACTTAATATAAGTGAGCTTCAACCATGTAATTATTTCAAATACATCAAGTGAACCAAAAAGAGCATAAACTAATTTATTCATGCAAATACCATATGGTTAAAGACACGTGTCAACTTATTCGGTTAATAACTTTGCAAGATTTAAAGATTTTTGATAAATGAATGACGGTAGCTTACGTGTGATGGTTACATTAAAATTATTCAACACTTTATTAATTAAGGTGGTGAATAATTAAAATATTCAAGGACCAAAAGCTAACTAATGAATTATTGAAAATCTAAGAAACTTGCCATGATTTAATTAACACAAGTACCATTTAAAAATTGAATATTTAAAATAAAGAATGATACTTAGTTATTTTTTAATCACAACGTGCTTACTTTAACTGTCAATAATCCTAGAGATCATTCAAAATAAACTAGCAATCATGTAAACATGTTTATCAAATCATACTAAGCATGAATTAATCAAAACAAGTCAAATCAATCTACTAGTTACCAAAAGTCAACAATTCTAGCAACTTTGACAACTTAAAGTCAACTCTTGAAGATCAAAGTAACAAATTATCAAGTAATCTACTCAATCAAGCATGTAATCATGTCAAGCAACTATGCAAGAACACTCTTGAACCATAAAACACAAGTTTTCACCGTGGATTTCATAGATCAAAAGTTGAAACCCTAACTTTTAAAAAGTTAATGAAATTTAAAGATTTGAGTTAGGAATTACCTTGCAAGTGATGAAATGATGTTATGTATGCAAGAGAGATGATAAAATGAAGAACTTGCAGCTTTAAATCATCAAAAATGGTGGAAAAATGAGGGTTTGGTGATGGAGAGTGAAGGCCGACGGTTTGGAGGAAGGGGAAGGAAGAAAACTTTGACTTTTTGACTTTTTGTTTGTAGTGGATCCCTTCCTCTTGGTTTAAATACGTTTCGATTTAAAACGCGAAAGATACGATACTTACGATTGGTTTTCGAAAGGTTTTAAGATTTTTAATAAAGTAACCAAAAGTAAATACGAATCTTTATAAAAAGTTTTCGCGAATTAAAATTGTATTTTAAATTGCGTGCGAAAAAGTTCTTTGCGTTTAAACTGAAACGAGTTTATTTAAAAACGAAACAATATTTTTATGTACTTTAAACTTTAAAACTAATCATAATTGATTTACCAAAATTTTAAGATTAAAACTTTGTTAAATTTTTCTGAAAAGTTCGAACTTACGCAAATTGCGCGAGTTTAAAGTTTAAAGGACGTTTTCTTGATTTTTAAACGAAAGCTTTAAAACGAAAAATTAATTTAAACTAAAATTAATACTAACTAATATTAATTAACCTAGATAAGCTTGGGGTGCCTCCCAAGAGCGCTTTGTTAAAGACGAAAGCTCGTCCATATCAGACTTACTTTTTACCGGATAGTGTCCGAGATGACACTGTTGGGTACAGTTGATGCTTTGGATAGAGACAAGGTATAGCGGGAAATAAATGTACCTCGGAGAGCTCGGATGACATAGTAAACTAAATCAGTAGGATTTATGAAATACCGTTCAAATTCTGTTAAGAATTCTCGTTCTTCCTGACTGAGTTGTAACAATGCATCGACAAAACGATTAAATTCCCGTTTCACCTTTTTCTGGTTTGAAATGCCATCCCTAAATCCTGTATCTAAATAAGACAGATCATAGAGCAGTTTTGAAAGTAAATCCACAAATTCCGTTTCCTCAGAAGAATCGGGGTTTCCGTAAGTAGTGTGAACTGCTTGCGAAAGCTCTTTGATATAAATCTTCTGTTGGTTAGTAAACGGGAATTTGGTTTTTTGGAATAACTGGATTAGCTGGATATGGATCTGTTTTCTTTTTGCAAAGAAAGCAGCGTCCATAGCTTCCTTAGTTGATTCGGGAAAAATAGCTCTAAGCTCATTAATTAAATAAGTAGCAGGATCAACAAAGAACGGAATATCTGCAAGAACTATGTTAGAATTGATAGGGCTTCTTTCTATCCAAAATTCAAGCTCGTCAATCAGGAACGCAACATAACGATTAATCCTAGGTTGTGAATCAGAGGGATAATCGGTGCTGGCAAGTAAATCGATTAAAAGATCTAATTCTGATTTTAACAATAGCTCATCTTTTCGACTGTGTTTAGCATGAAGAAGTCTAATTATTCTATCAATCTCAACAAAGGTCTTTCTCTGCTCAAATGTAAATGGAAAATCAGATATCTTAAGATATTTCAGAAAGTTGGCATGGATATCTATCCTCCTATTGGGCTTTTGAGAATTTCCTAAGTGATGGTCTGTTTCTGATTTGGGTAGATGATTCCTAGATTCAGTGTTTAATCGGGTTGGTGTTTCTATCCTAAGTTCATTCTCAACCTGATACTGGAGACACTCTTCCTCAACAACACTTGAATAAAGTGTAGTGGGGTGGGCTCGCAAAATATCTGGGAGATCGTACTCAAAGTATTCATCTAAACAATGAAGACGTTCATTCAAATCCATCCAAGGCATGGGTGGATAGAAGAACACTTCGATTCCAAATGGTTCATCATCAGGTAAAGTAGCAGGTCTAATATAGTGTGGATTCATAGACAAGATTGACAGAATCTCAGGGTCAAGTGTGGGTTGACCACTTAAAGAAACAGTAACAGAAGCTGGAATCTTCTGCTGAGATTTATCAAAACCTAAGTCTAAGCTCGATATTTTTGGGTTCTCAACTTCATGGTTAACACAGATTTCTCTAACGTCAGAGGAGTTTGACTCATACTCTGGACAGTCAAAGAATTCCTCATCTTCCAAAACCGTCATCTCATCCGTCATCATTTGATTGAGAGGAGAGATGGGGTTTGAAGGAGAATTAGGGTTTTTCATTTTCTAATTTTTATGTATTTTCTAGGGTTTAAGAACTAAGTTATCTAACTAATAAAGCAATTAACTTCCTAAGTAATGATAATCTTAGGGAAGGATCTCCTAAAGTTAATTATCTAAGGCAGAATTCAATTCTTGACGAAACCGATCCCCAGCAGCGGCGCCAAAAACTTGTCGCGGTCCCAGCGGGCGGTCGGGTTTTAGAATCCGGGTCGTTGCACCGACGGCTACCGAGACGCGCGAACAGAGAAGTTTTAAAAATTTATATTTGCTGGGCTCAAACTATGCAAGCTACCTACCTTGTGGGTAAAGCGGCAAGTATAACTCGAGTGTCGTCCAAAATCGGAACGAATTGAATTGAATTGGAACCTACCAAAGATAACTTGACAATAGGATGGGTTTAAAACAAGGTAGGTATGGGTTTTGGTTTTATCTAATCTGATCTAAAGACAGAAAATTAAAATGCAGAAAAGTAAACGAGAATATAAGCAGCAGGTAGAGAGTGATTGCTGAAACTTCGATGATTAGGATTTTGGGATGATATTATATAGATGATAGGTGATTACTCTGGTTAAGAATCTTCTAAACAGTCGGTGTAAACGCTAGGACCCTACGTCTAGGTGTAACCCTAAAGCATATGTCACTGAATCCTAGGTTATCCTGATTCTGATCAGATGGGACTGTCTTCAGACCCACCTCACCGTCTCTTTCGTAGACCAAGCGACCCTCTGAATGGGGTTAAGGAATAAGGCGACAGTCCACAACACTGACCTTTCTTAACACCTATGTCTATCCAATTTTAACAGAGTGATACTGGTTGTATGCTGAATAAGTTAAACTATCGGTTAAGTAGAGTTTAGGGGTTTTAAGCATCTGGGAACACAGCCGGCATCCTTGCTTTCATTTCCTAACTCATGTTTTATCTGTTTAAGTTCTTAATACTTCCATCATGGATTAGACACTCCTTTGCCATCGGTCGCTCATCCCTAGGTATGCGTACAGTGTATAGTGTCCTTATTTTCCACAGTACTCTAACCCTAGGTATATCTACGGTGTTTTAAAGACCTATTATATCTTTACACAACTTTATAACCAGAGGTAGTTTAACGGTGTACTATAGCATTTTCACGGCTTAACAAGACCTAGACCCGTGTCTGGAAGGGTTGCTTCCAGGTAATCCACGGTGAGATAGGCCACCGGCATTTCCTTGGCTTCCACGTATTTATACTCTACCAGCGGTATTTCCAACGCTATACCAAGTATTCTGACGTGTTATGGCGATCTCACAGTTTCATACAAACAGGAGATAACTGTGTATTCGTAGTTAGGGTTGATCAGATCCTATCCTAAGGCAACAGTCACGTGAGAGACCAGAAAGGGTGATTAATTAAATCTACATCCAGGATAAGTCTAAACATGTATGCAGCATAACAACTACCAATCATATATAAGATATATTAATTAAACATCATCCCTAATCCTAACATCTACATTCCAACAATCACCTATTAATCTAGCTAATCAGCATGGCAACAATCATAAATCATACTGAAACAATATGCAAAGTAAACATTATAACAGTAAGAAAGTAAGATAATATCACCGGATTAGAAGAGTAATACTGAGGATTACAACAGTCTGACTTGAATAACCTTGCTACAGCTTGATTATCCAATTACAACTTTCCTCTAGCTCTAACCGCTAACTTATATCTCTCTAGTTCTCCTCTAACTCCTAAGAGTAGTGCTAGAGAGAGAAACTAGAGAGAGAACTAACTACAAGAACAATTCTCCTCTAACTCCTAAGAGTAGTGCAAGAGAGAGAATTCTAGAGAGAGAAAGAGAAGTATGTGAGAATGAATGGTGTAAGGTGTGTTTTGAAATGAGTGAGGAGGCCCTCTCTTTATAGGGAAAGAGTAGGAAGCTTGGTACAAGTCACAAAGCATGAAGAACAAGCATCAAAGCGTATACGGGGGGTACCGGACCAAGGGGGGGCAAACGGCACCTCACAAGCCACCAAGCCCCGTATACGGCACCCCAAGGGCCGTATACGGCACCTAGGGTACAGTATACGGTACCTAGGTGGGCAGGGGGGGGGGGTTGGTGCTTGGTTTGGCCTCCGTTTGTTTCTCGGTTGCTTGGTTCGTCCGTATCTTCTTCGTTTGGGCTCCGATTTGCTTGATTCTTGCGCCGTTGGCTTCGTTTTTCCGTTACGCTTCTAATGACACTGAGTTTGCCAAATTTGGAAGTGTTTGACTTTTGCGTGTTCCGGATGACGATCGGCGGGCTTCTAGACTGCATATCTTCTTCTTTCTTCACCCGTTTCTCTTGATTCTTTCACCACCGATCTTGGATTTTACTATTGAATCATAAAATATGCATTAAGATCTACTTTGATAGGATAATCAAGAATGGAATATTTAAGGTGATAGTTTTTGCCTCGGTTTGCGTGCAAAATGGATGTTTTTATTGATTTTTGTAGCAATGCCCGAATTTAGACTACCTTGGTGATTTTTGATGATAAATGATTGTTTTGAAATGTTTTTACCAAAGAATAGTCCAAAAAGTGCGGAAATAGGTACTTAAAACATGACTTTTTGGGTCACATCACCATCCGCCGGTTGAAACTGAAACCCCAAAAGTTTAACCAATTAAAGGATAATTAGTTTCAACCAATGAATTAATGAAAACTTGTTACACAATTACTTAAATTACTTTAAACAACTTTACAAAATTATTTGTTTTAACAAAATTATTTTAAAAATCAAAGTTTACAAATCACTAACTCCTATTTAAATAATCACAACCGCTTCCCCGGCAGCGGCGCCAAAAACTTGATGTCGCTTATGAAAGCGCGTCTTGTTTTATAATTTATAAATAGAAATACCTAATAAATACTTTCAAGCAACCAGGCAAGAATACCCGATCAATTGTAAATATAGAGTTGGTAAGTCAGATTCGAACACAGGGAATGGTGGAATATTTAAAATAGAAATTAACAATTAACTAAAAAAAGCAGTAAATACGGGGGGCGTTTTAGTTCCGTGCGAACATTTGTTTAGAAAACATTTAATTAAAATAGACAAACTTAAATAAAACTTAAATTAAAATACTAAATAAATAATAATAATAAACCCTAATTGGAAGGAATAAGTAATTGTATAATTAATGTCACTTAGATTCATATTTCCCGATTTATTACGTATTGATTATCTAATTGTGATTCTTTTAGATCAACTTAATACCAAATTCTTCAATGAATACTAAGTCGAATGTGAACTAGCCAACGTTTCGGGTCCAACTAATTCCTATAATCTAGGGTCCAACATGAAACACTGGTTCCAATGTCACAAGATGATCAGTCAATTGTGTGCCTTTCCTTAAATCATGCATTAAGCATTCACAACTCATTATAATTACTCTAGTGGTATGACTCAACAATACCCAATAATTAACTTATTGTCTTGTTCATTTTAAAGTGAATAATTATCAATTTCTCAACCTATCAAACTCAATCTATTTAGCAATGATCAAAACCCTAAGATTCTAACCATCAATAATTAATAACGTTCAAGGAACTCAATCTCATCAACATTATTAACCACGCTGAGAACTAATAACTACCAGTTACCAATAAACAAGGATTCGTGAGTAATATAACCGTTTTCAATTAAATAACTTAGTCAATACGCAATTATAGTCGTTCAATAATCATAATCTAAGTTCAATCAACTACACAATCACTTTGAATATTCAATTCATCATTAAAACAGAAATAATCAGATTATTCAATAGCAAATTCTTCAATGAAATCGAATAAAAGAGTTATACCGAATCAATAAAGACGAACTACGAATGATTTAGATGAATTATCCTCGATCTTCACCCTTCGTACCTCCAAAATAACCCTAATATACGAATTACAAACCCTAAAGTCGTCTGGAAATAAGAAAATACGAAAAACTATTCAAAAACTCTCGATTTAGGGTTTAAAACGCGTTTTTATACTTCCTGAGATTTTGATCCATACGGCGTATGGATTTCCATACGGCGTATGGATTGATTTCAAGCCCAGCCCAAGTGCGCGTAACCTGGGCCTCCACTGCTGCAATCCATACGGCGTATGAATTTCCATACGGCGTATGGATGCCTTTTTCAGCCGGATTTTTGATTTTTCTTCATCTTTTCTTTTCTTTGACTTCGGCTTCAAATGTTTCTTCAAATATGTATCATTTAACTTGTTTATTGACTGTTTTCCTTCCTTTCTTCATAAACGCTCAATTTCCACATCTATTTGCAAATATGAACGAAATTAATATCTATTCTTAACAAAATGCAATAAAAACATTCAAGAATAGGGGTAATATACTACTGAAATATAGTACTTATTACAATGCACACAATTTTAGGAAAGTACATTGATTATTATGTCAACAAATGAGATTTAATATCTACCCACTAAAACTCTTTTAGATTGGTTGAAATCAAAAGTGGACAATAATTTTGGAACATCCCAAAATAAAATACTGAGGGAGGGATTACATTAGAGAGACTAATAACTAGGGGTGAGCAACAAAACCGAAAAAATTGAATCACAACCGAATAACCGAAATAACCGACCGAAAAAACCAAATCGAAGAAAAACCGAACCATTAATAACCAACATATTCGATTCGATTAGGGTTATACTTAAAGATCGAATCGATAATAACCGAACCGTTATATTTTCCATTAATTAAAATATCTAGAATATATTTTATATTCGTTATAACGTTAATATTATTTTATAGTAATAGTAATAACAATACTAATAAATTAATCAAAATTAATTTATTATATATGTATTTGTATATACATTATGTAATAGATTATATATAATTAGTATATTGTCATTGATCAAATACTCCATTAATCAGTTTTGATGCTCTAGTCTAATCCGTAATTCCTAATCAACCAAACTAAAACTAATTCATAACTACATAGTTATAATTAAACTATAAACATGCTAAAATAGTGCAAACTAACTACACAATAAAAATAGAAAAATTAAAAGTATCTTATAAGTTTTATTTTGATCAAAGTTTATAATTCGGATATTAACCAAAAAATAACCGAATCAAACCAAATAACCGAATCGTAGAGAAACCGAAACCAAACGAATCGTAGAGAAACCGAAACCAAACGAATTTGATTTTTGAAAAACCGAAATCGATTTGATTTTTGCCAAAAATCGAATCAAACAGAACCGTGAACACCACTAAGTAATAACTAGAAGCTACTTCCAATTTTTTTTAATTATGTCATGAGAGTAATGTTCAAATGAGTACAACAATTTTTTGTGAGAATGAAAGAACCAATAAGAATGCCCTATGTGTCACTAAACCCACTTTCCCCCACATTTTTAAAAACTAAATATCTCCCAAATGGTAACTTGGAAAATCACAAAAATTGCACCATAAAATCAACGTTTTATTCTCTTCGATTAGAAATGTGACAAAATGTACTTTCGAAGAACTTTTTTTTCGTTTTTCGGTGTGTTTTGAAAAAGAATAATACATGTGTTATGTGACAACCGTCACCAAACCGTTATCGTAGTTCAACCGTAAAAAGTCATTATTGTGAAAATACTAATTTTAAGGACTTGTTACCCTTGGGTCTCAGAAGTTTTGGTGTAGTTGTGGGGATGGATTAGTTGACGAAATTTAGGTAGAAATCGTATGTTTGAGAAAGTATTTCGTATACCACTTAAGTGGTGGTGTAATACCTGAGATTTTCATAGAACACTTCAAAGACGAAAAGAAACAACTTATGAGCGTAAAGGCTAATAAGTTAAAATTTCAAAACATTCTATTATCAACGATTTCCTCGAGGTCTTCTCGGAAGATTTAGAAGGATTATTTCCCTCTTTACTCGTAATGTTTTGTATCGATCTTATTCTTGGAGCAACCCAGTTGCAAAAACTCCAAATCGCTTAACACTATTTGAATACAAGAGTTATTTAATTCACTTTAAAGATGCTCCAAGACAAGGGTTTTATTCGCCCTAGTCTTTTTCCTTACGGAGCACCTGTCTTCTTTGTAAAAAAAATGGTTCTTTTAATTTGTGCATTGGTTATCGTGAACCTAACAAATTTACGGTCAAGAATCGCTGTCATCTTCCAAGGATGGATGATTTGTTTGATCAACTTCAAGGGGTTTAGTGGTTTTCAAAAAAAAAATCAATCTTCATTCTGGTTACCATCAATTGAGGGTACCTGAATCAGTTATACCAAATATTGCGCTTAGGACTCATTATGGGCATTTGAAACTCTTATTATGTCTTTCGATCTTACTAATGCGACTATAGCATTCCTATATTTAACGAATACGTATGTAAACCGCATCTGGATGAATTTATCATACTTTTTCATCTGCGACATTCAAATTTATTCTAAAACTAAGAAGGAGCATGAAGTTCCTTCAAGACTAATCCTGAAGTTTCTTTTGAAAGAAAAGGTCTATGCAATATATTCAGAGTTCAAAATTTGACTACAAGAGGTTTGTTTTGCTTGGGCACGTTGTGAACAAAGAAGTTATTCTTGTGAATTTTAGCAAAATAGAAGCTGTAAAGGGATGGAAGGTCCCACAGCTATCGTGAAGGTTCGTAAAGCATTTGGGATTCATAGGTTATTATTGGCATTTTATTGGGAGTTTTTCAAGGATCGCTCTACTGCTCTCACACACACACACACACACACACACACACACACACACACACACATATATATATATATAGATATATATATATAAGAAGTTTGTTTGGGTAAGTAACTGAGAAGAATCTTTATTTTTTTCAAACATTGAAGGATGTCTTGTGTAATGCATTAATCCGGACTCTTCCCGATGGATCGGAGGATTTCGTTGTGTATTGTGAGGCATCAGAACGGAGGTCTAGGTTGTGTGTTAATTAAATAGGAAAGGTAATCGTGTTCGTCTCTCAACAACTCAAAATACGAAAGCATTACTATATTATCCACGAATTGAAACTTGGAGCGGTAGCATTCGTACATATGTGTTGAAGACACTACTTGTATGGAATGAAGAACGTTATGTATACCGATCATAAGAACTTTTAACACACTTATGTTCAAAGGAAGTTGAATATGAGGCAAATGAGGAAGCTCGAATTATTTAGAGATATCAATTGTAAAATTGATATCATCCAGGGAAGACGGATGTGGTGGTAGATGTTTTGAGTAGGACGGAAAGAGTAAGCCAAGGTGAGTAAAAATCAAAGTATGATGATTCACTCTGGCATTAAGGATAAGATGTTCAAAGTTCAAGATGAAGCGTTAGGGATACTCATATGCCAAAACAAAAAGTTGTGCGGGTTAGACAAACAGTTGGAACACAAATTGGATTAGATATTACATCTTGTGAGAGGATTTTGGATTCATTTGCTAGGTGGTCTATGGACACTAGTAATGAACAGGGTACATAAAAAAATGTAAAATATTTCATACATTAGGAGATGGTAAGAAGTACCATGATATCATGATGTCATGGAGTTGTATTGGTGTCTAGGAATGAAAATGGACATCATTTAATACATTAGTCAATTTAATCAATGCATGATCTGTTTGAAGTTCAAGGCTGAAGTTGGGTTAAAGTCAGTTGATTGGACAAAAATAGTCCATGAAGCTATTGACAAGATCGTTCAAATCAAAGAGAGGTTGGAAACAGTACGTGTATAACACCCCTCATTTAATTACCATTATAATAATATTATTCGACTCGGAAGCGTAGATTTAACATATAGTTTTAAACATTACACAAAAGATACATAAACTTTTTGAAAACTTATACATAACAGTTTAAAGTTCTTAAATCAAAGTACCACAAACGAGGTGTTATATAAATCCAAACACTACTGATTTAATCAAATCAGATATCAGAGTATACGCTTGTTCTTCAAACATTCCATCCAGGTCGACAACTTCTTGCTCAATCAATTATTTAATCATAACATACAAGAAGGAGTAATGTGGGAGATTAGCTCAACGCTAAGTGAGTAAATCAATAAACAACAGACTGACTTAGCATAACAAACTTGTGCACAACAAATAATTATATGCACACAACTCATCTGTTTACCACTTATCACATCACTATCAACTCAGGTCAAAGAGGACCAGTGGTTCTTGAGTAACTTCTCCAAAGAACACTTTAAAACCAACTGCAGGCCCATACAAAGGTTTAACAGACTACTTGGTGCTATTACTCATACAACACAGGCTACGACAATAATTCTTGTACTAAGACCCTATGTTATCCAACCAATAGCAACCCAAGCCCACCCCCACGCTGGCCTCCCAATCATGCCAACTAAGTCATCTCATAACAACATTATAGAGGTACAACTAACTCTAAGTCACATAATCATTAATCTAACAATGCATATTAAACTCCTTGGTTAAAACCCTACTGAAGACTTTGATAACTATTTCTTCCAACTCGTTTAATATCATCTAAACACTGTCTCCAAGTTCACAACACGACATCAACTGTAAACTCCAAGTCATAATGATTAACTCCTCTCAGGTAACTCAAGTTATCACAGTTAATATCAATAATCTAATCTCTGTGCATCAAACACCACCTCATCTCATCAAAAGTATGTAAATACTTTGTAAAGTCAATAAGTTCATCAAATGGCACAAAACAACAGTCAAATATAAAACTGTTTCAATCAATTTCAATCCTCAACTTTGGATAACCCACTTTAAACTCATTGCTACAATCAACATGTCTCAACTTTTCATCTATCAAAAAACAAATTCATAAGATTGATAATCTAACACAAGGATAATCCCCTTTCTACAGTTCCAAGAACCAATCACAAACGCATCATATGCCCAAATCCAATCTTATAATAAATCAAAATGTCATCATGTCAAACTTTACAACTTGTCCAACAAATTGACATATTCACATCATTTGATCCACTAAAATCCCATGAGCATTTATTAATCTCAATAATATAATCAGACTTATAACAATCACACTGATTCAACGAGCAGTCATGATATACCGCTTCTTCAACATACACTTTGAATCATATCAATTCAGTATTTTATCAATCAATTGAATTTATTAAATAACTCATCAAAATTTCCAATGTTGGTAATTCCACACATCAGAACAAATTTCTTTCACTTTATATCCATGTCACTTGTAACACAGTCACAAGAAATCTAAGGTAATAACCATTTTCCTTCACTAAATATCTCACATAAATGAATTAATCTGTATCGATAATCTCGATCAAACGATAATAAATTTTTTTTTTCAACATGTCAACATATCCAGTTCAGCAAATTCATATTATCCGTTCAAACTTTTCTGAATTCAACAACATAATTATGTTCTCATTTTCTCGAGTCAATCACACGACTCATCCAACAAGAATATTTATTACTTTCTTTCACTATTCAATATTATTTGCCCAATTTATACCAAAGTTTGTATCAACTAAGAATTTACACTAACACAGATCATCAAATATTATAACCCTATATCAAACACTAAATTTCAGTCACTAACACAGTAACAGAAATTATTTCATTCTCAACTATCTTTATTCTAAAAGAATTAGAATCTTTAAGGGTCACCTTCAGTTTATCACATAATCACAGATATAAATGAACATTTAGTTCCAAAACATATAAACACATACCAGTACAAGGTAAATACAGAAATACCTGTAGTGATGTCATTCGCCCTGACAGCTTTATCAACTGTCATCAGAAAATCTGCCAGCTGCTGACTGCAGATTCCTCCGCTTATGGCCAGAAGATGACGATGCACCGACCAAACCCGATCCCTGTCTTATCTCCTCTGGACATTGCCCCGCATGATGACCCTCTTTCTGACAGTTCCAACTTACTTTCTCAGGATAATTACAATCTCTGACTTTATGTCCAGTCAACCCACACTTAATGCATCTAGTAGTTTGAGAAGAACACTTTCCCGTATGCCTGGATTTACAATCATTACACCAAAGAGATCGATCATCCGAAACACTATAACTCTTTGACTTTCTGCTCTGTCTTTTATGTTTACCTTTATCAGAAGCTTCACTTTCAACTGGATAGAGAATCTTCTCTTTATTCTGAGCTCGTAAGTCATTATCCACTAAACGAGCTAAATCAAAAGCATCCGCAAGAGAACTTGCCAATCTCAGGGTCGTACGATATTCAGGTGGTAATGCTTCAACAAAATGATCTATCTTAGTTCTATCATTTGGTACCCATTGCTGCACAAACCTCAATTTCTCTGTAAACTGTGCAATCAACTCATCTATAGTCATCTCATCAGTCAACTGTAATCCCATGAATTCCTGTCTAATACGTGACACATCAAACTCAGAACAATACTGTCGACATACCTCATTATAGAAATCACTCCATCGAATGGATGCTTTCTGTTGTGTTGTCAGATTTGCTGTAATCCAATCCCACCAAAACATTGCATGTCCTTTCAAAAGCTGCACGGCATAAGAAACCTTAATTTCCTCCTCACAGTGGCATATCTCCAATTTTCTCTCAGTATCCCGTAACCATTCAAGTGTAACAGATGGATTAAAACTTCCATAATATTGTGAAGGTTTACAAGACATAAAAGTTTTAAACGAACAACCCTTTTTCTGTTGACGTGGTGATAGAAACACTGGTACCTGATAATTAATAGGCTCTGAAGATGACACCATAGGTTGTAGAACAGTACTCATAACATAATGATGGGACTGTAAATATTGCTGAGAAGATCCAACCTGTCTATTTTGTAAATAATGCTGTCTTCTCTGAAACTCCAGTAATTCCTTCTCAGTTTGTAATACATATTCATCTCTAACTGTGGGCTCCTCAATTAAAAATGTTGTACCTGTCTGACCATATTTCTATGTATCTGTCTCTGTATCAAGGACATCCAATGTCGGGGAACGGTCGAGGGTACTGGTCAGGTGCTCGTTTTCTGCCATATCTGTACTCAAAACAACAACTCACAAACTTGTTAATCGTTAGTACTTAATATATGAACCGATTCCAAACACAGCTAAATCCCACATCTGGAATGTTTGACCAACACAACCATAGATTTGGGATTGAACACTTACCAGTGTCCAAATTACCCAAACCTATGCTCTGATACCAACTTATAACACCCCTCATTTAATTACCGTTATAATAATGTTATTCGACTCGGAAGCGTAGATTTAACATATAGTTTTAAACATTACACAAAAGATACATAAACTTTTTCAAAACTTATACATAACAGTTTAAAGTTCTTAAATCAAAGTACCACAAACGAGGTGTTATATAAATCCAAACACTACTGATTTAATCAAATCAGATATCAGAGTATAAGCTTGTTCTTCAAACATTCCATCCAGGTCGGCAACTTCTTGCTCAATCAATTATTTAATCATAACCTGCAAGAAGGAGTAATGTGGGAGATTAGCTCAACGCTAAGTGAGTAAATCAATAAACAAAAGACTGACTTAGCATAACAAACTTGTGCACAACAAATAATTATATGCACACAACTCATCTGTTTACCACTTATCACATCACAATCAACTCAGGTCAAAGAGGACCGGTGGTTCTTGAGTAACTTCCTCAAAGAACACTTTAAAACCAACTGCAGGCCCATACAAAGGTTTAACCGACTACTTGGTGCTATTACTCATACAACACAGGCTACGACAATAATACTTGTACTAAGACCCTGTGTTATCCAACCAATAGCAACCCAAGCCCAGCCCCACGCTGGCCTCCCAATCATCAATGCACAATGGCAATACAACAATGCACTAAGGCAACTCATCAAGTGATCACATATCTACACACTTATCAGGTCATCAAATCAGACTAACAGTCTATTCACAGTATTATTACTAATCAATCATAACAATCATGGCAACTAAGCAATAGTAATAATACAATCACCTGTTGTAACAAACCTGTTACAACTAAATCAAACTGAGGGTTATCGATCCACTCACCAATTACCTCAGTCGTCAACTCAGTAGTCTAATGTCACTGAGTCTTCTGTTTATCTTAAATACAATAAAACAACAAAAGTTAATAACTTGTCTTAGACCAATAGTACTTATGTAAATAATAACATTACTCAAGCCATCATTTCATTAATTAACCATAAGTACGTTCAGATTATATAAGCACTTGAGTTAGTAATCCACTTCAAATTTTATATAACTTAACTAAGTACATAATCTCAACAAATAATCTTTACAGTAATATATTAATTGTAACACTTAATTATCACAAACACTATACTTATAACAAAGTCACCTTATCAAAAGATAAGTCCTTATCAAGTTATCATTACAAATATTAACCATAAGATTATCACAACCTATTTGTATTAAATTAATTATAATTTACCAACTTCTTTTCAACTTAAAGTCATACATCATTGGGTAATATAGACTTATAAAACTATCAATATAACATCATATACTATCCTGCAAACCCAAATTTTATAACAATCTAAATTTTACATCATAAATCCTAACTAATTTAATTATTTAAAAGTTGAAGAATCAATTCAAGCAAATTGATTTACTAGCAGCTTATAATCATCACAACATCACGTAATCATCAAGTGCAGTTCGAGTTTCATATCTATATCATACTCTCTTCAACTAATTAAATCAAGTTTCTAATTACATAAAACAATTAAACACTTACTATTAAAAGGAATAGAGGTAATGATGACGATGATGAATAGTTGAGGTTGAATCAATAATTATAATCACAGTAACAATTTGCTTCCTTTTTCTTCTTTGAATTTATGAGACCAATTACATATAATGGGAAAGTTGGTATAATTGGGAAGTTTGAAAGAAAATAAGTCGGCTAGCTCCCACCGACTTAGTACCCATTTAATTATTATATCCCCTTCTAGATCTATTGTCTGGAACCCGAAAACCATTTGCGTGTCCAAACCTTTTATTGTTCCGTCAACTATATTAATTTAAAACAATTAATACTTTACTAACCACAATAAGTTCTGAAACTTATTTTCTAATTATTATCAAATAACCAAATAAAATGATTTCCTAACACACAAACAATTATAAATTCCGGAAATCATATTAAAACCTCTAGGCCCATTTTGCGGATGTTACAAATCTCCCCCCCTTAAAGAGATTTCGTCCTCGAAATCTAATCCAGTTCAATAACCCAAAATGATACAGTCGTATAATATCCACAAGGATCAATCAATACACCGGTTTATACTCGAAACCAATGATCAGAATCCACGATAATATTACATCCGCTCCATGACAATCCATCGTTATAATGATTTCGAATCTTTATATAATCCTCGAATACACAATCAACAAACACTCGGAAGTTTCAATTTAAAATTGCATCTCGATAATCTCAAATCAACTGAATTCCATACAAGACTAGACCGTTTTTAATCCACTAACATAGTTTAATAACAATTTCCGGAATTTAAATTATATTCCATCAATATTTCAAACTAGCAGTTTTCAATCAATTCACTAAGTCTGAAAAGATTTTCAACTACATACAATAAATCCCATCATAATCCAGCAACGGTTCCAATAATATCAGGTCTCACAATCAAATCTTTGATTTGATATATCCATCAACAATGTCTCCATGACTTTAAGGCAAAACAATTGTTATAAACTCCAAGTCAAGAGTAGCATCATCAACTACTTAATCATAATAGATACACACATCATACGTTACTCCGTGAGCAACTTATAAATGTAATTACATGTTTTCAATTCTTTCCACATTCGCATATCCCAATGTATATGCTTCTATCTTTTCCCCCAAGCACAAGTACTGGTTCACAATTACAATTAATCATCAAGTTTCCGCATTACCAATTTGTCTTAATCAAAACATGTCATAACAACACAATGGGAGTAATCTCAAGTCATCTCATAACAACATTATAGAGGTACAACTAACTCTAAGTCACATAATCATTAATCTAACAATGCATATTAAACTCCTTGGTTAAAACCCTACTGAAGACTTTGATAACTATTTCTTCCAACTCGTTTAATATCATCTAAACATTGTCTCCAAGTTCACAACACGACATCAACTGTAAACTCCAAGTCATAATGATTAACTCCTCTCAGGTAACTCAAGTTATCACAGTTAATATCAATAATCTAATCTCTGTGCATCAAACACAACCTCATCTCATCAAAAGTATTTAATACTTTGTAAAGTCAATAAGTTCATCAAATGGCACAAAACAACAGTCAAATATTAAACTGTTTCAATCAATTTCAATCCTCAACTTTGGATAACCCACTTTAAACTCATTGCTACAATCAACATGTCTCAACTTTTCATCTATCAAAAAACAAATTCATAAGATTGATAATCTAACACAAGGATAATCCCCTTTCTACAGTTCCAAGAACCAATCACAAATGCATCATATGCCCAAATCCAATCTTATAATAAATCAAAATGTCATCATGTCAAACTTTACAACTTGTCCAACAAATTGACATATTCACATCATTTGATCCACTAAAATCCCATGAGCATTTATTAATCTCAATAATATAATCAGACTTATAACAATCACACTGATTCAACGAGCAGTCATGATATACCGCTTCTTCAACATACACTTTGAATCATATCAATTCAGTATTTTATCAATCAATTGAATTAATTAAATAACTCATCAAAATTTCCAATGTTGGTAATTCCACACATCAGAACAAATTTCTTTCACTTTATATCCATGTCACTTGTTAACACAATCACAAGAAATCTAAGGTAATAACCATTTTCCTTCACTAAATATCTCACATAAATGAATTAATCTGTATCGATAATCTCGATCAAACGATAATAATTTTTTTTTTCAACATGTCAACATATCCAGTTCAGCAAATTCATATTATCCGTTCAAACTTTTCTGAATTCAACAACATAATTATGTTCTCATTTTCTTGAGTCAATCACACGACTCATCCAACAAGAATATTTATTACTTTCTTTCACTATTCAATATTATTTGCCCAATTTATACCAAAGTTTGTATCAACTAAGAATTTACACTAACACAGATCATCAAATATTATAACCCTATATCAAACACTAAATTTTAGTCACTAACACAGTAACAGAAATTATTTCATTCTCAACTATCTTTATTCTAAAAGAATTAGAATCTTTAAGGGTCACCTTCAGTTATCACATAATCACAGATATAAATGAACATTTAGTTCCAAAACATATAAACACATACCAGTACAAGGTAAATACAGAAATACCTGTAGTGATGTCATTCGCCCTGACAGCTTTATCAACTGTCATCAGAAAATCTGCCAGCTGCTGACTGCAGATTCCTCCGCTTATGGCCAGAAGATGACGATGCACCGATCAAACCCGATCCCTGTCTTATCTCTTCTGGACATTGCCTCGCATGATGACCCTCTTTCTGACAGTTCCAACTTACTTTCTCAGGATAATTACAATCTCTGACTTTATGTCCAATCAACCCACACTTAATGCATCTAGTAGTTTGAGAAGAACACTTTCCCGTATGCCTGGATTTACAATCATTACACCAAAGAGATCGATCATCCGAAACACTATAACTCTTTGACTTTCTGCTATGTCTTTTATGTTTACCTTTATCAGAAGCTTCACTTTCAACTGGATATAGAATCTTCTCTTTATTCTGAGCTCGTAAGTCATTATCCACTAAACGAGCTAAAGCAAAAGCATCCGCAAGAGAACTTACCAATCTCGCTGTCGTATGATATTCAGGTGGTAATGCTTCAACAAAATGATCTATCTTAGTTCTATCATTTGGTACCCATTGCTGCACAAACCTTAATTTCTCTGTAAACTGTGCAATCAACTCATCTATAGTCATCTCATCTGTCAACTGTAATCCCATGAATTTCTGTCTACTACGTGACACATCAAACTCAGAACAATACTGTCGACATACCTCATTATAGAAATCACTCCCTCGAATGGATGCTTTCTGTTGTGTTGTCAGATTTGCTGTAATCCAATCCCACCAAAACATTGCATGTCCTTTCAAAAGCTGCACGGCATAAGAAACCTTAATTTCCTCCTCACATTGGCATATCTCCAATTTTCTCTCAGTATCCCGTAACCATTCAAGTGTAACAGATGGATTAAAACTTCCATAATATTGTGAAGGTTTACAAGACATAAAAGTTTTAAATGAACAACCCTTTTTCTGTTGACGTGGTGATAGAAACACTGGTACCTGATAATTAATAGGCTCTGAAGATGACACCATAGGTTGTAGAACAGTACTCATAACATAATGATGGGACTGTAAATATTGTTGAGAAGATCCAACCTGTCTATTTTGTAAATACTGCTGTCTTCTCTGAAACTCCAGTAATTCCTTCTCAGTTTGTAATACATATTCATCTCTAACTGTGGGCTCCTCAATTAAAAATGTTGTACCTGTCTGACCATATTTCTATGTATCTGTCTCTGTATCAAGGACATCCAATGTCGGGGAACGGTTGAGGGTACTGGTCAGGTGCTCGTTTTCTGCCATATCTGTACTCAAAACAACAGCTCACAAACTTGTTAATCGTTAGTACTTAATATACTAACCGATTCCCAACACAGCTAAATCCCACATCTGGAATGTTTGACCAACACAACCATAGATTTGGGATTGAACACTTACCAGTGTCCAAATTACCCAAACCTATGCTCTGATACCAACTTATAACACCCCTCATTTAATTACCATTATAATAATGTTATTCGACTCGGAAGCGTAGATTTAACATATAGTTTTAAACATTACACAAAAGATACATAAACTTTTTCAAAACTTATACATAACAGTTTAAAGTTCTTAAATCAAAGTACCACAAACGAGGTGTTATATAAATCCAAACACTACTGATTTAATCAAATCAGATATCAGAGTATACGCTTGTTCTTCAAACATTCCATCCAGGTCGATAACTTCTTGCTCAATCAATTATTTAATCATAACCTGCAAGAAGGAGTAATGTGGGGGATTAGCTCAATGCTAAGTGAGTAAATCAATAAACAACAGACTGACTTAGCATAACAAACTTGTGCACAACAAATAATTATATGCACACAATTCATCTGTTTACCACTTATCACATCACAATCAACTCAGGTCAAAGAGGACCGGTGGTTCTTGAGTAACTTCCTCAAAGAACACTTTAAAACCAACTGCAGGCCCATACAAAGGTTTAACCGACTACTTGGTGCTATTACTCATACAACACAGGCTACGACAATAATACTTGTACCAAGACCCTGTGTTATCCAACCAATAGCAACCTAAGCCCAGCCCCACGCTGGCCTCCCAATCATCAATGCACAATGGCAATACAGCAATGCACTAAGGTAACTCATCAAGTGATCACATATCTACACACTTATCAGGTCATCAAATCAGACTAACAGTCTATTCACAGTATTATTACTAATCAATCATAACAATCATGGCAACTAAGCAATAGTAATAATACAATCACCTGCTGTAACAAACCTGTTACAACTAAATCAAACTGAGGGTTATCGATCCACTCACCAATTACCTCAGTCGTCCACTCAGTAGTCTAATGTCACTGAGTCTTCTGTTTATCTTAAATACAATAAAACACCACAAGTTAATAACTTGTCTTAGACCAATAGTACTTATGTAAATAATAACATTACTCAAGCCATCATTTCATTAATTAACCATAAGTACGTTCAGATTATATAAGCACTTGAGTTAGTAATCCACTTCAAATTTTGTATAACTTAACTAAGTACATAATCTCAAAAAATAATCTTTACAATAATATATTAATTGTAACACTTAATTATCACAAACACTATACTTATAACAAAGTCACCTTATCAAAAGATAAGTCCTTATCAAGTTATCATTACAAATATTAACCATAAGATTATCACAACCTATTTGTATTAAATTAATTATAATTTACCAACTTCTTTTCAACTTAAAATCATACATCATTGGGTAATATAGACTTATAAAACTATCAATATAACATCATGTACTATCTTGCAAACCCAAATTTTATAACAATCTAAATTTTACATCATAAATCCTAACTAATTTAATTATTTAAAAGTTGAAGAATCAATTCAAGCAAATTGATTTACTAGCAGCTTATAATCATCACAACATCACGTAATCATCAAGTGCAGTTCGAATTTCATGTCTATATCATACTCACTTCAACTAATTAAATCAAGTTTCTAATTACATAAAACAATTAAACACTTACTTTTAAAAGGAATAGAGGTAATGATGACGATGATGAATAGTTGAGGTTGAATCAATAATTATAATCACAGTAACAATTTGCTTCCTTTTTCTTCTTTTAATTTATGAGACCAATTACATATAATGGGAAAGTTGGTATAATTGGGAAGTTTGAAATAAAATAAGTCGGCTAGCTCCCACCGACTTAGTACCCATTTAATTATTATATCCCCTTCTAGATCTATTATCTGGAACCCGAAAACCATTTGTGAGTCCAAACCTTTTATTATTCCGTCAACTATATTAATTTAAAACAATTAATACTTTACTAACCACAATAAGTCCTGAAACTTATTTTCTAATTATTATCAAATAACCAAATAAAATGATTTCCTAACACACAAACAATTATAAATTCGGGAAATCATATTAAAACCACTAGGCCCATTTTACGGATGTTACAACGTGATAGGAAAATGAGTTACGCAAATGAACGTCAACAGCAGTTAGAATTTTATGATGGAGATTATATATTGCTTAAGGTATCACTTTGAAAAAATGTTGTACGTTTTGGGAAGAAAGGGAAAATTTGCACATAGGTTTGTTGGGTCGTTCTAAAATTGTTAAGCGTTCATAACATATCGATTGAAAGTTGTCACAAGAATGAAGTGGTGTTCACAAAGTATTTCATGTGTCAAATCTAAGAAAGTGTTGGCTGATAAAGTCTTACACGTATTTCTAGAAGAAATTTAAAGGGAATCACAAATAGTTTTGGGTGGAGAAACTAATATAGATCACGGATTGAAAAATCAAAATGTTGAAGCATAGAAACTTTTAATTTGTCATGGTCCGATAGAACTCTTAGCGAGGATTCGAATTTACTTTCGAATGAAAAGATCAAACCAAGGGTAATTATATGTACATCGTCTGTGATCGTGTTGACATTGTAGCTCCGACTGAATTTCGGGACGAAATTCTCTCAACTGGGGGATACTGTGACAACCGTCACCAAACCGTTATCGTAGTTCAACCGTAAAAAGTCATTCTTGTGAAAATACTAATTTCAAGGATTTATTTACACCAAAGTCTTTGTTTTTTTGAAAAACGAATCCAACGCAAAAAGAAACATCACAAACGGACGTATAAGGAAGGAGATACGAAACTAAACGTAATTATCAATTATTTTTGGACCGTGTGACCCAAGTTTTTGTGTCTTCTTGTTTGGCCCAAAGAAAACTGACCCAAATTCCTCCTTGGAGGATCTGGCCGGCCCAGCCCATTCAAACTCAAGTAACCCTAAAACTATGAACAAAAACCTAAACCGAAAAGTTTTAGTTTATGCTGATTTATTTTCGTAGTCGACTTCAGAGGCCGTTTTGACCTACTTAGAGTCGTTTTCAGGCTTCGGCCAAAACTAAAAAGTTGTAGATATCGATGTTATACAAAAACCCTTGAGGTTTCGGCCTCTGAAACGAAGCATATTATTTTATAAAAATTGTTTTGTAAACTGCTGCAGTGTATTACGAATTTTCTGAAACTTTTAGTTATTCGTATATAAACGTGTTTAAACCCTAAAAACGATTTGTAAGCCCCATTATTCGACTCCAGACATCCAAGAACGAAAATATTAGTCTATATTCATAATCCAAACCCTAAGAACTCAAATAATCATCCTCTAATTCATTCTATTGATCAAGAACTCGCGTATTCGTGTTTTCGATAAGTTTTTGTGTTCTAAATCTTCGTCTTCTTCATTCTCTTATTGCAAGGAACGTTTCGATTCTCATAGAACGTTCATATTACAGATTCTAACAACGATTATCGTGCGGAACATCGGTAGTTGGTATAATATCTATCGGATTCTTTTATTCTAAAAGTATTTCGATTATTTTGTATTGTCGGTTTTATTCGGTTCAAGTCCATTGTATTCCTAATGAATGAAATCATTAGGATATGTTTGAAATCAGTGGTTAAATCATAAGGATTGAATAATATTCGTTTGAATGAGCGCTTTGGATTGTTTACACAAGGATTTAGGTTTGATTATACAAACCCTAAATCTGGGCAGAATTGTTTATAGGTTTGGGAACTGTGTAACTTGATCGTTTTATAGTGATTTTTGATGAAACTCGAGCCTAAACATAAGTATTAAGAGTCTATTTTCAAATGGCGTTGGTTTCGTGTCCAAATGTTGAGTATAAGTTGGTCAAAATGATTATATAAAAGTGAATGTCAATTCTGAGTTTTTCGGTACATAAGTTCGGTTAATTTGTCGATTTTTGAAACGTATGTCAAACTAAGAATTGGGTCTTGAAATTTTTACTGGAGTAATTTTAAATTGCTAACAATTTTCTGTAAAAATATTAAAATCTTTGTAAGTTTTAAGTATTTTAAATAAATTGTAACGTTTGTGTATTCAGAAATTGTTGTTGTTTCTGAGCAGATTATTTTGGTGAATTTTTAAAAATAGTTAACTATAGAATTAAGCTCTAGAAAAATTACAGGATGTTCTTAACACATTGAAGAGTCACTGGTAAAATTTGTAGAATCTAATGATTTCATTAAGTCATGGTTTAAAATTCATAAAGTGGTACAAAATTCTGGACATAATCTAAAATACACAATATGGTTGATTTTTGTAAAGACACATGAGGTTTGGTTGTGAGGAAACTTAGTAGAGGTGATTTGTACTTGGGATACAATGGAAGGCAATAGATATGTCTAGGTTGTCACCCGTACACATATATATTCATTTGTAGATTGGCAAAATTGTTTGGTGGATTCATTTAAGGGCGATACTTACTTTGATGTTCAAGGTGAGTTTTAGTGGCCCCGTTTTCATTTACATATTTTCAAATTGGGGAAAAAGTATGCTCACATATTTTATCAACTGTTTTGTGCTGTGATTACATTCATTTTTATTTTGGACATATGCTTGAAATGTGTGACACTATGCGACTTATGTGCATTCGGTCGTTGGACTCATTTTTATAAAAAGGCCTTACTCTTTCGAGGGTAAGTACCTAATGTGTATTGTTAGTATACATTGAAGGTCATGTTGTTTTGCAAAAGGCCTTGCTCTTTTCGAGAGTAAGTACCTAATGTATGCGTTGGTGTACATTGAAGGTCATATATGGGTAGCTACCGCATTCATAGGATTTGGTTGGGTCATACTCCTTCGTGGGGTGATGACACTTTGTGGAGATGTTTGGTTATATTATTCCACTTGTGTACCTTTTCATATGGATTGTCCTAACTTATTATTATCACAGCAAAATGTTTATTTTTATGGTGTCTGGTTTCAAACCTACGAAACTCACCAATATTCGTGTTGATGTTTTTGAGCATAACTTTTCAGGTTTTACTAATGGAGCAAAGGCAGAGGACAAGAGAACTTAGTGGACCACATAGGTTGCATTAAGAATTATTCAAGGATTGATACATTAAAGTTGTTTGTGAAGGCATGTTTTGCCTTATTATGGTGGTGTACATTTGTTGTAAGATTTTGAATTCATTGTTGAAATGTATGCATGACATAAACCGTTATTCTTGTTATTGACATCATGACACATTGGATATTTTATTTCATATAGAATTCTTTATAATGATGTGTTGTGATCCTATCTCCGTTATACCCCGTTGTTTCCGCTTTAGACGGGGTGTGACATGTTACAAGCAGGTAACAATGTGTTACCGGCGAGTAACACATGTGTTACAAGCTAGTAACACTTGTGATATCGGCTAGTAACACATGTGATACCGGTGAGTAACACATGTGATACCAGCTAGTAACATATGTGTTACTAATTTTGTACAATTTGTAAAATCAAAAAAAAAGTCATCGAAAATATACCTTGTGAGATGACAAATCGAAGAGAAAAACATGCTGATTTTTATGGTGCAATTTTTATAATTTTCCGACTTACCATTTGTGAGATATCTGATTTTTAAAAATGTGTAGGAAAATGGGTTTTTATGACACGTGGCGTATTCTTATTGGTTCCTCAATTATCACATAATTTTTCATTCTCATTTGAATGCCACTCTATGTAATTAATGAAAATTAATTGATTTATAATGTGAAAGAATTTGATTATAGACTTTATTTGTAGTCGTATAAAAGTTTTTAATGATAATCTTCATAGCAAATTATTTGATGTTTTATTTATTTATTTTATGTTTATATATGTAAGCAGTTCACAAAATATACATTTAAAAAATTTGCAAAAAAAATAGCGGGCTAAGTTTCCTCCTTTCATTCATTACCCCCAAATATTTTAAAACTCACAAGTTTCAATTTAACCTATCCACGAAACCCGATTGTACTAGCAGATCCAATCGTGAGGTACGTTCACAATCATACATGATGTTAATGGCGGAACAGAGATCTGGATTACATTTTTGTATGACATCAGATTCCTATATAATCTCTTATTATCTGCATATCTACTCATCCATATTTGTCAAGTTCCACAAAGAAATTATCATCTTCCTTTCAGTCGTTCACAAAGTTCTTGGAGTGTCTACTCCAGTTGTTAATAGAAGAGTTAATCCTAATACATAATGGATCATGTAGATAAATAAATCTGCTTTTTAACATCTCTTTTTGTTGATCTTATATATTATTGATTGAATTATTTTACTTTTCTAACTATTGTAATTTCAAAATTCTTTTCAAGCCTTTCTTAAGAAAGTACACTTTATAATTGTTGTTCGTTTAGGGGTTTATGGTAGGGATTGCCGACATACTCTCATTTTTATTCCAAGATCACCAATGAACCGATTTTAATACTGTGACACCCGCCAAATTAGGGCTAGTTATTAGTTCCTAATCACTTAGTTTATAAATGTAATTAGTGCTATGTTAGGCTAATTGTATGTATCATTATCTATATTATTATATATACACATACACGGTTTGATTAAATCGTGTCATTTTATATCGGCCGAATTCCGATTCATTAATACGGACGTTGGTGAACAAAATTATTAAATAATATGAAATTATTTAATAACATTATTATTTTACTAAATATTATGTCGATAATATTTAACAAGTATTTTGTATCGTATAAGACAAATCGTACTCGACGAAACCACGCGAAACAAATCCGTCAAAACAAAGTTATAATTTTATAACTCAATTAGAGTATTTCGATAAAATACTTCGACTAAAAATATTTCGAATACATATAAAGAAATTTTAAAACTTTAAATAATACACGACTAAACAAACATGGGCTTTAACACCACAATTTAGGAAACAAAAATGTACCAACCCTACCCACCCTAAATTATTAGAGCCGGACAAGATCCACAATTTGTGGATCTTGCTTGTGACTACATAGCAGAACAAACACACCCTCGTTTCCATTTCCCATTTCATTTTCATTTTCATCTATCTTTTTCTCTCACGATTCACACACACAACTGCCACCATCATCATCCTCTTTTTCGGAATCATCATCATAATCAGAGAATAGAAAGAAAGGAGGAGACACATCATCATCATGTTCATCATCTCGGCACCATCATCATCACTTTCGGTTCCCATCTTCATCCGTAAGCAATCTTCAACTTTTCTTAGATTTCGTGTTTAGAAAGCTTATTAAATTATGTTTTAGTCTTCTACCAACGAGTTTATGTCCGAAAAATTTGATTTCAAACTCTTTACACTGTAAATCGCATGACCAGACTTAGAACGGACCAGGATACGACTGATACCCGAACGAGTATGCATCCTCACCCGATCGCGTATCAGATCTCACCGGATCGGGTATACATCCTCACCCGATCGCATATCAACCCTTTTACCATGGTACCCGAACGGGTATGCATTCTCACCCGAACGGGTATATGATAACATCATATAAGTACTATATTTATATATTATTTTACCCCTATTTCTATATACTTTTATTACAATTATTTGATAAAAGATAATTATTTCGTTCATATTTATAAAATAGATAAAAATAGAGCTTAAAATAGAAAAGGAACGAAAATGAGTTAAAATGGAGTAAATAAAGTAATTTTTGTAGAAAAGTTAATTTGACCATAATATATGATTGGGACAAAGTGACTAAAAGAGTGATCAAAATAAATAAAGTTTGCGAATATTTGAGTTCTAAAAGTTAAATGGATTTTACGAAAATAATTAGATTAAAGATTTATTGGAGTTTACGATTTGGACAAAATAATTAGGCTAAATAATAATTATTAAATAAATAATAATAATAATAAAAGTCTTAATACTAACGTTAGTAGTAATAGTAAAATATATAATAATAATAATAATAATAATAACAATAATAATAATAATAATAATAATAGATAAATGATATAAAATAATAATGATCTTTGTTTTATAGATCACGTGAAGAGAAAACATGCAGCCCATTTTATGCGGTCAACAAGTCAAACGAAGCGCAAGATCCAGTCACTTGCAAAATGTGAATACCTTCTAGAATCTTCTAGAAGGTGGGCCCCAATTAAAATATAATAACGGCTAGAGGATGCAATTTGTGAAGGACGGTGGAAGAATTTGAGTCGGCGCAGAAAGTCACCAACCGCCGGTTGGGACCGACCCAGCTATATTATAAATAAAGGCTCGCATTCAGCTACGAAAAATATACCAATAACCTAATAATTCGTAAAAACGAATTATTAAACCCCAAATTCGACTAGAAACATTTTCTAGGGGTTTTAGGAACGATTTAGAGGTGCGGGTTCGCAAGGGTTTGTCTATGATCAAGCATTCGGAGCGTGGTTCGCGGTTTGGTTTGCATATCTTATTCTTTATTTGATTTTGAATGTGTTTTATTATTGAATATTGATTATGATTATGTACAAATTAGTCATGAACTAATATTTATTGTATTTGCTTAGATTTATATTACTTAGATAATAGTTTGAATTTATATTTACGTTGATATTGATTTATTGCATATTTATTATACTTTCCCGATAATTGTATTGGTTATATAATTAAGTTGTTCTTACAGAATTTAGTTAAGATTATATACTATAATTTAATTAACTTATGAGCTGGAGGCTTGTCGCGATCCCAACCGGGATGCGCGGCAGAGAAAGCTTTAAAATTTATAAAGCTGGGGAATCCTAAGCTATATACTACTTAATGAACCTAAAAGGGTAGTAAGCGGTACATATGACTCAGGTGTCGTTCTTCAAACTACAACTGGCATGGGAGTCTAGGAAGTTTAATTATCTTTGGTAATCTAGCTAGGGTTTTAAAAGCTTTGGATAGGTTTTGTTTTTATAACTAAATATTGATCTAAGAAAAAGCAAATAAAATAAAAGAGGTTTGTACGGAGACTCGGACGACAGAGGATACGCGAGTGTTTACTATGATTTCGTTATATGTTATTGGTGAATAGTCAAGGGTAGGGCTACTAGGTATGATGATTAATCCGGAGAGGATAGAAACATAATTAATGCAAAGTATTGTACCTACGACCGTTCCGCGGCTTCCATACGTTTGTACTCCACCAACTGGTGTTTTCAGCACTATACCGAGTAGTAGGGCGTTTTACGGTTTTTCCGTTACATTAATTAGGGTTCCACATTACTTTCCAGGATTTCCTATATCTTAATGAGCTATAACTACGAGCCTATTAGATATTTAACGTAGAGTTGTCCGCAATCAGATAAATAACATGTCACGTGGATAGCAGTTATAGAATGTCAAATACACCGGAAGTTTTCACAAATGTACAGACCAATTCAACCGACAACTATCTTCTAATCCTGGCCCCCAGTCACAGTCATCAGAGACGTGTGTATCGTAGCGTGAATTGTTGATTGGACAAAAACACAAACAAGGATAATCCCGCGGACCAAGTTGGGATAGTCGAGCTAACGGTCGGTTAGATTGTTCAGCATTAAACATATAAATCATCACAACTATTCCATGCATGTTAATCTACTGTGTAAATCAATATTCCGTGTCTGAAAACCTGATCATACAGTTACTGAAATGAACCAAGGGAATAACTCTAGCATGCATCATTCCTAAGGCAACAATCAAACAAGAACATGCAATAGGATGACACATAACAGAACACCATAATCCTAAGCATAGCAGATAACTAATAATTAGATCATAGATATCCCGAAAGTTCTCTCAAATATACCTAACAGATAAACATGAGTCTAACCTATCTTGAGTCCTACGCTCCGTGTCTCTTACGATATGTTTCAATCTAGAGAACACAGCCATACCGAGTTCATTGATCATCATGCATAGAATAGGTAGAGAACGTACCACTAGTAATTGGCCAAGTTCTAGCATGAAGCTTCTAACCACAGCATAAGTTGGATAGATAAACATTCGAGACTCAGTTTATAAGTTCATACACAGTTTACAGCAACACAGACAGAGTAACAGCATGGCATAAACATATTGACTATTCTAACATAACTACATCATAGTAAACACAAAGAAATGTCTAGCCTAACATTATATATCTAGCATACAATCCTAACTAAGCATAAACAAAGCAACACATGTTTAAATATGGAAAGTAAGAGATATATAAATAGAACCTGATACGAATTTCTTACAGACAGATCTTCGTGAATACAACGTCTTGGAGTAACTCGGTACAAAAGCTAAAAGCTACCTCTACCTAATTATCTCTCTAACTAGCTCAATTCTAGAGAGAGAAACTTTCTAGAGAGAGAAACTAGAGAGAGTGATGTGTGGGAGAGAGAAAGTGTAAGGAAGAAATGAGAATGAGAAAAATGGTGTATGTTGAAGTGTGGAGGGTGTCCACTATTTATAGGCAATCATCAAAATCGCACATACAACTCACGAAGCAGCACGTACAAGCAAACGAAGCAGGATATGAGGGTGCAGGGGCCGTATACGGCCTTGGTAGGGCCGTATACGGTGTACCGAGGGCCGTATACGGTCTTGGTATGGCCGTATACGGTCTCCAGGTCCGTATACGGTCTCCGTCTGATTTCGTTCGTTGCTTAAAACGTCCGTATCTCCTTCGTTACGCGTCCGTTTGACCTGATTCTTTCGCCCACGGCTTTGTAATTCCGTTACGCTTCTAATGGTACCAATATCATGGAAATTGGATGTGTAGAGCTTAGGCGTTTCTGGAATGACTTTAAACCGTCTTATAAGTGCAGTGTCTTCTCCGTTCTTTTGCCGTTTCACTTGATTCTTGATTTTTCCGTCTTGATTTTACCTATACAACAGATGGTAGAAATTAGGAGGTATGTCTTGATAGGAAAATGAGGGCGGAGGAATCAGCTTGGATTAAAATGCCGTGTTTTGTGCGTTATCCGAGTGTTTTTAGTGATTTTTGTCACAACGTCTATTTTTGAACCACTTTAGTGAATTTTAGTAGATAATCAGTGTTTTGGAATAATTTCACTAAAGATTGGCCCAAAAAGTGAGGAATAAGGCTCATAAAAGCATGACTTTTTACGCCACATCAAGCTATCCCACACTTAGACGTTGCTTGTCCTCAAGCAACAACTCTCTGAAAATATTTTTAAGTCATGTTTTTAGGGGCGAGTCAGAGAATATTTTCCAAGATTAGCATTTCCTCATGTAAGTGAGTTATTCTAAAAGTGTGAAGAAAGATAAGATGATCCTTCCATAAATAAGTAGAGATTCTCTTAGGCATACTTCCAAATCTCGTGATCTTGGAGTACACATGACTAGGCGATCTCACTAAAGGTGGTCACTCAATTCACTCAAAGTGTATTGGGTTTCCTATCAATCTAGATCAAACGAAATCGCTCAAAATAGCCAGTCATGTTGCACTCATCGTCGTAGGCTTGATCGAGAATCGGATCTCCACCACTTAGGTGAGGACGGTGCTAATTACCTCAAGACATTCAGAGGGTTGTAATGTTCGGTGAGGGTGAAGGGTATGGATAGTGGTATTTTTGGTTGTGAGGGTGTTTAGCTTATCCTAAAATCACTGAGATCATGAACAACTTTATTTAGAACGGAGTAGAACGGAGAGTTGGTAGCTGTTTCAACTTCTATCGGATTTTTCATGAAGAGCGATACTTTGAAACTTTCAGCTTTATTTGTGGAGCTATTTTTCTTTTTCTTGATTTTTTCTTCTTTTGTCTTTTCTTTTTGTTTTCTTCAGAATTTTCTTTTGTAGAGAATTTCCAAGGAAGAATTTATATTTTGAATTCCTTCAGAAATCCCTTCTTCTATCTTGATCATTTTGATTCTTTTCCAAGTGCTAATTTTCCCGCACCATCGTCCTTTTTGGCTTTCTTATGTGCTAATTTTCTCGTACCATTTTTGAGAAGCTTGATTTTGGAGAATGCGAACGAGTAGGATATTTGAAACGGATATTCTAAAAGATGTTCTTCATAACCTCAGAAATTCTAAGATAAGTTTGGGGATATTTTTGGGAAGTGGCTAAAAATTAAGGTTTTGATGAAACGAAAGGTTTAGGCTCAACAGGGTGTACTAGGTGGATCTTCGATACTAAAAATGAGCATCGTAAAGGGTTTTGGGCTTGAAAAGATATGTAAGAAATGGGCTAAATCCTAAGGAATATCAAGGTCATCTAATTGCACCTATACCGCGTACGGTACACACCAATATGGTCTCGAAGCGCATGTCAAGAGCAAGTTCTAATTCAGAGATGCAGGCATCGGCACACACAAGAAATGAAAGTGAAGCATTAAAAATGAATGCTTTTGGGCACAAGATACCTCACTGCAAAAGGTTGTATGTGCCTAGCCATGCTCCTTTGGATTATCAATTCTTGCTTAAGTAATTTCTACCTTATTTCTTTTAGGCCTTTAGAAATATCATACTTATATTTTGAAAATGGTTTCTCTCAGTAGTATCTAAGACTCAAAAACTGAATTAACCGAGTGGTTAGACTCATTAATTTTGAAAAAATTTAACCTTATTTTTGAAAAAGTTTGAGAGAAAGATTGCTGTTTTGGA
Organism: Helichrysum umbraculigerum; assembly: GCA_949592205.1. Lineage (NCBI taxonomy): Eukaryota > Viridiplantae > Streptophyta > Magnoliopsida > Asterales > Asteraceae > Helichrysum > Helichrysum umbraculigerum. Next base: position 20,394,581 of record CATIUR010000007.1, on the reverse strand, counting down.
CGTAAAAATCACTATCTCAAGTATTCTATACCTACCATCCCACACTTAGAGGAACATTGTCCCTAATGTTCTCTTGAGTAGAGATTTTACTAGTAAAATTCCACACTTAGAGTTTGAACATGTAAGTAGATGTTTCTCAAGTGTTTAATTTGGGCTGGAATCCCACACTTAGTGATAAGTTTAGGATGAGGCATAGAAATTAGACACACTAACATAGGCATAATAAAACATAATTGAAACGGGGAAAAGAACAGAGAGACTCCCCATTTGTGTTTACTGGAATAGACCAGGTTTGTGTAGGAGTGGTGCTAATGAATTGCTGGATTTTTAGGACCAGGCTCGTTTAAGATCATCCATTCCACACAAAGCTGAATTCTGCAATAAACATCAACACACATATCACAGCATCTCGTCTAGGTAGTAGGTCTAAAGCGTAAGTACAGAGTTATAATACAGAAAATAAATAATAAAGATAAAGTCTAAAAATCATCAAGCATGTCACCAGTGTCAGGATCAAAATCCTCCTCAGCATCCCTATCAAAGACAGATGTCGGAGATGGGATGGAAAAGTCAGTAGTAGCCATGGCCTGTGCCACTATCTCGTCAGTGGTGGTGGGCGTGACTGAACTGTGCGTATCCACCATAGCCAATATCTACTCAAGGAGGTTATGATCGGGTGATCCTGGGGACATGGCTGGCTCAGTAACCACAGCAGCAGGAGTAGGACCAGTGGAAGGCCCAGCAGTGGTTCAACAGATGCATCAGCAGGAGGAAAGAAGGACCAAGGAGGTCGAGATGGTCCCGGATCTGGTCCAAGCCTGTAAGGATGGTCAGCAGGACTTGGAATCTAAAGCCGCTCACAGATGGAGGACATGATGTTATGCTGGATAGAGAGTGTCCGGAAGAGGGCCTACGAAGCAGTTGGGTCAGTCGTAGTGATACCATACTCGAAAGTAGGTACTGGGGCTGGCTGAGGTGATGAGGGCCTCTCATCGGGCAACTCCTCGTGAGTGATCGGGACATCAGTCAGGTCCTCCTCAGTGATGGTGAACATAGTCTCTCTCTGTGCTCTGCGTCTACGAGGTCTACGTCGTCTGCGTGGTCTCACAGCTACATGATCAGCACCGGCAGCGTCCATCCTGAAAAAGAATAAAATAAACAGGTAATGCTAACAGTGCTAAAGTCAAACATTGGAACTTATCTCAGATTTTGCAATTTGTAGTCAGATAAGCAGCAAACCTGTAATTTATTAGTTCAGAGATAACCATACTTAATAAAAATAAACTAAGAAATAAAATGACAGAATATAAGGATAGGCTTGGGGTGCCTCCCAAGAGCGCTTGTTTTACGAGTCTCTAGCTTGACTCTTTATACCTTTCTGTCGACTCACGGTGGTTCAAAGATAAAGACGTCGTCCCTAATAGGGAAGTCTTCGAAGTAATGCTTTAAGCGGTGACCATTAACCTTAAAATTATCTTCTGGTGCCTCGAGTTCGACTGCACCGTAGGGAAATACCTTTGATATTATGAATGGTCCGCTCCATCTGAGTTTAAACTTGCCAGAGAACTTCTTGAAGCGTGAGTTGAAGAGTAGCACTTTCTCGCCTGGTTTGAATCTTGAGGGCCTCAGTTTAGCGTCATGAGCCTATTTAGTTCTTTCCTTGAAGTGTAAAGAACTATCATATGCCTGATCCCTTAATTCGGCTAACTCATTCAGCTGCATTCTTCTGATGGCTCCAGCTGCTGAAATATCCCAGTTGCAATTCTTCAAAGCCCAATATGCCTTGTATTCTAACTCGATTGGTAAGTGACATGCCTTGCCATAAACTAGACGATAAGGAGTGGTTCCCAATGGTGTCTTGAAGGCGGTCCTGAATGCCCACAGCTCATCATCTAATTTATCAGCCCATTTGTGCCCATGATTACCAACAGTTCTTTCCAAGATCCTTTTCAAAGCTCGATTTGTTGCCTCAGCTTGCCCATTAGTTTGGGGGTGATAAGTTGTTGACGTCTTGTGAGAGACACCGTACTGTTGCAGAACCTTCATGAATTGAACGTTGCAAAAGTGTGTACCACGATCACTGATTATCGCTGTTGGAGTCCCAAATCGATTGCATAGCTTTTTGAGGAATTTGGTCACCACTTTGGCATCATTTGTTGGAAAAGCTTGGGCCTCGGCCCACCTGGAGACGTAGTCGACTACAACCAAGATGTATTCTTTGCCGTTAGATTTAGGGAATGGTCCCATAAAGTCTAACCCACAAATATTGAAGATCTCTACGGCCTGGATGTTTGTAAGTGGCATTTCTTTTCGAGCTGTTATATTGCCTTGTCTTTGGCAGATATCGCAGATTCTAACCAGATCGTAAGCATCTCGAAATATGGATGGCCAGAAAAATCCGGCGTCATACACTTTTCTTGCGGTCATTTTTGCTCCATGATGTCCTCCAGTTGGTCCGTGATGGCTTTGGTGTAAGATGTGTTCTGCCTCTTTCCCATCAACGCATCTTCTAATGATTTGATCAGGACAGATTTTGAAGAGGAAGGGGCTGTCCCAATAGTAATACTTTATGTTGCGGAAGAATCTTCGTCTCTGAGATGTTGGCATCCCTTTTTGTACTATTTTTCCCACCAAGTAATTGGCATAGTCAGCATACCAGGGGTCATTTGTGGTTCTTGATCCCTGATAATACTTACCAATGTTCATGAGTTGTTCTTCTGGAAATTGGTCTTGAATATCCTCTTCATGCAACTTATCCAATGAAGGATTTTCCAATCGGCTAAGATGATCTGCCGCGACGTTTTATGCTCCCTTTTTATCTTTAATCTCTATATCGAATTCTTGTAGGAGTAGGATCCATCGTAGAAGGCAAGGTTTAGCATCTTGCTTGTTGAAGAGGTATTTCAAAGCGGAGTGATCTGTATAGACAATAGTTTTGGACAAGATTAGATAGGAACGAAATTTATCAAAAGCAAATACTACCGCAAGCAGCTCCTTTTCTGTTGTCGTGTAGTTCTCTTGAGCATCGGTGAGCGTTTTGCTGGCGTAGTATATTGGTTGAAACTGTTTCTCCTTCCGCTGTCCCAGAACTGCTCCAACTGCGAAATCACTAGCGTCTCACATGATTTCAAATGGGAGACTCCAATCTGGAGCAACCGTGATCGGTGCATGAACAAGCAGATCTTTCATATAGTTAAAGGCTTTGAGACATTCATCTGTAAAGACAAACGGAGTATCTTTTTCGAGAAGATGAGTCATAGGTCGAGATATCTTAGAGAAATCCTTGATAAAGCGATAGTAGAATCCGGCGTGACCTAGAAAACTACGAATGGCTTTGACAGAAGTAGGGGGTGGAAGTTTAGAGATAGTCTCGACTTTTGATTTGTCGACTTCAATTCCAGCTTTAGATATACGGTGTCGTAAAACTATGCCTTCTTTTACCATGAAATGACATTTTTCCCAATTCAGAACTAGGTTTGATTCTTCACATCGGGCAAGCATCCTATCCAAGTTAGAAAGACAAGTGGTGAACGAATCTCCGAAAACCAAAAAATCATCCATGAACACTTCCATGCATTGTTCAATCATGTCGTGGAAGATTGCCACCATGCATCTTTGAAATGTCGTCGGTGCATTACATAGGCCAAAAGGCATACGTCGGTAGGCAAAGGTTCTGTATGGACAAGTGAACGTTGTCTCTTTCTTGGTCCTTTGGATCGAGAGGTATCTGAAAATAGCCGGAGAAACCATAATTCGTTTCCTGACAATTTTCAAGCATATGATCAATGAACGGTAGAAGGAAGTGATCTTTGCGTGTAGCTTCATTTAGTTTCCGATAGTCGATACACACCCTCCAACCGATGACGGTTCGTGTTGGAATCTGTAACACCCCCAAATTTCACTGTTGGCGGAAGCAAGTTTGGGATGTTACTAATCTAATATCATAGCACAAAGTAAAGCAAACGACATCTATATGCAACGTTTATAAAATAGTTACATTTCCAATATATGTAAATGTTTGAAAACATAGGGTTTTCAGTTACAAAAATGTAATTCCCTAGAGTCCACGTGTATAGCGGGAGATTCTATCACATAATCATAATATACAAAAGATAATGCTAAGAATCTCTGTTAAATGCAAAGTAGAAATCATGCGACTCTAGCTAGTGTCCAGGGGTGATCCTACTCCGTCTGTGTACCTGAGATACAAAGCTAAAAAGTGTCAACCAAAAAGGTTGGTGAATCTTACAGGTTTAACAGTAAATAATTGTTATGAACCACAAGTATGTACCAGTATTGCTATCAAGCAAAGTAAGTAAGTAAATCAGTAAATCAGCACAGTGCCATGAGCTCATAAGTTGAAGTTTAACCGTGTAGTGTGAATATATCACGTACCCCCGTGAGTGCTATCCGCACACTCATATGTAACAAATACTAATATGCTTGTTTCTACGTGTAAATCAGTACGTAGTGGCGCTACCACCCCAGGCAGGGATTGTCAGTCCCAAATGGATCCATCTACTAGTAATCGCGCTTAAGTCCATAACTAACAACTTATGATAGGAGGCTTTCAGTGGATAAAAGTAACTCATGCGGTGTGTACAAAATGTAATGTAATCAGTTCAGTACATGTGTTCATATGTAAAACAGTTGCTAAGTATCTCACCCCAAAGTGTAAAAACAGTAAAAGTGGGGTTATAAGACTCACCTGAGTCCAGTAAGTACGTATGTGAAATCAATCAAGTAAGGCAGATGTAAGTCCGTATATCGGTTCTCAAAACCCTGCAACCTTCTGGCGTCCGAAACGCACAAGGTCGTAAGTAAACAAGTAAATAAGTCGGTGTCTTAAAAGACCACCCATGCTAGTTGTCCACCCAACTAGGAAATGTCCAAGTGTTTGTTTAGTAATTTGTTTGTAGTTTGAAAACAAGTATGGCCCGTTGGTGACGGTTTTGTAATAATAATCCAAAAGTTTTATTATTATATGTATCGTTGTATAAGGTTTCATCATTTGTGAGTGTTCAATACTTAGTGTGAAAAATATTTACAAGTTCCTGGATGACAGGGGTCCAGGGGCAGCGCCCTTGGTAGCGGGGTCCAAGGGGCGGCAGCCCCAGGCGGGGTCCAAGGGGCAGAGCCCCTGGTTGGGTTCGAGCTGCCAAGTCAGCTTGGAAATTTTTTATTTCTACTATATTGCTTTATCGAAAACGCATTTGAAATCTAATTTCGGTGTAAAATCAAGTGATAATTCTTAGTCCATATTAGTGCTTTAATTACTGGATTTGGGTTCGCAAGACAAAGTGGGCTGCGAACCAAGCTGGGTTCGCAGCATAGAACTCGACTCGCAGGCCAACTCGACTCGCAAGTCAACTCGACTCGCAGGTCAACTCGACTCGCGGGTCAGTTCGGTTCACAGGGCAACTCGACTCGCAAGTCAACTCGACTCGCAGGTCAACTCGACTCGCTGGTCAATTCGGTTCGTAGGTGATTCCGATTCGCAGGATGGCTTCGCGAGTCGAGATCTCGGTTCGACTCGTTGGACGAACAGATCTCGGCTCGCGAAACGGGCTGTTCGCATCTAAACTTTAAAAAATTGGATTTTTAAGTCGGTTTTTGGACATAAACTCCTTGGGGAAATGTTCTAGCATGTAAATCAAAGTGTTACAAATAATTTAAAAGAGTTTTAACGTTTTATACCTCGAAATTGAAAACGAAGAAGATGAAGATGGAGAACTCGAGTCGGTGGTCGTTTCTTCTTGAAGTAGCTCCGTGAAATGGTGCGTTTTTATGGCTATTTTGGGGTTGTGTTGGTCCGAAATTTTGAGAGAAAGAGAGAGATTTAAGTTGGTTGTTGTGGGTGAAATGAGAAAGAAGGAAACAAAAATGGTTTTAAAAGGGGTGGGTCATGGGTTGCGGGTTGGGTCCGCGGGGCTGGGATGACCCGTTTGGGTTTCGGCTCGCGGGTTCGTGTCTCCGAATTTTGTATCACGCGTTGAAATCGGTTAAGTCCCGTATTTGCTTAAATGTTGTTTCGCGTTATATGTTAAAGTGTATCTGTAATATTTTTAACTGAGGTATTTTACCAAAATACTTCATAATAAGTTATAAAAATATAATTTGCACTATTTTCCTTTGTTGGGCGCGTCTCGCGTGTTTTCGCCACGTTCGGAGTGTTTTAAACAATACGAAATACGTGTAATATATTTTCATGATATATTAATGCAAATAATGTTTGTTTGTATAATTCCACATTATTTAAAAGTTTTGTCACCAACGTCCGTATTATATAATGTCGGACTTCGTCCGGTTCATAAGTGCACCATTTAAATCAAATCGCGTAAGCGTGTACGTAATTACACCAAAATGTTACATATACTTAGAATATTACAAAACTAAATACACGTAATTACAAGTTGTTTAGGCACTAATTAAAGTCCTAAATTGGCGGGTGTTACAGAATCAACTCGTTGTCTTCGTTAGCGATGACCGTCATGCCTCTTTTCTTTGGGACGACTTGAACTGGACTAACCCATGGGGAATCTGAAATTGGGTAAATCAAACCAGCATCCAGGAGCTTGATAACCTCCTTTTTAACCACGTCTTGAATCTTCGGGTTAACTCTTCTTTGGCTTTGAATAGAAGGTCTGAAGTCATTTTCCATTAAAATCTTGTGAGTGCAGTAATTTGGACTGATCCCTTGTATGTCAGAGATTTTACATGCAATCGCTTTCTTGTGTGACTTCGGAACTTCAATGAGTAGTGTTTTCTCCTCCGGCTTCAGATCTTTTGATATGATAACTGGTAAGTGCGAAGTTCCTTCGAGAAAAGCATATTCAAGGTGTGAGAGAAGTTCCTTAAGTTCCAATTCGGGTGGTTCTTCAGTGGAAGGCTTCATCCTTGCAATCTTGTCTCTTTTAAGTTCGTCGTATTTCATCTGATAATTTGACTCAACTGCAGGTGATTCTAGAATGTCGACTGATGCTATTTCAACCCATTCTGTATTGTTGGAAAGATCATCTTTTCTCTGCTCGTATTTTACGTGGGAAGATTGAGAGACTGCATTATCTTCAGTGATTATTTCATTGTTGTCTTCAGTAAATGTGAATCTCTGGAATTGAGCTGATGAAGACATGCTAAAAGTAATCTCTGGATTCAAGTTTTCACAACTTTCAGATAGTTGCGAATCGGATGGTTTAAGCATTGACTCCATTTCTTTGAGAGTCTTCAGAATTTATTCTTTTGAGAGAGATGAATCAGGAACTTCAGGGATAGGGTTTTTTCTTAAGAGAGTGACTGGAGTGCCATGCCCAAGCGGTGCAGCAACGATAGATCTGTTGGGCTGCAAGCTTGAATTCTTTAAGGGAAATAGTACTTCTCTTGATGCGGTGGAAGGATCCGAGATAGCTGAGCATAGACCCGCACCTTCTTCACAGATTTTTCTTGTAGTGATGATTGTATTCGGAAGGGGATTAATGCTACTTACTGCGAGGATTTCTTCCAAACGTTCTTCAATTATTTCCTGCATAAAATCTACAAGACCAAGGTCTTCTCCCATAGAAAGTTTCATTAGTTTATCGACATTGAAGGTGACCTCCTCAGTTCCCACTCTAAGTTTTAAAGATTTTTCGTTTACGTCAATGACGGCCTTGGCAGTGTTTAGGAAAGGTGTGACAAGGATGAGTGGTACCTGGGAATCTTCTTCAATATCCATAACAACAAAATCAACAGGAAAGACGAATTTATCAACATGGACCATTATATCTTCAGCAATTCCATGAGGGAGTTTAACTAATCTATCTGCTAATTAGATGGTCATACGGGTTGGCAAAAGTTCGCTTAATCCTAGTTTCCTGTAAAGCGAGTATGGCATAAGGTTCACACTAGCTCCTAAGTCAGCTAAGGCGTTACTTATTTGAACATCCTGAAGGTAACAAGGAATAGTGAAAAGGCCAGTATCTCCTAGCTTTGGGGGTAGTCCTTGTTGCATAATTAAAGAGCATTCTGCGTCTAAGGGTAAGTTAACTATTTGTCTAAGTTTTTCTTTGTTGGATATGAGTTCCTTAAAGAATTTGGGACAACTAGGCATCTCAACTAAAGCATCTAATAATCTGACATTTAAGTGTAGGCTTTTGACCATTTCTAGATATTTTCCAAACTGGGCCTCTTGTTTTTCTTTCTTAAGCCTACCAGGAAAAGGTATACGTGTTGGTTTAGTTACTTCTGGGGCTTTAGAAGGTTCTAGTTCAGGAGAAGTGACAGGAGTGTCAACAGATACTGAATCAGTGGGTAGAGAAGAATTAGAAGGTTCGTTTGAAGGAATATCTACCGATCTCTCATTCTTAGTCTCTTTTCCTCCTCTAGTGACTACAAGGATGTCATCATGCTCATAGGATGAGAGATAAACAGCTTTGTGGATTGCTTCTTCCCTTTGCTTCTCCTTAACTTTTAAAAACAATCTTTTAACATTATCCTCCATGTTCTTAATTAAATCGTTTGAAATTCTAAGCAAATAATCAATTTGGTTTTGAAAATCAACAATTTATTTATTTGTATTGTTTTGCTCAACCATGAAGTTATTGAAAATCGTATTGTTTAGACGATAAGACAATTGTAAAGAAGTAGAGGGTGTAGAGAGAACTAACGATTGAGGGGTAGGTTGTCTGGTTGACCGCTGAGTGAAAGGTTCTGATTGAATGATTTGATCAGTGGTTCCAGTTGTGGCGAGAACATCTTCCTTGGACTTTGAGCTTGAGAAGAGTCGTTGAGGTTTTTTTTTTGGGTTTGGAAGAGTCTTGCATGTCCTTGACAACTTTAGAGATGGATTCGAGTTGAGTTCTTAAAGAGTTTAAGGCTTGATTAGAAGTATTCCTGATATCTGAGGTTGATTCATCTAACTCCAAGTCATGTTGGTGCATCGTTATCGTCTCAATCAACTTCCAAGCTTCGTCTGAAGTATGTAGCATGAAGTTTCCGGATGAAGCAGCATCGAGGGTTTGTTGATGGTGAGGATTCAAACTGTTGTAGAATGTGCAGACCAGATTCGTTTCAGCCAACTGATGATTCAGACATCTTCCAAGCAGATTCTTAAATCGTTCCCAAGTAGAGCTCAATGATTCAGTAGTTCCTTGACGAAAGTTAATGATTTCACTTTTGAGCTTGGTTTGCAGGGAAGGAGGGAAATACTTAGCTAAGAACTTAGTAGCCATCTCCTCCCAAGTATGAATCGAATTGGGTTCGAGTTCATAAAACCATGTTTGGGCTCGGAAAGATAAAGAATATGGAAACATGTGAAGTCGGGTGACTTCCTTACTGGATCCGGTTTGTTCGAAAGAGTCGGAAAGGTTGATGAATTTATTAAGATGGGCGTTAGGGTTTTCAACCGAAAGACCATGAAACTGACACTGAGATTTAAGTATTTTAATAAAGTGTGGCCTAATTTCAAGGGTTTCGTCGGTTGGTGATACGATTGGTCCTCCTCGTCCCTCTAGCAGGGGTTGAGTTGATGAGGCGAGAGTGATACTGTTCGTCATAACTTGTTTAGAAGAAAGTAGGGTTTGAAAAGAAAAGGTTTAACTAAGGACGGGAAATTAAAACTAACTAACCTAGGTACAGATCTGTAACTTTCGGATGATATTAATCTTCCGAAAGGATCGATAAATAACTAAGATAACTAAATTCCTAAAATCGGTCGTTGTAGTCCCCGGCAGCGGCGCCAAAAAAGCTTGTCGCGATCCCAGTGGTCGGTCGGTTTTTACACCGGTCGTTGATCCGGTCCAACCGGGACGCGCGGCAGAGAAAGCTTTAAAATTTATAAAGCTGGGGAATCCTAAGCTATATACTACTTAATGAACCTAAAGGGGCAGTAAGCTGTACGTATGACTCAGGTGTCGTTCTTCAAACTACAACGGGCATGGGAGTCTAGGAAGTTTAATTATCTTTGGTAATCTAGCTAGGGTTTTAAAAGCTTTGGATAGGTTTTGTTTTTATAACTAAATATTAATCTAAGAAAAAGTAAATAAAATAAAAGAGGTTTGTACGGAGACTCGGACGACAAAGGATACGCGAGTGTTTACTATGATTTCGTTATATGTTATTGGTGAATAGTCAAGGGTAGGGCTACTAGGTATGATGATTAATCCGGAGAGGATAGAAACATAATTAATGCAAAGTATTATACCTACGACCGTTCCGCGGCTTCCATACGTTTGTACTACACCAACTGGTGCTTCCAGCACTATACCGAGTAGTAGGGCATTTTACGGTTTTTCCGTTACATTAATTAGGGTTCCACATTACTTTCCAGGATTTCCTATATCCTAATGAGCTATAACCACGAGCCTATTAGATATCTAACGTAGAGTTATCCGCAATCAGATAAATAACATGTCACGTGGATAGCAGTTATGGAATGTCAAATACACCGGAAGTTCTCCCAAATGTATAGACCAATTCAACCGACAACTATCTTCTAATCCTGGTCCCCAGTCACAGTCATCAGAGACGTCTGTATCGTAGCGTGAATTGTCGATTGGATAAAAACACAAACGAGGATAATCCCGCGGACCAAGTTGGGATAGTCGAGCTAACGGTCGGTTAAATTGTTCAGCATTAAACATATAAATCATCACAACTATTCCATGCATGTTAATCTACTGTGTAAATCAATATTCAGTGTCTGAAAACCTGATCATACAGTTACTGAAATGAACCAAGGGGATAACTTTAGCATGCATCATTCCTAAGGCAACAATCAAACAAGAACATGCAATAGGATTACACATAACAGAACACCATAATCCTAAGCATAGCAGATAACTAATAATTAGATCATAGATATCCCGAAAGTTCTCTCAAAGATACCTAACAGATAAACATGAGTCTAACCTATCTCGAGTCCTACGCTCCGTGTCTCTTACGATATGTTTCAATCTAGAGAACACAGCTATACCGAGTTCATTGATCATCATGCATAGAATAGGTAGAGAACGTACCACAAGTAATTGGCCAAGTTCTAGCAGGAAGCTTCTAACCACAGCATAAGGTGGATAGATAAACATTCGAGACTCAGTTTATAAGTTCATACACAGTTTACAGCAACACAGACAGAGTAACAGCATGGCATAAACATATTGACTATTCTAACATAACTACATCATAGTAAACACAAAAAAATGTCTAGCCTAACATTATATATCTAGCATACAATCCTAATTAAACAAGCATAAACAAAGTAACACATGTTTAAATATGGAAAGTAAGAGATATATAAATAGAACCTTATACGAATTTATTACAGACAGATCTTCGCGAATACAATGTCTTGGAGTAACTCCGTACAAAAGCTAAAAGCTACCTCTACCTAACTATCTATCTAACTAGCTTAATTCTAGAGAGAGAAACTTTCTAGAGAGAGAAACTAGAGAGAGTGATTTGTGTGAGAGAGAAAGTGTAAGGAAGAAATGAGAATGAGAAAAATGGTGTATGTTGAAGTGTGGAGGGTGTCCACTATTTATAGGCAATCATCAAAATCGCACGTACAACTCACGAAGCAGCATGTACAAGCAAATGAAGCAGGATATGGGGGTGCAGGGGCTGTATACGGCCTTGGTAGGGCCGTATACGGTGTACCAAGGGCCGTATATGGTCTTGGTATGGCCGTAAACGGTCTCCAGGGCCGTATACGGTCTCCATCTGATTTCGTTCGTTGCTTAAAACGTCCGTATCTCCTTCGTTACGCGTCCGTTTGACCTGATTCTTTCGCCCACGGCTTCGTAATTCCGTTACGCTTCTAATGGTACCAATATCATGTAAATTGGATGTGTAGAGCTCAGGCGTCGCCGGAATGACTTTAAACCGTCTTGTAAGTGAAGTGTCTTCTCCGTTCTTTTGCCGTTGCACTTGATTCTTGATTTTTCCGTCTCAATTTTACCTATAAAACAGATGGTAGAAGTTAGGAGGTGTGTCTTGACAAGAAAATGAGGGCGGAGGAATCGGCTTGGATTAAAATGCCGTGTTTTGTGCGTTATCCGAGTGCTTTTAGTGATTTTTGTCACAACGTCTATTTTTGGACCACTTTAGTGAATTTTAGTAAATAATCAGTGTTTTGGAATGTTTTCACTAAAGATTGGCCCAAAAAGTGAGGAATAAGGCTCATAAAAACATGACTTTTTATGCCACATTAAGACTTTATACTAAAGAGATAGTGGAAGAACATTAAGACTTAATAATATAATTGATGTGGTAATCATAAACGCTTGTATACTATAAGGTTGCCTACAAAGTTATAATAAATAGTTGATAGGTTTAACAGAATATTATTCTCGTGAGATATAATAAGAAGAGGAACCTCTATAGCATAAACTTTTCTTTAATAATATAAGGTAGTTGGCTTTGTCTAAAGGAATTATCTATATTAGTGAAATCACCAATAGATTAATTAACGATAAAGGAAAACTAGAATCTAAGGAAATAGTCTAAGTAAATACATATATATCTCTAATTTGTTTACAACCTCTAGTTAATTGTTTTCTGTTGAATTGGTTATAATTAGTATAAATTAAATACGTTCGTACGGAACTAAAACGTCCCCCCTTATTTGTAATTTTAATTGTAACATTGGATCCTTTATCTGTAACATTAATTGTAATTAATTGTAAATATTATTTAAGGTTAATTTAAGAATTCAGCTTTCCCTGTGTTCGACTCAGACTTACTTTAAAAGCTATATTATACGAACGGGTTATTCTTGCCTGGCTTGTGTGATATTATTATTTGAGTATTTACACTTTATTAAAACTTATTATTTTGAAACTCTATTCACACGACATCAAATTTTTGGCGCCGCTGCTGGGAAAAGCAGTAAATTTTTTAATTTTACCCTGTAAAAATTTTTATACATTGTTGGTCAATCGAAAAATTGGCTCACCCATTGTAATTACTAACAAAAACAGATGTATAAGGAGGGTCGCTCTGCTTCCCAAAAGGGATAGGTTTTTAATAAGCTCCGCGCTAACCTATTTCTCCTCTTCTGTGTATGATCATTGGAGCTACCGAGGACTTTTGATTAGCTTTGTACATCAATTTTTAATTTTTTTAGTTAGTTTTTATTTTATTTTCTTTTCTACTCTTTTTATTTTTCTTTTAGTTTTACAGGTATGTACAAAACCATAAATAATATTTCATTGATTTCTCAAAACTCGAGAAACTATCATATGAATGAAGATATTGCCAACATGACAATTGTGGAGTACATGAATCGATTTCCTGATGATATTTTCACAAGTTTATCCCAAACATCGATTGTGAGAGCTCCACAATTTATGGAAACTCTAAGTAGAAGAACGGAAGAGACCGAAACTCTTGATCACAGTAAAGGAATCTCCATTCAGCAACTAGAGGGGATGGACAATCAAATTGATAAGTATTTTCTATCCTCTGAATCCTTATTTTCTAACGAAATTTTTAGTGAAATTAGACAGGAAGAAGATATGGAGGTAGATTGGTCAAGTTTGCCAAAATTTGATTACCAAGATTCTGATGAGGAATTACTCTTGTTACTTGATTGTAATGATGAGGAAAACCTTGAATTGGAAAACCAAGATGGGGTTATGACGGAAGAAGAATTGATAGCTATTCTAGATCCAGCTATTGATAATAGTTCGTCCTGGCATCCGGAGGGTGAACAGTTGGAAGAAAGTGATCAAACAATGGTAAAGATTGGAGGAGAAACAGAAAACAGAGCTTGCGGTAGTTAGATAGCAGCCGAACCAGTTGAAATTCAAATGGTGGTTGAGTCAACACAACCAACGGTTGAAGTATCTATAAGCACAAGTTCATTGTTTTACAAATATGAAGATCCTTTTTGGCAATTCGAGCGGAAAGAAAGTTTCTCACAATTTTTGGAAAATCATGGAGGATCACGGACTGGACAAATGCCTGCTATAAACGATAAGTATCTCTTTACTTTCATTTTAATAAATTTACATTTAAATGATATTTATCGATATTATCATCCATGCTTACTTTTAAATATGGGAAAAGTCACTAGATTTTTAGGTAAGTAAGGTTGGAGTCAAACTAGTGACTCGAACAAAAACAAGCGCTTCTCGGGAGGCAACCCGTGCTTGTATATTTTGTATAATTTTTAGGTAGATTTAGGTTTAGTGTAGTACATTTTATTTTGTTTCATTTCTTTTTAGTTTATTTTTAAGGATAGGTAAAAGAAACCATAATTATTGGCATGCGAAAATCATAAATCGTTTTTGAAAAAAAATATCAGCTGCAGTTATCAACCAGCGGTTAATCACCTTAACCGGCGGTTGGTCATTTTTTTGATCTAACACTAATAGCAACAGTTATGTTTACCACACTTTTTCATATAAACCAAGAACACCATACAATTACTCTTAAAGAGAATTGGTACGATTATAAATTTTAAGTGTTTAAATTATATGTTGGGGTTTCATATTTTAGATATATCTAATTAAGAAATCGTTATATTTAGTTTCTGGGAAATTTATTGTTTAGGGTTAACTCTAGTAATGTAATTTCTCTTAAATTGATTCTAATATTGGTAATTCTAAGTTAGAGATTCGGATTTGGTGTTAAGAAATATTTTGGGGTTTTAATTTAGAACTTATTTCGTTAATGTGTGGCTTATAATATGGTTGATAACATATTTTTCATAATAAGTTAAGGACTTAATTTTAGTTAACCCAAGTGGAAGATTTTAAGTGTTTGAATGGCAAGTTGTTATAGTAAATCTAAGTTCAGATTTTAAATTTACAAGTTGGAGCTACATTGCGTGTACTTATATCTAAGACTCCTGCCAGTAATTGAATTAGGAAGCCGACGGTTGTAGGTACCCAACTAGAGGTTGAATATTTTTTGGCATTATTTGGAGATCACCTGACGAACAACAATAGTTTCATAAATTTTACCATACAACTAGCCCAGAAGAGATGACAAACATCAGTAGCATGTGGTTATGTGTTTATTGATTATCTTTAAATTTGTATTTTTCATTTTCATTTTAATTTTCATTTTATTTATATTATCTGGTATGTTTAATTTGTTTATTTATTTTGCTAGAATTCATAAGTACTTATGAGGCTGTAAGCAAATTTTAGCTAAATTTTTGGAAATATGAACTTTGTGGGTGTGTTCCCTGGAAACCCTCACGAGACTATAACTCGTCCACTTAGGATACTGAGGGGTTTAAAGGCTTATTGCATATGCTAAATGCAATCGTGATTAACTACGAAAGTGTGTGCTGTTGTATATTTTTGAATAAAGATCGCGGAAACCAATAAGTTGAACTACAGAATGAGAAGATGAACCATTACACTGAGACAGATCAAGATAATCACATTTAAGTAAGGGGATTTTTTCGTTCTAATTTCTTTTCTTCCTTTTCTCACTTTATTTTTATATGTTTATATACAATAAGGACATTGTATAATTTAAGTGTGGGGATGGGATCGGTAGAAAAGAAATATTATTTAACATTTTACTTAAGTTTTTACATATTATTTAACATTTTACTTAAGTTTTTACTTGTCCTTATATTTTAATTTTTCTTAAATTTTCATCAAATTTTAAAAAATTTTAAGTTAATAACTAGGTATTTATTAGTTAGAATACTTTTGTTAAAAGTTTTGTTTTGTATTTAAAAGTTCAGACTTTAATGTGGATTAACTGTTTTGTACATATAACGTAAGCAAAATAATAATAAGTAATATGTAGTTACATGATATGATATACTAATAGGCAATCTATATGAAGATTTCTGAATTTTAAAGAAATTAATAAAATAACTTATATATTATTTTATGATACATAATATGATATATGACATAAAAGTCTTGATTCTTAGATTTATCATGCGATAATTTTATATCTTGATACTTATATGAAAACGTTTGGGGGTTTACTAATTGTTTCCTTTGTTGTACTAAGTACATACCTAGTCTCTAATTAGTATTCTTAAATAAAGCAAAAAGAAAGAAAAATCTTTCAGAAATAAATAAAAATAATAATCAAACTATGTCGCTTTGTTGTACGACTGTACAGACCTGTCACCGCTGATTTGATTTAAAAATAAATTGCTTTACCTGAATCAAGTTATGTCGCTCTGTTGCATGAAAATGCAGACCTGTCACCAATGTCTTGATTCTTAAAAATGGATTTCATATATTTATTTTAAATATAAAGTAAATTGCATGATTAAGTTTAAGAGTATATCATATGTGGAAATCATAAGTAATGTACATACTAACAATAAAGGTGTATTCAGAAATATAAATATAGATTGTTTAAAGTGGACAAATATATTAGTAATCATTCATGAACTATATGTTGCACTAATAATAATAATTTTTATTTGTACATTATAGTTATCCATGTTAATTAAATTGTTTAAAGTTTTAAATTATGAAACAGATTTTTAATTTAGGTATTTTGATTCTTAAATATTAGTTTGATGCTTATTAGTTTTAGATTATGAAAATATATTCTACTTGAGGACAAGTGTTCAAAGCTTTAAAAGGAGAAGATCTTGATGCCTATGTCACGCGTTTCTACCATCTGCTAAGTGAATTAGAATACCATGAGATTGTTGAAGAAGAAGTATCTAAAACCGACAAGTTTCTTGAGGGTTTGCCTTCTAAATGGGAAATGTATGGTGTTATGATTAAGGATAACGAAACTAGGTATTCTACTATGACCCTAGAGCAAGTCATTGACAAGCTGAAAGGTTATGATTTCTCCAAGAAGTCAAGAGATAGTGATTCTGATCAGGTTCAGAAATCAGAACCCTGGGTTGTATCATGGAAAGTCAAGTCTTTCGACTGCGTCATCTAGTTCGACCACTGCACTGTTAGTTGGTGATACTAGTGAAAATGGAGAACTGATTTCTGAAGATCTGTGCTTTATTTCCTCCTCTGGTGATGAGACAAAGGGAAAGAATTCTGAGAAGTCACCTCAAGAGCATCAGAAGATGCCGATGAGTGTGAAATCTGCTGAACAGCAACTGTCTGTTCTTGCCTCCTTTGTGGCATCATATGAGAACTACATAGAGGGAAAGATCAATGATCCTATTCTGTTTGATGAGGATTATGAGCAGATAGATTCTGATTATCTTGAGGAATTGGAGCTTCAAGATCAACTTGCATTGATTTCTAAAAAGGTGAAGAATTTCCTCAAGAGAACTGGTAGAAAGGTGTTGGGCAATAGATCAGGGTTTGATAAAACCAAGGTCAGATGCTTTAACTGTCAGGGTATTGGTCATTTTGCTAGAGAATGCCAAAGACCTAAAGTAGAAGCACAAGGAAAACAAGGTTCGGGAAGTACTCTTGCTTCCAAAGCCTTAGTGGTAAAGCAGTTGGATGGCTCTTATGATTGGCAAGCTCATTCTGAGGAAGCCTTGATGGCAGAGATCGAAGAAACAACTGCTGGATCAGTTTCCTACATGCCCACTGATATGGAACAGAGAGTAGAGGTGCCTAAGTCTGAAGTGAGGGCAAGTGATGATGACGTGCTATATATGGATTCAACTCCAGATATGAGTCCTGAGGAATTCGTGGCACGCATGGCTGAATTACAAACTGACAAGAAGAAGGTATGTTTAGATATTCTTAATCTTGCTGATGTTTATTACTTAGTTACTGATTTACAATCTCAGAATAGTGTCTTAACTGTGTCAAATAGTAATTTGTCATCACAATTAAATATGGATAAGGAATCCTATAAGACTGTTAGATCTGAACTTGATCAAGCTATTATGGATATTCGTAGATTAAGTGATGATAAACAGGTCTTAAAAGATAAAATTAAGTCTGATGCGTCGGATAGAACAAAACTTAGAGATACCATAAGTGAAAAATCTGTTGTCATAGATGGTCTCTATATGAATATCAAAGACTTAAATGAGACGATTGCTAGTAAGGATCAGGAAATAGTGAACCTTAACTTAAGGTTAATTGAGCAAAACCGTAAACTTGAGAACTATAGAACATCTCAAATGGATAAAATGTTAGATGCTCAAAGAAGTGTAAAGGACAAGACTGGGTTAGGTTACAATGATGTATCCCCGCCTTTTAATGCCAATTACACTCCTATTCCTAAAGATTCTGAGATGACTGAAGTTAATCCTGAGATTTCAGTAGCTGATAAACCTGAACAGTCAGAGGCACAGAAAGATGTTATTAAGAACGTATCATTAGATAATGGCAAGGCTTCTCAGTTCACCAAAATACAGTTTGTATCGGGTGGAGTGATTAACGATGCTAAAATTAATGATAAAGTTGATAAGGAACAGTTTAAACCTTTAGTGCCTAAGACTCCGGATGAGAAAGCAAAAGTGAGTAAATCACGCAAGCAGATGTCATGTTTCAAGTGTCATCAAAAGGGACACGTGGCTTCGTGTTGTCCTAACAAAAAGCCTGAAACACCACATAAGCTTGTGATGGATGAAAAGACACAGACCGACTCTAGTATGACTGTAGACGGGTTAGATACCAAACCTAAGTTAGGTAATAAACCTGTTAACATTCTTAAAAGATATGGAAAGCATAGTGTCTCCCCACCTAAACCTAAACGGCCATATACTCAAAGTGATAATTCTGTCTATAAGTCTAGGGATGTGACACCGTCGAGGTTTAGAACTACAAGTAGAGGCCATAATCATTATGAGAATGGTACTACTTCACGATCACATGAGTTTAATTATAATTATCATAATAGAGCTCATAATTATGTGCCTAAGAGGTTCTCCTCAAATTCACCTCTTAAGGCTGATCGTCCACAAACTCAAGCTACTTCGAAAGTGACCAAATCTCCTGATGGGAAGGATGGTTATTTTAAAGAGCTTAAGTTTGTTGATGATAAGGGACAAATCAAGACCGTAATGGCTTGGGTCCCTCTTGATAACTGATCGTATTTTGTGTTATGTGCAGGAGCATGCTGTGAACAAGGACAGCTGGTGGTATGTAGACAGTGGATGTTCAAGACACATGACAGGAGAACGAAGTCTACTGAAGGACTTCAAGGAGAGTCTCAAGCAAAAAGTCAATTTTGCAGGAGATAAAGGAGGAGTAATTTCAGGAAAAGGAAAAGTTTCAAATGGAACTTTGACTCTTGAGGATGTGAACTATGTTGAAGAACTTACTCACAACCTAGTGAGTGTTTCCCAAGTCTGTGATAAAGGTCACCCAGTTTATTTTAATGAAAAGGAGGCCTTAGTCCTGAAGCCAGGTTTTAAAATTCCTGATGAATGGATATTGATGAGGGCGCCAAGGAAGAAGGACATCTATGCTATCAACATGGGTGTTCCTAACTCTTCAATGGTGTCTACATGTTTATTATCCAAGGCTTCGGAAACAGACGCATTGTTATGGCATAGGAGAATGGCACATCTGAACTGGAGAAAGATGAATTATATAACCAAAAATGGTTTGGTTCTAGGTGTACCACAAAAACGTTTCGAGTCTGAGGATAAGTGTGTTCCTTGCATGAAAGGAAAGCAGCACAAGAAACCACACAGACCTAAGACTGAAAACTCTATCTCTTCGCCATTTGAATTGCTACATATGGATCTCTTCGGCCCTATAAGCAAGAGAAGTATAGGTGGCAAATGGTACTGTTTGGTTATCACAGATGATTATTCTAGATTCTCATGGGTATTCTTTTTGGGATCAAAGGACGAGACTCCTGGAATTCTAATTGAGTTCTTTGATCTGGTAGAGAATGTCTATAAAAAGAGAGTTAAGCGTATTCGTAGTGACAATGGAACAGAATTCAAGAATTCAACGTTGAATATCTATTGCTTAAGCAAAGGGATATTACATCAATTCAGTGCACCTTATGAACCTCAACAGAATGGTGTTGCTGAAAGGAAAAATAGGACGTTGATTGAAGCTGCTAGAACAATGCTTGCTGATTCAAAGCTTCCGGTCATTTTTTGGGCAGAAGCAGTGAATACAGCATGTTATGTTCTTAATAGAGTTCTTACGGTTAAGAGACATAACAAGACTTGTTATGAGCTTTTGAACAATAAGAAACCTAACTTAAAAGGGTTTGAACCCTTTGGAGTTTCATGCACCATATTAAAGACTGGACATCAAGCAAAATTTGGTGAGAAGGCTGACGAAGGATTTTTCCTAGGATATATGCCCAATTCGCCAAACAAGAGAGTCTTTAATAAAGTCACAGGACGTTTGGAGGTAGTTTATAATATTGAGGTTACGAGCTACTCACCTGATGTTCATAAGGGCTTAGATTGGCAATTTGATTATTCTGATCTTTTTGCATCATTTAAAGTTCCTATTAGTGACTATGTCAGTGATTCAGATATAGCTGAACATTTATTGTTTGAAGATGAGAATATTGGTCCCGCTTCAACATCAAGTGTTAAGCAGTCTGGAATTAAGACTAATGTTGACTCAGATAAAGCTTACACAAGTGAGTCACAACAACCTTCAGAGGATAAGTCTCAAAAAACAGAAGATCCTGATGATCTTTCTACAAAGTTTGATGATATACTTACTCCTTTGAAACATTTAAGGATATCTTCAGCACGTACGGAAGATGTACCTGAATTGGAAGAGATTGGTACTAATTTAGAAGATGATATACCGGTTGAACCAGTTACTACAACTAGAACGAGTAAGAATCATCCCGTTGAAAACATCATCGGTGATATTAATACTCCGGTTCAAACTAGGCATCAATCCAGAACAAGTACGTCTGAGAATTCTGAATACCAAAGCTTGTATACTGCAATGAAAGAGACAGGGATTCCTAATCAATGTCTATATTCATGCTTTATCTCACAAGTCGAGCCTAAAAATGTTCAAATGGCTTTAAAAGAAAGTTCGTGGGTAGAAGCAATGCAAGAAGAACTATCTCAGTTCTCTAAAGTACAAGTATGGGAGTTGGTTGACCTACCAAAGGGAGAATATCCAATTGGAACTAGATGGGTATTTAAGTGCAAGAGAGATGATAAAGGAATCGTTACTCGCAATAAAGCTCGTCTGGTAGTTCAAGGTTTTAATCAACAAGTAGGTATAGATTACAATGAAGTGTTTGCACCAGTTGCTAGGCTAGAAGCAATTAGAGTATTCTTAGCATTCGCATCATATTATGGTATAAAGGTTTATCAGTTGGATGTTAAGAGTGCCTTTTTGTATGGCAAAGTGGAAGAATTGGTGTATGTTTCACAACCGCCAGGGTTTGCTGATCCTGAGTATCCAGATAGAGTATATCGTTTGAATAAGGCTCTATATGGATTACATCAAGCACCAAGGATGTGGTATGGAACACTATCAACGTATCTACTTGAGAATGGATTTACAAGAGGATCAATTGATAGTACACTATTTGTGAAGTGGAAAAAGAAAGACTTTCTTCTAGTGCAAGTGTATGTTGATGATATTATCTTCGGATCTTCTGATGAAAAGATGTGTCAAGAATTTGAGAAAGTCATGAGAAAAAGGTTCGAAATGTCTGCAATGGGAGAGTTGAATTTCTTCTTAGGATTACAAGTTGATCAAAAGAAGGATGGATTCTTTATTCATCAATCTAAATATACATATGAGCTATTAGAACGCTTCAAGATGGATGAAAGTAAGGTCTACAATACTCCAATTCCAGTCAATCATGGACTAGGTCCAGATACATCTAGTGATAGCGATGTGGATTCAACTCTTTATAGAGCCATGATCGGATCACTAATGTATCTTACAGCCTCTAGGCCTGACATAATGTTTGCTGTTTGTTTATGCGCAAGATATCAGGCTAATCCGAAAGAGTCACACATGCAAGCTGTTAAACGGATCTTTCGTTACCTCAAAGGGAAACCTAAGCTGGGTCTTTGGTATCCGATTGATGGAGACTTAGATCTCGTAGCTTATACTGATTCGGATTATGGAGGATGCAATCAGAATAGGAAATCTACGACCGGAGGATGTCAATTCTTAGGAGGTAGATTAGTATCCTGGCAGTGCAAGAAGCAAACCTCGGTAGCCATTTCTACATGTGAAGCTGAGTATGTTGCAGCTGGCAGCTGTTGCTCACAAGTACTTTGGATTCAACAGCAACTGCGGGATTACGGGTTAAATATAACCAATACTCCTATGATGATTGATAACGAATCTACTATGTCGATCATCAATAATCCGGTGAAGCACAGTAAAACTAAGCATATTGATATTCGACATCATTTTATTAGAGATTGTGCTGAGAAGAAATTGATAAAGTTAGTTAAGGTTCCATCATTGGATAACTTAGCAGACTTATACACAAAGGCGTTCGACAGAGCAAGATTTGAAACGTTGGTTCAACTAAACGGAATGAGAAATCCAGAGTGATTAGTCTTCCAAGGGTATTTTTGTAATAGTTAGTATTTCTGTGTTCATTAAAAAAAAAAAAAAAAAAAGGCGTATGGCATTCATTTGCTTGTTACCTAAGGGGAATCGCCTTCATTTAAGTTTTTATTTGCAAAAACTAAGGGAAATGATAGTACATTAGGAGAATAAGCTTCACAATAATAAGCTTAAGTCCTAAGTATGATATGGTAGTAGGTTCAAATAAAGTTGCTTTAGAACTACAGCGGTTCTATCAGGTATGTGTTTATATTTATTTGATTATACACCTATATCCACAAGTTATAATTTGTTTATTTTTATTAAAACTTTAGATGGCTTCATCATATGATATACTGGTAGGCAAATTATATGAAATTTTCTAAGCCTTAAGAAGTTAATTAACTACTTGTTTATTATTTTGTGTTACTATTCTATGATGTATGACATTAAGTCTTAATTGTTGAATGATGGTATTGCCATACACTGTTATCATACATATTAATTTGAATTGACAAATAGTAGCAATATGGGTATTAACTTAATTACTGGTAACTTTGTTGTACTAAGTACAGAACTGAAACCTTTAATTAAATTAATATTCTCGAATATATTTTGAATTATGCTAGAAGGGATCTTCTGTTGTACTACGTACAGACTTAGATAACATAGCATATTCAAAGTATGTTTGATATTTGTCTAACCTTAAAAATTCAAGTGTATGTTATATGTTTCGAAAAGATACATCATTTAGTAACCGCTACCTTGAAAATTTAATGATGCAGTGTTATGTGTTTTACTTGAATTCTTCAGTATGTCATATAATAGGAAGCACTTGATAATACTCATACTAACAATAAAGAGTTTGCTTAGAAAATTGAGTCTAATTTGTTTATGTGGATCATAATACTGGTAATCGTCTTGAACTATCTATAATTAAAATATTCACTTTATGTGAGTAATGCATTTATTAATTATGCTATGTGGATAAAGGTACCTAAGATATAGTTTTATAAATATAAATGTATAAATGATAAATTTAGTTGTAATTTTACAGTAATTTATTTGAATTTCATGAGGTATATATACTAACAATCTACTTAGACTTTTTAATATATACTTAATTGCTTATTCTTTCTAATATGATTCCTAAGCAGATAAATTTTTATTCATTTTTTTTATTTTGTTTTGTTCAAGTGTTTAATAAACTGGTAATTGATACCAAAGTTTATATAATTGTGTTTTTATTTATGTTTAATTTAAGTTTTTGTGTTTATTAGGTTTTACCCTTCGGAATTAAATTATACTGTATATTTTTGAGTTGAACAATGTGACAAATACAAGTGAAAATTAATTATAATTTAGACTTGTAAAATATCGGGTTTTTATTTATACTTAGCATTAAATTCGCGTTTTTAATTGTTTCTGAAAGTTGGTATCAACTTGCGAGTCCACTTAAATCTCGCGAATCGGATATATAGTATAAAGGGGGTCAAACAAGTCAAACCAACCCACCGAACCCACACAAACCTCGCGAGTTCACTACACTTTGCGAATCCGTCAAAAGGCGAAACGAGGCGATTTTCACTTTTCGTTTGATTTCGAATTTTAGAGTACGGGAACGAGTTTTTCAATCCGTAGACTTTATACACCTTCAAATTACGAACATTTTGAGGTATATATCCACGGATTTCACCGTTTAAATTGCACGAAATCGAAGGTTTTTTTTTAAACTTAGGGTTTCGGTTTTAAAGTTTAATCGATTTGAGTCGATTACGATGTTATTGGACATAGATCTTTAGGGTTTATGTTAAACAAACATTAATAAACGTAAATCAATCGATAGATCATGTTAAAATCAACAGATGAATCGATTTTAAGTGTAAATTCGCGACGGCAGTTCATCGAACGAGTTGACATTGTAAATCAACTCGCAGCGAGTTGACTAGCGAATCCATGAGATTAGCGAGTTCACTTCAATAGCTGCTTGATAAGTTTAGCGAGTTGATAAGTTTAGCGAGTTGATCAATGTAGCGAGTTGATGAGTATAGCAAGTTGATAAGCAAAACGAGTTGACCTCACCTCGTTAGGCCAGTTTATGCGAGTCCGGAATTTACAAACATTTTAATTTTTTTTGTAATAACTTTTATTTAATTAATTTAAATTAGACTTAAGACTTTTTAGTTATAAGTTAAATTTTTATATACGACTTGAGACTATTTTTGTAACAAGTTATATATACTTACAATTCTAAACTAAGATGTTTGATGAATCTCGATTCATAATACGTAATAGTTTAAATATTTTTAATCGTGCATTAAATTATATCTGTTGTTTGTGTTTATTTTATAGATATGGCTAGAGCATTTGATAAGGGTCACAACATTTTGGTTGATCTGAACCTTGAGGCCAAGCGGGCTGACAGAGTTGCTGATATTCTACGTTTTCTAGCACGATCAAGGATTAGATACGCCATTACGGCCAATCCTCCGATCTCTCAGGCTATTCTGAATGATTTTTGGACAGATATAGTATATGACGAATCTGTCACCCCACCTGAGATTCGAGCAACGGTTGGTGGACAACCTGTTACCTTTTCGGCTGGTAATCTCCGTGAGATTTTGCAGCTTGGTACAGTCGAACAGGAAAATGGGGATATTGAGTATCCTATAGATTTTATTGAGGGTGCGATAGGTCGTATGGGATATACGGGAGACAGACGTGGACGTCAGTTCCAGAAGCCTCTGGTCATTGGTCAGTGGAGGTTTCTTTGGCACGTGATGAATATAGTTTTCGCAGCGAAGAAAGGTGGCTTTGATGAGTTGAGCCCTGCGATTCTATCAGCTGCACTGTCACTGGTTTATAATAAACCATATAGTTTTTGTGATTATCTTTTTGGTGAGATTGCGAAACAGATATCGGGGTCTGTTAGATCAAGATTTTTGGTTTACTCGCGATTTTGCTTGCTGATTATCCGTGCGCGTCTACCGGATTTGGCTATACCTGAACCACATCTAGTGGTTAATACGATTGACCATCGTGGGTATAACGCCATGTTCATGCAGACGGTCAGGAAGGAGGGAGTGGTGAAACCTGAAGTTAGACCACTTTTCGGATATATTGTTGATCCCAACTACGTTGCACCGCCAAATCATGGGTGGTTGGACGTTGTTCCTGCTGTTGCTGCTATTGCTGATGTTGTACCAGAACCTGCAGCTGAGGAAGCTCAACCTGAAGATCCACAAGGGCTCCTTGAGGATGTTCTTATTCAGGTTGGTCAGGTTGATCAGCAAGTGAACCAAGAGGTTGCTGCACAGGTTGTGCAAGAGGTTTTGGAGCAGAATGACGATGCGACCAATCCTTTGCTTCAAGATATTGAGAGTTATTTAGCACCACCTGAGGTAATCTTTTATTTATGTAATAATATAGATGCTTAGTTGATAGATTGTTTTTATTAATCATAGATGTATAATATTATTATATGGATATTAGATATTTAGTAAATTGGATATTATTTCTGATTTTAAAATATAAATATCATTAACCGAACAGGAAGATGAAGCTGAGGCTGCAAATCCCGAAGTTATATTACTTGAGGATGAGCAGATACAGCTTGATAGATCAGTTGAAGTACCGACTGAGGTATTATATCTGATTAATCTTAAATATATAGAACTTGTATGATCGAGCTTACGCTAATCATAAATGTTTAATATATTTAAACTTTAGGATCCTGTTAGATCATCTGGAGGTCGTGATGGTGAGACGGCTTCAGATGAAGATTCTGAGAATACACCTTCTCCTTCTCCATCTGCTTCTGAAAGGAAGAGAAAAGGTAAGAGTATTCTGGAGGAAGGTACTGAGGAAGTTGAGATTCCTTTGATGAAGCGTCCGAGAACGCTTACTATTCGAGAAGGTTAGTATTGATTATAAAAGTTAAATAATCTTAACTTGTTGTTTATCAGGAGTTGAACTGAGACAGTTAATTCTGTATACAGTTGCTCAGGATACACCACAGGTGGAGATGGATGCACCGGTGGTTACTGAATCGATATCTTTACCGCTTCAGGTATGAGATATAAGTTCTATAACTATGAGTGTTATGCAATTAATTAGAGTTTGAGACAGAGTAATCTATAACAATAACTGATTTTAATTGTGTTTAACTTTACAGCATGAGGTTGCTGATCTAGTTCGTGGAGCTAATTTTCCAACGAACAAAACAGCTAGATTTGCGACAAGTTTGCTTACGCAAGCTTTGTCTCAACCTCATACACCGCTTACCAGAGACTGGCATATTGAGTCTCTTACACCGCCTGGACCAAGAACGATACCTGTTACTCCGACGACTGATGCTGAAAGGATTACATCCTTAGAGTCGAGGATAAAGGATTTAGAGAAGCTTACTTCTCAGATTCCAGAGCTGGTGTCGAGCAATCTTCTTCTTTCTCAGCAGATTCTCAAGCAGAGTGAATTGTACAATCTGTTGATGAAGACTCATGAGACTTTGCTTGCGGACTTCAACGTACAGAGACTGAAGTTATCTTCTTTAGAGAGTCTGGTCTTGAGATCGCATTCAGGACAGTCTACTCAGGGGGAGATATTGGTATATCTGGAGTCTTGCAGAGAAAATGAGTTGAAGAGGAAGAGAGATCAAGACAAGGACGATGATCCCAATGCACCGAGTGGTGAGCAGACTGGTCCTTCAAAGACTGGTGAGCAAGCTACTATTCAGGGGGAGTCTGGTGCTGGTGCTAGTGGTTCTGGAGTGGATACAAGTGCGATAAGACTGTACCGGGTGATACTGAAGCTGGTAAGATAGCTTAGTATTATCATAGTACTGTAATATTTGTAATAGTTTGTAGTGAACAAATGTAAACTTAATTATTGTGTAAATATATTTGGCTTAGGGTTATTATTATTTTAAGTAAAATATGTTGGGTAATTTAAGTTTATATAATTATGTTAAGATAAAATAGTGATCGAAAGACTTCCGACTCATTGAGTAGTCGAGCGGCGTGTTCCGATTAATTTCGGCGGTCAAAATTTTATGATAACATATGCATTTTAGATTTGATTATGGACTTAAGACCGTAAGGTGTATAAGTAATTAACAAGTTAAAAATGTATTCGTATTAACTAGACAAATGATATATAATTTAAAGGTTAAATTGATAATGAATTAGATCAATTAACACTTGGAAATTATATAAGTTAATTAATAGTAAATTTAAATGTTTGGTGATTATTCACAATGCATTAGAATTTAAAATTAATTAATATTTGTTAAGTAGACTTAAGAAATTTTGGATTGATTCAGGGTAATCAATAAAAGATTTTATAAGTTATATGTAAATTGCGTTTATATTTTAGGTTAAAATATACAAAAGAATTAATAAAGAAATTCTTAGGTTGATTCAGGGAAATTGATAAGAGAATTTTAATTATTAATATTTATTTGTATTTGTGGTTTTCTCTTAGGATTAGAGATGCTTGATCTATCTGATTCGGAAGATGATATTTTTGATGAGATAGATGAAGATATTGATTATGATCTTGAGGATGGAGAATTCCAACCACCTACAGATTGGACTGCTGTACCTGAGAATGTGCAAGACATGGGTGTAGATCTAGATGCAAACATTGATGAACACCATGTGAGCCCATCTAGGACAGAAGTTGTTATTGAAAATGAACAAGGTCCAACAATTGTCGATATAGATGAAGATATTGATGATTCAACCTCTGATGAAGAAGAAGAAGTTCTTGTTCAAACCAAAAATCCTGCTGTTGTACTTAGGAAACTTCCAAAGAAGAAGAAGAAGATTGGAATTTCTGAAGTTGATGTTACGAAAAAGCGTGTACCACGTAAAGGGATTATTGGTTGGTACTTTGACTCAGAACTAAAGCTTTTTGCGATCAAAAGGTTTGACGGAGTTCAATATTTTGAAAGAAAGCTTGCAGTTTTTAGTTCTCTACCACGTTATGAAATACGTGATTTGGCTAGATTAGAGATTAACAATCCAAGTCGTGATGATTATGCTGATCGTGTTGAAAGAATCATTAGACATGAGGTTGGTACGAATAAGTTTGTTCAGATTAAGCCAAGAAAGGGAAAAACTGTGAAATTACAAGAGAGAAGTCAAAGAACAGGAAGAAGAAGAAGGAAGAAGATATATCCAGCTGTTAGATGCATACAGCAGATTCCACTGAAGACAATGCCACAAGATATTCTGGGTAATATGAAGAGATGACATGTAGATTCAGGAACTGGAGAAGCTGTTATGGTTGAAGCTGATGATGAGGTTGACGGTGGTGAAAGAGAAATCTTCAGAGTCTATGACTATCGACACCTAATGAACATGTCGAAGAAAGATTTGATTAAGTTGAATGAAAATAGAATCTTGACGACAGACGCATGGGGTGATTTAGGACGAGATTATCAGATGATGGTTAAGACGTGTATCAAGATGAAGATTTACGCAGGCAGTAAGATTTACAAATGAAGACCAAAGACAAGCGTGAAGATAAAGACGCTAGAGCTATTGTTAAGGGGGAGTCTGTTGGGACATAGAGTGTGACAACAGATCTAGCTTGAAATAGGACTAGTGTAATTATTATTATGTTTGTATATTGGTTTGGATTTGTAAAAGAATATTTGTTTTGTTAGTGATATTCGTTAAACATATTGTTTTGTTAAGTTAGACGAATAATTAAATACAAAATAAATAATAGACGTTTGATGCGTAGCGAGTCGAGATCTCAGGTCGCAGCGAGTCGAGCTGTGAGGTGAGATCTGAACTCGCGTAGGTTGAGTCTGGCGAGCCGAGTCCTTTATTGGGCTTGGGCTGCGAGTTGGACCGAACTCGCAGGCCCATGCGAGCCGAGCCGAGACCATAGTATATAATGTTTTTTACTCCGTGAAAAACATAACTTTTGCCATATTTTCTGATCTGCGAATTCGACAAACTCAGAGAAAACTTAATCCTAACGACTAGGCTTTGACGATTTATCGTTTAAAGCTAAGTCTTATTAAACGCAATACGAACATATTCGTTGTTAGTAAGATAACACCGTATTGAGGGATTCCGCACCTTAATACTACAGATAACGAAGTTATCGATCCTAAAACTAGGGGACTTACAACAAGCAGAACTTAAGTGTGGGGATATTTGATAACATCAAATAAGTACTATATTTATATACTATTTTACCCCTATTTCTATATACTTTTATTACAATTATTTGATAAAAGATAATTATTTCGTTAATATTTATAAAATAGATAAAAATAGAGCTTAAAATAGAAAAGGAACGAAAATGAGTTAAAATGGAGTAAATAAAATAATTTTTGTATAAAAGTTAATTTGACCATAATATATGATTGAGACAAAGTGGCTAAAAGAGTGATGAAAATAAATAAAGTTTGCGAATATTTGAGTTCTAAAAGTTAAATGGATTTTGCGAAAATAATTAGATTAAAGATTTATTGGAGTTTACGATTTGGACAAAATAATTAGGCTAAATAATAATTATTAAATAAATAATAATAATAATAAAAGTCTTAATACTAACGTTAGTAGTAATAGTAAAATATAATAATAATAATAATAATAATAATAATAATAATAATAATAAAAATAATAATAATAGATAAATGACATAAAATAATAATGATCTTTGTTTTATAGATCACGTGAAGAGAAAACATGCAGCCCATTTTATGCGATCAACAAGTCAAACGAAGCCCAAGATCCAGTCATTTGCAAAATGTGAATACCTTCTAGAATCTTCTAGAAGGTGGGCCCCAATTAAAGTATAATAACGGCTGGAGGATTCAATTTGTGAAGGACGATGGAAGAATTTGAGTCGGCGCAGAAAGTCACCAACCGCCGGTTGGGAATAATTACCAACCGCAGGTTGGGATCGAACCAACTATATTATAAATAGAGGCTCGCATTCAGCTACGAAAAATATACCAATAACCTTAATAATTCGTAAAAACGAATTATTAAATCCCAAATTTGACTAGAAACATTTTCTAGGGGTTTTAGGAACGATTTAGAGGCGCGGGTTCGCAAGGGTTTGTCTATGATCAAGCGTTCGGAGCGTGGTTCGCGGTTTGGTTTGCATATCTTATTCTTTATTTGATTTTGATTGTGTTTTATTATTGAATATTGATTATGATTATGTACAAATTAGTCATGAACTAATATTTATTGTATTTGCTTAGATTTATATTACTTAGATAATAGTTTGAATTTATATTTACGTTGATATTGATTTATTGCATATTTATTATACTTTCCCGATAATTGTATAGGTTATATAATTAAGTTGTTCTTACAGAATTTAGTTAAGATTATATACTATAATTTAATTAAGTTATGAGCTGGAGACTTTATACTAAAGAGATAGTGGAAGAACATTAAGACTTAATAATATAATTGATGTGGTAATCATAAACGTTTGTATACTACAAGGTTGCCTACAAAGTTATAATAAATAGTTGATAGGTTTAACATAATATTATTCTCGTGAGATATGTTAAGAAGAGGAACCTCTATAGCATATACTTTTTTTTAATAATATAAGGTAGTTGACTTTGTCTAAAGGAATTATCTATATTAGTGAAATCACCAATAGATTAATTAACGATAAAGGAAAACTATAATCTAAGGAAATAGTCTAAGTAAATACATATTTATCTCTAATTTGTTTACAACCTCTAGTTAATTGTTTTCTATTGAATTGGTTATAATTAGTATAAATTAAATACGTTCGTACGGAACTAAAACGTCCCCCCTTATTTGTAATATTAATTGTAACATTTGATCCTTTATCTGTAACATTAATTGTAATTAATTGTAAATATTATTTAAGGTTAAATTAAGAATTCAGCTTTCCATGTGTTAGACTCGGACTTACTTTAAAAGCTATATTATACGAATGGGTTATTCTTGCAAGGCTTGTGTGATATTATTATTTGAGTATTTCCACTTTATTAAAACTTGTTATTTTAAAACTCTATTCACACGACATCAGTATGCATCCCCACCCGAACGGGTATGCATCCCCACCCGAACGGGTATGCATCTTCACCCGATCGAGTATCAAGAGCTCACCCGACTGCGTGTAAACTTCAAACGGGCACAATTTTTATTAAGTATGGAAACTAAGATTTTGCCACTTGATTTTACTCCGAATTCAAATTTCAAATGCGTTTTTACTAAAGCAATATAGTAGTTTTTGCCACTTGATTTCAAATAGGTACTGCTCGACCCCAGCCAGGGGCTCTGCCCCTTGGGCCCCGCTACCAGGGGCGCTGCCCCTGGACCCCCGTCATTCAAGGGCTTCGCCCTTATCCTAGTATCTCAAATAGCGGGTCCACAACTATTCTTTCACACTAAATGTTAAACTTGCGTGACATCAATATTTATACGACACGACTCGGAAACATACTTTACAAGTGTAACGTAACAACCTTATAATAATAGTACTTTGAAATTATTATTATGTAAACTCACCAACAGGCCGTACATGTATTCAAATCACGAACAAACAACAAAAGTATTTGGACATAACTAGTTGAGTGGACAACTAGCATAGGTAATCTTTTGAAATACCTACTCATTATCATAACCTTGCGCGTTTAGGACGCCCAGCAGGTTACAGTCGTTTGGACGACCTCATTTCCTTGTGCAACATCATTATTGCTTGATAGCAACACGCTAGACTCAGGTGAGTCTCATAGCCCCTCATTTTACTGTTTTAACCCAGGGGTGGGAATACATGCTTGTTTTGTTTCCCAGGGGTGGGAATACATGCTTGTTTTGTTTTACATGTGAACGCAAGTATCAAAATATCGCTATATACTGCATTAGTTGTTTTTCTACTAATCAATTTAAGTCCTCTAGCATAGTTTGGTAATACTTTTGTAGCGTGAACATTAGTGTATGGTACCATATGGGATTGACAATCCTCGTCCGGGTTGGAAGCCCCAACTGGTCAAACGGACGCATTATCATTTGTTCATACGAATGTAGATTAGGCACTCACAGAGAGACACCCTCGATCATGCACTTGATTGTGATCTTGACACCTCAGTTAAGCTCAAACTATGTGCTCATGGCAGTGATATACACTCATTGATTTATTTGCTTGGTTGCAAATCATTATACTTAAATCTTGCGGTTCATGAATTATATCTTATCATATTACAAACCTGTGAGCTCACCAGCTTTAACTGAGGTTCTCAACAGCAGTAGGTCTGCTGTATCAGGATACTTAGCTCGAGTCTTATACAGACATCAGGAGATTCCTTTGCATTTCTACATTTTGTATAATTAGATATGCCCTAGAATCTCTATCATTTGGCTTACGAGCTTTTGTAACCAATACAACCTTGTAGAACTTTTATAATATCAATGTAATTATAAACGATGCATGTAGAGTCGTTCATTATACATCTTATGTGTTGTGATTATCTTGATTAGTCGCATCTAAATAATGCTTCCGCCAATCATGAATTTCCGGGTGCGACAAATACTAAGATCACCAACGAACTTGTTAGTTACGTGTTGAAATCCCCAACGAAATATTATATAACCTGAAGCAATTTGAAATGAGTGACATGTAATTGCCACATCATCTAACTTAATCCACATAAGCAATTATTATACATAAAGATTTAATATTAGGTCACAAATCGTCATAAATCATAATCATATCACAAACAAACTTTCAAAAACAAGATCTGAACAACGAAATACTAGGGGTGTGTTTGGCATCAAAGTAGCTGGAGCTGGAATTTGTGGTTGGAGCTGGAGATTGTGGTTGGGGATTCTAGTGGCTGGGGATTCTTTTAGAAGCCACTTAAAGTAGCTTATAGAAAAAGGGATCCTAGGGGATTATTTTTCCAACAATCCCCATCTTTTTCATGTTACCAAACAAGGATTCTAATCAGTAAGGGTTGGGGATTCTTAAAACTAGAATTTCAATCCTCTGTAATCCCCTAAAATCTAGTGCGCCAAACACACCCCCTAGATCTGAAATTCCAAGAATCATCTTTCACAATTTCATTTTCATTATTATACCTAAAATAGTAGATCCGAAATAAATAAAAAAACCTAAAGCGAGATCTTAAAATGGAAAACGGTCCGTCGTCGCCTGTCAGCAAAGTTCCATGGTGGTGGTGGTCAGGCCGGTCGGTGGCGAAAGAACAGTGGTGGTGGTGGTTAGTAAACAAATGATGGAGTTCTAACGGGGCGAGGGGATTCGGAGGCGTTAGCGGTGTAACTGGGTCTTCGCACGAGTAAACAGACGGCAGCGGGAAGGGTTGTGTGGAGGTGAAAACGGAATGAGGTAAGGCTTTAATTAGAAGTGAGGGTGGTGCTGCTGCAGTCATAGTCGTCGGGAACAGGGAGGAGAACCGTCTGCTTTTGAGGGGTTTTGTGTTTAGTCCTACCATAGTTTTTATTTGTTTATTTATTAAAGAAGGTGAATGAATATTCCGGCCATGTCTCGCCGCTGATATTGGATTGACGCCGGAAAAGTGTTGACCGGTTATTTGTCCGGTAGTATTGTTATTATTCATGATCCTGCTCATCCACTCTCTTATGTGGTAAAATTGTTGATTATTGAGTACTGATTGATTATTACTACGTATTACTCTGTTTCTAATTGGTAATAATGTTGATAATGATTGATGAATAAGGCTTTTGAAAACGGCACTATGATATATACGAATTGATGTTAGATTATAAATTTGTGTGTATATTTTGCTTGTTATATACTTATATCTTACAGGTTGAATTAAAAATGTACATGTAAGCAATTAAATATGTTAAAATATGCCACATAATCAAGGTTACCGGTGCAACCGGTAACCCATCGTCATATTGGTGACATCGAAACACTATTAGCAAGTTTGTTGGTGATCTTAGTATTAAAACTGGTTCATTGGTGATCTCGGAACAAAAAGGAGAGTACGTTAGTGATCCGTACCATAAACCCTTCGTTTAGGCATAATCAATTTAATTAAGATAGTTATTATACATATCTGTAATGTGATGGACCATTCCTATGAATTGGTTTATATAAACGAGCCCCATGTCAAATAGAATGCCTATCTACACATTGGACTTCTTTATTTTTAAGGTTTTAGAATTGTTTACTTAGTGAGCATCTATTTGCTGAGTGCTATAATGGCTGAACGTTATTTGTGTAATTGACAATGGGACTATATTAATATATTGAGAACAGTTAACGACATGATCTTGATTGCATTGATACTTTATTAGCTCAAGTGGTGCAGTAATGGAGAATGCTTTCTACCTTATATCTCTTTAAATCTCACTTCACATCTTCTGTTTTGTGCATTGATTTATGTCAAGGGTAGTAATTAATTGAAGACTCTAATTGGGTGTTAAACTGTCAATGGTCGTAAGAACACACATTCTTTGTTTGACTCAAGATCTCATCTTGATTATATTAAGACGAGTGATTAGATAACTGTAAGTTATCATTTTGGTTACTCGATGATTCAACACACATTATAATTAGTATATGCAGGTTAATATATAATACTTGCGAAGAAAGGTTGGAAGTTGGAAGAACGCATAAGAAGGCACATGAACCAAATAAAGGTTGCCTTCTTCTCATTTTCGTGATTATTCTTTAATGACATTCATACTTCTACCTACTTTAGAAATCCGTTTGCACATCAAAATTTTGAAGCTTTGTATTCTTAATATATAACCTTTGAACACAATCCATATTTCTAGAGGTATTCCTATTGGATCTTAATTATGTACGTATCTTCTTTAGATGCTGCAAATATAATCTTAAATTCTATTTCAAAACATTTCTCATGACTTTGTTTGACTATGTTCGTATTGCTGTTATTTCAAAATTCAGTATGGTGAGATATAATACGGAAGAAATACTGGTTGTTATAATGGGTTTGGGTTCACTGTTAGCCTGTGTAGTTTTCGTGTTTTTGCACCTGGGTTTTGACGATCTGTGTGTTTTAGATGGCATAGGGGTGTCTTTGAGTCGTTAATTTTGGTTAGTGTATTTTTGGTACTTAATAACTTCATTGTCATATATAATTATATAAAGATACTAATCGTAATCTTTTTTTGTCTATTTCGTATGTAGCAGGCTTCATTTTTTTTCGTATGTAAAGTCATGAGAGAAGAATATCAAATATTATCAAAAGAATCTGCAATACACAAAAGTGCATGTCGAAGAGGTGTTTTAGTACTTATGATGATTGCAATTGACGGATTTTTTTGTACCTTGTCTATGTATACGATGGTAGTGTTGTTCAGGATGTTCTAATTTAGTGCACTTTGATAGTATGCTTATGTTGGAAAAGAAATAGAATTGTATTATTGTATTAAACTTTTATAATATAGTAGTTGGAATCATTTTTTTTTTTAATACTTCCGATAATTCTAGTTTAATTGTGAGAAACGAATGTGAGACATATAATCCAAAAGTGTTAGCATTTGGATTAAATGAAATCGAAAAAATGTTGCAATAGAAGATTTAAAAGTGTTGCATTTTAGCTTGGCAAGCAATTACAAATGTTGCCTTTGATATTATAAAAGTGTTGTCATATGCTCAAAGAGTAATTGAAAATCGTTGCATTTGAGTATGAAAAGTGTTGCATTTAGAAGTGTTATATTTGGACAACATAAGCAACAATCTGAAAAGGTGTTCCATTTTCTTATAAAAGTGTTGCTTTATACCTAAGGCGACATCGCCTATGGAAACATTTGATAAAGTGTCGCATTAGTAAATATGCAACACTTTTATGGCTTAAGGCAACACTTTATGGGCGTTGCATTAGGTTCATTTTGTAGTATAAAGAAGAACTAACAAATGGCTATTATAATCGCTTGGTATTTAATTCAACTTTAACACTTTATTACTTAAATTAATAATATAAGTTAATATATCATAATCATGTCGGTTACAAAATATGTAACTCTGTGATAATTGATTTCTTTTGCTACATATCTAGCTGAAATGACATATTGCAATCTATATTAAGTCATCTATTATAATTAATTTTGATATAAAACAGTGAATGTCAAAAATGTTTCTACAAATTTTTGTCATGTCTACACTATATCTTTATATATACTCTTTTGTATAACAAATATATTTAAAATTCTATAAGTATTACTACGAATAGACCTTTCAAATATATGTAAAAGAAGAAATTTGATAATTTCCGCTAATTATAACCGATCAAAAAATATATATCTAAATTATACCCAATAAAGATAATGACATAATAACTTTAAATCATTTATTCATAAAAACTATTACCTTATGACTGATGCGCCACCAGCGGTCGGTAAGGGAAATTACTTACCCTTGTTGTTGCATCGGCTGTCGGCGACGGGCATCAGTGGGTGTTTTAAATTTGTAATTGCGGGGCCTAAGTTTTCCCTAACAATGCTAATCCTAAGGGTGAGCAAGTGGTAGGTATGACCTAGAGTCGTTCTTCAAACCGACTGAATTGAAACTAAGGCGTGACAGATGAGGACTTTCAAACTAGTGAAAGGTTTATAAAATAGTGAGGGAGTTTTGGTTTTTATATTAACTAACTTAGGCAAGTAAATAAATAAAAGCAAAATAAAAATAAAATGTAAAGCAGATAAAATAAAGATAGTGTTTGCTGAGATTTCGTTAATTATGTTATGGGATGATATTTGGAGAAACTGTTTTGAAAGATATTAGTTAATTATCATTTTTGAATACTTGCATGTAAACACTAGATTCCCTACTAATTAATCCCATTAGTATGTCACACCGGGAGCTAGGTTATGGTAACATTACAAAGTATTTAGAATAATAAGCAAAATCTTAATTATGGTTTAATAATACTTTCATATGAATGGGAACAAAATCTTAAGGTACTAGACATAATTGAATCATATAACGATTCCTCGTCATCCTAACAGATTCGTATATTTAAAAAGTTCATTTATGACTTTAAACCAGCCCTTGCTTAAGACTACCCAATAAATCCCCTAATTATTCACAGCGTTCCTTACTTAAAGTGGTTCCACGGCTTCAAACCTTGGCCATGTCTTGTCCTACGGTAATCCCCCATGTAGCCTTGCAGTTTCATAGTTTCATACCTTTGACAAATTATATTGACACAGATGACTGACTACCTTCTAATTGGACGTCGTTAAAAAGGTGTTGTAATCACGTTTATTGGTGGAAAGGTGATAGATTAATTTGAAGTTTAATAGTCTATTTAGAAAGGTTAATTAAACTAGGTTTCTCATTTTATATATACTAGATTAAGACCCGCGCATTCGCGGATTTTAACAAAATAATATATTTTAATTTTCTACATGTTAAGTAACAAGTAGTAGCAATCAGTAAACAGAATAAATTAAGTCATCAATTTATTATCAGTTATAAACATATACTACAAATAATTATTTCCAGCAAGTGGCTATTCTGGTTTGGGTTTTGCGTGAACCCAATCACTGATTTCAGCACAGGAGAATCTATGTGGAGACAGGTGCAACAGATAGTGCGCAAAAAAAAGAAAAAAAGTTGCCAACACCAAACAAGAAGCAATTTTGTTGATAATTGAAACTAAACAGCAACTTGTGCAATAGTATGAACAAGAAAAAGGATCAATAACAGAGATCATTAATGAACGGTACTTTAATATTGATTTAGAAAATAGCAACTAATAATAAATAGCTCAACGATCCAGGTTCAACATAAAATGCAAGACATAACAAATACTTGCCAACACCAAACAATTAAACATCACACGTAGGGCCAAGTTCGTGTGGGATTATTATAAGTCGTATAAGGTACTTTCACGTGAAAACATGCTTCAGTTATCTTCCAGCCTTGGCGTTTTCAGTGATTCCACATCAATTGGCTTCTTAGATGTAGAAGACATAAGCTGAAGATCTTCAATCGGAGAGTCATTGTTCCTTTTACGGGCACTACCTTCCAAATCCATGTCAGCAAACGGAATCGGTGATAGTTTGTCACCAACATTTGAGCCAATAATCTGTTGTCGATAAGTTTCAGAATTAAGAATGATAATAAAATACAAGTTAAACGTATAAGATAGAAAGGTGTAAAGGTACCTTGCTAGCAGGCGTTACAAACTCAATATTGTTGGTCTCCTGTTCATGATCTTTTTGAATGCACCTATTCAGCTGTTCGGTTATGACTTCATCATCGTCTGTCATGCGATGAACGGTGTATCCAGCACATTCATTGTCAATGTTAAACTTTGATACTTGAATCTTGAAGACAAATTGCTTATTCAGGATGGACTCAAATTCAAGTGGTAACACGTCTGGTTGTCCACCCTTCCATTCAAATAGATATGATAAGTTAGTATGATTAGATATATCATCAGATAAGATACAAAAAATAAACATGATTAGATATATGCTCAGACTGTATTGTTGAATTGAGGAGTTAGGAGCACAAATTACATTTTGCATTTTCAACTTTAGCCAAGTTTCTGTTTTCTTGAGCATCTTTGCAACCACGTTACCAAACATCGAGACTGAGGTTGCCATATACTTGCCGCCATATGAACCGACACCAAAGTTACTCAGTTCAATATGGTTCCCTTCCTCTATCGACTGTTCGAAATCATGCAGCAGGTTTTTATTAACACTGGCATATATCTTATTACCCTGTGAACGTATTGTAATAAAACGTGAGTATTAACATGTAGAAATAAGATTGATGCATCACATACAGTTCACAAAGGCATAACTTCAAAATCATGCAGCATTGTTTAGTTATTTTAATAATTAAGTCTGTTTTTCACTCAAAATATTTAGAATACCTAACAGTCAAGCAAGATCATTTCTTTGCTAGATACTTGAGTGGGACTATTCTTGTACGTTTGATGCCAAACATGATGCACTCTAACACATATAACCCAGTCATCTCTATCACCATTCAAATCACACAAAGGAGTGTAAATAGCTTGACCGGCCATAATGCAGTAAAAAAGAACGGACAAAACTAATTGCAAGAAGTGTTTAGGGGTTAACATAGATGAGAATTCATGATAGAAATAAGTGGTATTTATACTACAAATAATTTCACAATATGATTTCAAAATTTGAAGATATGAGTGGGAAAATCTTTTTAGTTTTGGAAATAATTTGATCATAATTTCACCCAACAAACACCCAAACAATATACGATTTGCAGGATCCTGAAGCATTAAAATTATTCCAAAACTAAAATTTTAAATTCACGTATAAAATATCATTTTTATGTCAATTAATCCGTAAATATATTTCTTGTCAATAATTTATATAATTAGTGAGTAATTACTTCTGTTATTACCCACAATAAATCATTGATACAATCACATACAGATTCAAGCACTACAACGCAATTAATTTTAAAAAATTAGTCAACATACCTCTTCAGCTTTCAATCGTGTTCCAATGATCTAAAAAAGGGGTGTCCGATTATGATGAAAATAGGGCAAGACGCCATGGCGATTAACAATACATAGCCATTTACAGAAGCGTTGAATCATATCGCGATGTGAGGCCGATGAGTTGAGCGGGTGTTTGAAATTTTCATCATCTGTTTCCGTGTTCAATGTTTTCCTCATATGCATCATAAGCAACTCGTTATCTGTAGGGTTATAAGTTGGGCCTAACACTACATATGGGTTAACAGGAAATGTTGGGCTAATATAATTTTCTAGAGCCCATTTATAACTTAGAAAAGCCCAGTGTACGTGTTTTGTAAATGTCTGGACGACGTTATTAGTGCAAGGAAATGTTGAACTCATTAATTTTATTTTCTTGTTTTAATTACAATTTAAAGTAATTTAATTAATGCTTTTCAATAAGAATTAATTAGGTACCATCATTTCCTTAATTACTAAGAACCTACACCTAAACACTTATGATGTCATTAAGATTTTTAAGGGTGAGATTAGCAAGTTTCTAACAAATCCAATGGTCATCTCTAATGTAAGGTTTTTCTTTTAAATTATAAGATAGATTAGTCCGTAATATAAATACCTTCGGTTGTTACACAGCTTCCACTTATTTGTACTACACCTAGAGTGTTTCCAATGCTATACTGCATAACAGTCGAATAGGGGCCGTCATATTACTTCGTTATATTGTACCGTTTCGTAATATGACTACCTTCGGTCGTTCCTCGACTTCCATACATTTGTACTCCACCTTGAAGTGTTTCCAGTACTATATCGAGTAACAGTCGAATATGGGCCGTCATATTACTTCACGATAATTAAGACCGTCTATTTTTTTACTACTATGATGATCCTAAGGCAACAATCAAACAAGAACATGCAATAAGACGATCAAAGTAATACTACCGATCTTTAATATTTAATTATAATATAAATCATCCCATAATTAACTAACTACATCGCAAACAAACACAACAAGTATACTACTCTCTAATTATGGCAATAACTAAATCTAGCATAATCAATAAAAACGTAATTAATTAAGATAGATAAGGATAGAAAGAACCAGGATTAAATGCGAGAGAAAGTAGACTTGAATTAATTGACACAATTCCGAGCATACACCGAAGATTACAATGCGTTCCACACTTTCCTTCTACTTCTAATAAAACTCCTAAACTAGTTTACATACTAGTTAAAACTAATCTAAAGAAAGAAATATAGAGTGAGAAAGTTGGAGCTTATTTCTTGAGTGAGAAAGATAAGCTAGGAAGGTGTGTCTTGAAATGAACCATGGAGGCTCCTATTTATAGTGGAAATTTGGCTCAAGTTAGCATTTCAAGGAGCACATTAGCAAAAGGTGCTAAAGGTGGTAGCACGTGTACCCTAAAACGCGCAAAGGTGGTGCACCAGGTACCGAAAAACGCGTAAAGGTCAAGCACCGGGTACACAAAAGGACCAAAAAGAGGGAACGGTGCAGGGGGTGGCAGCCGGCGGCGGCCAGGTGGTGGCCGGCGGCGGCCTGGTGGCTGGCCGGCGGCGGCTGGCTGCTACCCGCACCATTTCGTCGCATGTTGCCTCGTTTATCGATTCGTGCGTGTTTTCTTCGTTACGCGTCCGTTTGCGTTGATTCTTTTTGTGTTGGATTCGTAATTCAAAAAAGAAGCTTTTGATGAAAAGAAATCCCAAAAATATGTCTCCCATCTTTGGATGTCTCGTACGAATCGTTTAGATCTTCCGGCGTACGTAGAATCTTCATTCTTCATCCGTTTTTGTTGATTCTTCTTCTGTTGGATTCGTAATTTGAAAACGAACATCTTGGATGAGATGGATGTTGGTGATGGGCACTTTTGTCTTGAAATCTCGTTTTGATGCCTTGAATCTTCAAACGTGCGTGGAATCTTCGTTTTACGTCCGTTTTGCTTGATTTTTATCGTGCAACCTTGTTTTGACCATCTTGGCATAATATCATTGATTTGTACTGTTTTTGAGTTTAATATGCCAAGAATCGTTCCAGAATGAGAGAGATATCGGTAGTAAAAACGTGACTTTTTACGCGATATCAATGACGTATATAGAGCATGCTACAACTCCAATAATTTGACTTACAAATTCTTAAAAAATGTCTTCACTTTTCACTTTTAGTATATCTCCATGTCGATTACAATGGACTCTCAAATTACGATTTTCCATCTCTTAATTCAACATGTTATTTTCCTTTAATTTTTAAAACTACTTTTCAACAAACTTTGTATGTGTATAAAACAAACTTAAAAAATAAATAAACTAATATGCCATCGAAATAGAGATTATTGTCCGTACCATTGCGCGGGTATTACTCTAGTATAACATAAACTAATTATGTAATAATGTACATTGTTGATCGTAAAACTTTTTACAAGTACATTACATACTCTGATATTATAATCCGTTCGTTACTCACCTTGAAAGAAGAATAAAAGTACATTACAAATCCATACCATTAACCAATTTTGTTTTGTGGGTATTTACTTGACTTTTTTTTTTTTATCTTTTACTTATGCCCTGAGTTATACATCCTTTCATCCCACAAAAATTGCCCTCCAACAATTTTTGTGGGAATTAATATATGTTGGGTAAATGTAAGCTTTGCTCTTATATGCAAGATAAGTTTGATTGAATTTTTCTAAGAAATAAATTATTTACAGTAACAAATAAGTGTAAAATGTGGATTTTATTAATTTTTATTAGTTACTTTTTACAAATGCATGATTATTTTAATACATACCGTATATAAATGGTAATATGAACATTTATTTTGGAAACATGGAGTATATAAAACACGAATTGGGTTCTGAAACTTATGGAATAATAATCATCTTTATGTGTCCCACGAAATGTCAATTGTGTTACCTCATCTTTTTAGGGTTGGTCTGCGAGTCTTAGTCTTGATAGATTGATTGTTGCTGACTACAACTCTGACTCATGTTGAACTTCTCTATAAACCATCATTATCACAAACTTGCAATTATAAAAATAACCTTTATATAAAATTAACAACTTTAGTCACGTACATTATATATTTGAAAAAATTAATGGTTTTCATATTTTATGGGCTATTTGAAATTGTAGAAATAGAATCGTTCATGCAAATATTAGAAAGTATATATTTGTGGCAGGGGTTGTGTGAGTATTTACTTTTTTTTTTTTTTTTTTTTTTTAAAAAAAGTTTCGTTGTTTTCATTTACTTTCTTTAAAGTGATTTCTTATAACCTCCATTAGTAACTTATTATATAGAGTATTTGAATTGAATGATATTGAATAACGTAATTTTAATGATCTTTGATGTTCGATGTTCCCATTGGCGTTATATAACTCACATATAAATTGTTGATCTTGTGTCAAACGAGAGGGGCAACAAAAGGTAACAATATTTCAAAGAAAATTTTTCCCCAATGTGATTTACATGATTAACAACAATATATGATCATATCATGAATAACAATATATCAAAGCATACTGTTGTTTCTTTATTACATAGTAATTATAATTATATTTTTATGAGCATTTTGGTGTTTGTCGGTTCGGATATCTTTCGTTGTACACGAACGATCTAACAGGTTGACGTACCTTGGAAGATGAGCGTATTAAAAATGAAATTGAATTCACCATGCATAGTGGGACAATTTGTATACGTTCTTCAAACTAGGCATTTCTTAAACTTAATTTCTATACACTCAAACTTTTTAGGTCCCAATATGTCATTTTAGTTTCCCTTTTAGAGCCCATCAATAGTACGTTTT
This sequence comes from Helichrysum umbraculigerum, assembly GCA_949592205.1. Lineage (NCBI taxonomy): Eukaryota > Viridiplantae > Streptophyta > Magnoliopsida > Asterales > Asteraceae > Helichrysum > Helichrysum umbraculigerum. Next base: position 20,350,953 of record CATIUR010000007.1, on the reverse strand, counting down.
GATGTTTCGTATGTTCCGCAGGCCGTTTGACAACTTAAGTGACATATTTAGAAACATCAATGGTTTTCATATTTAAAATTTACCCGTTGGGTAACGATCAATAATATTTGGTAACGATTGTTCTTGAATAATACATATTTGAACATGCACTTGAATTACCGTTAGTTTTCAACTTCTTCAAGTTCCTTATAATTATTTAAAGTACACATTTTCTTTCAATCGTATTAACGCTTTGGATATGATCGTGATCCGAAAACAGTTTTTCTAAACTTCCATGAAATATTTTCTTTCAATCGTCCAAATCATCCGGTCGGTAGTACCACCGCCCTTAACTCTCATGTTACCGTTACGTTTTCCATTACTGGTTAATATCTTCTCAATTTTTGCGATAGATGGTGGTAATGTGAAAGTTGATCATGGACGGTGGTATTACAGACCGGAAGATTTGAGCGATAGCAGAAAAAAAATTCACGGAAGTAAAGAATTATTGGATTATGATCACGGTGATTACAAAGCGTTAATGCTATTTATAGAAAATGTAATCTCTAAACTCTGAATAGTTGTAAGGAGCTTGATGAAGTTGAAAACGAGAATTATTATTCACGTGTTAAGTATCGTTGTTCTACTGGTGAATTCCTTCGGGATGCAGTAATAGCATATGTTTAAGTTATATTCAATTTTTAATCATTGTGTTAGTATTTGTTAATTAATTATTTGAATTGTCATTGACAAATGGTTCTTTGAATATCTATATTTTAGTTACAAATGGATTCGAGGTGACAATTTACACTGTGATATTGAATTTCTAAGAATTAAGGCGGAGTTTCGAGATGACAACAGGCTAAAAAACTGAAAGTCACTGCAGATGTTCATCAATGTATTTTGTGAGTTAATGTTTCTATAATCAGAATGATGGATTTTAAAGGCACCTTTTCTTTTTGTTTGCTGATAGATTTATTTCTCACCATGTTTAAAGCCATCTGAAGTTTCTCCAGCGTGTCTTCTATTTTTTTTTCCCCTTACTAAGGGTTAAAGCTGCAGATCAGCAACGCACTGTCACTTTTGTACCGAATTAGGTAACAAACCGATTTTATTACAAATGTAGGTAGCGAACTTTCAATTTTTTTGCCGAGTTAGGTAATATGTATTACGTGGCATATTACCGTAATGCCACATAAAGCAATTTAAATAATGCCACGTAATGCATATAACCTAATTCAACAAAAAAATTGAAAATTTGTTGCCTAAATTAGTAATAAAACCGGTTCATTATCTAACTTAATAAAAAAGTTGAAGGTTCATTACCGATCTTTAGCTTTTACCCTTTTTTGAACGGTAAAAAGATATATATTGCATTGAGTATAGAAGGTCTATACTTAAAACATCATGAATGTTGACATACAAATGGTCGATCTATCTGTATGGATACATACATTTGGATGCTATTTGCTACCCATTAAAAAACTAATTGAGAAAAAAAACAAACGTTGACTAGATGGCTAGATGCTCAAACTCTAATGAGACCAAAAATCACCTATTGCTTCTTCAATCCTATGAAATCACAAGCTTTGAAGATCCAAAAAAGTGCAGATCCCGAAAGATCCATTGGAGCTACAAACTCACCACTGTGAATTTTATGATATCTCTTTTGGCATTAAATTTTGATACTAAATAACTAGAAGTTCTAAAATCACTATTTGTCTTGACTTGAATATGATGAGAGTGCCTGACTTGATGGAAGAATTCATTTCTGTTGTTGCTTCTTTACCTTAACAATCTCAGGTGAGTCTTGCATACCTTGAACAAAAATGGCCCATTTTTCTGATCTTTCTAATTTAGTTTCACTTTCACCGTCATCCTCATCTCCTTCCACCTCCACTCTATGAGAGTTTTTTTTAGAGAAAGCAAGACCTACCCCTCCTTTACCTTTCCTTACAGAAGTGAGAGTTTTTATTTTTCTCTTGGGTTTTGCCTTTGACATCTTACTTGCATCATTTATGTTTTTAGCATTTGTTAACTTGTCTTTTTCTATTTGCTTAAATTTCTCTGCTAGAAGTCTTCCCTTTTTGTAAGGTGTGCAAGAGCAGACCTCTTTATGTCCTATTTTTTAGTCTTTTTTTTAACTTTCTAGCAGCTGAGCCAAAATCTTCTGAGTGAAAGATATTATCAACATCCTAAGGCTCAGTAAAGCACTTTTTCTGTTTAAATTTTTTGATGTCTGAACTCCTTTCAGAAATAGCAATAACAAAAATGGTCCTTCAACAAGTAGGCAGACTCCACTTCTTTCATATGTAAAGTAATTATAAGATCTGGAATATTAACTGATTTTCCAAAACAATTTGCAATTTCATTGAAAGTACGTTGCTCTAGACCACGCAACAGGTGGTAAGCCTTTGATCTCAATCCATACATATCTTCGGAAGCGGCCACCGTGATCGTCTAACTGCTCAGACAAAACAAATAGTGGTTTTAGTTTATGTTTGTTCTTTTTCCAAATGTGAACTTGATCTTCATCTTTAAGTGTAGCAACAGTAGCATAACGACCCCATCTGGACAAACATTTAACTTTCATCCCTGCCTCTTCCAGAATCTTGAACGTCTTTTTGTAGCTCACTAATTCTCGTGCCACTAGAAGAATACTCTTTTTAAACTCCGGGTTGCTCGACTCGTTCAAAGTAGCCTTAATGAAATCCTTCTCCAAAAGCTCTTTTTTTTCACGGTTCTTCTGCGAGACCGAAATGGGATTTAACCGTAAATCTTTTCTCGCCAAAAGACTCGTACCCTTCTATCTAAAACCCATGTACCATTGCCACAATGCACAGCTTCAGCAGCTTCTTTACCGTTCTTATATCTAATGAACCCAAAAGGTAAAGGTGATTTATTGAAGACAACCCTAGCTTTAATAACTGAACCGAATCTCTTGCCAAAAGCTTCCCGCATTCTATTGGATACCGACCTAGGAAGAACAAATATTGTGGCAATAAGATTGCTGACCAAGTTCTCGTGATCTCCTTGAGGGAGTGACATTTTATTGCCATTCAAACCAGTTGGCCCCAAAGCAACACCAACAGAAAACGACTCCAAAGTCTTCTTCACGACTTCTACAAAAAATGGTTTATGAGAAAACCCTGGCGGAAACTCAGGTGTAGAAGAAGACTTGGTCTCCAAGGACTCCAAAGCTTACTACTTCCCACAAACACGATTGTTGGTGTGGGTGGTACTGTTGTGTCAAGTTCTCCTTCCATGTTGAGAAACTGTTACAACAATTCTTGAATATGCTTGTTAAGTAAGGCAAGTTGTGACTCTGTTTTTGAATGTGAAGCAAATAAGTTTTTTCGCCGTTTTGAATGTGTATTCTATGCTGGGAAAATGTTATTAATTTGGATAATTCGGCAAAAAAGTAGCTGAAGGTGCTGTTCTTAAAATAACTTCCTCTATTTCTTGTAAAATTACCAAGAAATCATATATGACTAACAAAACATCACATGTGATTAGTTTATAATTTTGTAATATAAGTCATATGTTATACTTTTTTGTTCGTCTTATATGCTGCATCAAATGAGATGATGTCTCCGAACTCCAAGTAATTGCACTTACCCAGTTCATCTGCCCAAAACATTGCACACAATTTATTGTTTTCAACTTTGTACTCAAAGGTGAATTTAGAGACTTACTTTTTTTCTGTTTTCTATCTTGTTAGGAGTATTTGAGTGTCACTGATCTTTTTTCTGTTTTCTATCTTGTTTGGAGTATTTGTGCGTCACTGTCTCCGATCAGGCAATTTATATCTCTCCTGAAGTTAGTGAAGTCAACTGTCGTCCCATGTACAAGGTTGTAAGAACCTTTAATCCCCATATAGAGACAGTGAGTTTTTGTAGCTCCACTATTTATTGTGGTAGACTTGATGATAAATTGTTGTTCAGAGTAGGTTACTTGCCTATCTTTCCATTAGGGAGATGCATGTAATTTATTCCATCTAACATATAATTATTCAATTCTGAGAATTTCCAAAGTATAAATTTTGTCGAATATTCGGAAACCAACTTGAAGATGACATGGGCTTTGCATCCCCTGATGGAGGTCCAAGTGTGGAAGAGAGGGCCATTACGTTTATGGAGGCCCATGATCGTCACATAAAAGGGGCTGCAAAGAAAAGGGTGTAACTTGGGCTACGGGGCTCCGTTTCAGGCCCATGAGTAGGCGAATCGAAGCTCGGTTCGAGGCCCACCAAGCCGCTAACAGCCAGAGGCGGTTAGCCCAATGCTCGAAGCCCAAAAACGGCTCCGTTTGGAAGATACAGCCCGTTTTATGAATTTTCTGTTCATTTTCGGTTTTTGTTTTGGGTTTTATGTTCGGCCCATTATGTTTTAAAGGCCCATTTAAATTTCTGTTGGTTATTTATGCTTTCTTCCTCATTGTAATGAACTCAGTTTTCAATTTCAAGAATTTCGATTTCACTCTCAATTTGTGAATCATTTCCCATTTTACGGTATTCTTTTGTGAATCAACGTGTTCTTGGAAGAGATTATTCCTGGTATTCATAGGAATCAACAGGCTTAGAGTGTGTTTGGCAACCACTTTTTAGGGGATTATTGAGGATTCTAGGAGCTTGAGATTCTAATTTTAAGAATCTCAATCTCTTATAATTTCACAATCCTTGTTTGGCATAAAAAATATAATAAGGTTTCTTTGAATGAGAATCCCTTCATTTGGAAGCTCCTCAAACTAGTTTCTTCAAAGAATCCCCATCCCCTAATTATAAAATGATAAGATTACCCTTCTTTTCATTATTAAAAATTTAGAGTTGTATAATATCATGTACTTTAATGTCATTTTACATCAATAAGCTTCAGCCTCAGCTAGTTTGCCAAACACTTTTTAACAAATAATATCTCCAGCTCCAGCCTCAAATAAAAGCTCCAGCTTCTAACCTCCATCTCCATCTCCAGCTCCATCTCCATCTCCATCTACATCTCCAGCTACTTTTGCCAAACACACCCTTAATCTGTTATCTCATTTATACACTACATCATCCCCCTTTTTAGGTTTGAATTCCGAGTTATTTTATGAGTGTTTTCTTCATCAAAATGGTTATTGTTTACGTTTTTCGGATTTCCAGCTTTGCTACGCAAAACATGTTTTTCACATATGATCTCATTCTTTAGCCTCTTTTGTGTGCTTGCATAACATCAAATCTAGAGAGATATTCACCGATTCCGTACATAATTATTCTAGGGGTGTTCAATATTTGGTTTGAAACCGTTTAATCCGAAAACAGAACCGAATTAAAACGGAAAAAAAATTCGAACCAAATTCAAATTCAGTTTTCGGTTTTGAATTTTTGAATTCGGTTAAACTGAAAACCGAATTCAAATTAATAATATATTAAATTATTAATATATATAGTATATGTGTGATATTTAAATTTTCTAAACAAGTATATCTACATTTAAACTATAAATTAACTTCACGTCTTTCACTTTCAAATCTAGTGAAACCCTAACACATGAAAAATTACATTTCGAAACCGATTAACTTCAAAAAAAAAAATTTGAATTTTTTGGTTTTAACCGTAACCAAACCGAATTCAGTTTTCGGTTCGGTTTTCAAATGTGAATTCGGTTTTCGGTTTTGCTCAAAAAAGTTTCAAAACTAAACAACCCGAACCGAATAAACCGAAAATTGAACCGATGAACACCCCTAACTTATTCCATCTTCAATTGTATCAATTAATTGCCCGATGTAACACCTGGTCAAAAAGTCAATTTACGCGCCAAATTTAAACTTCAAATAATTGTACTTTTATATGTGATTATAACAAAGTATTCAAAAATCTTATATATATATATATATATATATATATATATATATATATATATATATATATATATATATATATATATATATATTTATATATAATAAATAAGGATTATTTAATAATCACAATTGAAACAATTTGAGGCCATGAAGAAACCAAATTACATTTTGTAATTCAACTGAAATGCTTTTATTTAAATATTTACAAAATATTAAACAAAATTATAGACTTAAAATATTAAATCTATATTATAATCGGGTACAAAAACGCGGGTATTTTACACTGTCATTTGGGGAGACAGTGTCCTCCCCACCAAACCTAAGCCAACCCATCCCCCCCCTCCCCCCTTTTCTTTTTACCCTTTCATTTCAATTCATTTTTACACACACACCCCACACAACTCTATCTATACTCTCTCTATCTCCTCCCTCCATCACCACTGCCGCCGGCCACCGCTGACCGGCCACCACAACCGGACCTCACCACCACCGCCATCATTATCAACAAGCATCCATCATCATCTTCATCTTCATCTTCTTCATCAAGTTCTTCACCACCATCATCAAACACTCGATCTTCAAATCGTAAGGATTCACACTCTTTTCTTTGTTATTTCTTGTTAAAAACACCTAATATATCATATATTAACACTATATCAACAAGATTCGGCCTAAAAATGGGTTAGATTTCGTTTTTGGTTGAAGAATCGTCGAACAAATGCGAGTGTCGCATCATCAGATCCAGAACTACGACACTCGCCGAAGTGTCGCTAGTTGGAACGAAATTAATTTATGCGACACTTAACCTAAGTGTCGCTAATCAGACCTGCGGCACTCACCTTAGTGTCGCCTATAGACCTCCGAGACACTTCAAGCGTCACTCACTGAAGTGCCGCCTAATTTCAAATAAAGATACCATCCGACACTTAATTAGTGTCGCACCCCAGTGACGCCTCATATGCGACACTTGTCTAAGTGTCGCTAATAATGCAGAACCAACCGTTCTACGTGTCACTACCCTGAGTGTCGCTAAAGACTAACTAGTGACGCTATAAGTGTCACTAAAAACAGAATGTTTACAACTCATTTTACACTAAGTGTCGAGACTCAAATTTTACCACCTAATTTTGCTCCGAAATGAAATTCCGGAGCGTTTTCACTACAGCAACATAATAGAAATAAAAAATTTCCAAGCTGACCTGGCAGCTCGACCCCAGCCAGGGGTTCTACCCCTTGGACCCCGCTACCATGGGCGCTGCCCCCGGACCCCCGTACACGGTCTCCAAACTTGAACGACAAATAAATAATTACACAACTCGCTTAAACAAACTGATTTATCTCATACTTATATAACCTCGCGTGTTAGGACACTAGGAGGTTACCTATCGAACGACGCGCGTATCGTAGGATCGCCGACAACTCACAGGTGAGTTTCATAGCCCCACTCTTTCAAACGTTTTACTGTTTTCGGGGTGAGACGCATGCTCAATTACTGTTTCCGAATTATATTAATAAATTTTTATAATTCACAATTATCTATATTACTGCCATGTAATATGAAATGTGTAATACTTAGGAATTACACCCACCATACTGTTTTGAAATAGTATCAATACTTAACCTAGATAGGTTACAATCCTACACTGTTAGATTGTTGGAAAACAATTACCACCCCATAACTTGATTAAGTTATCACCATTCATTGACCATATTGTCGTGGGACAATACTATCATTTACTAGAACTGGTTAGTTCTACTTACATTGGACAACGACCATACTTTTACAGGATTAGTCTTTCTTTTAGGAACTAATACTGTCCATACAAATCGGGATCTCTATATACTTGCTAGGCTGAGACTAGGAGTATACATTAGTAAAATACGTTAGTATAGAATTCTTATACTAATGCAAACAACTAGGTGATGATTAGTCATACCTAGGCTTATTGTGATACAACAAATAGTTAAGGACTGTATATGCATACTTAGCTACAATCAATCAATTTCATGTGCTACATAATTTAAGGTGTTATCAATTCGACTTATATATATATGTATAGATATATATACACCTACTTGTACTTCATCTCGAGCACTCGGTGCTAACTACAATTAACTATGTATGTAGGTATACGTACACACATACAAATACAATCAATTTAGTCGGGCATGTCGTAGTACGGCCGACTCTCATGTACACTAGTCGGACATGTCGTTGTACTGTCTGCTCAATTATCTCAAGTCGGGCATGTCGTAGTACTGCCGGCTCAATTACATACGTTGCTTGCGAGAAATGCGTTCGATGCCTGATTAGGCACAAAACGATGCCACGGTAAAGTGGGCACAAAACGATGCCACGGTATTGTAGTGGGCACAAGTACAATATCGCGGTAAAGCGATACACTCGATGGATGGGCGAGCTTATGCTCGTGATCCACACACATTCACGGATGGGCGAGCTTATGCTCGTGATCCGCAATAAGTTAACGGGTCGGTGAGGTTATCACGCGAGGCCGTTAGCTCAATCATGTCTGGGTTAGCTCACGCTAACTGGTCAAACGGACACACTAAACATTTTCAATCATAGTTCTGCGGAACTACAATCATTTTCAATCATGTCCGGGTTAGCTTACACTAACTGGTCAAACGGACACACTAAACATTTCAATCATAGTTCTGCGGAACTACAATCATTTTCAATCATGTCCGGGTTAGCTTACACTAACTGGTCAAACGGACACACTAAACATTTCAATCATAGTTCTGCGGAACTACAATTATTTGCAATATGTCCGGGTTAGCTCACACTAACTGGTCAAACGGACACACTAAACATTCAATCATAGATCTGCGGGTCTACAATTAACTGTTGCTGGATGCAATACACTAGTTACTCAATCATAGTCTGCGGGACTACAATTTAATTTTTGCTGGACACCACATATTATGCCACGGGGGCATCCTCACGTTTTAATATAACATAAGTAACATCATTACTCGTTAACATATGACGCGGTCATACAATCACACGATTCATACTTAGGCATGCATTGCCTCACGTCTGTAGACTCAATTATACCTGATAGGTATCTAGGCATAGTATGCCACACTCTTTATGTACTTAGGTATACGTCACCACTATTTGGGTATGAAATACCCCGTTAGAGTTATATACATTGGTATTACAATAACATAACAATACAATTCAAATCGTGGATTTTGAAATCATTTTCAAAACATAAAAGGTTTATACTTTATGTTTCAACTAACAATCCTATGAACTCACCAGCTTTATAGCTGACTCGTTTTAGCATGTGTTCTTAGGTGCCCAGCAGGATTAGGATTGCTACGAGATTATGCTAGCTCGAGTCGCATATTTTCAAACAACGGGATTTCTCTGCATAACTTTTGTATTACAAACTATGTATTGAAATTATTTTGCGAACTCGCAACTTGTATACACTTTTATTTTGGAAATGTATAAGTATCTTCAAACGTCTCATTTAGAGTCGTTCATTATTTACCTTTGTGCTTGTGATATTTGATTTGGTAACACCCGACCGCTTCCGCAACCCGAAATTTGAGGGTGTTACACCCGACCACTGGTCTTACAGTCCCATCTTCAACATATGGCATCCAAAATCTTGTTCCACCTGGAGTTCCAACCTCAAATCGAGTGTCATATTCGACTTCGTTAGTTGATTTTAGAACCGTAACAAACACATTTATGAGGAGTCCCATATGGTTTTATGAAGAGTCACATACGAATTTATGAAAACAATTAAATGTGACAATGCCTTAATGTCACATGTAAATTGAAAATACATATATAGTCGCATATGATTTTAATTTATCGATCTATTTTTATTTCGTGGCCTTACTTATTTCGCCTTCTTCAAAACAAATGTAACACCTGCCTAATTAGGATGATTAGTTATGCCTAATTTTCTGTAACTAGTTGTGATTAGTATGTGATCTGTATATATAAGGTGATTTATATATATGTGTGTACTTACGCGATTTGGATAAATCATACGAATTAACCGGACGGAGTCCGACACAGTTTACTTGGACGTTGGTGAACAATTTTATTATATAATATAACACTATTTAATAACACTATTATTTTATCTAAAATATTATGTTAATAATATTTCATATTTATTCAGTAACGTACAACAACGCACAAACAGTTAAAATAAAGTTAAGGTTTACTTTATAACGCAAATATTAAATACTGGATGAAATACTCCAACAAAAATACCAAACATATATTCGTATTTTAAAACGTATATTTAAACACGCAAAATGATTATTTAACGTTTAAACAATCGGGAAAACGAACACCGCACGGAGCGCGATTACAGGGAACGAAATTGGTAAAGTCCACACTTGGTGGACCCCACTCGAAATCAGCCAAAAGGTGAGGGTCACCACCTCCCTCACCTCACTTCCACCTATACCCTCTCTCTTTCTTCTTTCTTTTCTCTCCAACCAAACCACCACACCACCTCCACTAAATCACCAATTACTACACCAAAACGAACTCGAATCTTCAAGCTTATTTGGAATAAATGAACCACAGACTCACGATCTACAACTCTATCTTTCCGGATTTTCATTTCGCCATTTTGTAAGTTTCCGACAAAACCCGAAACTCTCCGTTTTTACTCATTTTTACGTTTTTATGGTTTATATATGCTTAAAATGTCCAAAAATGGGTTGGGTAAAATATTTGGACCAAACGGAAGCCGCTCGACCGTTTTTCCGGCCACCGGAATCGTAACAGACCCCGACGTCGCATTTGGTTTGGCCCGATTGCGACGTCAGCCACAATGTCGCAAAAACCCATCACAACGTCGCATATAGCGACGTCACCACTAACGTCGCCTGAATTGGCCAACGTCGCACATAGCGACGCCACCCACAACGTCGCATTAAATTGCGAAAGTCGCACATAGCGACGCCATGCTCAACGTCACAGTTAGGACCTGCGACGTCGCACCTAACGTCGCATAAAACAGAACCCTGAAAACTCAGATTTTCACACTAAGTGTCGAACACTTACAAATAACGAAACCTGATTCAACGATACATATAATGATAACACTTTGGACTGTTATTACAAACCGTCACCAACGGGTCAAACGTGTTTTCTAAAGACAAACGATTACGAATACTTAAACCAACATCGGGCATACTAGTTGTGTACAACTAAACGAAACGTCTTGCGAGACACATACTTACATAACCTTACATGTTTAGGCATTTGAAGGTTACGGGTTCGGAGAACCTACTTGCTTTACTTACTACTTGATATTTGCTACTGCTTACTACTCGGCTCAGGTGAGTCTTACAGCCCCACTTTTACTGTTTTTACTTACGGGGTGAGATACATTGCTTACTTTTCTTGAACACAAGTACTGATTTACTTACTTTACCAAACGGAATTGCATGAGTTTACCTTCAAACAGAAGTCTCTCCATCATATATCATTAGTTATGGACTTAAGCGCGAACACTAGTTAATGGATCCATTAGGGAAATGACCCTCCCCGCCCGGGGTAGTAGCGCTACCACGAACCGTTATGTATAAACGGGCGACTATTATTCGTTACTTATGCTTGCTCAGTTACGAGCATGTCACGGGAGCAACTTATTACTTACGGGTTAAGCTTCGATTATGAGCCTCATGGCAACGGTATAACTTATTTACTTTACATTTGCTGGATTTGCAAATACTTGATTTACGCCTGCGAGCACTACTGATGAAATCTTGTGTTCAAAATTGATACTACTTACAAACCTGTGAGATTCACCAACATTCGTGTTGACCCTTTTAGCATGTATTCTCAGGTACCCAGACGGAGTAGGATTTCTCCAGGACATAGCTAGAGTCGCATGATTTCATTAAACTGCATTAAAGGAGATTCTCAGCATTATCTTTTGTGCAGGTTGATTATGTAATAGAATCTCCCGCTATACGCGTGGACTCATTTTGTATACGAAAACATTGAGTTTTCAAACATTTACTTTATATGAAATCGTTTTACACGACTCATTTAGAGGTCATTTGCTATATATCTTGTGCTTTGTATATTGATTAGTAACACCCAAGTATGCTTCCGCAAATCATTAAATTTGGGGGTGTTACAGATTGGTATCAGAGCCTAAGGTTATAGTAAACTAGGTTGCATTTAGTGGGCCTAGACTATGACCGCTAGGCAGTATTTTCTTATTAGGCATGACTGGTTCAGGAATTACAGCATACGACTTTAATTTAACATAGCCTGATCAACTATGTACAATTAAGGAAAGATGAGGTAAGGTCTGAAACGATTATGTTGAACGGGGATACATTAGTTGACTCTGACCACGAGAGAACCAGACCATTACTTGATACGTGCTAGACACTAGGCTGGATATTATGTACTTACCTATATAATAGCCTCGTCTTACTTACACTCTGCCACAGGAATGGCAAACACACCACCCAATTCGTCACGCTCTCATCCACATGGATCACAAAACCCACGAGTAGCCAGGAGAAACACTAGACTACCTCGAAGCAGCCCCTATCCTGTTCATAACTCTCGGAACTCGGCACACCCCACGGTGCCAGTGTTGGCTACCCAACTCCGTCGTCAGGAGCAAAGGCTCGAGAATCTCGAACGGGAACAACACCGAATGACCTACCTGCTCCGCCAAGCTCTTGATCATATATCACAACTCCAGCGAGAACAAGAAGATACCAGCCTCTCTGTAAGCATAATTCAGGATTCAATGACCGCTGAATTAGGTGCGGATGAACTCATAAGAGACCGACTAGAGGAATGTGAACAGCGTTCACAGGAGGCTGAGGAGTACTCTCGAGCACTGGTACAACGACTGTCCTTGGTTGAAGACAACGCCAGGCAAGCCAACAGACTTGCAGAAACTGTGGACCGCCTTGTCGCGCTGATGGAGCGGATTAATCTGCATCAAGATTAGATCAGTCTGTAACTTGTAACCAGTTAACTACTTAATTAGGACCTATGTAATTCGACCAGATGTAACAATTACCGGCACTTTTGTACCACTACTGTTCTATAACCTTATGGAAAAACTTGTACCGTGTATCCAACTCGATTATCTAAATGAAATGTGATTATCGCCTCGTACTGTTATCGTGTATCTCATCATATACACTTGTGATATATCATAAATTTCATGCAATTATCTTATTTCTTTTCCTTGTTCTTTTCTTGTTCAGCATCATGCCACCTCGCCGACAAGTCACCCTTAGTGAAGCCGAAATTGCGGGTCTGATTGCCCGTAGTGTGGCCCAAGCCCTAGCTACCCGAACATCAACTCCTAGTAGCGAAGATACAGCTAACAATGCGCCACAACCCAAACCCTTCTCATATAAGGGCTTCCAAAACTGCAAACCTTTGAGCTTCTATGGTACTGAAGGAGCGATCGGTCTGGTACGATGGATCGAGAAAATCGAATATGTATTTCTTATCTGCAACTGTGCGGAGGGAGACAAGGTTAAGTTCTCCGCCAGTACTTTCTCTGACATCGCTCTCACCTGGTGGAACACCTATGCCCAGACCGTGGATATAGCGAATGCTTACAAACTTCTGTGGGAGGAGTTGAAGAAGATGTTGAGGGACGAGTATTGTCCGAGGGATGAATTAAAATGACTGGAAGTGGAATTCTGGAATCACAAAATGCAGGGTGATGACATCACTGGTTACACCAACCGCTTTCACCAACTGGCACTTCTGTGCCCAACCATGGTCGATCCTGAGTACAAGAGGATCGAGAAATATGTCGATGGACTTCCCGACAGGCTACAAGACCTGGTGACATCATCCAAACCGGGTACTATTCAGAGCGCCATCCGTATGGCCCATGAACTGACGGCAAACTCTGTCCGCCGTGGCACAACCTCAACCCCATCTGCAAAAAACAAACGCAAATGGGAAGGAAACCCCAACTCATCCAACCAAATCACCAACAAAAAGCCTGAGTCTGTTAAGGCTTATTCATCGGGGACTACGGAAAAGAAAGGGTACATCGGGAACAAACCCTACTGTCCCAAATGCAATCGTCACCACGACGGTTCCTGCCCTTGCACCAACTGCAAACGGTTCGGGCACCTAGCCAAGGACTGCCGAGCCATCATTCCTACCCCCAACACAAATGCACCGAAGACCTGCTTTGGGTGCGGAAATTCTGGGCATTTCAAGAGCAATTGCCCCAAGCTGAAAAACAACAACAACAACAAGAACAACAACAACAACGCACGAAGCAGAGCCTTCGTAATCAACTCAGGGGACGCCCGTCAAGACCCGAATGTGGTCTCGGGTATGTTCCTCCTCAACAACTTATCTGCTTCTATTCTATTTGATACTGGTGCCGATAGGAGCTTTATTTCTGATGAGTTTTGCCCACTACTTGACATCACCCCCGTGGCCTTAAATGTTAAGTACACCGTAGAACTCGCAAATGGTAAACTCATAGAGACCGATAGTGTAATACCTAATTGCACTTTAAACCTCGCCGACGAAATCTTCACAATTGATCTTATGTCTGTTGAACTAGGAAGTTTCGACGTCATCATGGGTATGGACTGGTTGTCCAAGCATCGGGCCGAAATTGTTTGTTATGATAAGACCGTCCGAATTCCTCTCGCCGTCGGTAGAACCTTGATCATAAGAGCGGTGTCAGAGAAAGTACTAGCAGAGAACTTGACCTTGTCTCCCTCTGTACAGTTGCAGATAAGGAATACAGATTCGATTTTCTCGATCCAGTGTACTAGACCGATAGCTCCTTCAGTACCTGCAAAGCTCAAAGGTTTGCAGTTGTGGAAGTCCTTGTAAGAGCATGGTTTGGGTTGCGGCCCGTTAGTAGCTGAATCCTCGCTACCAGAAGTTGGTGGTCGGGTAGCCAAGGCTTGAGCCACACTACGGGCAATCAGCCCCGCGATTTCAGCTTCACTGAGTGTGACTTGTCGGCGAGGAGGCATGATGCTGAACAAGAAAAGAACAAGGAAAGAGGAATAAGATATTTGCAAGAAATTATGATATATCACAAGTGTATATGATGAGATACACGATGACAGTACGAAGTGATAATCATATTCCATTTAGATGATCAAGTTGGATACAAGGTACGAGTTTTCCAAAAGATTACAGAGTAATAGTAGTACAAAAGTGCCGGGAATTATTGAACCCGGTCGAATTACATAAGTCCTATTTTGGCAGCTAATTGATTACAAGGTGAAGACTACTCTAGTCTTGACATAAGTTGACTTGCTCCATTAGCGCAACAAGGCGATCCACGGTTTCTGCAAGTCTATTGGCTTGCATGGCGTTGTCTTCAACCAAGGCCAGTCGTTGCACCAATGCTCGAGAGTACTCCTCAGTCTCCTGTGAACGTTGTTCACATTCCTCTAGTCGGTTTCTTATGAGTTCATCCGCACCTAATTCAGCGGTCATTGAATCCTGAATTATGCTTACAGAGAGGTTGGTATCTTCTTGTTCTCGCTGGAGTTGGGATATGTGATCAAGTGCTTGGCAAAGCAGGTGGGTCATTTGGTGTTGTTCCCGTTCGAGATTTTCGAGCCTTTGCTCCTGATGATGGAGTTAAGCAGCCAACACTGGCACCGTAGGGTGTGCCGAGTTCCGAGAGTTATGAACAGGATAGGGGCTGGTTCGAGGTGACCTAGTGGTCCTCCTGGCTATTCGCGGGTTTCGAGATCCTTGCGGATGAGAGCGTGACGAATTGGGTGGTGTGTTTGCCATTCCTGTGGCAGAGTGTAAGTAAGACGAGGCTAATATATAGGTAAGTACATAATATACAGCCTAGTGTCTAGCACGTATCAAGTAATGGTCTGGTTCTCTCGTGGTCAGAGTCAACTAACGTATCCCCGTTCAACATAATCGTTTCAGACCTTACATCATCTTTCCTTAATTGTACATAGTTGATCAGGCTATGTTAAATTAAAGTCGTATGCTGTTATTCCTGAACCAGTCATGCCTAATAAGAAATACTGCCTAACGGTCATAGTCTAGGCCCACTAAATGCAACCTAGTTCACTATAACCTTAGGCTCTGATACCAATCTGTAACACCCCCAAATTCACTGTTTAGCGGAAGCAGGTTTTGGGGTGCTACTAATCAAATATCACAGCACAAAGATAAAGCAAACGACATCTATATGCAACGTTTGTAAATTAGTTACATTCCATAGATATAATGTTTGAAAACTTAGTGTTTTCGTATACAAAATGTAGTTTCCTAGAGTCCACGCGTATAGCGGGAGATTCTATTACATAATCGAATTATACAAAAGATAATGCTAAGAATCTCCGTTAATGCAGTTGTGTTGAAATCATGCGACTCTAGCTAAAGTCCTGGAGTAATCCTACTCCGTCCGGGTACCTGAGAAAACATGCTAAAAAGGTCAACACGAATGTTGGTGAATCTCACAGGTTTGTAAGTAATATCAGTTTTGAACACAAGATTTCATCAATAGTGCCCGTAGGCGTAAAATCAGTATTTGCAATCCAGCAAATGTAAAACCAGTATTTGCAGTCCAGCAAATGTAAGTAAGTAAGTTATACCGTTTCCATGAGGCTCATAATCGAAGCTTAACCCGTAAGTAATAATTTGCTCCCGTGACATGCTCGTAACTGAGCAAGCATAAGTAACGAATAATAGTCGCCCGTTTATACAGAACGGTTCGTGGTAGCGCTACTACCCTGGGCGGGGAGGGTCATTTCCCTAATGGATCCATTAACTAGTGTTCGCGCTTAAGTCCATAACTAACGATATATGATGGAGAGACTTCTGTAAATAGTAAACAACTCATGCAATTCCGTTTGGTATAGTAAACAGTTTTAGTACTTATGTTCAAGGAAAAATAGTAGCATGTTTCTCCCCCAATAAGATAAAACAGTAAAAGTGGGGCCGTAAGACTCACCTGAGTCTTGTAGTAAGCAGTAGCAATTAGCAAGTAGTAAGTAAAGCAAGTAGGTTCTCCGAACCCGTAACCTTCAAATGCCTAAACATATGAGGTTATGTAAGTATGTGTCTCGCGAGACGTTTCATTTAGTTGTACACAACTAGTATATCCAATGTTTGTCCGTATGTTTGTAATTGTTTGTTATTGGAAAACATGTCTGGCCCGTTGGTGACGGTTTGTAATAATAATTCTGAAATGTTGACTTTGCTACAGTAAATGTGCTACAGTGAATTGCTACAGTAAATTTGACTTTGCTATAGTGAAAATCCTTCAAAATTTCTGATTCTGCGACACAATTTGCGACACAAGGATTTGGTATGCGACACAAGCGTTGTGTCGCATAGGGATGCGTCACAAGAGCTCTGCGACACAGTGGTTGTGTCGCAAAAGCTTGCGATGCTGATTCAACAGCGACATAAGGGTTGTGTCGTATAAGGTTTACGACACAAGGGTACGATATAAGCTACGACACAAAATACGACACAAATGGATTTATGCGACACAACTTGCGACACAAGCGTTGTGTCGCAAAGATGAACACCAGCCCAGAAAGTTGCGACTGACGCATTTTTTCGATCCAAAACCCAAATCTAACACATTTTTAGACTGAAAAACCGTGTTTTATTCATACATATGGACAATACTAAGTTGTGTAAACATTATAACATCAAAACAATACATCAAAATGAGTAAATCTAAGGATTTAGGTATTTTCTTACAATGCAAATCGAGACCAAACGGGGAAGAAAACGAGTATGGTGCCTTTGTTAATCTTGTTCCTCTCGCGATGGTGATTCCGAAAATGTAATTCTTGTGGGTTGATTTGCGAATCCGAAAATTGGTGGGGATTTTTAGAGAGTGTTTGAGTTTGTGTGTGTTTAGTTAAAATAAAAATGAAATGAAGAAGGTGGGGTGTAGGTGGTGGGTGTTGTTGGCTGATCCAAAAGAAGAGGGAGGGAAAACGCTCCCTAAAATACAGTGTTTATTCCGTGTCCTAATCGTTTAATCCTTTGTTTTTAATATTTGACCAAGCAGTTATATTTTTAAAATGTGACGGAAGTATTTTAATAAAAATACCTTGAAATTAATTATAAAAACATTTGTCGAGATGTTTAAATTATTAATCCGCGTTTAATACATTTTTGCTAAAATATTCAGAATGTCGTCGCGATAATATAAATAATGTCCGTTCAACTGTGTATTTTAGATAGAAAAATACGTTCTCATTATTTAAGTAAGTTTTGTCACCAACGTCCAAGTAAAATGTATCGGACTCCGTCCAGTTAATTCGTACGATTTATTCAAATCGCGTATGTACACACATATATATAAATCACCATATATATACAAACAGAGTCTGTAATTAGTCCTATTACATACTAATTACAACTAGTTACAATTAATTAGGCATAATTAATTATCCTAATTAGGCAGGTATTACACTAACCGTCAAGAACCGATACCCACTTCCCCGAATCGATGATCTGTTCGATCAACTTCAAGGATCAAGCTGTTATTCAAAGATTGATCTTCGATCAGGTTATCATCAATTGCGTGTTCGCGATGCCGACATCCCAAAAACCGCATTCAGAACCCGTTATGGGCATTATGAATTCCAAGTGATGCCATTCGGTCTAACCAACGCACCGGCTGTATTCATGGACCTTATGAATCGGGTGTGTAAACCCTAACTTGACAAGTTTGTCATCGTCTTCATTGAAGACATTCTCATCTATTCGCGCAACGATCAAGAGCATGCGCAACATCTCAAAACCATTCTGGAACTACTTAGACACGGAGAGCTTTACGCCAAATTCTCTAAGTGTGAGTTCTGGATAAAAACCGTTCAGTTCCTTGGACACATGATTGACAGCCAGAGAATTCATGTAGACCCATCAAAAATCGAGGCAATCAAGGACTGGCAAGCGCCAACCACTCCCACCGAGGTACGCCAATTCTTGGGATTGGCGGGGTACTATCGCCGGTTTATTGAAAACTTCTCAAAAATAGTACAACCACTCACGGTACTGACTCAGAAGGAAAAGAAGTTCGATTGGACCGATAAACAAGAGTCAGCATTTCAGCTGTTGAAACTAAAGCTTTGCAGTGCACCGATTCTATCCTTACCCGAAGGCACCGATGACTTCGTGGTATACTACGATGCTTCTCAGCAAGGTCTCGGTTGCGTGTTGATGCAACGAGACAAGGTCATTGCTTACGCCTCCCGACAACTTAAAGTTCACGAGAAGAACTACACGACTCACGACCTCGAGTTAGGGGCCGTGGTATTTGTAACACCCCCAAATTTAATGAATTGCGGAAGCTTGATTTGGGTGTTACTAATCAATAACAAGGCACAAAGATAAATAGCAAACGACTCTATATGCGTCGTTTTAACAAAATATATTGATAACTGAAATGTTTACAACATTTAAAGCTTTACAAAGCTCGAGTTTAAATAAAATGAGATTTCATGTAACACCCCCAAATTTAGTGATTTGCGGAAGCTTGATTTGGGTGTTACTAATCAATAACAAAGCACAAAGATAAATAGCAAACGACTCTATATGCATCGTTTTAACAAAATATATTGATAACTGAAATGTTTACAACATTTAAAGCTTTACATAACTCGAGTTAAATAAAATGAGATTTCAGTACATAAGTACTTGTACAAAATATACTAATGCAAGAAAATCTCAATCGTCTGTATGCTGACTCGAGCTAAATCCTGAAGCAGAAACATCCTACTGCTGGGTACCTGCGATATATGCTAAAAGGTCAGCTATAAAGCTGGTGAGCTCACAGGTTTGAAATCAAGTAATATCGTATGAACCGCAAGATTTAAATAATGAATTGCATCCAGCAATTAAATAATGAATTGCATCCAGCAATTAAATAGTGAATTGCATCCAGCAATTAAATGATAATCATCGTGTATACAGCCATGAGCACATAGTTGAGCTTAACTCGAGGGCCGGGTCCCCTATAGAGAATTCCGGGCGAGGTGCCTCCACGAATGCCTAATCAACATTCGTCTTCCCAAATATTAGTGCGTCCGTTTACCCGGTTAGTGCTTGCTAACCCGGACGAGGTGGGTCAATCCTATATGGTACCATATACTAATATTCACGCTACAACGTATTAACAACTATGCTGACGGAGGACTTTAAATGATTAGTTTCGAAAAACTCATGTAGTATATGAAAAGTTGGTACTTGCGTTCACATGTTAAAAGTTTGAGCAGTATATCACACCCCTGAGTAAAACAGTAAAAGAGGGGCTATGAGACTCACCTGAGTCTGAATGCGTTTAAACAAACGTAAGTTGATTAGCCGAATATGAAGTCCAAAGACTTGTAACCTGAGGGTGTCCACGACACGCGATGGTTATAATCATGATTGGGTATCTCAAAAGATCACCCTTGTAGTTGTTACACAACTATATATATGTCCAAATTACTACGATTTGGTTGATTTGTTAAGTGTTTGAAAACATGTACGGCCCGTTGGTGGTGGATTTGTAATAATAATCTCAACTATTATTATTGTGATTTCGTGGCATTTTACTTTGAAAAATGTGTTTCGATTGTGTTTTAGAAGCCGTTACGGAATCTAAGTACGGGGGTCCGGGGGCAGCGCCCCTGGTAGCGGGGTCCAAGGGGCGGCAGCCCCTGGCGGGGTCCAAGGGGCAGAGCCCCTGGCTGGGGTCGAGCTGCCAGGTCAGCTTGGAAAATTTTTATTTCTACTATATTGCTTTGACGAAAAACGCATCTGGGATCTGAATTCGGGTAAAATCGAGTGATAAATTTTAGGTCTCGACACTTAGTAAAAATCTGAGTTTTCTGTGTTTTGCGACACAATATGCGACACTAAAGATGTTATGCGACACAAGGGTTGTGTCGCATAGAAAATGCGACACAATGTCTATACGACACAAGGGTTGTGTCGCATAGATGCGAGATGCTGATTCAACAGCGACATAGCGATTGTGTCGTATGGGGTATGCGACATAGTGGTTGTGTCGCAAGACTTGCGACACTAAATCTTTGGTACGACATAAGGTACGACACAAGGGATTTTATGCGACACTAAAGCCAAAATACGACACAACATGCGACACAAGGCTTGTGTCGCATGGATGAACATCAGCCCAGAAAGTCCGGCTGTCAAGGTTTTTCCGGCCAAAAATCCGTTTTAAACTCGTTTTCAGGTTATAAAATCGTGTTCTATACATTGTAATGGACATATACAAGTGATAATAACAACTACAATTGAAAAATACTAAGAATCGAGAGATTTTGGGATTTTGTCGGAAACTTACAAATTGCCGAAATGAAAATCCGGCAAGATAGCGTTGTAGATCGTCGCGAGGTGGTCGTGAATCTCTAAAAATATTTGTGATTCGGTTGCGTTTCGTGGTAGTATTTGCGATTTCTAGTGATTTTTGGGTGTTTTCTTTTTAGAGAGAAAATAGAGGAAAGAGAGATAGAGTTGAAAGAAATGAGAAGAAAGAAGGGTGGGAGGTGGGGTTATCCCCACTTTTCAGTTTTCGCCCCGCGTCCCGTGCGGTGTTCGTTTGCTCCGTCGTTTAAACGTTAAATAATTATTTTGAATATTAATTGGTACATTTTAAATACAAATTATTACGCGATATTTTATTTAATTATTTTACAAATAAGTTTACATTTGAGTTATAAAGGTAAGTTGGTTTATTTAGTTTGCGCGTTTTACATTTTAAATTGTGTAACTTTCTGATTGTACGATACGAATAAATACGAAATATTATTATAATAATATTTTTGACATAACAACGTTATTTAATAAAATTTGTCACCAACGTCCATATAAATTTGAATCGAAATACATTCGATTTAAATTGCGTACGATTTAATCAAACCGCATATTCGTATATATTCAACAATATATATAAAATTCGATACATTAATTAGCCTAACCAGGAACTAATTACATGTATTAACATTCGATTAGGCACTAATCTCTAGTCCTAATTTGGCGGGTGTTACATTCTCCCCCTGTTAGAAGAATTTCGTCCCGAAATTTAGCTCAAAGTCGTGTTTGATGTGGAATCAGTGAAAAGTTGAGGATATTTGAGTCGCATTTGGTCTTCCCGTTCCCAGGTGAATTCCGGACCACGCCGCGAATTCCATCTGACCTTGACGATGGGAATACGACTTTGTTTCAGTTGTTTGACCTCACGGTCCATAATTTCAGCGGGTTCCTCAACGAAATGAAGTTTATCGTCAACACGAATTTCATCGAGTGGAATGATAAGTGTCTCATCAGACAGACACTTCTTCAAATTTGAAATATGAAAAGTAGGGTGCACGCTGCTGAGTTCGGATGGCAGCTGCAATCGATAAGCTACGGGGCCAATCCGTTCAAGGATCTCAAAAGGCCCGATGTATCTGGGATTTAACTTCCCGCGTTTGCCAAAACGGATGACGCCTTTCCAAGGCGATACTTTCAAGAGTACTCGATCCCCAACTTGGAACTCGAGTGGTTTGCGTCTCACGTCCGCATAACTTTTCTGACGATCACGTGCGGCTTTGAGTCTGTTTTGGATTTCCACAATTTTCTCAGTGGTGGCGTGTATGAGTTCAGGACCAGTGAGTTGACTATCTCCCACCTCAGTCCAACAGATCGGTGATCGGCACTTACGACCGTACAGTGCCTCAAAAGGTGCAGCCTTAATGCTGGCATGATAACTGTTATTGTACGAAAATTCGCACAACGGTAGATGTTTTTCCCAGTTTGTACCGAAATCAACTACGCAGGCGCGCAGCATATCTTCCAAGGTTTGAATGGTTCGTTCACTTTGGCCGTCGGTTTGAGGATGGTATGCGGTACTCATATCAAGACGGGTACCCAAAGCTTTCTGAAGTGATTGCCAAAAGTGAGAGGTGAAACGGGCATCTCTGTCAGAGATGATCGAGATTGGAACACCGTGATGAGAAATGATTTCCTTGATGTAAATTTGTGTAAGGCGTTCCATTTTATCGTTTTCTTTGATTGCTAGGAAATGAGCAGATTTGGTGAGACGATCGACGATCACCCAAATGGTATCGCAACCGCTCGACGACTTTGGTAGTTTGGTTATGAAGTCCATGGCAATTTGATCCCATTTCCATTCAGGGATTTCAGGTTGTTGGAGTAATCCAGGAGGTTTCTGATGTTCGGTTTTGACTTTCGAGCAAGTAAGACACTTGCTGACATAAGTGGCGATTTCGGCTTTCATGTTTGGCCACCAATAAAATTCCTTGATACCGTGGTACATCTTATCGGATCCAGGATGAATAGAATATTTAGACTTGTGAGCCTCGTCCATCACCAAGTCTCTTAGGTTCCCAAAACTGGGCAACCAGATTCGGTTTGAGAAATACCTAATTCCGTTAGGTTTGATTTCAAATTGTTTGTCAATGCCCCGCAAGGCTTCATTTTTGATATATTCAGCTTTCAAGGCTTCGATCTGAGCTGTATGAATTTGAATGGTGAGCTCGTTATGAATGGTCATACTGAGGGCTCTGACTCGAAGTGGTTTAGGTCGTTCCTTTCGACTGAGGGCATCAGCTACAACATTAGCCTTCCCTGGATGGTACTTGATCTCGCAATCGTAATCGGTAAGCAACTCGACCCATCGACGTTGCCTCATATTGAGATCCTTCTGATCGAAGATATGTTGGAGACTTTTATGATCGGTAAAAATGGTGCACTTAGTGCCGTAGAGATAATGTCTCCAGATTTTGAGTGCAAAAACGACAGCTCCAAGTTCGAGATCGTGAGTGGTGTAGTTCTTTTCATGAATTTTCAGCTGTCGTGAGGCATAGGCAATAACTTTGTCTCGTTGCATCAGCACACAACCAAGACCTTGATGAGAAGCATCGCAGTATACCACGAAGTCATCGGTGCCTTCGGGTAAGGATAGAATTGGAGCACTGCAAAGCTTTTGCTTAAGAAGTTGGAACGCTGACTCCTGTTTCTCGGTCCAATCGAACCTTTTGTCCTTCTGAGTCAGTACCGTGAGTGATTTAGCTATTTTGGAGAAATTTTCAATAAATCGTCGATAATACCCAGCAAGACCCAAGAATTGTCGTACTTCAGTTGCAGAGGTGGGTGCTTGCCAGTCTTTGATAGCCTCGATTTTTGATGGGTCCACGTGAATTCCCTGACTGTCGATCACGTGACCAAGAAATTGAACAGTTTGGATCCAGAACTCACACTTAGAAAATTTAGCATAAAGCTCCTCGTGTCTAAGTAGTTCCAGGATAGTTCTGAGGTGTTGCGCATGTTCTTGCTCGTTGCGTGAGTAAATGAGTATGTCATCGATAAAGACAATGACAAACTTATCGAGGTAAGGTTTGCACACCCGATTCATGAGGTCCATGAATACTGCCGGTGCGTTAGTTAGACCGAAGGGCATCACTTGGAATTCGTAGTGCCCGTAACGAGTTCTGAAAGCAGTTTTTGGAATATCGGTGTCGCGAACTCGTAACTGATGATAACCTGATCGCAGGTCGATTTTTGAATAAATACTTGAACCCTGAAGTTGGTCGAATAAATCATCAATGCGAGGGAGTGGATAACGGTTCTTGACGGTCAATTTGTTCAATTCTCGGTAGTCGATGCACATTCGGAATGAACCGTCCTTCTTTTTGACAAATAAGACCGGAGCTCCCCAAGGTGAAGAACTCGGTCTAATGAATCCTCGATCCAGCAGTTCCTGTAACTGAGAGGACAACTCCTGAAGTTCGGATGGGGCTAAACGGTATGGTGCGCGGGCCACCGGTGCGGCACCCGGCACGAGATCGATTGAGAACTCAACCTGTCTAGACGGAGGTAGACCAGGTAGTTTTTCCGGAAAGACTTCGGGAAAGTCTCTAACAATCGGCACATCCTCAAGTCGTTTCTCCTCCGACTTCTTCTCGGTGATGTGTGCGAGTATGGCAGGGTAACCCTTTCTCAGAAATTTTCGGGTTTTTAAGCAGGAGATTATATTGAGTCCTGTCCCACCGGTCTCCCCCTGTATGATCAAGGTTCCACCAACGGCGAGTGGGATACGGACGATTTTATCGTGACAAACTATTTCAGCTCGATGTTTGGACAACCAGTCCATTCCAATAATGACGTCGAAACTGCCGATTTCAATGGGTATAAGATCGATCGAAAAGGTCTCATCAGCTAGGTTTAAAGTGCAATTAGGTATCACACTGGTGGTTTCTACAAGTTTTCCATTCGCTAGCTCTACAATGTACTTAACATCTAAGGCAACAGGAGTGATGTCAAGTAATGGGCAAAAATCATCGGAGATAAAGCTTCTATCAGCACCAGTATCAAATAGAACAGAAGCAGTTAAGTTGTTGAGGAGGAACATACCCGAGACCACATTCGGGTCCTGGCGGGCGTCCCCAGATTTGATGACGAAAGCTCTGCTGCGGGTGTTGTTGTTGTTGTTGTTGTTGCGGTTGTTGTTGTTGTTGCGGTTGTTGTTGTTGCTGTTCTTCAGATTTGGGCACGAGTCCCTGAAATGCCCAGGTTTCCCACACTCAAAGCATACTTTGGGTGGTCTGGGGTTGTTGTTGGTAGGAGAGCGGCAATCTTTGGTGAGGTGGCCGTACCTCTTGCAGTTGTTGCAAAAGGGACCACAAGAACCCTCATGGTGAAGTCTGCACTTGGGACAATATGGTTTGCTCCCAGTGTAACCCCGGATGATGTCAGTGGTGGTGTTGTAGGCTTTGATGGTGTCAGGTTTCTTGTTTTGTTGGTTGGAGTGGTTGTTGTGGTAGTCAGACCACTTGCGTTTGTTGTTTTGGGAGGATGAAGTGGGTGGTTCAGAATCTTGGCTCATAGACATCAGGTCTTGGGCCAATGAGATTGCACCGTCAATGGTGGCTGGTTTTGAAGAGATGACGTGTCCCCGAACAAAATCAGGGAGACCAAGGGCGTACTTCCTGATTTTATCAGGTTCAGTGCTTACCATAGCTGGGCGGAGAGCAGCTAGTTGTTGAAACCTGGTGGTATAACCATCGATGTCACCACCCTGAACCTTTAAGTTCCAGAACTCCTCATCCAGCTTTTGGAGTTTGGCGATAGAACAGTACTTGGCAGTGAGTTTGGCTTTCAATTCCTCCCAAGTGATTTGGTAGGCAATGTCAGCACCCACTGATTGGGTATATGAATTCCACCAAGAGTGGGCATCATCTTCAAGAGAGCAGGTGGCGAAGTTTACTTTGTCGTTCTCCGCGCATTTGCTGACACGGAAAACAGTTTCCATTTTCTCGAACCATCTGATTAGTCCGATGGCTCCTTCAGAACCCTTGAAGCTCGAGGGTTTGCAGCTTTGGAAATCCTTGTAAGAACAAGGTTTGGTGGTAGAGGTTCCAGCGGTATCGCTGTTTCTTGTGGAGTTTGGTGGGGTATTCCGAGCTAAGGCTTCAGTAACAGCCTGGGTTATGAGTGACGTAATCTGAGCATCAGTGTAAGGTCTGGTCTTTGGCGGCATGATTCTTCAATAAAAGAAATGAAGATACATGAGATTTTGCAAGAAAGTTGTATTTATCTCAGATGTACATGTATAAAAGCAGTAATACATAACATCAACAGGAATAATGGCAATTAATATGAGTCGAAAACAGCAAGAATACTTGATAGATGATACGAGTTCAAAGGTTACATCCTACAGATGTATTACAAAAGATGTCGGGAATTGTTACATCCGACCGAATTATAGAATAGCGCGTAGATAGTTACTAGATTACAGGGTAGATTACAAGACAAAGACTACACTAGTCTTAACGTAGATTAATTTGTTCCATCATCGTGACAAGACGGTCCACAGTGTTTGCAAGCCTGCTAGCTTGTCGGGCGTTGTCTTCTGCTAGCGCAAGTCGTTGTGTTAGTCCGCGCGCATACTCTTCTGCTTCATGTGAGCGTTGCTCACATTCTTCCATCCTTTGTTGCAGAAGGGCATTTTCCACCCTTATCCCTATTATTTGATTACGAAGGATATCCATGTTGTTGTTAGTGGTTTCAAGATCGTCGGAGACTTGTTCTATGCGTTCGAGGGATGTAAGTCTCCAGTTTTCGTTTGTTTCCTGCAACACGACATCCATGGTGCGAAGTCGTTGCTCGTGTTGATTCACCCTAGCGGCTAGAGCCGGCAAGGTGGAGTGAGTGGAGTACGGGCCAGCTCGAGGCAACCTGGAGTTCCTCCTTGCTACCCTTGGGTTCTGCGATCCGGATTGAGAACGAGATGAATTTGATGGAATGTTTGCCATTTCTGAGACAAAGCGTTAGTAAGATTGAGGCCTATATTCATATAGCTCCTATATAATATAGCCTATTGAGTGTCTAGCATAAACATGTTTTAGTCTCGGTTCTCTCGAGGTCAGAGTCTTCTATTGTATCCTGTTCAGCCATAACTACTTTCAGATCTTACATCGTCTTTGCTTAATTGTACATAGTTGATCAGGCTATGTTAAATTAAACTCGTATGCTGTAATCTCTGAACCAGTCATACCTAATAAGGAATACGGCCTAATGGTCATAGTCTAGGCTCACTAAATGCAACCTAGTTCACTATAACCTTAGGCTCTGATACCAATCTGTAACACCCCCAAATTTAATGATTTGCGGAAGCTTGATTTGGGTGTTACTAATCAATAACAAAGCACAAAGATAAATAGCAAACGACTCTATATGCGTCGTTTTAACAAAATATATTGATAACTGAAATGTTTACAACATTTAAAGCTTTACATAACTCGAGTTAAATAAAATGAGATTTCAGTACATAAGTACTTGTACAAAATATACTAATGCAAGAAAATCTCAATCGTCTGTATGCTGACTCGAGCTAAGGTCCTGAAGCAGAAACATCCTACTGCTGGGTACCTGCGATATATGCTAAAAGGTCAGCTAGAAAGCTGGTGAGCTCACAGGTTTAAAATCAGTTAATATAGTGTGAACCGCAAGATTTAAATAATGAATTGCATCCAGCAATTAAATAATGAATTGCATCCAGCAATTAAATGATAGTCATCGTGTATACAGCCATGAGCACATAGTTGAGCTTAACTCGAGGGCCGGGTCCCCTATAGAGAATTCCGGGCGAGGTGCCTCCACGAATGCCTAATCCACATTCGTCTTCCCAAATATTAGTACGTCCGTTTACCCGGTTAGTGCTTGCTAACCCGGACGAGGTGGGTCAATCCTATATGGTACCATATACTAATATTCACGCTACAACGTATTAACAACTATGCTGACGGAGGACTTTAAATGATTAGTTTCGAAAAACTCATGTAGTATATGAAAAGTTGGTACTTGCGTTCACATGTTAAAAGTTGAGAAGTATATCACACCCCTGAGTAAAACAGTAAAAGAGGGGCTATGAGACTCACCTGAGTCTGAATGCGTTTACACAAACGTAAGTTGATTAGCCGAATATGAAGTCCAAAGACTTGTAACCTGAGGGTGTCCACGACACGCGATGGTTATAATCATGATTGGGTATCTCAAAAGATCACCCTTGTAGTTGTTACACAACTATATATATGTCCAAATTACTACGATTTGGTTGATTTGTTAAGTGTTTGAAAACATGTACGGCCCGTTGGTGACGGATATGTAATAATAATCTCAACTATTATTATTGTGATTTCGTGGCGTTTTACTTTGAAAAATGCGTTTCGATTGTGTTTTAGAAGCCGTTACGGAATCTAAGTACGGGGGTCCGGGGGCAGCGCCCCTGGTAGCGGGGTCCAAGGGGCGGCAGCCCCTGGCGGGGTCCAAGGGGCAGAGCCCCTGGCTGGGGTCGAGCTGCCAGGTCAGCTTGGAAAATTTTTTTATTTCTACTATATTGCTTTGACGAAAAACGCATCTGGGATCTGAATTCGGGTAAAATCGAGTGATAAATTTTAGGTCTCGACACTTAGTAAAAATCTGAGTTTTCTGTGTTTTGCGACACAATATGCGACACTAAAGATGTTATGCGACACAAGGGTTGTGTCGCATAGAAAATGCGACACAATGTCTATACGACACAAGGGTTGTGTCGCATAGATGCGAGATGCTGATTCAACGGCGACATAGTGATTGTGTCGTATGAAAATACGACATAGAATACGACATAGTGGTTGTGTCGCAAAACTTACGACACAAATTCTTTGGTACGACACAAGGTGCGACATAGTAGGTTTTATACGACATAACATGGGAAATACGACATAATGTGCGACACAAAGGGTAAAATACGACACAACATGCGACACAAGGCTTGTGTCGCATGAATGAACATCAGCCCAGAAAGTCCGGCTGTTAATGTTTTTCCGGCCAAAATTCCATTTTAAACTCGTTTTTAAGCTATGAAATCGTGTTATATACTTAGTAAGGGACATATATATGTTATATAAACAACCACAAGTGAAAAATACTAAGATTCGAGAGATTTCGGGATTTTGTCGGAAACTTACAATTTACCGAAATGAAAATCCGGAAAGATAGCGTTGTAGATCGTCTCGAGGTGGTCGTGAATCTCTAAAAATATTGGTGATCCGGTTGCGTTTCGTGGTGTTATTTTGCGATTTTGTGAGTTTTTGGTGATTTGGTGATTTTGGAGGAAATAAGAGAAGAGAGAGAGAAGGGATAGAGAAATGAGAAAGAAAAGGAGTGGGAGGTGGGGTTATCCCCACTTTTCAGTTTTCCGCCCCGCGTTCCGCGTGGTGTTCGTTTGCTCCGTCGTTTAAACGTTAAATAATTATTTACATTTTAAATTATAAGTTTTAAAATACAATTTATTACGCGATGTTTTATTTAAATATTTTACAATTTAATTTATATATTTGAGTTATAAAATGTAAGTTTGTTTATTTAGTTTGCGCATTTTAATATTTTAAATTGTGTAAGTTCGGTTTGTACGATACGAATGAATACGAAATATTATCAAAATAATATTTTTGACATAAAAGCGTTATTTAATAAAATTGTTCACCAACGTCCGTATTAAATTGAATCGAAATACATTCGATTTAAATTGCGTACGATTTAATCAAATCGCATTTTCGTATATATTCAACAATATATATATAATTCGATACATTAATTAGCCTAACACAGAACTAATTACATGTATTAACATACGATTAGGCACTAATTACTAGTCCTAATTTGGCGGGTGTTACATTCTCCCCCTGTTGGAAGAATTTCGTCGCGAAATTTAGCTCGAAGTCGTGTTTGATGTAGAATCAGTGAAAAGTTGAGGATATTTGAGTCGCATTTGGTCTTCCCGTTCCCAGGTGAATTCCGGACCACGCCGCGAATTCCATCTGACCTTGACGATGGGAATACGACTTTGTTTCAGTTGTTTGACCTCACGGTCCATAATTTCAGTGGGTTCCTCAACGAAGTGAAGTTTATCGTCAACACGAATTTCATCTAGTGGAATAATAAGTGTCTCATCAGACAGACACTTCTTCAGATTTGAAATATGAAAAGTAGGGTGCACGCTGCTGAGTTCGGATGGCAGCTGCAATCGATAAGCTACGGGACCAATCCGTTCGAGGATCTCAAACGGCCCGATGTACCTGGGGTTCAACTTCCCGCGTTTACCAAAACGGATGACGCCTTTCCAAGGCGATACTTTTAAGAGTACTCGATCCCCAACTTGGAACTCGAGTGGTTTGCGTCTCACGTCAGCATAACTTTTCTGACGATCACGTGCGGCTTTGAGTCGGTTTTGGATTTCCACAATTTTCTCAGTGGTGGCGTGTATGAGTTCAGGACCAGTGAGTTGACTATCTCCCACTTCAGTCCAACAGATCGGTGATCGGCACTTACGACCGTACAGTGCCTCAAAAGGTGCAGCCTTAATGCTGGCGTGATAGTTGTTATTGTACGAGAATTCGCACAACGGTAGATGTCTTTCCCAGTTTGTACCGAAATCAACTACGCAGGCGCGTAGCATATCTTCCAGGGTTTGGATGGTTCGTTCACTTTGGCCGTCGGTTTGAGGATGGTATGCGGTACTCTTGTCAAGGCGAGTACCCAAAGCTTTCTGAAGTGATTGCCAAAAACGAGAAGTGAAACGGGCATCTCTGTCAGAGATGATCGAGATTGGAACGCCGTGATGAGAAACGATTTCCTTGATGTAGATTTGTGTAAGGCGTTCCATTTTATCGTTTTCCTTGATTGCCAGGAAGTGAGCAGATTTAGTGAGACGATCGACGATCACCCAAATGGTATCGCAACCGTTCGACGACTTGGGTAGTTTGGTTATGAAATCCATGGAAATTTGTTCCCATTTCCATTCAGGGATTTCAGGTTGTTGGAGTAAGCCAGGTGGTTTCTGATGTTCGGTTTTGACTTTTGAGCAAGTAAGACACTTGCTGACATAAGTGGCGATTTCGGCTTTCATGTTTGGCCACCAATAAAATTCCTTGATTCCGTGGTACATCTTATCGGATCCCGGGTGGATAGAATATTTAGACTTGTGAGCTTCATCCATCACCAAGTCTCGTAAGTTCCCGAAATTAGGCACCCAGATTCGGTTTGAGAAATACCTAATCCCGTTAGATTTGATTTCAAATTGTTTGTCAATACCCCGTAAGGCTTCATTTTTGATGTTTTCAGGTTTCAGGGCTTCGATCTGAGCGGTATGAATTTGAATGGTAAGATCGTTGTGAATGGTCATACTGAGGGCTCGGACTCGAAGTGGTTTTGGTCGTTCCTTTCGGCTGAGGGCATCGGCTACAACATTAGCCTTCCCTGGATGGTACTTGATCTCGCAATCGTAATCGGTAAGCAACTCGACCCATCGACGTTGCCTCATATTGAGATCCTTCTGATCGAATATATGTTGGAGACTTTTGTGATCGGTAAAGATTGTGTACTTAGTGCCGTAGAGATAATGTCTCCAGATTTTGAGAGCAAAAACGACAGCTCCAAGTTCGAGATCATGAGTGGTGTAGTTCTTTTCGTGAATTTTCAGCTGTCGTGAGGCATAGGCAATAACTTTATCCCGTTGCATCAATACACAACCGAGACCTTGGTGAGAAGCATCACAGTATACCACGAAGTCATCGGTGCCTTCGGGTAAGGATAGAATTGGAGCACTGCAAAGCTTTTGTTTCAGAAGTTGGAATGCTGACTCTTGTTTATCGGTCCAATCGAACCTTTTGTCCTTCTGAGTCAGTACCGTGAGTGGTTGAGCTATTTTAGAGAAGTTTTCGATAAATCGCCGATAGTACCCAGCAAGACCCAAGAATTGTCGTACTTCAGTTGCAGAGGTGGGTGCTTGCCAGTCTTTGATAGCCTCGATTTTTGATGGGTCAACGTGGATTCCCTGACTGTCGATCACGTGACCAAGGAATTGAACAGTTTGTATCCAGAACTCACACTTAGAGAATTTGGCATAAAGCTCCTCGTGTCTAAGTAGTTCGAGGATGGTTTTGAGGTGTTGCGCATGTTCTTGCTCGTTGCGCGAGTAAATGAGTATGTCATCAATAAAGACAATGACAAACTTGTCGAGGTAAGGTTTGCACACCCGGTTCATGAGGTCCATGAATACAGCCGGTGCTTTTGTTAGACCGAAGGGCATCACTTGGAATTCGTAGTGCCCGTAACGAGTTCTGAAAGCAGTTTTTGGAATATCGGTGTCGCGAACCCGTAACTGATGATAACCTGATCGCAGGTCGATTTTTGAGTAGAAACTTGAACCCTGAAGTTGGTCGAACAGATCATCAATGCGAGGAAGTGGATAACGGTTCTTGACGGTCAATTTGTTCAACTCTCGATAGTCGATGCACATTCTGAATGAACCGTCCTTCTTTTTAACAAATAAGACCGGAGCTCCCCAAGGTGAAGAACTCGGTCTAATGAATCCTCTATCCAGAAGTTCCTGTAACTGGGCAGACAACTCCTGAAGTTCGGATGGGGCTAAACGGTACGGTGCGCGAGCCACCGGTGCGGCACCCGGCACGAGGTCAATTAAGAACTCAACCTGTCTAGATGGAGGTAGACCAGGTAGTTCTTCCGGAAAGACTTCAGGAAAGTCTCTGACAATTGGCACATCCTCAAGTCGCTTCTCCTCCGACTTCTTCTCTGTGATGTGTGCGAGTATTGCAGGGTAACCCTTTCTCAGAAATTTTCGGGTTTTTAAGCAGGAGATGATATTGAGTCTCGTCCCACCAGTCTCCCCCTGTATGATCAAGGTTCCACCGGCAGCGAGTGGAATGCGGACGATCTTATCGTAACAAATGATTTCGGCTCGGTGTTTGGACAACCAGTCCATTCCAATGATGACATCGAAACTTCCGATTTCAACGGGTACAAGATCGATTGAAAAGGTTTCATCAGCTAGGTTTAAAGTGCAATTAGGTATCACACTATCGGTTTCTATAAGTTCTCCATTTGCTAGCTCTACAGTGTACTTAACATCTAAGGCAACAGGATTGATGTCAAGTAGTGGGCAAAAGTCATCAGAGATAAAGCTTCTATCAGCACCAGTATCAAATAGAACAGAAGCATGTAAGTTGTTGAGGAGGAACATACCCGAGACCACATTCGGGTCTTGGCGGGCATCCCCGGATTTGATGACGAAGGCTCTGCTTCGGGTGTTGTTGTTGTTGTTGCTGTTGCGGTTGTTGTTGTTGTTCTTCAGCTTTGGGCATGTGTCCCTGAAATGCCCGGGTTTTCCACATTCAAAGCAAACTTTGGGTGGCCTGGTGTTGTTGTTGGAATTGTTGTTGGCGAGAGAGCGGCAGTCTTTGGTGAGGTGGCCGTACCTCTTGCAGTTGTTGCAAAAGGGACCACAGGAACCTTCATGGTGACGGCTGCACTTGGGACAATATGGTTTGCTCCCAGTGTAACCCCGTGTGATGTCGGTGATGGTGTTGTAGGCTTTGATGGTGTCGGGTTTCTTGTTTTGTTGGCTGGAGTGGTTATTGTGGTAGTCGGACCACTTTCGTTTGTTGTTGTGGGAGGATGAAGTGGGTTGTTCAGAATCTTGGCTCATGGACATCAGGTCTTGGGCCAATAGGATTGCACCGTCGATGGTGGCTTGGTTTGAAGAGGCGACATGCCCCCGAACAGGCTCAGGAAGGCCAAGGATGTACTTCCTGATCTTATCAGGTTCAGTGCTTACCATGGCTGGGCGGAGGGCCGCGAGTTATTGAAACCTGGTGGTATAACCATCGATATCACCACCTTGAACCTTTAGGTTCCAGAACTCCTCGTCTAGCTTTTGTAGCTTGGCGACAGAGCAGTATTTGGCAGTGAGTTTTGCTTTCAATTCCTCCCAAGTTAGTTGGTAGGCAATGTCAGCACCCACTGATTGGGTATAAGAGTTCCACCAAGAGTGGGCATCATCTTCGAGAGAGCAAGTGGCGAAGTTTACTTTGTCGTTCTCCGCGCATTTGCTGACACGGAAAACAGTTTCCATTTTCTCGAACCATCTGATAAGTCCGATGGCTCCTTCAGAACCCTTGAAACTTGAGGGTTTGCAACTTTGAAAGTCCTTGTAAGAACAAGGTTTAGCAGCAGGGGTTTCAGCGGCATCGCTGTTTCTCGTGGAGTTTTGAGGGGTATTCCGGGCCAAGGCTTCAGTAACAGCCTGGGTTATAAGGGATGTAAGCTGAGCATCGGTGTATGGTCTTGTCTTTGGCGGCATGATTCTTCAATAAAAGAAATGAAGATACATGAGATTTTGTAGGGAAGTTGTATTGGTTATAGATGTACATGTATAAAAGCAGTAATACATGACATCAACATAAAAAAAATGACAATTAATATGAGTTGAAACAACAAGGAATATTTGATAGCTAAATTGAGTTCAAAGATTACATCCTATGGATGTATTACAAAAGGCATCGGGAATTGTTACATCCGACCGAATTTATAGAGTAACGCTTAGATAGTTACTAGATTACAGAATAGATTACAAGGCAAAGACTACACTAGTCTTAACGTAGATTAATTTGTTCCATCATCGTGACAAGACGGTCTACAGTGTTTGCAAGTCTGCTAGCTTGTCGGGCTTTATCTTCTGCTAGTGCTAGTCGTTGTGTTAGTCCACGGGCATACTCTTCTGCTTCATGTGAACGCTGTTCACATTCTTCCATCCTTTGTCGCAGGAGGGCATTTTCCACGCTTATCTCGATTACTTGGTTGCGAAGGACATCCATGTTGTTGTTTGTGGTTTCCAGGTCGTCGGAGACTTGTTCGATGCGTTCAAGGGATGTAAGTCTCCAGTTTTCGTTCGTTTCCTGCAGCACGACATCCATGGTGCGAAGTCGCTGCTCGTGTTGGTTCACCCTAGCAGCTAAAGCCGGCAAGGTGAGGTGAGTAGGGTACGGGCCAGCTCGAGGCAACCTGACGTTCCTCCTAGCTACCCTTGGGTTCTGCAACCCGGATTGAGAGCGAGATGAATTTGATGGTGTGTTTGCCATTTCTGAGACAAAGCGTTAGTAAGAGTGAGGCCTATATTCATATAGTTCCTATATAATATAGCCTATTGCGTGTCTAGCATAAACATGTTTAAGTCTCGGTTCTCTCGTGGTCAGAGTCTTCTATTGTACCCTGTTCAGCCATAACTACTTTCAGATCTTACACCATCTTTGCTTAATTGTACATAGTTGATCAGGCTATGTTAAATTAAACTCGTATGATGTAATCACTGAACCAGTTATACCTAATAAGGAATACTGCCTAATGGTCATAGTCTAGGCTCACTAAATGCAACCTAGTTCGCTATAACCTTAGGCTCTGATACCAATCTGTAACACCCCCAAATTTAATGAATTGCGGAAGCTTGATTTGGGTGTTACTAATCAATAACAAGGCACAAAGATAAATAGCAAACGACTCTATATGCGTCGTTTTAACAAAATATATTGATAACTGAAATGTTTACAACATTTAAAGCTTTACAAAGCTCGAGTTTAAATAAAATGAGATTTCAGTACATAAGTACTTATACAAAATATACTAATGCAAGAAAATCTCAATCGTCTGTATGCTGACTCGAGCTAAGGTCCTGAAGCAGAAACATCCTACTGCTGGGTACCTGCGATATATGCTAAAAGGTCAGCTAGAAAGCTGGTGAGCTCACAGGTTTGAAATCAGTTAATATAGTGTGAACCGCAAGATTTAAATAATGAATTGCATCCAGCAATTAAATAATGAATTGCATCCAGCAATTAAATGATAGTCATCGTGTATACAGCCATGAGCACATAGTTGAGGTTAACTCGAGGGGCCGGGTCCCCTATAGAGAATTCCGGGCGAGGTGCCTCCACGAAAGCCTAATCCACATTCGTCTTCCCAAATATTAGTACGTCCGTTTACCCGGTTAGTGCTTGCTAACCCGGACGAGGTGTCAATCCTATATGGTACCATATACTAATATTCACGCTACAACGTATTAACAACTATGCTGACGGAGGACTTTAAATGATTAGTTTCGAAAAACACATGTAGTATATGAAAAGTTGGTACTTGCGTTCACATGTTAAAAGTTGAGCAGTATATCACACCCCTGAGTAAAACAGTAAAAGAGGGGCTATGAGACTCACCTGAGTCTGAATGCGTTTACACAAACGTAAGTTGATTAGCCGAATATGAAGTCCAAAGACTTGTAACCTGAGGGTGTCCACGACACGCGATGGTTATAATCATGATTGGGTATCTCAAAAGATCACCCTTGTAGTTGTTACACAACTATATATATGTCCAAATTACTACGATTTGGTTGATTTGTTAAGTGTTTGAAAACATGTACGGCCCGTTGGTGACGGATTTGTAATAATAATCTCAACTATTATTATTGTGATTTCGTGGCGTTTTACTTTGAAAAATGCGTTTCGATTGTGTTTTAGAAGCCGTTACGGAATCTAAGTACGGGGGTCCGGGGGCAGCGCCCCTGGTAGCGGGGTCCAAGGGGCGGCAGCCCCTGGCGGGGTCCAAGGGGCAGAGCCCCTGGCTGGGGTCGAGCTGCCAGGTCAGCTTGGAAAATTTTTTTATTTCTACTATATTGCTTTGACGAAAAACGCATCTGGGATCTGAATTCGGGTAAAATCGAGTGATAAATTTTAGGTCTCGACACTTAGTAAAAATCTGAGTTTTCTGTGTTTTGCGACACAATATGCGACACTAAAGATGTTATGCGACACAAGGGTTGTGTCGCATAGAAAATGCGACACAATGTCTATACGACACAAGGGTTGTGTCGCATAGATGCGAGATGCTGATTCAACGGCGACATAGTGATTGTGTCGTATGAAAATACGACATAGAATACGACATAGTGGTTGTGTCGCAAAACTTACGACACAAATTCTTTGGTACGACACAAGGTGCGACATAGTAGGTTTTATACGACATAACATGGGAAATACGACATAATGTGCGACACAAAGGGTAAAATACGACACAACATGCGACACAAGGCTTGTGTCGCATGAATGAACACCAGCCCAGAAAGTCCGGCTGTTAATGTTTTTCCGGCCAAAATTCCATTTTAAACTCGTTTTTAAGCTATGAAATCGTGTTATATACTTAGTAAGGGACATATATATGTTATATAAACAACCACAAGTGAAAAATACTAAGATTCGAGAGATTTCGGGATTTTGTCGGAAACTTACAATTTGCCGAAATGAAAATCCGGAAAGATAGCGTTGTAGATCGTCTCGAGGTGGTCGTGAATCTCTAAAAATATTGGTGATCCGGTTGCGTTTCGTGGTGTTATTTTGCGATTTTGTGAGTTTTTGGTGATTTGGTGATTTTGGAGGAAATAAGAGAAGAGAGAGAGAAGGGATAGAGAAATGAGAAAGAAAAGGAGTGGGAGGTGGGGTTATCCCCACTTTTCAGTTTTCCGCCCCGCGTTCCGCGTGGTGTTCGTTTGCTCCGTCGTTTAAACGTTAAATAATTATTTACATTTTAAATTATAAGTTTTAAAATACAATTTATTACGCGATGTTTTATTTAAATATTTTACAATTTAATTTATATATTTGAGTTATAAAATGTAAGTTTGTTTATTTAGTTTGCGCGTTTTAATATTTTAAATTGTGTAAGTTCGGTTTGTTCGATACGAATGAATACGAAATATTATCAAAATAATATTTTTGACATAAAAGCGTTATTTAATAAAATTGTTCACCAACGTCCGTATTAAATTGAATCGAAATACATTCGATTTAAATTGCGTACGATTTAGTCAAATCGCATTTTCGTATATATTCAACAATATATATATAATTCGATACATTAATTAGCCTAACACAGAACTAATTACATGTATTAACATACGATTAGGCACTAATTACTAGTCCTAATTTGGCGGGTGTTACAGTATTCGCTCTCAAAATCTGGAGACATTACCTTTATGGTACCCGAAGTACCGTATTCACCGACCACAAAAGTCTTCAACACATCCTCGACCAAAAAGATCTTAACATGAGACAACGTAGATGGGTTGAGTTACTCACCGATTACGACTGTGAGATCAAATATCATCCGGGGAAGGCAAACGTGGTTGCCGATGCTCTCAGTCGTAAGGAACGAACAAAACCACTTCGAGTCCGAGCCCTCAGCATGACCATTCACAACGACCTGAACATCCAAATTCTCACCGCTCAACTCGAAGCTCTCAAACCAGATAATGTCAAAAACGAGGCATTGTGAGGCATGGATAAACAATTCGAAATTAAACCAAATGGAGTTAGGTACTTCGCCAACCGAATCTGGTTGCCAAATTTCAGGAATCTGTGGGACTTGGTGATGGATGAAGCTCACAAGTCTAAATATTCTATCCACCCGGGATCCGACAAAATGTATCACGGCATCAAAGAGTTTTATTGGTGGCCAAACATGAAAGCTGAAATTGCCACGTACGTCAGCAAGTGTCTTACTTGTTCAAAAGTCAAAGCCGAATACCATAAACCTTCCGGCTTACTCCAACAACCCGACATTCCTGAATGGAAATGGGAACAGATTGCCATGGATTTCATAACCAAACTCCCTAAGTCGTCGAGCGGTTGCGATACCATTTGGGTGATCGTCGATCGTCTCACCAAATCAGCTCATTTCTTGGCAATCAGAGAAACCGATAAAATGGTACGCCTCACACAAATCTACGTCAAAGAAGTCGTTTGCCGACACGGTGTCCCTATCTCGATTATCTCTGACAGGGATGCTCGTTTCACATCTCGCTTCTGGCAATCACTCCAAAAATCACTGGGTACCCGTCTCGATATGAGTACCGTGTACCACCCTCAGACCGATGGCCAGAGCGAACGAACTATTCAGACGCTGGAAGATATGCTACGAGCCTACGTTGTTGATTTCGGTACAAATTGGGAAAGACATCTACTTTTGTGCGAGTTCTCGTACAATAACAGCTATCATGCCAGCATCAAGGTTGCACCTTTTGAGGCACTGTATGGACGTAAGTGCCGATCACCGATCTGTTGGACTGAAGTGGGAGATAGCCAACTCACTGGTCCTGAACTTATTCATGCAACCACCGAGAAAATTGTTGAAATCCAGAACCGACTCAAAGCCGCACGTGATCGTCAGAAAAGTTACGCTGACGTGAGACGCAAACCACTCGAGTTCCAAGTTGGGGATCGAGTACTCTTGAAAGTATCGCCTTGGAAAGGCGTAATCTGGTTCGGTAAACGCGGGAAATTAAATCCCAGGTACATTGGGCCTTTTGAGATCCTCGAACGGATTGGCCCCGTGGCATATCGACTGCAGCTGCCATCCGAACTCAGCAGCGTGCACCCTACATTTCACATTTCTAACTTAAAGAAATGTCTGTCCGACGAGACACTTATAATACCACTTGACGAGATTCGCGTCGATGACAAACTTCATTTTGTTGAGGAACCCGCTGAAATCATGGACCATGAGGTCAAATAGCTAAAACAGAGTCGTATTCCCATCGTAAAAGTCAGGTGGAATTCTAGACGTGGTCCTGAATTTACTTGGGAACGGGAAGACCAAATGCGACAGAAATACCCGCAACTCTTCCCAGACAACGTACCGTCCGTGCACTCGAGCTAATTTCAGGACGAAATTTCTTTAACAAGGGGAGAATGTAACACCTGCCTAATTAGGATGATTAGTTATGCCTAATTTTCTGTAACTAGTTGTGATTAGTATGTGATAGGACTAATTACAGACTCTATCTGTATATATAAGGTGATTTATATATATGTGTGTACTTACGCGATTTGGATAAATCATACGAATTAACCGAACGGAGTCCGACACAGTTTACTTGGACGTTGGTAAACAATTTTATTATATAATATAACATTATTTAATAACACTATCATTTTATCTAAAATATTATGTTAATAATATTTCATATTTATTCAGTAACGTACAACAACGCACAAACAGTTAAAATAAAGTAAAGTTTACTTTATAACGCAAATATTAAATACTGGATGAAATACTCCAACAAAAATACCAAACACATATTCGTATTTTAAAACGTATATTTAAACACGCAAAATGATTATTTAACGTTTAAACAATCGGGAAAATGAACACCGCACGGAGCGCGATTACAGGGAACGAAATTGGTGAAGTCCACACTTGGTGGACCCCACTCGAAATCAGCCAAAAGGTGAGGGTCACCACCTCCCTCACCTCACTTCCACCTATACCCTCTCTCTTTCTTCTTTCTTTTCTCTCCAACCAAACCACCACACCACCTCCACTAAATCACCAATTACTACACCAAAACTAACTCGAATCTTCAAGCTTATTTGGAATAAAAGAACCACATAATCACGATCTACAACTCTATCTTTCCGGATTTTCATTTCGCCATTTTGTAAGTTTCCGACAAAACCCAAAACTCTCCGTTTTTACTCATTTTTACGTTTTTATGGTTTATATATGCTTAAAATGTCCAAAAATGGGTTGGGTAAAAGATTTGGACCAAACGGAAGCCGCTCGGCCGTTTTTCCGGCCACCGGAATCGTAACAGACCCCGACGTCGCATTTGGCTTGGCCCGATTGCGACGTCAGCCACAATGTCGCAAAAACCCATCACAACGTCGCATATAGCGACGTCACCACTAACGTCGCCTGAATTGGCCAACGTCGCACATAGTGACGCCACCCACAACGTCGCATTAAATTGCGAAATTCGCACATAGCGACGTCATGCTCAACGTCGCAGTTAGGACCTGCGACGTCGCACCCAACGTCGCATAAAATAGAACCCTGAAAACTCAGATTTTCACACTAAGTGTCGAACACTTACAAATAACGAAACCTGATTCAACGATACATATAATGATAACACTTTGGACTGTTATTACAAACCGTCACCAACGGGTCAAACATGTTTTCTAAAGACAAACGATTACGAATACTTAAACCAACATCGGGCATACTAGTTGTGTACAACTAAACGAAACGTCTTGCGAGACACATACTTACATAACCTTACGTGTTTAGGCATTTGAAGGTTACGGGTTCGGAGAACCTACTTGCTTTACTTACTACTTGATATTTGCTACTGCTTACTACTCGGCTCAGGTGAGTCTTACAGCCCCACTTTTACTGTTTTTACTTACGGGGTGAGATACATTGCTTACTTTTCTTGAACACAAGTACCGATTTACTTACTTTACCAAACGGAATTGCATGAGTTTACCTTCAAACAGAAGTCTCTCCATCATATATCGTTAGTTATGGACTTAAGCGCGAACACTAGTTAATGGATCCATTAGGGAAATGACCCTCCCCGCCCGGGGTAGTAGCGCTACCACGAACCGTTATGTATAAACGGGCGACTATTATTCGTTACTTATGCTTGCTCAGTTACGAGCATGTCACGGGAGCAACTTATTACTTACGGGTTAAGCTTCGATTATGAGCCTCATGGCAACGGTATAACTTATTTACTTTACATTTGCTGGATTTGCAAATACTTGATTTACGCCTGCGGGCACTACTGATGAAATCTTGTGTTCAAAATTGATACTACTTACAAACCTGTGAGATTCACCAACATTCGTGTTGACCCTTTTCGCATGTATTCTCAGGTACCCAGATGGTGTAGGATTTCTCAAGGACATAGCTAGAGTCGCATGATTTCATTAAACTGCATTAAAGGAGATTCTCAGCATTATCTTTTGTACATGTTGATTATGTAATAGAATCTCCCGCTATACGCGTGGACTCTAGGGAACCACATTTTGTATACGAAAACATTGAGTTTTCAAACATTTACTTTATATGAAATCGTTTTACACGACTCATTTAGAGGTCGTTTGCTATATATCTTGTGCTTTGTATATTGATTAGTAA
Organism: Helichrysum umbraculigerum; assembly: GCA_949592205.1. Classification (NCBI taxonomy): domain Eukaryota; kingdom Viridiplantae; phylum Streptophyta; class Magnoliopsida; order Asterales; family Asteraceae; genus Helichrysum; species Helichrysum umbraculigerum. Next base: position 20,308,775 of record CATIUR010000007.1, on the reverse strand, counting down.
CACCCAAGTATGCTTCCGCAAATCATTAAATTTGGGGGTGTTACAACAAACATTAGAATTGCACAAGTTTTCTTCGCCTTCTATTTCTTCATGCGACTCCATTTCAACCCTTTTTTAATAGAAGAACGACGGTTCTGCATCAAAGTATTGTACGTTATCAAGGTATCACGAAAGTATTGTACCTTATCAAAGTATCACGATGATGATCATCGTAGGCTTATATATTAAAAATCATATATGATAGTATGTATTCATCACATGTGATTCTTATAATCATGTGATTCGAATTAAGCTTTGACGCATGATTCTCAATCGAATTACACGATCATTAGATGTGTTTTTATATTAAAAAAAAATATCGTGTTTTTAACAATTCGATCAAGATCGCTAAGAAAAATTGATAGTGACTAATGTTGTTTATCGTGATCATGTGATTCGAATTATTCTTTGATGCAAGATTCGTGATCAAATTACACAACCATAATGTGATTTAATAAAAAATAAAAACTGCCTTCATAACAATTCGATAACGATAGCAAAATAATTGACAGTGATTAATGTTGTTCATCGTGATCATGTGAACCGAATTACACTTTGAAGCATAATTCACGATCTAATTACACGATCATCTTAATATAAAAACTAAAAAAATCATGTTTTTAACAATGTGATCACGATCGCGAACAAATTGATACTGATTAAATTTGTTCATTATGATCGTGTCATTTGAATTACATTTTCGAGCATTATTCGAGCTCGAGTTACACAATTAACAGCTACGATTTAATAAAACAATAACAATCGTTCTTTTTTTATAGTTCGATCAGGATCGCCAAAATATTTGATAATCATAATGTCATGCGAATTAAGTTTTGAAAGCATGAATACGCGATTGAATCACCTGTAAATTTGTAGATTGATGTTGAATTAGACATAAACCCTAATTTCCAGAAATTTGGGGAAGAAAGTGTTCTGAATTTGGAGATGTAATGATTTTATATTTTATAACTTTGTTATAGTGATTACTAAAATGACATAAATACCCTCCATACTAAAATTATATGATGCAATTTGATTGGTTATTTCATTCCCTAAATATTTATTAGAGCCTGGTCCCTAGTTATTTTTCGGGAAGAAGAGAAGAGAAGTGGAAATAAATACAAATCACAATGTGTTTAAGAGATTTGTTTACGGAGAGAAAATAAGAGAAGTGCGAGGAGCATTTGAGATTCTTTCTTTCCAAACTTTCTCTCCAAAAGTGAGAAGAAATGGAAGGATGGAAGATTAAGCAATTATAAAATGTGACTTCCTTCCATTTCTCTCCAACTCGGGACACTAATCCGTGTAAATTTCATTTATCTTCTTTCCAATTCTTTCTAACTCGGGAACGTATAAGTATTATTTCTCTTTTTTTTCTATCAATTTTTATTCGTTTCTTCTCTTTTTTCTTTCACCCAAAAATTCGGGTGCCCTAGTCTGAAAAGCAGAGGCGGATCTAAAAGGGAGCAGTTGCCCCCCAAGAAATCTAAAATTACAAAAAGAATAAAGTTTTTTTAAGGTAATTAGCGATGTTTCTTTGTTTTTGCCATCTTAAAATGATACGAAAAGAAATCCCCCCACCACCCTAATAAAATTCTACTCCACCGCACAATATTTTAGTCCTAACACACCATTTAATATAAAATGACTATCTTATTCCAATTAAAATGACTATCTCATCCCTATCATTCATAATAGACGCCCAACTCACTTGGCTAATCTATCTTAATCTTTGATACATTAACAAAGAAAATAAAAAACATAATTTCTTCTCCTTTTAATTACATACATATTGTTTTACAACTACATACACGGAGTACTATTTTCACACAAAACCCTTGATTAACATATCCATTATATTGAACTCAAGTTTATGCAATTTAATTCAAGGCATAGGTGATTGTTAATTGAAATTAAATTTGCGTGGAACGTTACAACAAGATTAAGACTAGCGACGTTTTCGCTTGCAATATCGATTTAGGATATAATGCCATGTAATATTACATGATGTTTATGTATATGTGTATATGTACGTTGTTTACCTAATTACATCAGATTGTGGTTGCATTTTTAGTGTTCTATTTGATTTATACAATGAAATGTGAAATCTGTTTACTCATTTCTTTGTATAAATAAATCAAAGATAGAGATAAAGATTAGGTGGTATTCTGATTGTCTGGTTATGGGGTGTATTATGAATAATTACGTTGAATGATAGGGATGAGGGGTGGAGTATAAGACCACTCGCAGTCATAACACCAGAACGCCCATTTTTTCCCTGCCACATCAGCACAACACCACAACACCATTTTAACCTATGCAATCATAACACCAGAACGCCCATTTTTTCCCTCCTGGCCCCACTTATTTCCACCTCATTTCTATTTATTTAACACTACAAATACAATTAAATTAAAAACAATACATTTCAATAATTAAAAACAATACATTTCATTAATAATAAAAATAAAAACATTACATTCCTAAAAATAAAAAAGTTACATTCCTAAAAATAAAAACGTTACAATCCTAAAAATAAAAACGTTACAATCCTAAAAATAAAAATACAATAATTTAAAGTACGCGGTTATTGTCCTAAAAATAGAAAATTACAACCAAATAATAACTAAACTACGCGTCGTTCTCCGAATCTTCATCTTCGGCCTCGTAGAACTCCCGAAACTCTTGGCGAAACTTTTTCTTCATCCTCTAACTGCTGCGCGGTCATGTGGATCCTGGATGTCCGAGGTGTTGATTTGGAGAAATTGCACACCTTGCATAGCAGTTCGAAGTCGTTCCTGGCGGGTGATCGTCTCAATTGACTGTCTTTTGGCGAGTAACATGTCGGCCTTATACTTGGCCATACTTTCTATCGCCTCCTCCACCCTGTCGCTTCCTGCTGATGCTCGTGATGATGTCGCCGCGTCGGAAGAACCGGAACTTCTAGCCGCTTTTCGGGCCCTGTCCCGACCCATGGGCCTTGAAAGTGGGTCGGGCCCAAATAGCTCATTTTGTTGTGATGGAGTGTGGTCGGCTTAGAGATCAACAGAATCATCAAAAAAATCTTCTTCTTCGTCGCGTAATCCGGTTCCACCTACCGACGGTGGTGCTTTCCATTTTGGGTGATCTTTCACCACGTTCCAAGCCTCTTGCATGTTCCAGTGTTTTCTGTACGTGTCGTAGTATTCGGAAACGGACAGTTCGTACACCATTTTGTCATCTCACCCGCTTCCCCAAGCCTTGTATTGCGATTCGTAAATCGCGTTGAAGTCTTTGCAATTATTATTAACCGTACGCCACTTGGAGGAAAGTTGGTCGGTGCCGCGTTCCCATCCACGACTGTTGTTGTTAAACTTCTCTTGCACCGTACCCCACAAAGTACCTCTCTTTTGTGAGTTTCCTCGATCCGAGTCTTCCGATGTGTCGCACCAACATGTAGCTAACCACACTAATTCGCTAGGGTGCCATTGCCGTTTGTTGCACGTTTTCTTTCCACCGTCACCTTTTTTTTGTGGGATCTTTTGCTTGGAGATTGAGCCACTTGTTTTCCGGCTCGTTGGGACGATTCTTGCTCGGGTTGTTCGGGTTGTTGTTCGGGTTGTTGAGGAGGTTGGAAAAATGGTTGTTGTTGTTGTTGGAAGTACGGGTTTTGATATTCGAATGGTGGTTGGTGATAGTATGGATACATTCCGTATTGTGGCATTAGTGGTGGATGGCGGATTGAGGGAGACGAATTCGGGCCGGGTGCGTTTGGTGTCCCGAATAACATGAGGTTGGTGTATGATAAGTTATCCGGGTTTGGGTTAAAATTTGAGTTGGGATTTTGGTTTAAATTTGGAGATTGAGACATGATTTTGGGTGAGAAGTGTAGAAAGAATTTGAGTTTGTAGTGTGTTTTTGGTGTGAAAATATGTTAGATATATGTATGTATATATAGTGGAAAAAGGAGTTGAGTTTAAAAAATAATTTATTTTTTTTTGTCCCTGCTTTCCTTCCTGACGTTGCCCAACGTCTATTTTTATTTTTATTTTTTATACCGTTGGAAGTGAAAAAGGAATTAAAAATCGAGTGGGGCCCACGATTATTGCCGTTCTCCCACACCCGAAGCCCCAGAACGCCCCGCCGACAACGCCCTGTTGCGAGCGTTCTGGGCGTTGTCAACCTCCACAACGGGCGTTTTTGCCCCCATTGCAACCGGTCTAAGAGTGGGGTAAATAAAAGCAGAGGTAAAATAGTTACTTTATGTTTTTGGTGCGTAGGATCACCTCCCTTCACCCACCGCTTCATGATAATTCATAATTCATTGGCATATACTGCAAGAGTAAGGTTCAAATGAGTACACCAATTTTGAGTGAGAATGAGGGAACCAATAAATTTATACAATGTGTCACTTTATTCTCTGTCCTCCACATTTTTTAAAATTAAATATCTCACAAACGGTAAGTCGAAAAATCATGAAAATTGCACCATAAAATTCAGCGTTTTCTCCTCTCCGATTTTGCCGTCCCTCAAGGCATACTTTCGACAACCTTTTTTTTCTTCCATTTTTTGGTGGGTTTTACAAATTAGTAACACATGTGTTAGTGATTGGTTGTACATTTAATTTGTGGTTAAGGTTAGAGTTTAGGGTTAGGGTTAGGGTTTAGTAGGGTTTAGGGTTTATTAGGGTTTAGGGTTTAGTAGGGTTTAAGGTTTAGTGTTTAGTATGATTTAGGGTTTAGAGTTTTGTAAACTGTTTATGGTTTAGAGTTTGGGGTTTAGGGGTTAGGGTTTGAGGTTTGGGGTTTCGGGTGTGTTACAGTGTTGCGTTTAGGGTTTAGGGGTTAGGGTTTAGGGTTTAGGGTTTGAGGTTTGGGGTTTCGGGTTAGGCTTTGGGGTTTAGGGGTTAGGGTTTAGGGTTTGAGGTTTGGGGTTTCGTTGGCGAAATCCCAAACCTCAAACCCTAAACCCTAAACTCTAACCCCAAAACCTAAACCCTAAACGCAACACTGTAACACATGTGTTAGTAAATGTGAAACCCACCAAAAAAATGAAAAAAAATTCATCGAAAGTATGTCTTGAGGGATGGCAAATCGAAGAGGATAAAACGCTGATTTTAATGGTGCAATTTTCATAATTTTTGGATTTGTCGTTTTTGAGATAATTGATGTTGGGGGTAAATGGGTTTTGTACATGTGAAACATTCTCTTTGTACACATGGCTTGATATCATTGGTTCCCTCATTCTCACACAAATTCCTATTCTCATTTGAACCCTACCATATACTGCATATAGTTTTATGTATAAACTTACATTTAAGTCTTTCATTTTATTATGACATTAAATAGCGGTTTACTATAGGTTTTACAGTTTAGAATCGAACCAAACCGAACCAAACCACAAACTCTGATTGTCTAAAAATAAAAAGAACCTAATCACCATGTAAATACTTGATTCGGGATGATACGGTTTGCTGGTTCTCACGGTTCAAACCATTTCTTGCACACCCTAGACATGACGTCATCCGATCCACATGCTATGCGTGGCCATCCATACTCGAGCCCAATCGAAGACCCCTCCCACGGACTCCACGTCTCGGCCCCTTTAATTAACCAAATTACACAAAAACCATTTTTAACTCTCCGTACGTCAATAATCATCATCATCAACTCCAAATCCCCAATTCTATCTTCATAATTTCCATAACTTTGTTACTTAATTCAATTTCATTATGAGAACACGAAACGCAGACAACCCTAAATCAACACCTCCGGTCAAAAAAACCCCACCGGGCCGGAAATCGTCGTCCAAAACACCACCATCTGCCACCGCACAACCACCATCCGATGCCACCGTTACGCCTAAACGTAGAGGAAAGGCCGTTGCCGCCACCACAACTCCAGAAACACCAGGTCAAATCTCAATCTTTTAGTTTCTGTTAAACCTTTGCTTTTATATTTTGTTAATTAGGGTTAAGTGTTATAATTTGTATTGAACTTAACTGCCTAGATTGTATGCATCAAACTGTTTAATTATTTCTTTTGTATGTATTCGATTAGGTAACCAGTTTTTTTATTTTTTCTGAAGCCAATTTATTGGTTTACAAGTTATAAGATTTCGACATCAATAACATTATTTCAAAGTTGGATAAGTACAATAGAATATCGAGGATAATTCGATACACTTTGAAACACTTTATCCTTATAATTATGGTTTTATGCGGTTTTGATGGTTTATACATACAATTGTAGATATAAAAGTAGAGGAAAATGATGATATAGTGAATGTAACAACACCTGGAACTAAATCTGGAAGTAAAAAGACTGTTAAGAAAGTTGTTAAGAGGACTGTTATTAGGAAGAAACCGAAAGCTACACCTCCTGCTTCGGTTAAAGTTGAAGAAGAAGAAGAAAATGAAGATGATGATAATAATAATAATGAACAAGAAAAAGAAAAGTTAGATGATGAGATAAAGGATGTGGGGGGACATGAGGTTGTTGGTGTGTTGATAAATGATGAGAATAATGATGTTGTGGATGGTGAAGATGTTATCAAGGATGTGGAAGGAGCAAATGATGATGTTCAACCGGCTGTTGAACCGTTTGTTGAAAATGTTGGGGGTAGTTTAAGGCAGAAAGCTGTAGAGGTTGTGAAAAACGATGAGAAAGAAGATGTGGTAAAGGTAGAGGAATGTTTGAATGCCGAGGAACTGAGTGTGAAAAAGGAGGGAGTGGATGATAAAGAAAGTAAGGAGATAGATGAGGATGAACCGTTCGAGGTTGAGGAACCTGAACAAGAGGTTGGAAAAGAGGAACTTGAAGTTGAGAAAGTTGTTGAGGATCGGGAAAATGTAGTTGAAAAAGAGAAAAGTGTTGAGACTGAACAAGTGCCAACGGAGATTGAAAAAGTTGAGGTGGAGAATGAGGATCCGGTTGACATGGAGAAAGATATGGATGAGGAATATAAAGGAGATGAAGACCCACAGGAGCGAGTGTGTTTAAGTGATGAGGAAAAGGATAAGGATGATGAAGATGAGTTTGTTGACGATAAGGGGTTGGATGAGGAACATGCAGAAATCGCAGCAGCTGCTGAGGACCGTAGGAGAAGGAAAGAATTTGAAATATTTGTTGGTGGATTGGATCGAGATGCTACAGAAGAAGATGTTAAGAAAGTTTTTCAGAATGCGGGGGAGGTTGTTGAAGTCCGAATGCATAAGGAACTTCCAACTAATAAGAACAAAGGATATGCATTTGTGAGATTCGCTAACAAGGATCAAGTTGCTCGTGCTTTGGCAGAAATGAAAAATCCTGTTGTATGTTTTTCTCTGTCTGTTATTATTTGTTTCGAGTTGACTTTACTTGTAAATTACTAATTAAAAATTTGTTGGCAGATACATGGTAAACGATGTGGAACTGCACCAAGTGAGGATAATGATACATTGTTTTTGGGAAATATCTGCAATACGTGGACAAAGGATGCGGTAAAGGCAATTTGATTTCTTTGAATATTACATAATCATGTTGAGCACATCCTAACAGTCAATATGGTGCAGATAAGACAAAAACTGAAGGAGTATGGCATTGAAGGTCTTGAAAGGATCACACTTGTTGCTGATACACAACGTGAAGGGTTGAGTCGTGGTTTTGCATTCCTTGAGTTTTCAGGTCACCCAGATGCTATGCTTGCGTATAAAAGGCTTCAAAAACCTGATGCTATCTTTGGGCATCCTGATAGAACTGCCAAAGTAGCCTTTGCTGAACCATTGCGAGAGCCGGACCCAGAGGTTTTGGCTCAGGTCAAGTCTGTCTTTGTTGACGGGCTGCCACCTCATTGGGATGAAGACATTGTTAGGGAGCATTTAAAGAGCTATGGTCATATTGAGCGTGTCATGCTGGCACGAAATATGTCAACTGCCAAGAGGAAAGATTTTGGGTTTATCGATTTCACTACTCATGAGGCTGCTCTTGCTTGCATTGATGGAATAAATAAAAGAGAATTTGGTGATGAGAAGGTAAGGGTGGCATATTAATTCTAGATTGATTTATGTATTTATTTATTTTACTCTTGGGAATGGGGATAGAATTGGAATTATAAAATACTGTATTATATTCTACGGCCATGTTCATTGGAATGAAGCTAACAAATTATACTGGTTATAGATGAAAGTGAGAGCAAGGCTTTCAAACCCTCTACCTAAAACTCAAGCTGTGAAAGGTGGAATAGCCGGAGGATTTCGAATTGGTCAAGGGAGTGGGCCTACCTTTCCAAGAGCTGGTATGTATACATATAATGAAAAAAAGGAGTAATACCTACAACTTCATTTACAATATCTTATTCGTTTGGGTTATAGGGAGGGGTTTTGGAAGAGGTGCACTCCCTGCCAACCGTATGAACTTTCCACGCGGCAGGGGTTTCTATCAACATGGACCAGGTCAAGCCAGTAGAATGGGTTTTGCTGATGATTACCCGCCTGCTGGGCCTCATTCTCCTTTCAGAGGGAGACAGAATTTTGGTAACCCTTTTTTGAATATTCACATATATATGTTTTTGTGTTTTCTTTACATTCTTTCTCCAAGTTACCTGTTGGTTCTGCAGGAGGGAGGTGGGATAATTTCAGGGGTCCACATCAGCCATTTGGTCAAGGCACTGTGCCACCTAGATATGATGTTGATAGACCGAGACATGGTGCTAGTATGAATCGTGATCATATGCCAATGAGAGGGCAACCCTCTTATCCTGAAGAGCAGTTTAGCAGACCTTACAGTGGGAGGCGCTATGAAGACCCGTACGCTTATGGAGATCCTTCACGTGGAGTTAAACGTCCATATTATGCAGTAAAGCTCACTATTTCCTTTTTCTTTCTTGTAGAAAAAGAAAATTATGTTCTTCTATGAAATGGATAGTTTTCTTTTTGGCTTTTAGGATCAGGATCCTGGCTATAGTGAGTCTAGCAGGGTGCGGCCTCGTTTGGATTACTCTGACCCAGCGATTTCAGCTTCTGGAAATCGTTATCGAGGTTTTGACTTTAGTTTATAAGTGCTTATATAAAGGCCGATTCTTGTAGTTTTGCCTAACTTGCTATCCCCTAATTTACTAACTTAGTTATGTTCTGATGATATTTAGGAAGTGGAAGTGGTGGACCTTCACGTGACCATTACAACTATGATGTGATTATTCTTTTTCCCTTTCATGTTTGTGCACCTCTTAAGTGTTCTATACCACTTGCCACTTTGACATCAAATCTTTTTACTTGCAGTATTCATCTTATTATGGGGGTGAGCGTCCTTATGGTGGCGAGGGTCCTTATGGCGGTGAGCGTCCGTATGGCGGTGAGCGTCCGTATGGCGGTGAGCGACCATATGGAGGTGATCGGCCTTATGGCGGTGATCGGCCTTATGGCGTTGATCATCCTTATGGCGTTGATCGTCCTTATGGTGGTGGCCGGTCTTTTGGTGGTAGATACCACTACTAGACTACACAAGTACTGGTAAATCGAGTGCTTTGCATATGTTACCTGTCTCTAATTTCTTCAATTCGATATTTGTGTTTGATGCAATGATTTTTATATCTTTTTTGTATTGAATTGCATGCAGGCATCAACGTGGAGTCTGGATATGATGTGCTGTTCTGGAGTGTTTGCAATGCAGGAAAGCTGTTAATCTTTTTAATTTCTCTCTTTACTGTTCATCCCTTCTGTCTCTCCATGTCTTTTCCTCCCATATCTCTCTAGTTTGCTTTAGTGGAACACATGGCATGTTGGGCTAAGTTTTAGATTGTCCCTTCTAATAGAAGACGGATGTGTGAGTATTCGTATTGAAGGAGTTTAGTTTAAGATGGTAAGTACAACATAAGGGCCAAATTTGGGAGCTGAAATTATCTAAAGCTATAAGGCATCTCCATTTTATGAAAATGGTCTTGGATTCCACTTGCATATCACCCTGAAGTCTAAGGAAACAGATTAGACACATCCTGTTTTTAGGTGAAAATTTGAACTCAAAGGTTCTTCACATAGTGATCCAAGGGGATGGAAGTGATGTAGATTCTAAGCCCTTTAGACTTCACTTACAGTGAAATCTGTGGAGACTTGTTGTGGATTTTACATATTGTTTGTTTGTCATGTGGAGTTTTAATTAGGTTGAAGGAAATTATACTAGGATATGTTTTAAACTTTGATGGATCATTAATATAATATTCTGGAAGTCATTTTGAGGGTACTTCTGTGGATCTTGGATTATGGACATGGAGTTCATCTGTGACTTGATGTTAAATTACGCATCATGATATATAAGTTATGCATGTCTTTTTAATTAAACGCATGACAAGTTGATGGAGAACTTTTATTATGTTTTTGTAAAGGTTGTTGGGCATTATCTTTAAATTGAGGTTTTTCAATTTATGTTTCATATCTTAAGGTTTCTGGCTTTGGTGGACTTCTGCAATCTGATAAATGGTTTAAGATTTAATTTTGTATAGATTTAGCATACTCTACAAATTTGTTGAGTTGTACCATCAAATAGACATTAAAGAGTCCTCTAAAAGGAAAATCTGTCGATGTATATAAAATTCAATCAAATACGTTAGAGATAAAAATTTGGATTTGAAGTTTGGAGACTACAAATTAAGAAAGTGTTTATTCTTGAATTAATTGTTTAGGAGGTAGCAATGTGATTTTTAAGGTATCTGTCCTTTTTTGAAAGTTTTGCTATTGGAACATTGACTATACAGGTGGTATGTAGGAACTGTAGCCATATTGTTGCAAGTTTATGTTCTGTTATAAATTTTATGTTGTTAAAAAAAAAAAAAAGAGTATAGGATGGCTGTATCTTTACTAGCCACTTCTGTAGATTTATCGTCCTAGGAATCGATTCTAGTCCAAGTAATTTGAAGTTGCAAGATATCATTGATATGCATATTATTTGGTATGTGGCTGAAATTTAGCTATTTTGTTACTTTGGTATACATACTGGTAAGAGAGTCGCTAGGGATCCACATCATAATGGGGTTCGCAGAAAATGCTTGTTTGATACTTGATTCATGCTTCAAGATCGGGGAATGATTTTGTTTTCAGCTCAATGGTGTGTCATGCATGCCCCATGATTTTAGTCTATGGTTTTCATTATATCCTATGTCTAGATCTGTCACTCCACCTTTATTTTTATGACAGTTTTTGCTTAGTTGAAGCATTAGAAAATAGGTGTAAAGCTCACTTAGCATGTGGCAAAATGAAATGTGGGAGATTGAAGGTTGTTTGAAAAGTATCCAATTGAAAAGTATAGTTATATGACATGTAAAAGATAATTCATGCTTGTTATATAATCTGTGATGACTTCAGCATCATGAAATTGTAGGTTTTCATCTGCCATCACGAAAGTTGTTTCTTCAATACTTTTTGTTTCTTTTAGGGTCCTGTTTTGCAGCTAGGTTATAAATATAGGCGCCTATATTTGCCAATTTTTTAGAGGCTTATGCATGGATTGGATCGTCGGGCAGCGTGTTTTTCTGTGTATCTTGCCACTAAAAATCTTTTGTGATCCGATTGAGAATGAGAATTATTCGTTCACTTTTGTGTTTTATTTCTGAAGCCAAGTTTGTGTTTTATTTCTGAGGGTCCAGGAAGTTTGGGTTATGCTACAAACAAAGTAAAAGGTAGTTCTTGTGTTGCGTTTAGTTTGATTTGAGTTTGCTATTGTGGGGCAGTGTATTTTTCTGCATATCCTGCCACCACAAATATTTTGTGATCCGATTGATAATTATTGCGTTCAAGTTTGTGTTTTATGTCTGAAGTCCAGGATGTTGTGTATGCTACAAACCAAGTAAAAGGTAGTTCTTGTTGCGTTTAGTTTGATTTGAGTTTGCTATCGTGGGGCAGTGTATTTATTCTGCTACTAAAAATATATTGTGATCCGATTGATAATCATGTCGTTCAAGTTTGTGTTTTATTTCTCAAGTCCATGATGTTGTGCTATACTACAAAGTAAAAGGTAGTTCTTGTTGCGGTTAGTTAGATATGAGTTTCCCTCAAATAGTTCTAAGGTAAAACATTGTGACCAGAGGATCTTTTGTGTAATTTGCATACATGTTTTGACACTGAAAATGGAATGCGAGCAAAAATAAACTAAATGATAACCTGAAAGGAAGTAGATTCTTTATGGTGTTGGACAAATTTAATTACTATTCTCATGGATTTATTCAATTCACGAAAGATGTATATACACTAGATGCTTGCTGTTTAAAAAACCTATCCTATAACGGCTATTTACAATCTTTTTCTGCTAAAGCCGCCGTCGCACTACTTATATCCTGCTTGTTCATGACATGTTGCTGGAGGAAATTTCGATCCATATTTGTACCTGCGCTAATTATTTTATATTGTAAAAGTTTGGTTCATGAATGCAGTTAATGAAATTAGTCGAGTAATATCATGATATTGATATGAGGTATCTCAATTTATTCATTTAGGTTGGTCGTGTTAGTTCAATCAGAGCGGATTAACTAAAAACTGGCTAGCTGAATTGTTTGTCGTCACTGTTTAACAACTTGAGAGAACGTGAATATAAAAAGATCTTGATTCAATAATATGTGCAACTTTTCTTGTTCTCCAAATTACTTTTTATATTTTACTTCTAGTCATTTACTTGAATCTGTCTAATTCTCGTATGTCTATTTCAAGAAGCCAGAAGTTACGAAAATGGCATGTACCGTGTTTGTGCTTCGTTTGTTACCGAGCAATATTATCATTGTTAGTACTTACGTTTACAATCTATCTCCACTCCTTGATCTCTGGTCCTAGAGGGGCAGCAACAATTCTAGCATGTGATAAAAGCGTCAAAATGGAATCGGTGATCTACAGTTTATGTATTATAAACCATTTCGGAAGTGGATTAGAACGGAAGTTGTTAGTTCTAGAAGGTAGTTGTGTCAACTATGGGAGGGGCTAGAAAAATATTTTAAAGGGGCCGAACTTATATATAATTTTGTTTAAGGGGCAACAAGCTGTCTCCGCCCTTGGTGTCAAAAATATGTTGCCACATGGGGCTGAAGTATGACAACATGATGCATATGATTGTGTAAATGATAATGGTCTATTTATAGTTGATAATGTTCCAACAGATATATAATAGACGACAATTACGTAGTAACTGATCATTAGTATTTGAGTGGGTGATATCGTGGTAAAAGTGGAACTTGATTATCAAGTTAAATTTAGCTCCAAGAGTGGAGTACGTACTTGCGAAAGGATTGGAAGATGACACACAGAATGAAGATCAGGAAGAATTTATAGAGCAACTATCAAGCGTATTTATTCAGGCTAGAGTCCAGACTTGTGCAAATGTTGATAGTGTTGTAATCTCGCTTTCAGGCTAGAGCCCAAACTTGTGCAAATGTTGATAGTGTTGTATCTCTCGCTTTCAGAGTGTTGTCTGCTTAAAAATCTATTTGCCTTAAAACTAGCAAATTTAGCATACTGATTTTACTTAGGCAAATGTTGTTATTTCATGTAATAGTCTAATGCAGTCGTAGCAATTGAATCCTTGCCTGTAGGCAATTGTACAATGATTGATGAGTTTTCTGTTTAATTGAACGACATGAGGCCCATGACCTCTCAAAGACCTTTGTTTATGGTTTCTAATTTCTTGCGCTAGATTCGATCTTGGAAACAGACTTTAGAAAAGTTTTGAGAGAATTACATTCCATATCCGTGTGGTATGTTATTCATTTCACTCACGGTTAGGTTTTTATGCGGGTTCAGTCCTTGACCCAAATTTTCATTTCACTTCCGGTCTCTCAAAGTGTAAAAAAGTTGTGAGGGATTGGGAGTGAAATGAAAATACGGGGTAATGGACAGACTCCGCAAAATACCTTACCCAAGAGACTAGGAGTGAAATTAATGACATACCACATGAACGGGGAATGTAATTTACTCGAAAGTTTCCTGAGGTTTCCAATTTTCAGTCATAACTATAATGTCATAAACTGGCAAAAAGTAACCACACAAACCTGCCTTTACATCCCCAACTAACTATTAAACTCGCGAAGCATGCCCCAAGACAATCGTCTTCTCTATTTCATCTGGAGGTATGTAAAACATCTAATGTTAACTATTGATAGGTAAAAAGCAAGCGACATAAGATACTTCGAAACAAAAATACCTTTTTACCTCATCAGATAATTGTAATTTCGTAAATGTCTTTAGTTAACTCCAAATCCTCGTCGCTTGATGAACATTTATACTCAATTACTTGTTGCTTAAATGAGTTGAGGACATCCTTGTTGACTATAGCAACATTTCGGCCTTTAAAATGTCGATGCTTCATGCACCAGAGAACATACTTGTAAATTATGACAAAATCTAGTTTTTGAAAATGCGACTTTTCAACCTCTTAGGCCTAAATATCACGTGATTGATCAAATCATATGCGTGCAACATTACCACCAACATCATTATCTCTTCACCAACATCACCACCGCCTGCTGTGCAGGGTTTAAGTACTTCAATATTTATTTTGAACATGCTCCCTGAAATTGGCGCTGGAATTCGACTAAGTTCTCTCATCAACATGATCCGGATTAATGAATCAGGCAGGCCAATGTTTTAATGGTTGAAGTTATCTCATGTTCCTATGTATAAATGATGTGTTGATATTATGTTAACCAAGTATTCAAGTATTTAAAAAAAACCATGGATTATGGTTCAATATATAACATTTTTCTTCACCTTTAGAAAGAATACACTAATGTAAGTTGGATGATTGATTGATCAAGAAGACTAAGCAACCATAAGTTAAGATGTATATATTTGGTGTTCGTAACTTTTCTTGGTATAAAAAAAACAAAGTTGTACAACATACTCAACTACGGCATCATAATTAGTTATTTTTAGCTTCTTGGTCTAAAGAAGAGTTATGGTTGAATGACTTGTTGATAAACATACTATTGCGTGTAAAAGTCAATGTTACCATGTTCCTTGCATTATAATAGTGAAACTAAGCCATCAATATCATACCAATTGATAAAGCGTATTGCTAGGAACTTAGTGCACGAGTAGGCGATTGGAATGATATTAAAGTTCATTTAAATTCTCTAATGTTGAGATACCCAATTCGCTCCTAATACAACGTTAGAAGTTGAATTCAATGTGGAAATCTCACATTTAGATATTGTGACACACATTATATAATGTCCCGAGATGTGTGTAAGACCTGCAACTGATGTAAGATTTAAGTTTATTATCTCATAGTTCTTTTGAAAATTGAAAATGAAGGTGCAAGATTAAAACGAACGACCTATAAAGAACTACGTACTTATACGAGTAGGAGGTTTTGCCACTTCAAGAAGTTTTCGGACTTGGCTTCCTATATACTCATATGCACACATGGCTTGTAATTGTGTCAAGTTTAAACATTAGAGTAGTTATCTTCGTGTATTCAAATGGTTTTTTTTTTCTCTTTTGGTTAAAGGGGTTTTCCTAGGAAAATTTTATTCAAATGGGTTAAGAGTTCAATTCTTAGAACATTGTGATTCTCGAATGTTTTATGCCTTACAACCCAATCAGATGACTCATCCACATAAGCTACATGTCAAATTCAATCGTATGTAAATTTGCTTGTTGCGACTAGCAAATTGGCATATGTTCAAATGAGCTTTCTCTTTCATTGTATAACTCTTTTTCTTTAACTTAATTTGAATAAAGGCTTCGTCTTTGTGGATATAAAGAATTGCATTAACCCAAAAAGATATCAATGAAGTTGTGTCAAAGTCGTGTTCATTATTAAGCGATCATACTCTATCAATTTGGCGAATACGTTATTCCTTATAGAATGCTTAACTGCTTATAAATGCTTAACTCTTAACTACCTATATGCTTAACTGTTTAATTATATGCTTAGATGTTGATATACTTAGATATGATGGTTACACGTTTTCAATTTCAAGATGTTCAATGATGAAATCTCATATTAAATACTTATCACGGTGACGGTCATAAGCTTTTTCAGTTTTTTGAATTGACGGTCTTCGATTACAACTAAAATGTGTATGTAACACCTAGTGATAAAGACTATTGAGGGCATCTTGACTATTTGTTTTATATATTGAAATGGTTTTATATATTGAAATTGTTAAACTACTGGTGGAAACATGTTCTCTAACGAATGCTAAAAACAGATTCTATAACATATTTGGAACAAAATTACTTCCTTACAAAATATATATAACATGACCACGGTTCCCAATAAGAGAACCATCGTCTAGTTATAAATTTTAGTTTTGAACTAGTAGAGAAAAGACCACGATTCCTACCAGAAGACCCGTGGTCCATTTACTACGCCCAGACCACAGTTCTACAGTGTGAACCACGGTTCGTTTGTTTGGCTTGCAAATAATGTCAATGTCTCATACCGTGGTCCATTTGTGCCGCGCCTAGCTGATTCTCTCATTATGCGATTACAATGGATTATTGCTTGTGTCTAATTGATTTGTTTTGATTTAGCCTTACAGGCTTGGTTGTTTATGTGGTTGTTATACATTTGGCATGTCACGTGTATACACTTAATCTTTCATGCTTTAGCGTTAGATTAAGTTTCATGTGAATCCTCCATGTCCTTGTAATTGTAACACTTATTTTTTGATTTATTAAATTTTCCGGGGGAATTCCCTTTAGCCGCAATGTCTCTGTTTGAAATAAAGGATTCGGTACGTACCCGAATACTATAGCGGAAGCGGAAGCGATCGAACCAACGTTTAGATCACCGGTCGGGAAAGCAATCACAATCGAAAAGCTTTCATGGTTCACAACCTAAGATTCCTTTATCCATTTGCCTAAGACGTACACGAACCAAGCGAGTGCTCGGTTACTCGTTGTCTCTCAATATGTGTCCTATCTGTGCGTTAATGTGTATTGTATTATCTTATGCCTTCATAATGCATATAGTTACCCACTTATATAACCAATCCAATGTAACCACCGAAGGTAAATGGATGGTCTATATTAACTACATAGTTAATATGAATTCATGGGTATTAAAACATATTTACCACAAAGGTAATAACCAATACAATAAATATTTAGTCAATATATAGAACTATTTTCTTTGTTGACTACGATAGAGTTTGTGGGCGGGTTGGATCCGGGTTGAATCGGATCCATGTTCCAACATCTCCCACTCGCACACAAACTTATTTGATATACCCATTATATCTCGAGAGAACTATCGTGTAACTTGCAAACAGTTCATACTTGGAAAATAGGTCGTGCGACCGGCATACTTCGAGAGCTCAATTGCTATACATCTGTTAGGAATATATAGCTGCTCAATAACGTTTAGCAAGAGTAGATTTAGTATGCAATATCCTAGATCATTAATCGCATTATTATTCCTCATGATCTCAGTTTTACTTATAAAACCCTTTGTATTCACAATTATCTTTTATCGCTAAGATATGTCACTAAGACGAGATAACTGGTCGACCGGTGAATACAACTTAATGTGAACTTCAAATGATCTTCCCTCTTCTTAGATTCTTTCGGACTTAACTCAACTCGCTTTTCTAAGAGCGCACTGCCAGGTCGAATCAATCATAACCCTTAAGCAACGCCTTAAGATAGCAAACATCAAGCTAATCCTTGAGAGACAAGAAAAGGTCATAAGGATACTCAAATTGAGGTTACTCATACCTCAAGGGACTCACATAGCATAGAAGTAGAGATCATTTCTTCTATTTCCCTTATTGGTCGTCTTATACACATGTGGTATGAATCACATGCTGCAACATTTCTCCTTTCCCATGGAGGTATGTCTTTCAATCAATGTTGCACAGATGATAATTCAAACATACTCAATGTTCGAACCCGAGTTCACTCATCTACTCGTAAAACTCAGTAAGAACTCACATCTGGTATCATAGACAGATTAGGTGAAGCTAAGTAATTCACCAATTGTTGTAAACTTTACAAGTGTAGCATCAAAGAATTTAAGTTTGTGCTCTCAATTGTCACTTAGACAATATACTTAAAATACGCTACTACTCCAATAATTACTAAAATAATGGAGTCGATCACCCATGTGAGTGGGCTGATCTCCAATCTGTCCGACATACTTTACAAAATAAGAATGTAAGCACAACATTCCTTTGTATATAGAATTTGACAAACAAATTGTCATGGATATCAAAATTCAAATATGTTTAGGAAACATTAAATTAGTACATTTTCAACATCTACACAACCTTGAGCCTTGACATGTTACATAAACACATCTCTCTAGGTATGAATTCCAAATTATCTGCTACGTGTGTAGATATGTACTACATATTTACCTATTTTCTCGCAACCATGTCTCACAAAGTTGTACTTGATATATATGTGCTTGATCTCACAATAGAGACTTAGGTTCTTTCATATATGCTACGGAAGCAACACGATACGCCCATATCAATACTTAATTGATAAATTAATAATAACTCATAAGTTAGTCGTAAAGTGGTTAAGCCACACAGCTTATTCGAACCACAGCTGGAATTTTCAAATAAAATCAGCTTCCGATTTATACGAGGCTTTATGCGACTATTTCTTGTTATTCCAAGAGATAACAACTCAGTCAACATATCTATAGCCAACCTTTTAAGCAGGTCAATTTTTCACAGCACAACAAATTAAAGTGCTACTTGGATACCTTAGTATCTTTTCCATGTTGTTGTAGCCTTTGCCACAAACCGAGCTTTGTGTCATTTGAGAAGCTCAACTAATTTCCAAGAATGATTTTGTCTCTTATAAAATCATTTGTTCGTTCACGGGTTTGATCCATTTTCTCTTTGTGGGATATGTGGGAGTTTTAGATGAACCACAAAGTATACCTTTTCCGATCGTATATCGACAAGGAGGTTTGGCAATTAATATAACCTTTAAACGGATTTTAGGTTTCTCAAAGTGCTCCCACTCGGGTTGATATTTCCTTGAAACGAATTCTTGAATTCTCATATTACTCCCACTCGAATTGAGATTTCCTTGAAACGAATTCACGATTTCTCAATATTCTCCCACTCAAATTAGAATTACTCTCATTCGCAATATGTTGAGGAATTGCCATAAAGAAACAAATTATTTTTCTTAATTCCTCAAATTCTCCCACTCGAATGGAGTTATTCTATATGTTTACAAATAAGGACTAATCTTTATTTGTATCCCTTCACTTGAAAACGTATTTTCCAATAATGTGGCATCCAAGATTCAAATCTGGTCACACTCCCACTTTCGTGTTCACCTATAAACACATAATCTTTGGATTGTTCAAAGTATTTCACGAAAAAACATTTTCTTTCCTCGTGGTCTAAAGTTTAAGAAAACTCAAAAAATGAGGAATGTAATATATACTTATACAATCTCAAGATATATAAGTCGTTCTTACGACCTATCCATAACTCATATGGCGTGGAAGATACCAATTTGGAAGACCCTCGGTTAAGTGCGAATAAGATAACTAAAGATCATCCAAAGATGACATACATAGTTAATTCAACCGGCGCCGACTTAACCATTTCAAGAAGCGTTATGTTTCTTCTTTCCTCAACACGACTTGTTGTGGAATCATTGGAAAAACAAGTAAAAAAATTTGAATACCGTGAGCATCACTGAGCGCTTTGAACTAATCATATTGGCATTCATTTCCTCGATTAACTAAAAACTTCTCTAGTTTTATTTTTAATTGATTTTCAAAAAAATTAATTAAATTTTGAAAACCATAAAACGATTCATATTCGTAAAGATCGAATGACTTAATAAAATCGAGGAACTATTTAAAAAATAAAACGCTTCGTGTCTTACTCGGAAATTTGAAAGGACCACATATATAATGGATCAATCGTAGTGGATAAATATTCCAAATGGTTTTCAACAGTGTTTCCAACTAAATATTGCTCATAAGCGGACTACTCCACTTAATCAATATTATTACATGAAACTCAAAAACTTATTTGAAGATGTATCTAAGGAAAAACTTGGGTTATAACATGAATAACTGATATCCATAATGTCATTATCATTTAGGATATAATCATAATTAAAAGAGCTTGTTGAAAAAGACAATTTAATAGCATTACCTTGGAAGTACGAAAGAAGAATTATATCCACAAAGGATAAGATTCAATAAGAAAAACATAACTACAGACACGATGTTTGCAGGTCTGAAACCATATGGTTAAACGTTATTAGAGCTAGGCCATTCCACATACAACTTAGTATGTGGTTAAAGGCTTTAAGGCAATTCTCTTTAAGCTCTAGAAGTCATTATGTTTTTATTGTAAGTAAGGTGCATCTCCTTATGCTCCAAACATTCAG
The DNA here is from genome assembly GCA_949592205.1 of Helichrysum umbraculigerum. Lineage (NCBI taxonomy): Eukaryota > Viridiplantae > Streptophyta > Magnoliopsida > Asterales > Asteraceae > Helichrysum > Helichrysum umbraculigerum. The sequence goes on along the minus strand of CATIUR010000007.1, from coordinate 20,288,425 downwards.
ATTAGGAAAGGCTTATATAATGAACCAATTGTTCAAAAATAAGAACACATTTATGGTGATATATCTCATTTTGATAATAGATGTGACTATAAACTGGTCGGCCAATGCTGATCACATCTTTGTAGCAAGATCAAAACTAGCTTGAATCAACCTATGAGATCATCCATAACACTCAGCAATATAATGCGAGAAATGATGTTCTTATTTTCTTTCCTTGAATTCTTCCATTAATGCCATAGGAGCATTTTGAGCCTTTTGCTCTTCCAAACATATTGGATTTTATGCTCTCATAAATTCTACAAAGTCTTAATATCGTGAAAACCATTATTGAACACTAAGTTCTATTGAACACATAATTCAATTATAAAGAAGTTTGATTGGATACGAAGTCCAATGAATATAAAGTTCGATTGAGCACAAACTTCAAGTTAAACACAAAGTTATAATGAACGCGAACTTCTATAAAGCTCAATTAAACATTATGGTACACTGAACACGAAGTTCTATTAAACACAAAGTTTGATTGAACACGAAGTTCAAAAAAAATATTGAACACAAAGTTCTAAACGGAGACAACAATGCAAGAAATTTTAATATCCATCCGTATATACAAAATACTATGCAAATAATTGGTTACGTCAATTATAGTTCACAATAGGTTATAGAGAAAAAGGTCACTACGTTTCCAATTATCGACTATAAAGCCTACCATGAAACCACAACTAACATAGCCAATTAAGATGCAAAGTTAACAAATAAGAGCACTTTTGCATATTAAGAAAAATATTTTCAATTTCGCTAAGAAATGTTGCTTTCATACGCAAAGAAAGCCTAATAGAATCATTATACTAATAATGATTAATTAATATGCTCTAAATTTCACAGAGAAATTATACTTTCAAACAAAATGAAAGATGATAATCATTACAAAATGATTGACCAATATGTTCAATATTTCTCAAAGAAATATAACTTTCAAACATAAGAGAAAGTTTGATATGATCATTTACACTAAGAAATGATTAACTACGCTCGGGATTTGACAGTGAATTACAACTTTCAAACAAAGAGAAAGTGTAATATAATCATTTCACTAAAAATGATTAACTTATATTGATCAAAATTCGAGAAACATTTCAAAAATAAAGAATAATCAATATAATCATTTAAAAAAAAATGAAATAAAAATGATTAACTAATATCGATGAAAGCAATAGAATTTTCAAACAAAACCCTTTTGTATAATCATTACACTAAGAATGATTAACGATTATTTTGATCAAATTTTACAAATAAATACCGAGTACAATGTTGAACATATAGAAATCAGTATAATCATTATACTAAATAATGATTTATTAAAGTGCTCATAGTTTCACACAGAAATTAATTTTTCAAACGTAATGAAAAATTATTATTAAAATCATTTGGCACAAAATGATTAACAATACTTGATACTAAAATCATTACACTAAATAATGATTACTTCAAGTGCATACAATTTCACCAAAAACATCAAGTTTTTTTTTTGTCAAGGAAAAAACTATCATTATACTTAATAATGATCAATTAAAGGGCTTACTATCAACTTATGATAATTCCTAATAATCATTATACTAAATAACGATTAACCAGAGGACTTGTAATCTCACAAAGAAATTGAACTTTCAACGACGATTGTAATCTCACAAAGAAATTGAACTTTCAACGACGAGAAAGTCATTAGCATTTACACTAAGAAATGATTAAATGACGTTTGGCCCTTATATTGTTTTTCCTTTTTACCATAGAGTTTTTTGTTCTTCGTTTGTAACATATACAAAGACTAAAAAAATACTCCTAATAAAACAATTATCGCAAAGATAATTTATGTGCCATAGAGATCAAAACTCGTGTTGGATCAAAAATCTTAAATGGTTTACCATGGTTCACAACAAATGTGAATTATAAGTTAACTATTACGAAAAATAATAACTCATTAAATATTTCTAATTATTACTAAGATAATATGTAACATTAAAACCAAATGATCCAAAATTTCTCATGCGGTTCACCTTCTAGCTAGTACTATATATGAATGCTCAATAATTATTATTCAAATAATAATTTTAACACAATTTGCGAAACTAATTCGATAGTACAAATATATGAACCAAATTGATCTCATCATGATCAATTTAACACATGAAAACTTATTTCAAGTTAAAATGTCCACCATTCGAGCATGAGTTATACTCGTTTAAGAACATTATTTAGACGAACTATAAATATTATGTTAGTGAATACTGAATAGACGAGTACTATTACTTTCAACAAATGAAAGGTTGCAATTAATATACACACCACACCCTATTCGCAAACCTAGTGTTGAAAAACGTTTGCCAAATTAAAGTGCAATCATCAAAAAATGCTTTACTCAAAAGCTGCCATAATTATTTTGATGATCTTTCAAGAAATCAATTCCCCAAACTATAAACCATTTCTTGAAGGAACTGAAATGAACTTTAATTTGTTTAAAAAGTTTTCTTTAACTTCCATCTTTCATCAAGGTGTAGGTGTGGATGAATAATGGACCACCATATATTTTCCTTTATCATTCATTCTAAAATAATTGCATTTGAAAAAACAATGCTCGATTATGTCACAAAGGCACATAATGGAACACACTAATAACAAATATTATCTCTGTATTTAAAATGATCAATTGAATAACATATAATTAATCATGTCTGAAATTCAATTCTAATGAAACTTATCATCGGAATTCTATTTCAGGAAGCCAAGGTCGTTTTGCAATCTAAAAGGCTAAATTTTAAAATTGCAAATTCATCTCGTAGACCATACAGGCATATAAACAGGTTATCATTAACTAGCTTTGCAAGTAATCAACTACTCACATCATATTCAAAGAGTTTCAAATTTCAATTTGGCATGAAATAATGGCTCTTTACAATCTCTTATTATTACAAGAATCACAATAATAATAAAAGATAACACACCACGACCCGGTGACAAGCACAAGGGTTATGGAGACACACAAACAGATTGCGATTATATACATGCCATGATCTACGTACATAATTTTAACAGTATACAATTATGCTATATTGTCAAACAAATTAACAAACTACTAACCGGGAAATAAACATTTGGCTCTGATACCAATGTTTGAAATAAAGGATTCGGTACGTACCCGAATACTATAGCGGAAGCGGAAGCGATCGAACCAACGTTTAGATCACCGGTCGGGAAAGCAATCACAATCGAAAAGCTTTCATGGTTCACAACCTAAGATTCCTTTATCCATTTGCCTAAGACGTACACGAACCAAGCGAGTGCTCGGTTACTCGTTGTCTCTCAATATGTGTCCTATCTGTGCGTTAATGTGTATTGTATTATCTTATGCCTTCATAATGCATATAGTTACCCACTTATATAACCAATCCAATGTAACCACCGAAGGTAAATGGATGGTCTATATTAACTACATAGTTAATATGAATTCATGGGTATTAAAACATATTTACCACAAAGGTAATAACCAATACAATAAATATTTAGTCAATATATAGAACTATTTTCTTTGTTGACTACGATAGAGTTTGTGGGCGGGTTGGATCCGGGTTGAATCGGATCCATGTTCCAACAGTCTCATATCCCGGTTCTAACCTATTACTGTGGTTGTTATCATGTGAATCGTTAAGCGTTGTCCTTTTCTCTTTCAAATAGACTTGTCCCCTAATATTTCTCCTTTCGTTTTACGCGGTCCATTATTGTTTTTAATGGTGGCTCTTTTGCTTTTGTATAGTAATGTATGATCGAGTTGACCCGATTAGTGCCTCTAATGGCATCCATCCTAATCTTGGAAGTAAAAAAGTTCCACAAAGTTTTAATTTACTACACGGGGTGGACTATAATCAAATCTTTTGCTCAAGTTTAAAATATATTCTCAGATCTTAAGATCATTTTTTTCTCCACCCGATTAAATTACTTACGGCAACTCAAAGTTTCAACTATACGTAATTTGTGGGTTTCGTACGTGGCCATTAATTGAGTAAAGTGTCATGATAAGTTGACCACTACACAATTTCTTGGAACTAAACATCAAATATGTGCTGGATATCGATCGAATACAAAGAAGAAAGAAAGATTCGAAGCAGAAATTTTTCACTAATTGCAAAACAAATATTGAAGGTTCAAAGCTCTGATCTATTTAGATGGAAAAAATTATTTTTATCCTAATACTAAACTAGGCAATAAGCCCAAAATACTAATACAAAACCAAACTTGAATACAAAACATAATTTTATTGTACGTTATCTAATTCACCAAATTACCAAACTATGATTAGAAGATTGAATCACATATTCTAACAATATGCAATAAAATGTACCTATGTCACTTAATCCACCAATCTATTTGTAGTTTAGGGGTGTATGTACATAAATGGTCCGGAACCGTAAGAACCGGTAAATTGAACTAGAACCGGATCAAAGCCGAATCAAACAGAATCACCACTGTCCGGTTCTTGGTTCTATCTGTTAGCCTTAATGGTTCGTGGTGCAATTCGGTACTAGAACCGGTACAAATGGTTCGAACCGCCAGAACTGGTTATATAGGAAAAGAGAAATATATACTTGATATGTGTATAGAAATAGAGTTATATTATTAGATTTATTAAAATTGTATTATTAATTATAGGTATATATGTTTTTTTAGATTTTTATCTTTTATACTCCATACACCCAAAAAATTCAGCTTACAATTTATTTCTCTCATTCGTCATCCACACAAAAATAACAATTTGGTTACTTTTGAACACTTCTCCGAGCATTATTTTTGATCATTTGTTAACGATTGATCCATTTAATAATTTTTTTTGGAACATGATCCATCATATTCTTTTGTATTCTACGTACATACATGTTTTGTTTTAAAAAAAAAAACATAGATGCGTCCATCTTATGGTTTTGCGGAACGTTTTAGTTTTGATTATTAGACGATTGTAAGCTTTTTTTGATTCATTAAGTCTTATATTCAATTTGATAACTACATGCTTTTACACATCTTCTTCTTTATAACATATATGCGTGTATATTATTTGGTTCGCGGTTTTGAACCAAAACCGCGAGAACCGAACCGGTACCAAACTGGACCATAACTGAATTACATGGTGCGGTTCAAGGTTCTTGAGTTTTCATTTAGTGGTTCGCGGTCCGGCTTGGTTCTGGTCCAGTTCCGTGCAGTTTTTGAACCACGTATACCCCTATTGTAGTGCATGCATTCTAACTTGTACTTACGCATTATCGTATGGAACATGTATGTCTTTTATACGAGTATCAAGCTAAAAAAATATCTTACAGTGATAACGGCGCTCGAGCTTGTCAAATTATCAAATACAGAATATGGGTGTGTTTGGCAAAACTAACTGTAAGCTAATAGCTGGAGCCATTAGTTGGAGCGTATATTTAAAGTTAGAAGCTCGAGCATTTTTTGTTATAAGTGTTTAGTAAAACTAGTTGGAACTTAGAGATGTAAAATGACATAAAAGGACAAAATATATATGATATAAATGATATAAGGGGTATATATGTAATTTTTCATTTTATAAGCTATTTAAAGTTTATTTTTTCAGACCTTATTTTTTCAATAAGTTCTTCAAGTTTTGTCTACTAAACAAGACTAGAAGATTGAACTTTTAGAAAAAGTAAATTTAATCTTTAATAAGCTCTAATTAAGCCTCCAATAAACTTGTATGCCAGACACACCTATATGTATATTATTAAAGTGACGACAATGAAAACAATAGATCCTTCCGAGTTCATATTAACTGTGAAGCTATATGTTAGGATATCGATAAGCACATTCAAAACGTAAGCTCTATTCAAATACCAAATTAAATTTTAATGTACAAAATTCCCAAGACTAATGAATAATGGCATCATAATACTAAACGAACTCAAAAAACTAACCCTAATCTAAAAATCTTGCCAAGTTCTAAACTAACTCAAGTGCAAAAACTAATATTTATTCAAAATCAAATTTACCACCCTTGAAGTTCAAGTCACTTTACTAACAATTTTCACCGTGACTCGAACTCCTCCACCTTCTTTAGAACACCCTCTCCGAATTTCGAATCAAACGGATCTTGTTCCATACGAAACATATAACCCTCACCAAATTTCAAATTAAATTCAAAATTTCAAACGCTAAAGATACTAGCCTAATTCAAAACACGAACGAACGGTGTCATGACAAAATAATTGACCGTTTCCCAAAAACGATCCAAAACGAAATCGATCCAAAACGAACAATCTAAAGGTAATCGACAAATTGAAAATGGTCAACCAAGCAAAAAAAAATCCACTAAAACGATCTTAAATATATACCAACAATCAAATTCAGACAACAATTTAAAAAAGCCCGAAAATATAAGATCTAGTTTTTCAAACGGATAAACTCCAACGATCGAACAGAATCCGAACTACTTGATCAAGTCTTCAAACACCAAATGGACCTACAAACTTCTAATATCAAATGCAAATTATAACGATCCACTTATTTGATAAGGATTATGACCCAAATCCCCAAATTCAAATTGAACTTTAAAGGCGATCGATAGAACTAATGATCTAATTACAATCATATACCCAAACCAAAAAATCACTCTACCAGAATCAAACAGTAACCGAAACGAATGTCAACACCAAACCTAGATCCGGATAGCAACTTTGACTAGGTATAACTCTCTACTAAAACCTGCAATCGAAGATCCCTCTACTTTGATCGTAGATGTATGTATCTATGATCTGTAGTTTAAATTCCAAGATGATTCAAAGATTAACGAACGTGCAACACCAATTTTCCTATGGTTGCCCAAAAACTGATGAACCAGAAAACAATACAGTGAAAAAGAAACAAACTCAAACATAAACGGGACCTCTCCGGTTCGTCAACAATTTGTCGATGACAATTAGTCGACGACTAATTTATGGAGACTTGTGACTAACGCTCCGATACCAATTGCTATGATATCGAACCAATACAAATAACAAAAGGTAAATTCCAAACCGAAGCTTATTAACAAATCAAATTCAAAGGTACAAAATTTCGAAAACTAATTATCCCTATCTATAAAACAAACCAATTGTATCCTAGTACTAAACGAACTCAAAAAACTAATCCTAATCCAAAACCTTATCAAGTTCTAAACCGACGAAAATAATAGTACTAATATTTATCCAAAATTAAATTTACTAAACAAACCTCGAAATTCAAGTCACTTAACTAACACTTCATTTTCGTTTCACACATAAGTTTAGGAAAAAAGTGAAACTGTTGTAAAATAATAAAGAACAAGAATAATGATGAGAGAAATCGAAAAGAGAATTATTTTATTCATCTCTCAATGGAGGTATATATAAGATTACTGTGACAACCGTCACCAAACCCGTTATCGTAGTTCAAGCCGTAAAAATTCATTTTTTATTTACACCAAAGTCTTCGTTTTTGAAAAAAAAAAAAACGAATCCAACGCAAAAAGAATCATTTCAATCCGACGTGTAACGAGGGAGACACAAAGCAAAACGTAAAACAAACAAACACTAGCAATTATATTTGGACCGTGAGACCCAAGTTTTTTTGTGTCTTGTTGTTTTGGCCCAACTACCGACCCTAGCCCTCCCTATTGATGTAACATTCGGCCCAACCCAAAACCAACTAATCCTAGACTATAAATATAACCCTAAACCTAACCCTGAAACTTTTTAATCACAAAAAAAATCACACATTATGTCCCAAAATCCCAGTCAACTTCCGAGGCCGTTTTGACCTACTTAGAGTTGTTTACAGGCTTCGGCCAAAACTAAAAAGTTGTAGATCTCAATGTTTTACTTCCGTTTGCAAGGTTTCGGCCTCTGAAACGAAGCAGATTATTTTATAAAAATTATTTCGTAAACTGATACTGTCGGTGACGAATTTTCTGAAACTTTGGTAAGTTTTCGATCCTATAACTCTTGTATATGTTTAATCAATCTACAAAAATGAATTATAAGAGTGTATATCCTCATTATTCACAGATTATAAGGGATTCCTATCGTGCGGATTTGCGTTTGTTGGTATATATTCCTTCCTAATCGTTCATTCCATTATATTACGATTGTTTCGTATTGTCGGTATTATTTCGGTTCGATTCCATTGTATTCTCAGTAGTAAAAATCATTTAGGATGTATAAAATCAGTATATATGTTGTTAGAAGAGAGAATTTTGATTGTGGTTGCGGTTTGGAATATTTATACATGTGATTAGGATTGATTTATTTTAAACCCTAATCTGATCAGAAATTTTGTTCGGATTGAGAAGCTTGTAACAGGGTCATATCACTATAATTTTTGCTGAAACAGGAGTCAAAACATAAGTATTTCGAGTCTTCTTTCAAATGGTGTTAATTTCATGGTCAAATGTGGAGTATAAGTTCGTCAAAGCAATTTTACAAGATTATGTGTCATTTCTGAGTTTTTCGGTTCCAGATTTCGGTTAAGTTGTTGATTTTTGAAACGTACCTTAAACTAAGAATTAGGTCTTAAGATTTTTACTGAAGCATTTTTAAAGTGTTAATTATTTTATGTAAAAATATTATAGTCATTTCAAGTCTTAATGTATTTTTAATAAATTGTGACTTTTTAGTACTCAGAAATGGTTATGGTTTCTAAGCAGATTGTTTCGGTGAATTTTTAAAAATAGTAAACTACAATATTTACTTCTGGAAAAATTACAGGGACTTCTTAACTCATTGAAGTATCATAGTTAAATTTTTAGAGCCAAATGATTTCATGAAGCAACGTTTAAAAATCAGTAAAATGGTATGAAAAATGTGGACAGATTCTGATTTTCCCGCGATAAGTTGAATTAAGATAATGAACATGAGTTTGAGTTGTGAGTGTACTTAGTGGAAGTGTTTTGACTTGGAATACAATGGAATGACCTAGTTATGTCTAGGTTGTAACCCATATACGTTATGATATTGTAGATTGCGAGATTGTTCAGTGATACATTTAAGGGCTAACACTTACATCATTTACTTGAGGTGAGTTTTCGTGGCCCCATTTTCATTTACATGTTTTTAAATTGGGGGAGAAGTATGCTCACATGATTTATCACTTGTTTTCATGCTGTGATTACATTTATTTTCATTTCGGACATATGCTTGAAATGTGTTACATTATGTGGAATTATGTGCATTACTTGGAAACATTATTGAGGCTATTCGTCTTACTCCTTTGTGGGTATTGACAACACGCCGAATTGTTGGGCTATTCGTCTTGATCCTTTGGAGGTATTGACAACACGCCAGTTGGATACATTGACATCATTTAGGCTATTCGTCTTGCTCCTTTGGGGGTATTGACAACACGCCGACGTATATGCTATTCGTCTTACTATGTGGGAGTAATGACAACACGCATGGTTGTTTTATTGAGATTTGTTCATTTACACTAATTTCATTTATATGTACCATTTCTATATGCATTGTCCTAACTTATTATCATCACAGCAAAAAGGTTTATTTTATGGTGTCTTGTTTCAAACCTACGAAACTCACCAACATTCGTGTTGACGTTTTAGAGCATATCTTTTCAGGTTATACTAGTGGACTTAAAGCAGAGGATAAGAGAACTTAGTGGACCTTTAGGATTGCATTAAGAGTTATTCAAGACTTGTGGTACATCATGGTTGTTTGTGAAGGCATCTTTTGCCTTAACATTGTATTGTACGTTTGTTAGTAAGATTTTGAATTTATTGTTGAAATGTATGCATGACATGAACCATTATTCATGTTAATGTCATCATGACACATTGGATATTTTATTTCATATAGATGTCTTTATAATAATGTGTTATGATCCTATCACCGTTATATCCCGTTGTTTCCGCTTTAGACGGGGTGTGACAATTACAATGGAGTATCCTCATATCTATGATTGTATTAAAAGATATGGAAATCCATTCCATAATTATTTATAACACTCCCCCTTGGATGTCCATTCAAAGATTATGCCTCGTTAAAACCTTACTAGATAAAACCTAGTGGGACAAAAATCTAGTGAAGGAAAAAGAGTACATAATTCCCTCATACGCTTAGCGATGTTGCCTCATTAAAAACCTTACCTGGAAAACCCAACAGGGACAAAACCATGGCTAAGAAAAAAAGAGTGCAACGCGTATCTTTTCTCCCCCTGATGATCACATTATCATAAACCAACTTCTTTAATTATCATAGTAAGTATCTTGATAAAATAAATTTATCCAATTCTCACATGAACAAATGTCCTCCATTTGTTTTCACATATCTATAAGGATTAAATATACGTCATACATATCATTCAAGTACATCCTGACACTTCACGAGTTATACAATGCCTACAAGTTCAAAAACATACTACGAGTATATATATTATATCATGTATGACCACTACGAGAACTATCAATGCTTCATATGTATTTAAGTATGACACTTTTAGATCGATATTGTGATCATCATCTTTGAAAGTCAAAAAGGGGTCCTTCAACATCATGTGACCTCATAACCATGAGTGTCATTTATCGATATAAATTGAACAAGGATTTCATTCTTAATATGTTCAATTCGTACAACAAGATAAATTGTGTCATCTTCTTCAATATCATTTGGTAAGGATTTTATCACCTTTATAATCTCCCAATGAGTTCATTTTTGTTCATAAAATCAAACTATATGAAACTTAGACCATATTCAATTCCAGGTCTCTTTCTAGAGCTTCATGGGCAAACATAATTCTTTATTTGGCACAAATTTAATTGAATACACTAAGGAGATTATAACACATATGCCCATATTGCTTTAACTCGTATCGTGATTATTTCAATACAATCAATTAGTGTTCCCGAGAACTTTTCTTATCTACTTTAAACATAATAATCACGAGTCATCCTTCATACATTTTATATCCCTTAAGGAATCTCAACATTAAATGAGCTCTAATTATATTCTTTTAGACGCATATAATTCATTTCTTATATTGCCAGACGTATATAATATCAATTTACATTATTGGATCCACCACAAGAGAACATGTATCCTCTTTATCATTTCCAAGTCTTTACGAAAATACATGTGCCTTATATAACAAATTTCAATACTTTGATTTCTCTTTCTCATAAAGACTTATGCATATCCAATAAGTTTCAAGCATTCATGTGTATAGACTTCAAGTCCCAATATACACGTCTCATCACAAGAGACTTCAATCTTTCATTAGCTACTTGCGTCTTTACATTTAGCCAATTATTCTATACATATGCACTTCTTGCATGTTTGTCTTCAAGATCCTCACTTTTATTATAGCACTATATTATTTACAAATCATTATTGCACAGTGTTATCCTCAATAGTACTATCGACGTCGATTTATTCCATTTCGATTCCACACTTTACTAGACACTATATAATATCACTTAACGAGATCGATCTAATAGTTTTTCAGGTACCTCCTCTTGTCTAGTATCTCGAGATTGTTATAGGGTCTTTATTACCTCGATGCGACCATCTTAATCTGTTGCTCCATTTTTCATACAATTCGAGGACTTTTTATTTGGAATCGAATATTCTATCACGAAACAAGCGTGTCATAGAATCATAAAAAATCATTAGTTGTCCAGCCGGACACACATTTTATTTGGAGCATTAGCAGCATATATGTGATCTAGTCACTCTCTTAGGTCACTAAAAACGTCTGGCAATTACTAATTTTGGAAAATGAATTATCATTTGAACTTGAGGTTCAAAGTCTTTGTGTGAGGATCAACAATTACATTGTTATAATTCATTCCAATATTCTAGCTGCTCATTTACTTCCCCCGAATGAATTATCATTTTCAACATCCCATTTTTTTTTGTGCATTGTGGTGGATTCACTAGAACATATATTGCACAATTACAAAACTCTTTTGCATGGGAGATATATAGTTCGTGACCGAGAAACTATTGTAATGGGGAGGAATCATTATAACTTTTGGCATGATGCGAATTCAAGTTGTATCATTTAGAATAACATGCCCCATAAAATAATAATTTTTGCTCTCATAATTATTGGCCTTTCCAATCAACTGCAAACGTTTTAACAAACGTAATTTGCTTACAACCATGAAACACCACTTGCTTCAATAATTATCAAATTCTTAGGAAGTATGCATCACCATTTCCAAAGATATAATATGTAAAACGTGCTCGCATACTTATAAACGGAGCCACTTATCACGCTAACTTCATGTTGCATTTTTCTTGATCATTTTGACGATGCATCGATTTTAAACTCAAAATGATCCACATGGCATATGTATAGGCCTATATACATCCCTTTGTACCTTTTCCAAAAATCTTAGGGATTAAATCCTTAATTTAAATTGGTGGTGATAGGTGAACAATTAACTTCCATTAAGAGCACTAAAAATTGATTGAAATCATCTTTGAAGTAACCCACGGTTCTTTAATACATTTCGCATCATCACTGACTCGGGATGGTCTAACCGGTCATGCCAATTTATATAATAATCAAGGTCCATAAAACATCAAGTCTATGACCATGCGTGCTTCAATTGCACTTGCCTTTTTATCATAATTTATTACATGCATCATTACTTTATGTTATTCTTTCCTTGATGCATATATTACCAGTATCATAACTTAAAATATGTTTTTCAAAATATGTTATATCACATACATAATAACAAACAAGTTAACATGCATTACTATAGCACATATTGCATACACCGCTATTAATCATAAATGTATAACTTCGCTTTGCTTAAATGATAAGTAATCACATGACCTAATTAATCAACTCATTTATCCATTTATTAGCATAGAAATATGAGACAACTATATAGATCATAAGGATTGAAAACAAGAATATTCTCAGTATAATTTAATAACATGATTTACAGTATATTCAAAAACAATTTAAAAATACACGAGTCAATTTGGAACTTATTCAATAATAAAACCGTTCACTTAAAATCTTCCTTTATCCTTTTTAATTAAGAGTTACAATTGGTTCACAACACTAGAACTAAAAGCGGTCTAGTTAAGACACCGATTTTCGAAGCATAATTTCAATTACGAAATAATTACATGGACAAGTACCAATTCAAGATTTGGCAGCCACATGTCCTCTATGAAGAGCTTAAAGGTGCATGGCAACTACTCATGTCATATATCTCAAGTATAGACGTAGATCTTTTAGTATAAAAATAATCATCATCGATGTTAAACTATGTTGATAGCATTGGCCATATTTCTTCTATGAAATGCTCAAACTATTTTACACGTTTTAGCTTTAAAATTTACAAGACGTAGATTCTTTTGATAGAGTCAAAATCGTAAATTTAGAATGACACTAGGTCAAATAATGTAAGATAATTGCATTATACTATGAGTAGCTAGCCTAGATATATAATGTGAATGATATATCGTTTCATATCCTTTAGCTTTAGCATATATAATACTAAACATAGTCACTTCCAATAGTTTCAAAGTCACAAATCAAATTACGAAGTTCATATACAAGATGAAAATGCGGAAAAATGCTACAATCGTAATTAGTCTAGATAAAACATATATCATATGCATATCAGGTACGAATACATACTTACAAATATTTACTTAACAATAGTTTATTTCTCTGATTCTCAAATCATCTTAGCTAGACCAGCACATAATTTTACAGGTCATTGATTATTGATCAAATCAAACTCTTACATATCAAGAATTATATAATAAATCAATAAAATCAAACTTTTGTCAAACTAGTTAACCAAAAAATTAATTGAGGTATATCCACAATAAGAACCTGTTTGGTATATCAAATTAATGCATGTACATCAAACTTAAACACAGGTCTACGATTATATTCACCACATTGAACTTTCAGTCATGAAGCTTTTACATTAAGAAATTAGTTAATGGTATGCTGCATCAAGTCGAGCTATATATATAAATACTCGGAACAATGATTTATGTGCATCATCGTGGTCTATTAGATTAGAGTTCAGAGAAACTACTAAATTTGAGTAACGCAATTGATCACCAATTTGATGTATGAAACTATATCTACGATATATTATAATCACACAAGTATGGGTTATTATTCGATTATGTTTAATTAGAGTTTTCGATGATCACAAATCAAAACAATATAATACGAAATCTAAAGATTTCAAACTTGCAACCAAACTAGTAAGTTGTTTAAAACTTTATACCTTCACCGTTAAGGTAAGTCAAATTTTTTTTTTATTAGATCAATTATAACTAAAATAAATTAATTGACTCATGTAGATCACTAAACGAGTAAACGATGATCTTAACACATTAGCAAATTGTTTAATAAAGAGTAAACGAGTAAATCATCATCAGTAATGATAATGCGATCACAATTTGCATCAAACTTAAATAAAGAGTATATATGTTAACAAAATGACTGTAGTAGTCATCATCACAATTTAATTGCTATAATGATCAGAATGTCATTGATGTCGTGTGAATAGAGTACAAAATAACAAGTTTTAAATAAATGGAAATACTAAAATAACTATCACACAAGCCAGGCAAGAATAACCCATTCGTATAATATAGCTTTTAAGTAAGTCCGAGTCGAACACTGGGAATGGTGCTTATAAATAAAATATAATTTATAATTCAATTAAAATATACAATATACAGATAAGAGGGATACGTTTTAGTTCCGTATGAACGTATTTAAGAATACTAAATTATAACCAATTCAATAGAAAACAATTAACTAAGGATAGTAAACAATTAGAGATAAATATGTATTTACTTAGATTATTTATTGTTGGCTATTATTATTGGTGAATTACTAATGTAGAAAATTACTTAAGCTTAAGCTAATTTTCATCATAGCAACACAATCATAAGGTTATGCAAAGTATCACTAATTATTAAGATCTATCAGCAGTTTATTAGTACAATTTCATCGGTATGACGTGAATCACAATATTACTTTACATCAATGAATTATATTCTCCGTCTATCGCATAAGATTAAGATCAAGACATAAACACAATCACTTAATTTATAAAAACTTAATATGGTTATTATATTATAGTTATGATATAAAAAGAAAAACTCATTAATATAATATAATACAGATAATTCTTGTATAATAAACATTCAATAATATAGTTCCAACAATAATTTTTATCTAAGCAAATACAATAAATATTAGTTCATAATTAAGTTAAACATAATCATAATCAATATTCAATAATAAAACACATTCAAAATTAAATAAAGAATAAGATACGCAAACCAAAACCGTGAACTACGCTCCGTACGCTTGATCGTAGACAAACCCTTGCGAACCCGCGACTCTAAATTGCTCCTAAAACCCCTAGAAAGTGTTTCTAGTCGAATTTGGGGTTAACAATTCGTAACCTACGAATTATTAAGGTTATTGGTATTTTTTGGTGTATTTTTCGTAGCTGAATGTGAGCCTCTATTTATAGTTGAGCTGGACCGACTCCCCAACCGCCGGTTGGGTATTCCAACCGTCGGTTGGAACAAGTTGTATCCTGGTCCAACTCCGCGTCTTCCACCGCCTTAATCCCTTTATACTCCAACCGCCGGTTGGACCTTCATTCCAGAATCTTCCAACTTCGGGTTTGGGCTTCATTTTGGGTTTTCTTCTTTTCACTCACGGATTTTAATCTTTCGTCAGGCCCAATTCTTCAATATTAACATTTTAGTCTTTAATTCTTTAAGGTTTAAGCTCCATTTCTTCATTTTCTTCAGTTTTCTTCAGTTTTGGATTCGTTCTCGTTCATTTTTCTTCAATCTTTAATTAAAATACATCTCTGCAAATATTAACAAAATAAGTATCTAAAATCATATAAATGCACTAAAATGTATATAAATATAGGGATAAATTGCTATCAAATATCCCCACACTTAAGTTCTGCTTGTCCTCAAATAGAATACTGAATAAAATTTAAAATAAGCATCAAACTAATATTTAAAAATTATAATACCAATACTAAAAATCTGTTTCATAAATTAAAAATTTAAACAATTTAATTAACATGGATAACTATAATGTATAAATAAAATTATTATTATTTATGTAATATATAGCTCATGAATGATTACTAATATATTTGTCCACTTTAAACAATCTATATTCATATTTCTGAATACATCTTTTATTGTTAGTATGTATATTACTTATGATTTCCATATACGATATACTTTAAAACTTAATTATACAATTTACTTTTATATTCCCATTAAATATATAAAATACATTTTTAAGAATCAAGACATTGGTGACAGGTCTGCATTTTCATGCAACAAAGCGACATAACTTGATTCAGGTTTAAGCAAAACCAGACTTGGTCAAACCATTTTGGCGACCTCATTAGGTATCTTTTATTTTTAAGACTTTTCAAGTACTTTTGACTTGCGTTTGCTTAATTTTTTAGTATATATTAATAGAGACCAGGTCTATACTTTCGTATAACAGAGGAAACTATCAATATATACCCCCAAATGTTTCTACATAAGTAAAAAAGATATATAAAATTATTGTATAATAAATTTAAAATTTAAGACTTTTTCTGTCGTACATCATATTATGTACCATAAAATAATATAAAAGTTATTTTATTAATTTCTTAAAATTCATAAATTTTTATATAGATTGCCTATTAGTACATCATATCACATAACTATATATCACTCCTTTATTAAGTAGATTACGTTATATATACAAAACAGTTAATCCACATTAAAGTCTAAACTTTTAAATACAAAACAATACTTTTAACAAAAGTATTCTAACTAATAAATACTTAGTTATTCACTTAAAAATTTTAAATTTTTAATAAAACAATAGAAACTTAAATAATTAATTAAAGAAATTCTTTTTCTTACGAACCATATTCCCACACTTAAATTATACAATGCCCTCATTGTATAAAAATTGATAAACAAAAGTGAGTAAGGGAAAGAAAAATAGAACAGAAAAACTCCCCTGACTGAAATTATAAATTTCATCATTGGCTAAGAAAAATCTGCTTGGTTGATTCCTTGATCTCTTGAAAAATATTATACAACATCCACACTTTCGTAGTTAATCACGATTGCATTTAGCATATGCAATAAGCCTTTAAACCCCTCGGTATCCCGAGTGGACGAGTTATAGTCTCGTGAGGGTTTCCAAGGAACACACCCACAAAGTTCATATTTTTCCAAAAATTAATGCATTGTTTAAGAGGAATAATGCATTGTTCAGCTGTACTGTACACATGTATTGTATTATACTGTATACCAACTTTGAAAAATGGCAATGGTAGTCTAAAAATAAACAGGCAAACAAATTAAACGTACCAAATATAAAAAATAAAATTAAAATGAAAAATACAAATTAAAGATAATCCAGAAACATATAAACACATGCTACTTATTTTTGTCATTTCTAATGGGCTAGTTGGGCAATAAAAACTTATGAAACTACTGCTATTCGTCAATTTATCTCCTAATAAAGCAAAAAAAAAATATTCAACCTCTAGTTGGGTACCTACAACTATCGGCTTCCTAATTTAATTAATGGCAGGAGTCTTAGATAAAAGTACATGCAATGTAGCTCCAACTTCTTAATTTAAAATTTTAATTTTCCACTAGGGTTAATAAAAATGAAGATCTTAACTTATTATGAAAACTACGTTTACCATACATATTAACATAAATAAGTTCTAGATTAAAACCCCAAAGTTTTTCACTTATCACCTAATCTGAATCTGTAAACAAAAATTGAAAATATTAGAATCAATTTTAAGAGAAACAATATCATTAAGTGAACTCTAATAATAAATTTCTCAGAAACTAAAGATGACAATTTCGTAAAAAGACATACCCAAAGTTTTCTTAGTTTTTTGTAAAAAGTGTAGTAATCTTGCTGCCGTTTTTAATTGAAAAAGTGTCCAACCGTCGGTTGGATTACCAACCATCGGTTCGGTTTAAAAATTAAAATTTGAGAAATCCGCCCAACCGCCGGTTAACTATGTCAGCCGCCGGTGGGTTGCTAGCAGCGGTTTTTGAAAATAATGACTTTTATATTTTGTTTATTTAGTCCTCTTAATTTAATTTACGTAGCAACGTTTTCTAGTGATTATGGTTTCTTAAATCTATCCTTAATAACAAACTAAAAAGAAAAACTAAAAATAAAGTAAAATCTACTAAACTAAATCTACCTAAAAAATTCTACAATATAATATACAAGCACGGGTTGCCTCCCGAGAAGCGCTTGTTTTTGTTCGAGTCACTAGCTTGACTCCAAACTTATTTACCTAAAAATCTAGTGACTTTCCCCACACTTAAAACTAAGCATGGATGGTAATATCTATAAATAATCCAAAAATTTTAATCTAATAAAATTAAAGAAAAGAAATACTTATCGTTTAATGCAGGCATTTGTCCAGACCGTGATGCTCCATGATTTTCCAAAAACTGTGAGAAACTTGCTTTTCGCTCGAATTGCCAAAAAGGATCTTCATATTGATAAAACAATGAACTTGTGCTTATAGATTCTTCAACTGCTGGTTGTGTCAACTCAACCACCATTTGGATTTCAACTGTTGACTGTGTTTTAATCCATATGTTGCTTGATATCAGATTACCGCAAATTCTGTTTTCTGTTTCGTTTCCAATCCTTACCATTACTTGATCATTTTCTTCTAATTGTTCAACCTCTGGATGTAATGATGAAGTTTCATCAATAGCTGGATCCATAACGACTATTAATTATTCTTCTGTCATAACCCCATCTTGGTTTTCTAAATCAAGGTTATCCTCTTCATTACAATTAAGTAACAAAAATGATTCCTCATCAGAATCATAATGGTCAAATCTTGGAAAAGGCAACCAATCTACCTCCATATCTTCTTCCTGTTTAATTTCACTAAAAATTTCATTAGAAAATAAGGATTCAGAGGATTGAGAGTACTTATCGATTTGATTATCCATCCCCTCAAGTTGTTGAATGAAATCTCCTTGACTGTGGCCAATAGTTTCGGTATCTTTCACTTTTTCACTTGAGGTCTCCATAGATTGCGTAGCGTTCAAAATCACTGGTCGAGATAAACTTTTAACAGTATCTTTCTTAAGCTTTGGAAAAATTGATCCTTCTACTTCATTATAATCTCTATTCAAAGCAGCTGGATAAGGAGGCGGAGGTGTGTACTTTTTAATAATTTCTTCCATTAAGGCTTTTAGGCAAGGAGGTGAAGGCTTATAATTTTTGAAATTTGGTTTTTCATTTGTCTCGTGTCCTTCAATCTCGATTTTGTTAAGATTTTCCTCAAGTGTGCTTTCTACTTCTTTTACCATTTTCTCAAGTTTTTGAATGGAAGCACTTTGATTTTGTACAATAGCTTTGGTTTCTTCCATTTGCTTACTTGAAGTCTCCATGAATTGCGTAATTGTAGTTGACATTTGACTCATCATCTCCTCCAAATTCACCTTTGGGTTATATCCTTCATCTTTAGGTTTGTCAGAATTTTCCACCTTGTCACTTTCCATATCCTTCAAAATTGGATCTTCATTCCAAAATTCTTCATTACGCTTCATTGAAGTTTCGTTATCTTGAATAGCTTTCGAAAGGAATGCCTCTATCCTATCAAAAGCTCGATGCATATCATCCTCTTCATCCATAATCATCATATCTTCATTCATATGATAGTTTCTCGCATTTTGATAAATCACAGGAATATTATTCCTACGGTGGTACATACCTGTCA
Organism: Helichrysum umbraculigerum; assembly: GCA_949592205.1. Lineage (NCBI taxonomy): Eukaryota > Viridiplantae > Streptophyta > Magnoliopsida > Asterales > Asteraceae > Helichrysum > Helichrysum umbraculigerum. Next base: position 20,268,576 of record CATIUR010000007.1, on the reverse strand, counting down.
AAATGAAAGAAAAAGAAAAAGAAAAAGAGTAGAAAAGAAAATAAAATAAAAACTAACTAAAAAAAATTCCAATAAAAATTCTTTTACAAAGCTAGTCAACAGATCTCGGTAGCTCCATTAATTGTACACAAAAGCGGAGAAATAGGTCAGCGCGAAGCTTTATTAAAAACATCTCTCTTTCGAGAAGCACCTTACCTCTTATATGATAAATCAATGAGGTAGGGCTTTACTCTCCTTATACCTTTGTTTTTGTCACTATTCTCAATGGGTGAGCCGATATTTCGATTGACCAACAATGTATAAAATTTTTTTACAGGGTATATTTAAAATAAAATACTATAAATTCCAATTTAAATAATAAACATCACCATTTCCCAATAGCGACGCCAAAAACTTGATGTCGTGTGAATAGAGTACAAAATAACAAGTTTTAAATAAATAGAAATACTAAAATAACTATCACACAAGCCAGGCAAAAATAACCCGTTCGTATAATATAGCTTTTAAGTAAGTTCGAGTCGAACACTGGGAATGGTGGTTATAAATAAAATAGAATTTATAATTCAATTAAAATATACAATATACGTATAAGGGGGATACGTTTTAGTTTCGTATGAACGTATTTAAGAATACTAAATTATAACCAATTCAATAGAAAACAATTAACTAAGGATAGTAAACAATTAGAGATAAATATGTATTTACTTAGATTATTTATTGTTGGCTATTATTATTGGTGAATTACTAATATAGAAAATTACTTAAGCTTAAGCTAATTTTCATCATAGCAACACAATCATAAGGTTATGCAAAGTATCACGAATTATTAAGATCTATCAGCAGTTTATTAGTACAATTTCATCGGTATGGCGTGAATCACAATATTACTTTACATCAATGAATTATATTCTTCGTCTATCGCATAAGATTAAGATCAAGACATAAACACAATCACTTAATTTATAAAAACTTAATATGGTTATTATAGTTATGATATAAACCAGTTAATTATGTCAAGAAAAACTCATTAATATAATATAATACAGATAATTCTTGTATAATAAACATTCAATAATATAGTTCCAACAATAATTTTTATCTAAGCAAATACAATAAATATTAGTTCATAATTAAGTTAAACATAATCATAATCAATATTCAATAATAAAACACATTCAAAATTAAATAAAGAATAAGATACGCAAACCAAAACCGTGAACTACGCTCCGTACGCTTGATCGTAGACAAACCCTTGTGAACCCGCGACTCTAAATTGCTCCTAAAACCCCTAGAAAGTGTTTCTAGTCGAATTTGGGGTTAATAATCCGTAACCTACGAATTATTAAGGTTATTGGTATTTTTTGGTGTATTTTTCGTAGCTGAATGTGAGATTCTATTTATAGTTGAGCTGGACCGACTCCCCAACCGCCGGTTGGGTATTCCAACCGTCGGTTGGAACAAGTTGTATCCTGGTCCAACTCCGCGTCTTCCACCGCCTTAATCCCTTTATACTTCAACCGCCGGTTGGGTTATCCAACCGCCGGTTGGACCTTCATTCCAGAATCTTCCAACTTCGGGTTTGGGCTTCATTTTGGGTTTCCTTCTTTTCACTCACGGATTTTAATATTTCTTCTGGCCCAATTCTTCAATATTAACATTTTAGTCTTTAATTCTTTAAGGTTTAAGCTCCATTTCTTCATTTCTTCATTTTCTTCAGTTTTCTTCAGTTTTGGATTCGTTCTCGTTCATTTTTCTTCAATCTTTAATTAAAATACATCTCTGCAAATATTAACAAAATAAGTATCTAAAATCATATAAATGCACTAAAATGTATATAAATATAGGGATAAATTGCTATAAAATATTCTATCTATTTGATGCTTATCAGTCATTAATATCCATGAGGGCTGGGATTAAGATTTATCACAAATTTAAAAGAAAATGGCAATCGAAAGATTTTGCTTATAAGCTTTGTATTGTATTAAGGGCCATTGATTTTGGGTTTGGACAATAAGATTTCAAACAAATAATAAACTCAATTAATCAACTATGCACTTAATACCTACAATTAACATGTGTACAATTTAAAACTCATGACTACAAAGATGTCAAGAAAAATACTCACATAAATTCTTATTCATAGTCTAACAAGAATATTACTACGTAATACAAGTAAGCATAAAACACAACATTAATCGGCATGAATCTAGAGCCATATATATAGGCATTAAAAATATATCCAAAAGGTAATTTACGATTTTGTTCAAGTACATATATAAGCAAGGGGTTAGTCGACGGTGTGCAAATCCGAGTATATGAAACATATATATCACCGAACATTAATGTTACACCTTCCAAATAGCAAATATAATAAGTATATTCAAATCATGATCTCATAGTTCACAATATAAGAGTTAATTGTTTACACATCTTCTATGATAACATGTAACTTAATTATTCGTATTTAGTTCAATAGAACAATTACGATTTGAATCGTAACATGATTAATACACATAAAAGGACATAGTGAACGTACATGTAATAATGTGAAATCATAAAACCATGTATTGTAACCGAATGTGTAATTTATATATCAACCTTTTTTATGATTAGGTTTTATTTACATCTATATATCTATATAATTAAATTCAAATATATATTATTTATTTAACAATTAATTAATTGATCATAAGTCTTTATTGAATCAGAATCATGTTGTGAAGTATAAAAATTATGTTTTGTGTCCACATGATGGCATCGATGACCATGATAAAATCAATAAAAACAAGTTTCAGAAGTCAACAAATACCATATTGATGTTTGACTATAGTTTAAGATGTACCTTGCAAGATTTTTAAGAACTCTCGATACCTTGCCGACCTCCATGAAAGTCAAGTGCCGCATTAACTCAAATAATTTGTAGAGACTCGTGCTGATAACGTGTTGTAAAATAATAAAGAACAAGAATAATGATGAGAGAAATCGAAAAGAGAATTATTTTATTCATCTCTCAATGGAGGTATATATAAGATTACAATGGAGTATCCTCAAAGAAAAGAATCTCGTAAATATAGTAAAAGATATCTATGATTGTATTAAAAGATATGGACATCCATTCCATAATTATTTATAACAGTAACTATATATGTTTATTTAACAAATAAGTTTATTTTTTAACTTATTTTGCACGGCGTGGATTCTTGGGTCTTCGATCCGAGTAAATTCAAAGTGGGTTCCCTCAATCACTCCCACTATTATTATAAAACATAAACACCTCCTTACAATCTCCGGTATTACTACTCTTAGTTGTTGTTAACACAACTGAACTTGTTTGAAGCCTTTCTTTTACTTATCTTCCTAATTTCATTAACAACAACATCAAAAGAAATTCCGCGCTATGCAATACCCGGGTGTACTGATACATGCGGGAACGTGAGGATTCCATATCCTTTTGGAATCGGAGCAAAGTGTTCCGTCAACCATTGGTACGTTGTTGAGTGCAACTCCTCGACACCATATCTATCTGCACTCAACCAACTCCAAGTCATACGTATTGACTTGTATAATAAAACAATCACTGTTAATACGCCAACAACGTCAAGAATATCTGGTTGCCAAAACCATGTTGGTAACGGCAGTCAGATCATCAAGAGCGTCGATCTTGGTGGGAGCCCTTTTCTGTTTTCCAGATTACATAATAAACTGGTTCTTGAAGGGTGTGGTAATGTTGTCATTGTGGACAACGGGAATGCGCTCAATGGGTGTTCAACGAGTTGTGGCAATAATGATACTACTGTTGATGAGAAAAACAACTGCCTTGGAATTACTTGTTGCCAAACAACAGTTCCGTATAACCTGACATCATACGCTGTGAAGCTCACAGGTGGAGATAGATCTTGTGGGTCTGCTTTCTTTTTGTTGACGAAAATTCATATGTTAATGAAGGAATGTTTGGTAATATTTCTGAGGTTGTTCCGGTATCACTTCTGTGGACTCTGTCTAAACTTGATTTTTCTCGAATAAGTTGTTGCAATAATGATGGGAGTAGTTATAAAAGAATAATAACGATTGGCAGTAACGGTACTAAAATGGATACTTGGGGGTGTGATCACAAGCATCAACTGAGTTTACAAGGAAACCCGTACTTAAAAGATGGATGTGTGGGTATGTATTAATACTATAAAATTCTATTACGTATTCATTTGTTTATTTTTCTTTAAGACCGCATGCTGTCGTAACATCATAACGCCCCTTTTTTAAGTGTCACGTCAGCATAATACTACAACACCATTTTTACCACTAGCAATGGTGACACCAAAACGCCCCTTTTTTGCCCCCTAAGTCCCACAACACCATATATTTTGAATTAAAACAAGGGAAGAAAACAAAAAAGAAAATGGAAATGGTTGTTTGTCCCGCATGAACGCTCAATTTTTGCCCGTTTTGGGCTACACAACGCCCCACAATGCCCCCATCGCGAGCGTTGTAGGCATTCTCAATCAAAAAATGGCTCCAGAACACCTCATTGCAGGTGGTCTAATAGTTTGTTTTCAAGCATGTATATACCAGTGATCCAGAGGGATGTACATTTTGAAGAGAAGGGGAAACAATTATGATTCATCACGAACCATCCTAAGTTTACTAATCAAACTATCAACAAAAAATTATTTTTAGTGGTAAATATTTATAAAATTCTATGCTACGAAGAATATATACATGGATGAATTTCTTTTAAAGTCATAACACAATCAATTGGTGAATATTTATCGAATAAATCGTTCACATTCACCGCGATGAATGTTAACGATTTATTCATTTAATATTCATTAACTAATGTTATGACCTATAAATAAATTCAAGAATGAAGCTTAATCATCGTAGCATCGATTTTAATTTACATTCATTATTATTTTTCAACATTACAATATAGCCTAGTGGTTAGTGTCCAAAGAGATCTCAAGTTCAAACTCACTAGAAGCATATCTTGGGGTGGTGAGGGAAACGGTCGAAAATGGTCACGGGATAACCCGGTTAGGTCGTATACATCTGAATAAAATGCTCGCCCTCCTCGGGTAACCGGAACAGGGAAACCCTTCTCCGTTTACCCTTTTATTCATTATTATTTTTCATTTGTTCTTAAGTAAGCATTGTAAAGGTAAGATATCTCGTGATGAATAATAATTGATTCCCTTTTCCCTCCAAACAAAACAGTTCCTCTGTAGAGATGGGGTTTAGTGAAAACAAGGGGATAAAAAAAACCCGGTGAAAACATATCAGCCTTTGATTTGATCTTGCTTGATATATATATGTCGTAGAGGTACAAAAAAATGGTGAAAACACTTTTTGATTCACAATTTATTTTAAATTGTGAATTTTTTTTTTGCTTCACAGACGTTATTAATTGTGAACCCTTTTATATATATATATATATATATATATATATATATATATATATATATATATATATTGTTTCACATAAATTTTTCATCATGAAACCTGATATATATTTATTTTTGGTTCACATGAAATTTTTAACTTTTTTTTCACATTTTGTTAAGTTTTCTAATGTAAACCTTAATTTTTTTTTTGTTACAAAATTATTTTAACATTTTTAATTGTGAACCCAAAATTTTTTTTCACATAAATTTTTAACTTTACTAATTATAAAGCTTAAATTTTTTTCACGGAAATGTTTTAAATTTTTTATTAGTGAAGCTTAATTTTCTTTTTTTTTTTTCACATTAAATTTTTAACTTTTTATAATTGTGAAGCTTAAATTGTTTTTTTTTTTTGTTCACACAATTGTTTGTAACTAGTCTAATTGTGAACCTTAGATTATTTTTTTCAAAGAATTTTTTTAACTTTTCGTGTTGTGAAGCTTAATTTTTTTTTGTTGAGGTTCACAGAAAGTTTTTAACTTTTTTAATTGTGAACCTTAAATTTTTTTTAGTTTACGGAATTTTACATTATTTTTTTTAACCTTTATTTCTTTTTCATTTTCACCATTTTTTTTTATTTCCAGCCCGTTCACTCACACACACACACACACACACACACACACACACACACACACACATATATATATATATATATATATATATCAAGCTAGATCAAATCAAGGATCTGTTTTCACCATTTTCTTATCCCCTTGTTTTCACAGAATCTCATTCCTATATATAAACGTGAGTTCAAATGAGAAGACAAATTATCGTAAAAAATGTAGAAATGACTTTAAAATCACTTTTTAAATATCCAGAACACGTTATTTTACCAAAATTCCTTTTTAGCTCCTTATTCAAATAAGTTTTAGAAGCTATTTTTTTCAGATAAAAAGACTTTTTTATATTTTCTATGTTAATTTATAGTTCATAATAATCACATTTTATAACTTGATATTCGTCACATGAATAATATTATTAAATCTTATTTTGTTATTATTTTGAACAAATGATAATCACATTATATTAGAGAATAACCACAAGTGATTATCATGTTAAATATTTTTATTATCTTTAATAATCACGATACTAGTGACTGTAAAAAAAGCTCACAAAATGTTAATATTTTTTATCTATATTTTTAACATAGCTTCCTAAACATAATTTGATAATGATCATTGAAAAAGTTTTGAAGAAAAAAATATTTTGGATAGTTATCAAGTATTTTTAAAGTTATTACTACGTTCCTACGATATTTAGTACTCTTATTTGTACCATATATATATATATATATATACACACACATAGTCCATAGGGAAGTGGTGTTTTTTGAGGGAAGGGAAATCGTTACTATCCATCAAGAACCATCTTACATTAACCAATCATAATGTCAACAAAAATTTATTTTTAACGAAAAAACTAATCAAAATCGATGTTATAAAGAATATATTTACGGATGAATTTCATTTTTAGTTGATATATATTTATTTAATTAATTTTTAATATTCATTATAATGAATGTTGATGGATGTTAAAACGTAACATTTTTTGATAAATATTTTTAATTTTAACATTCATCATCATGAATGTTAACTAACATTTACCTCGATAAATATTAACGATTATCAATCTAATATTCATAAATTGATATTTTAACCTACATAAATAATTTATAAATGAAACTTAGCATTCGTTGCATCAATTATGTTTACCATTTATTAAATTTCACTTCTTTTTATTTGAGATTTGTATGGATAAAGGTATGATGCTTCTTGATAAATAGTAACGCTTCCCTCCTTCCCTCAGAAAAAGTATTTCCCAGTGAAAACGAAGAGTTAAAATAAAAAATGTTGAAAAAAACTCTCAATTTCTATTTACAATTTTTAATTGTTGTAAATTTCTATTTATTTCGCTTCATGTATATTTTTTCTTAAACCCTTATATTTTTTTATTATTTTGTTTTTCATAAAGTTTTCATTGTAAACACTTGATTATTTTGTTCACATAAATTTAGTAATTTTATAACTGTGAACCTTTGTTTTTTTTTTTTTTTTTTTTGCTTTACATATTTTTTCAAATGTGAACCTTAAGCTTTTGTTTTCATAGTTTATTTTATCTCCACCCATTTATATATATATATATATATATATATATATATATATATATATATATATATATATATATATATATATATATATATATATATATATATATATTGACCAAAATGCTAGAAAGTGTTTTCACCGGTTTTTATTCTTAGATCCTTGTTTTCACCGGATAAAATACCTATATATATAAAGGATAATTTGAAGGGTACCCCCGACCCTCATACAACATTTCAATGGTACATTTACTCCCCACCCACAAGGAGTATCAACATTGGGTAAATCAATAACACCCGCATGTGTTGAGAACTCCTAAATTGTCGATCACGCATGTGAGACCTGGACGTTTATAGTAGCAATACTACTTGAGCTATGACGAATTAGTAATTTGTGTGTGTGTGTGTATATATATACTTGGTGATTCACAATACTTTAAAAGTCATCTTTGAAGGCTAGATAGCGGCCTTAAGAAGAAACTATCTTTAAAGTTGTAAACTTTTTTTTTTGCTTCACATATATTTTTAATTGTGAACCCTTATATTTTTTATTTCACATAAATTTTTCATCATGAACCCTAATTTTTTTTTGTTCACATAAAATTTTTAACTTTTGTAATTGTAAACCTTTATTTTTTTGTTCACATAATTTTTTTAATGTGATCCTTAATTTTTTTTGTTTCACCAAATTATTTTAACTAAATTTTTTTTGGTTCATCAAATTATTTTAACTTTTTTAATTGTGAACCATTATTATTATTTTTCACATGAAGTTTTATCTTTCCTAATTGTGAAGCTTAAAAAAAATTTCCCTGAAATTTTGAAACTTTTTTTATTGTGAACCTTATTAAAATTTTAACTTTTCTAATTGTGAATCTTAATTTTTTTATTTTTTTTGGGTTCACAAAATTGTTTTAACATTTTTAATTGTGAACCTTTAAAGAAAATTTCGTAGGACATTCATCACAAAACATCTTAAATATACCAATTAAATTGTTAACAAAATATTATTCACGGATGAATATCCCTTTTAAATCATAACATTAGTTGATGAATATTTACTTATATAAAATTATTACATTAGTTGATGAATATTTTTAATTATTATGTTTATCATCATGAATGTTAACTACCACTCACCGTGATGAATGTTAACGTTTTTATAATCTTATATTCTGCAATTGATGTTATAACTCACAGAAAGAATCAATCAAGTAAGGTTAACATTCATAGTTTCTATTTTGATCAACATTTATTAAATTTCACTTTCTTTTAACATTTGTATTGGCGAAGTTAAGAATGTTCTTGATAAATATTAATGCTTTTCCCCCTCTCCCTAAAAAGTGCTCCCATCTCGATCACTCCTTTATATATATATATATATATATATATATATATATATATATATATATATATATATATATATATATATATAATATAATATAATATATAATGTTTATTTGATTTTTAACATTAAATTTATTTTATATATGTATATACTACGTGTACTCAGTTACGGAAGAGTGTGCAAGGTGCAGGAAAAATGGAAGTTGTTACTGTGACTATGAGTATTCGGAATTTGTTCGCTTTCGTTGTCGTCGTTATCTACACAGTGTTGCTGTGATTTATGATGAAAATGCACACGGCAAGACATCCTTGCACTACAAGAATAATGAGAAAAGAAGACGCGGGTTTTTTAGCAACGATTAAAATCGTTGCTAAAGGCCACTAAACGACAAAAATATTCCCGTGTTGACCAAGGCCAAGTCAAACCTTTGACCAAACCCTTTAGCAACGATAAAATCGTTGCTAAATGTATTTATTTTATTTTTTATTTTGGCTCCAATAATTCCATATTCCCGCGCACCCTTTAGGGACGATAAAATCGTTGCTAAATGTATTTTACTTTATTTTAACTTTTTTTTTTTTATTTTGGCTCCAAATAATTTCATATTCCCCGGCACCCTTTAGGGACGATAAAATCGTTGCTAAAGGTATTTTATTTTGTTTTTACTTTTTCATTTTGGATCTAAAAGTTTTTGTTTTCCCGCTCACCCTTTAGGGACGATAAAATCGTTCCTAAAGGTTTTCCATTTTAACTCAAAAATGGGCCTTTTTCCCTGAGCCACTTTTAGGGACGATAAAATCGTCCCTAAATGTATGTTTTTAATTATTTTTTATTGTTTATTAACTTCAAAAAAAAAAAACTTTGTGCGTTTTATGGACAAACTAAAAATAAAAATTATCACTAACAATTTTTTATATGATAAATTAATGTATCAATAGAAATAAATTAATGTTACTTATATGTTGTTTAAAATTTATCGTCATTATTATGCCATTTTGATTGACAATATGACATCTAAACTTTAATATGATAAATAATGCAATTCTAAAAGGAGTTAACTAGGTGGTTTAGGATTTAAGTTTTATTGTTTATGGTTTATAGCGTATTGTTGACGGTTTTTCATTGAGGGTTTATCGTTTAAGGTTTGGAGTTTAGCATTTAAAGTTTAGGTTTATGATTACGTCGTTTGATTCACAATACGACATCTAAACTTTTATATGATGAATTATGTAATTATAAAAGTAGTTCGGTTGTTGGGGTCTATCGTTGAGGGTTTATCGGTTAGGGTTAATACTATAAGGTTTAGCGTTTAAGGTTTAGGTATATGATTACGTCGTTTGATTCACAATACGACATCTAAACTTTTATATGATGAATTATGTAATTATAAAAGCATTTCGGTTGTTGGGGTCTATCGTTGAGAGTTTATCGGTTAGGGTTTATAATATAGGGTCTAGCGTTTGAGGTTTAGGTTTATGATTAAGTCGTTTTGATTCACAATACGACATCTAAACTTTTACATGATCTATTATGTAATTATAAAAATAGTTCGATTGTTTAGGGTTTTAGCATTTTAGGTTTAGGTTTTAAGGTTATGATTCCGCAGTGGTGTTATAATTAAAAATTACGAAATATAAACTTTTATATGATAAAATATGCAAATATTAGAAGTAAATCTTAATCGGGTTGTTTAGAGCTAAGGGTTTAATGATGTTTAGAGTTTATAGTTCATGAGATTACTATCGTTTATTTATATGTATGCATTATCGTAACGTTGGCTGGTATATTTACCACATTGTTCACTGGACGCTAATGATCGTGATATAACCCTATGGCGTTTTCTCTACATGTCACTCAATATATGTTTTTGACATAAAGTAAAAGTTACGGATTGTATAGTATTGATCGAGATAAGTCATTGTCGTAACATAGGTCACTTTGTATCGGACATAAAGTTATTTAAGTTTGTTTAAAATATAAGTATTATTATTAATATTATATATACATGTACCATAAGCATAGTTCGATCAAAATTTACTAGTTACATAATATATAATGGAATTAATAAAATTTTAATTATTTTATAAGTTAAATGTATTTACAAATTAATTAGATTCCAAAACCTTTTAGCAACAATTTTATGGGCTTTAGCCACAATATTTTCGTCCCTAAAGATTTTCACGAAAAATCAAAATTGCCTCCAAAATATTAAAGTTTCCCGGCCAACCTTTTAGCAACAATAAAATCGTTGCTGAAGCTCATAAAATCGTCCCTAAAGGCCGCTGGAAAAAGACAAGTTACTTAACCCTATCTTCTTCTCCATTTTCACCAAATCATTTCCCACCTAATTCTCTCTATAGCCATCACCCTTCTCTTTCTCCACCAAAACCCACCTTATTTCAACAAAAAAACTCCACTTTTACCACCACATTTGCCACCACTTTCACCACCACACCTTCACCACCTCACCACCACTCAACCGTCGGCAACTCCCATCCCCTACTACCTCGTCGCGGCCAGTAAACCCCCTCCCTGCTGCCCGGTCGCCGCCATCCCCTACCTCTCCGGCTGACCACCATCACATACCACAACCACCACTCGAGGTTTGTCTAACATCTTAATTTTGTTATTTTTGTTAGTTGTGTGATTTGATAAATTGAGTATATTTTTGAATGATTGTGTAAATTTGTTAGGATGATTTTGTAAACTAGTTAAACGATTTGATCTATCTATTTCTCATAAAAAACGAAATTGAAAAATCAATTTTTGGGGTTCTCACCGATTTTGTTCCTGAGATCATTTAGAGTGCTTGTGTTTGTTTATGCCTTTTTGTTTCAAGAAAGTTGTGTAGAATTATTTTTATGATGTTTTTGTAATGAAATTTGGAAAATGAAAGCTGATGGGTTCTTTGGCTTCAATTATTGGCAAATATTACGTTGACTACATAGTGATAAAAAGTAAATTTCGTTTTATAATAAGTATCCACAAAAATGATTCCAAAGATAAATTAAGGCATGTGAGTTTTGATGTTTGAAATTAATTAAAATCAAAATTATTTCGGTCAAGATACTTCTAGTCAAGATGCTTTAAGTCGACCTATGATTAGTAACTAACATTATTTAGTTGGGATTTTTAGGTTGGTGGTTTATGTATATAAATTGTTAAAGTGTATAATTAGAATTGTATGTATATAATTGATTTAGATGAGTATATTTATAGTTTTGTTAATTGTGAAATTATAGTCATGTATATATGTATGCTTATTAACTTGTTAATGTTAAAGTGTACACTTGTTAGAATTCTTAAAGTGTATTCATATATATAGTTAGAATTGTTAAAGTGTTGAATGTATCTATTTAATTGAATATAGGTGATTTAACGATTAATTTTGGGAATTCCATGTTTTATATCGTAGGTCCAAAATTAATCGCTCCCGTAAGAAGCCCGTCCGACATAATGATGGAACAAGATCTTACGCTGCTCACCGACATAAGGATGTATGAGTTTTATAATAGTTATTTTCAATAATCATTATCTAGTGTCGTGGTTCATTTGGTTGATTGTGATTATGTATTCATTTAGATGTTTACAACTTGTTAAAAATCTTAAATATTGTCAACTCCTCAAAAGTTACAGGAAGATGCATGGGAAGAAAAGTAAAGGTGTGTGAGCCAACGACGAAGCCAAAACTCAATATGTAAGTATAAAATTGTTATTCCATGCTTATATTTTCTGTAAATTAATTGTGTGATGATTTTGTGAAATTAAAGTATTAAACTTTGGGTCTTCTAGTCATGCTTAGGGAATATTGATCATGCTTATGTTTAAACGGGTTGTAGGTCAAATGTGTCAAATGGGACTAGTAGATCAAATGGGTCAAGTGGGTTATAGGTTAAATGGGTCAAATAGGACAAATTAGTTAAACAAGTTAAGTGGGTTAGAAAATAATTGGGTGAAATGGGATAAGTGGGTAAAATGGGTCAAGTTGGTTATATTTTAAATGGGTTAAATGAGACAAGGGAGTTGGAATAAATGGGTCAAGTGGGTTATAAGTCAAATGTGTCGAATTATTAAATGGTTTAAATGGAACAAGTGGGTCATGGGTTCGTGTGGGTCAAATAGATCTATAAGTTGTAATAAGAGTGAAGTGTGTCAATTGGGTCAAATAGGTACAATGAGTAACAAAAACTAAACACTACTAATTATTCTTGTTTTGTAACTTTTAGGATAACAAGGTGGATTTGCAAGATAGCGAAACAAAGACTATGGATTAGCATGGTATATTAGGAAAAGTGTTGGCGTGCGTAGTGGGTATAATGGACGCGGTAGAAAATTACCGATCATGCATCTCCATCCACAAGCGGTTTACCACAACAAAAGAAGTAGATACAAGATCAAGTTGATAGAAAGATGGGTAAAGTCGTGACATATGCTACTAACCAATTTGATGCATTCTATAGTGCTATAGGAGGAGGAGGATAATGAGTAAGTTGATTGGTTACTCGTTTGTTTAGCTTTTGTGGAGACAATATTTGTCTAAACAATTATTTCTTTAACTCCTTAAACTTGTAGAATATTCGGATGATTTGTATGTTTGTTTAAACTATGGATAATATGTATGTTTGTTTAGTTATGTTTTCATTGAGAATACTACGGAAATTTGATTATATAGTTGTTGAAAATCTGCAAAATTGAAACAATAAAAAATCTGGAAAATTTGGAAAACAGAAAACTGCTGCCCAATTTCACAGTTGGAAACAGCAACGATTTTGTTGGGCTTTAGCAACGATTTTATCATTGCTAAAGATATTTATTAAAAAGGGAAAAACAAAATAAAAATAGCTTTAGCAACGATTTTATCGTTGCTAAAACTATTTATTAAAAAAACAAAATAAAAAATAAAAATAGCTTCAGCAACGATTTTTTCGTTGCTAAAAAGGTCTTTGACTAGTTTTAACTGGGGCCCACAAAATCGTTGCTAAAAAAATAAATCGTTGCTAAAAACAATTAGATACGAGCTTTCAGCAACGATTTTTTAGCAACGATTTATCGTTGCTAAAGCCTTTCAGCAACGATTTTGGGGTCTTTAGCAACGATTTTTATCGTTGCTATTAAGGCCGATTCTAGTAGTGTTGGGCGTTATTTTAGGTATGTAAAGCCTATATATTATATTATTTATGGTAGTTATAAAGTTATAATCCATTTACACCATATTATTATGAGCAACTCTATTTATAAGAAGGATTTGAAATTGGGGTAAGGATGGATGGACCATTGCAAAACTACCACGACCTTCCAGGTTTGTCATGAGTGGCTATGCCCGCAAAATTTTACTCACGGGTATGGTTATCAATGAGTACCCATACGAGTCCATGGGTATGGGTATAAGGCCGGCACATGCCAAACCCATTTCGTTTACCCAGAATTATATCCTTAAGATTTATAAAATACTAGGAGTATTCCTAAGCTATGCATCAGAAATCGAAAATAAAACAATTGCAATTTTTAAATCCAAATGCGGACAACGTCATCTTTCGACGAACATATATTGTTGAATGTTTTCATATATATATGATTATTGTTAGCATCTTAACTATTTAAAAGTCAATGTAATAGAAAGTTAAGCATATTGATCCGTAAATAATCTCTAATCATATGTTTAATTGAAAGTTTAATTGAGAGGTAAATTGATAGGTATTATAAATAGGAAGGTAAATTGAGAGGTATTATTGGCATGTATTGATGTATTATATGTTTTACCGTATCTAATAATTATTTAAGGGTAAAATTGTAATTCTGTAAAATGTAAGAAAGAGAAAGTAGTATTAAACTGTGTGGTTTTTGTCGGGTGACAATTATTTTGAAACGAAGGGAGTATAAAAGATAAAAATCTAGTTTAAGGATGCAGAATCTTGAGCTAAGCATGGGGCGGTTAGGGGTCAAAACCAACCCGATAACCATTTTTCTATTCCGTTGAGAATGTTAACCGTCCAGTTCACTAAATATATATCTTTGTTGAGCCGACTTTTGAAAGGTGTGTCGATTAAAGTATAACCAAAGCATTCCACTTCAGCCCACCAAAATTTGTTTTTAGTCCAAAGTCATATATAAATTTGGTTCTATCAAGAAACCAAATTTCGTATTAATTGGACATGTATTAGGTTTTATATGATATTTGAAACACAACTTAATTATGCAACATCACCAAATCGACTAACAATTTGTTTAACTCAACAATATTCAATATAAACCCTAAAAAGGAATTTACGGAGATTTAGACCTTTGATTAGTGATCTTATAAATTTCTTTTTCTCGTCAACTTTTAGTATGTTAATCATCTCGAAATACTGAACAACTTTCATGTTAACATCGGAATCTGAACGTCTCTTGATTAAAAGTCCTAGAAATTATCTTGTCCCCCTCTTCCCTCTCCATGATCAAACTCTCTAGGGATTATGAGAGATTAAGGCTTACTAAATTAATTTAATTACTAATTAAAATATTTTATAATTACTCTTTAGTCACCAACTTTCATACTTTACAATTTAGCACCGATATGATAAATTCTTTACACTATTTGTCCAAGCTAGATATCATTAAGTCCCAAAACTTATTAATATATCTTTCATCATTATCTTCAAATTAAATAATAATAACTTACATAATTTTTATATTAATTTAAGAAAAATTCTTGGACGTTACATTGTCTTGGAGCCTTACTCAGACTCTTACTCGATTATTTTGCAAGCTCATTGACGCTCTGGACGACATCTTTGTCATGTTATTGGCACTGACATATTCCCTCCATCCCGATATAATTGGCCGTCTTTTCTTTTCGGGTTGTCCCAAATTAATTGTCCACTACTAAAATTAGAAAGGAAAGTGTGATCGAGAATATCATATTACCCTTACTTGAAATTATAATCACAAAGTTTAAAGAAAACAATAATTAATTAGTTAAGTGTAAAACTGTCATTTTGCAAAAGGTAAGAAAGAGAAAATTATAATGAGTGTTTTTTTTTTATTAAACTGTATATTTTTTTAACGGGTGACAATTATTTTGGGACATAGTGAGTATTAAATAGTTCGACACAACATATATGAACATGTCATAGGGGTACTTGATGATATGATGTACCCCCCACTTTGAACTTCTACATAGCTTGGCTCATGGGCTTTCCCTATTTGGATGACCCTTTCTTCATAAAAAATGCATAAACCCTATATGGGAAAGGGGTTTTACTTAACATTATACGCACAATATTGGATGGAGCCTCCATGCTCTCCTCTTTAGAAACCATATCTTCTTAGATGAGTACTAGTGCTCTAATCACTCTTTAAGCACCTAATACACTTGAAAATATCTCCTTGTATATTCTCCAAGGGTTAATTCCTTAGATACCCTCGATTGAGTTAATCTCAAACCGGATTTGTATGTACGTGAGAGTATTATGGATTAATCACCCCTTAACCCATCATCATTTTTCATTCAAGATGAAATTTAATTGATTAGAAAATGACATCGTTATATAGGCAATTGTTATTACTAGATCTATGTATCCATGTAGATGTTAGATAAACGAGTTGGTAATCCAGTTTATATAATATAAAAAATAGATGATCTTAAAGTCGTTAATTGTCAATCTAATCCTGGTTGTATAATTTACCCTGGAATTTGTAGCAGGTGCAAGTAGCTTTACAACAAAGTGGCCGATTAAACCTCTTAATTATAACATTAAAGAAAACTATAGTTTTAGAGGGTTTTGTTAACCATATATTTGCCCTTAGGGCAATGACTAAACATACCATCATTAAAGTATAGCTATTAATGGTTATATTTTATTTTTAGCAATCTTAAACATCGTCCTAAAGGAATAGTTATTATTTCCTTTTTTAGAAAGGTCCGGTCATATTAAGAGATGATTAAATATCAAATTTCACACACTTTGATCATCAATCACTTCTGTGAAATGTTTAGTCTAATTACTCTCTTTTATATTGGTTCCATTCAGGTGTTAGCATAAGCATGGGTGTACTTTGTCTTGTGGTAATCAGCTATGTATTGTACAAACTGATCAAGAAGGCAAAAGAAAGGAGAAGAAGAAAAAGGCTTTTCAAACGCAACGGTGGTTTACTTTTAAAACAACAAGAAGAAGCTGAACCGTCTTTAGTTGATAAAACCATACTTTTCACATCACGTGAGTTGGAGAAAGCCACTGACAACTTCAATGAGAATAGGATTCTCGGTCGAGGAGGCCAAGGTACAGTGTATAAAGGAATGTTAGTAGACGGAAGGATTGTGGCGGTCAAGAAGTCAAAAGTAGTCGATGAAAGCCAATTAGAATAATTCATCAATGAAGTTGTCATTCTTTCGCAAGTCAATCATAGGAATGTTGTCAAACTCTTAGGATGTTGCTTAGAGACAGATGTTCCTCTCCTAGTTTCTGAATTCATTTCAAATGGTACATTATACGAACGTCTTCACAGCGAAGCTGATGAGTTCCCAATTTCTTTGAATAAGAGAATACAAATTGCTACAGAGGTTGCAGGAGCACTAGCCTACTTGCACTCAGCAACTTCCATTCCAATATACCACCGGGACATTAAAACCACGAATATACTTTTGGATGATAAGTATAGGGCCAAAGTTTCTGACTTTGGAACTTCAAGGTTCGTCTCAATAGATCAAACTCACTTGACTACGTTAGTAAAAGGTACGTTTGGTTACCTAGATCCCGAATATTTCCAATCTAGCCAATTCACTGAGAAGAGTGACGTTTATAGTTTTGGAGTTGTTTTGGTTGAACTCTTGACGGGAGAAAGACCAATTTTCTTAACTAGGTTTGGTGAACATAGAAGTTTGGCTACATGCTTTATGTTGGCTATGGAAGAAGATCGTGTTATGTCTATTTTTGATGCAACGGTGATTAGGGAGGGTACTAGGGATGAGCTTCTGGCAATAGCTCACCTTGCGTTGCGATGCTTGAATCTGAAAGGAAGAAACAGACCAACGATGAAAGAATTAGCAATAGAGTTAGAAACCATACGAACATCGCACATGCCGTCTATGGTCCAATCCAATTTCGTACCCATAACGTACGAGGATGGGTTATCCATGCTACCGTATGGAGAATCAACTCCAACATTCTCGAGTTTTGACGATAGCATTAGTCAATGATGCATAAGATTAGTTACTTTTCATTGTATAATACCTTTATCTCATCGTATAGTTACAGAACTTTGTGTAATTATAAATTCATTAGTAGTGTACCCGTGCGTTGCAGCGGCACCATTATACGTAAAATTTGGTGGTGGTCTACAGATAATACCATCAGTAATTATCATACCGTCGATGTAATTTGAAATTAGCTGAAACATTAGTTCTTTTATAAAAAGATATTTACAATCACTTACAAATATACTTTATACATCCCATAAAACTTCTTGATAAACCACATTTGCGGTGTGGACTCCAGGTTGTTTAAATTTTTTTACAGGCTTGACCAATACCTTCGTAGTAGAGCGTGATATCCCTCTAGAGAGTGCCATGTATAGTTGCCCGTGCGAGAATACTGATTCCGGAAGATACACACCAACGTTTGGAATCGTTTGACCTTGAGCTTTATTGATTGTCATTGCAAAACTAAGTCTAACGGGAAACTGTTTTCTCTTCAATTTGAACGGAAAAATATCCTCTTCAGATGGACACATAGTTATCCTTGGCAAAAATACTCTTTTCCCAGTGTACTGACCAACAGCTATCTCCACATCAATGGCAGTCGGTTGAAAACTTTTGCATATCAGTCGTGTGCCATTACACAATCCATCTGATGGATCGATATCCCGTAATAGTGTAATGGGGCATCCAATCTTTAGTCGGAGGTAATGAGGGGCAAACCACTAACGTTTAGTGAGTTCAGTAGTTCTTGTCGATAGAAACCGTTCTTATCATCCACTACTTCATCAAAGCTGTAGTAAACTCCTTCTTCTCCGCAAAATCTGTTAATCAACTTCTCTTTAATTGCGTAAACACTTTCATTCTTCGTTGATAATATCGCCCTAGAAGTTATATAGCCCGAAGATCCCCCGTTTTGAAAAGAATGATAGATTGAATCAATCAAAGCATCTTTCGATTTGTCTTTTTCGGTGTATGGGATAACCATGTCATCGGGTATGCGAATAAAGCTCTCGTCGATCGATTCTTCTTTTCCATCACCTACTCGCTATAGAAATTCAGAAAATCGTGGATCTGTTCGCGCTCTCATATTTATTGTTAAACTCGTCTTTTTAATTACTGTCCATAGAGGCGACATTCCTATTTGGTTTAAATTAATACATTATATGTCAAAAATAAAAAAATTGTATAATAAAGAGTTTTTGTATACATACTTTAGTTATATGTAAACATGAGATTTGAATTATTATGGAGTTTTTGTTAATAGCATGTCTACCAATAATAATTTCTTTTATATTAAACTTGATAATACTATTTATAGAAAATGAGTGCAGTTGTAAACTTGTAATTGCAAACATTATACTTGACGTGATGGATGTTCAGACTACGCAAATTACCGCAAGGAATTGACAGAAAAAGAAATATGTCAATTTATCGTAATGATAATATAATGTATCTAACAAATCCATGTTAACTTTTCATTGACCAAAGTTTCTACTCACATGAGATATTAAAAATTAAATAGGAACACATGTATAGTTGTTGGTGAAAGCTTGCAAGTTGGTTGCTAGATGTGAAACACGTGGAAACATACATTCTAAGTCATTTGAAGATTGTCATATGATACATTTGTTGAAGATTATCATATGAAGACATGTAGATATCATTTCTTTGATATATGTTTAACGATTCGTAAATTTTGTAATTGATAGATGTGGATTTGATATATGTTTAACGATTTGTTGGTTTTGTAACTGATAGATGTGGATTTGTTTGAGCATTTGTAAAAGAGTAGAGAAACAATAAATGCATACATTTAATAGATTAATATGTTTGTCAATTTAAATGGGGTTTTGAAGATATTAGTAATGGATTAGGGGCTTTTTTGTATTTTTCCTCTTAAAAAAATAGGAGAAATGTATTATATATGAGTATAGTTTAAGGGTACCGAATTTGGATGGATAAATGCATTGACAAGATATTTTGTAATTATTATGTTATCGTATATGCGTATTATATGGTTTTTGTTTCTGGGTTGTCTATACATGTTATATAGGTTTATATTGATATTGGTAAAGACTAGTAGTCGTTGTGTGACGCAAAGGCTGTACGAGTCTGTAAGTTGTACGAAAAGATCAAGGGAACGTAAGGAGTTTAGTGATAAATGATTGAATAGTAGTATTAAAAAGGTTTTTTGTATGGTATATATGAAAGTTTTCGAGTAAATACATTTTTACTTATTGAAAACATACCGAACTTGCCAAAGTCTTTCACTGCGTGATCCACCAAATACCACGTCCTCGCAATGGCTTTTGCTACTATGACCTTCCCGGCGATGATTTCTTATGGACATTTCACCTCAAAATTTGATAAACTAGATAATTAAAAAAAATGCAAAATAAATAGTGGATTCCATCGTGTCTTTGGTTACTTCTTAAACGGTGAGGTCTTCTCTATCCACGGAACCTTTTACTTTATTTAATCAAGGGGTTAGTGTCTGGGAATGCATCTAACTTGTACCTAATGTCTATTGTATGTATCCAACTTATGTTTGCTATTTTTAATGCATCAAACTTTCAAAAAGTGTGTTTTAATGTATTTTGGTGACGTTTTGATGACGTGTCACACTCTCCAGATGCCATGTGGCACCTTATACGAGCGATACATCAGCAAAATATATCAAAACAACCTTTTTGAAAGTTGGATGTATTCAAAATAGCAAATGTAAGTTGAGTCTACATAATAGACATCGGACACAAGTTAGACGCATTTCTAAACACTAACCCCTTTAATTAAATGTTATTGCTAACTTATATAGTTCACATTCTTCAACTCTACCCATAATTTATCCGGTAATAGGGATACAACTTCGTAAGTAATATTCACGCCATTGGTTTAGTTAGAACAAACGGAGTGGAAGTGTTCTCATCGCCGTTCACCTTTGAGAACGCCGTCGTACAATGTCCCCCACACTGCCGCAGGGTTCCCAGCGCGTTATGGGTAGCATTCCCGAACGACGTCACGTCTGGGACGCTGAGTTTTTGATTATTTTTTCTTTGTTGTTTTCTTTTATTTTTGAAGAAGATATAGTCAGATGTGTGAGTTGTGCGTGTGTGTGTGTGTATGCTGCAAGAAGAAAACGACCAAATTAGGAATTGGGTCATTAAACTTTAATTGGACCAAGCATTAAAATGAGGTATTCTTATTTTTTATGAATTAAAATTATTGTACAAATTAATGTTTTTGTTAAATATTTATAAATAAATTTTGAAATTTGATTTTTAATTAATTTATTGTGTTATTTATTTATTTGTTTCAATTAATTAAATTTCTTAAAAAACAAAAACAAAGAAGTCCGGAAACAGTGTCATCCACTCTCTCATGCTAGAACTAAAAAGCTACAAGAACACATAATTCCTTTTACCTTATCCACATGAAAAAGACATAATACCCATTGCTGAAGCTGCTTCCTTGCCAAGTCCCGTACGTCACAATTCCAACATATTTAGACACCGATATAGTTATGTTGTTAAGTATGAATAAACAGTAGCCACATCAGGAGATATGCTTATACATATATGATCATTTAGTAATTGACAATTACAATTTCTTTCTTGCTTACTCTGGCAGTTTGTCACTTTAAAAAACCATTGTGACAAAATTCACACTGACTACAGTCGGGATGGGTTAGGGGTAAGCTACGACTTCTTGAACAAGATAGAAGTTCTTGGTATACCATTTGCGCGAATTGCAAAAAAGCCATGGATGCAGAACTCACTTGGACTGTGGTGTGTTCATCATGTAACCTTGAATCTGGGGTTGAAGCATACCTTGAATTGTTTGTTTACAATAACGAAATCCTATATATTACTAATATGTTTTTATATTTGTAACAATTTCTAAGGAAAGTATCAACGTATCATCTAACATATCAAGTTTTCTAGTTAGTTGTTCGCAAGCTTCTTGCTAATTACTTGTAATAATACCTAGCCCACAATGAGGGGCGGCGTCGGAATTTTAGTTTTGAGGAGACGAATTTAAGACAAAAAAAAAAAAAATTAAGGGGCGAATATCAAAAATACCTTTAAATATATATATATATATATATATATATATATATATATATATATATATATATATATATATATATATATATATATATATATATATATATATATTTTAATGGAGACGAATATGAAAATTACCTTTAATAATACAAATAATTTTTTTCAGCATCAAGCATCAGTGTTCTCGTTATTTTCGTTATTTGTTCTCGTTATGTGAAAAACACTGTAAAAAAAAGTATCACCATTACTCGTGCTCTTACTTATTGAAACGAACACCTGAAAATAAATGAAAGGTGTTTATCAGTTGTCCACGTCATCAACCAATTTTGACACATAAATGACACATTTTGACGTGAACCCATTACCCAATACCTGCCCTCAACCAAAATTAATAGTAAAGTTGATCAATACCCAAATCTTGAATCTCATCCCCACTGAATATTTGTTGTTGATAGATTCCATGTATTGATCAAAGGAAACAATGAACTCAGGGGACTAATCCTATTGAGAATTTTGTAAAAGACACAAATTGAGAAAATATTGATAAAAAGAACACGAAAGTGGAACTTGTGATTACATACTTTTGCTAAGAATACAAACAAATTTGTCTCAAATAAACAACAACAAACACTAAAAGTAACACCAATCGTCATAGATGAGCACAGAGGGTTAGCAAACACAACAATTAACACACATATGGAGGATTAAACGTTCAACTCACAAATGGGAAACATTCAATATTCTTTAAAAAATTTATGATCCCTTTACAATGGTAAGTTGAGCCCTTTAAATAGGTAAGAAAACATTAACTTAAACCACTTATTCATCTACCCATTATTATTGAAAACACCCAACTTTATTACAAAGAAAATGATCAGGTGTAGCAAATAACTGAAAAGGTTGGAAGTCCAGTCCACAAGATCTTCTAGTATGGCCAACCTCTTCCAGAGACCACGAAATATCAATGACATATGTTGTAGAAAATATTTTTTTATTTCCGGAACAATCTAAATCACATTAATCCGAGTCTCAAGTTGAAAGTTATGTTCAAAATACCAACGAGTGGTCAACAACGAGTTGATGGGTCTACCCCCTTATCAACTCTACCCCTTGTTAGCAACCAACATGTTGGTTTAGTCCATCTTGAACCCGATCACATCCCGTAACTTGCTTCTTCATTAAACTAATAATAAAGAGGTTCCGTTTAAAAAAAACTCGCCCTCGAGTTCGACTCATTTTCACCATGATATGGAGAGAGGTCCTTAACATTAAAAGTAGACACTTTATTATTACCTGGTAGCTCTATTTTGTATACGTTATTTCCCATGCATCTTACAATTTTGAATGGCCCGTCACTTCGTTGTTGTAGTTTAGCATCGGGAAGCGTTCATTACTAGATTCTTGTTAGCTTACAATTCCTACAATCATACCTCTGATTTTACCTTTCTATGTTCACATTGAGTTGTTCATGCAAATCTTTGATAGCTTTGACACGTTCATCTGCATCCCCACTATAAATTTAGTTTATGGGTAGAGGTACAAGGTCAAGAGGGCTCAAAGGATTGCATCCATACACCACCTCAAATGGGCCGTGATTGGTAGTTTAGCTGCACGAGCAGTTGTAAGCAGCAAACTCTACTTGAGGTAGTACAAGATCCCATTATCATATATTTTCCCCAACTAGGCTCCTTAGTAAATTCCTCAAATTTCGGTTCATTAACTATCTCAGTTTTCCCATCCGTTTGAGGGTGATTGGTTAAACTGAATTGCAATTTGGTACCTAGCTTCCGCCAAAGGGTACGCCATATATGCCCACCAAAATTTGGATCACAATCGCTTGTAATTGTCTTTGGGACACCATGCAATTTCACCACTTCTTTGAAGTATAAATCAACAATAGCATCCATAGTCTTTGAACTATAGATAAAAATTAGGGTTTAAAAATTATATATATATATATAGTAACAGGATCAAAAAGGAAGGAAGTTTAGGGAGAGAAAAGGAAGAAGACTACTTTGATTCAATATTTTATTGCTAAGATTCAATTTTTTATTAATATAATTCTACATTTTATTGCTTTGGTTCAATAGTTTATTAATAAGATTGTCTTTTGTTGCTGTGATTCAAAAGTAATAGTAATAAAAATTTGAATGTTAGAATAAAAATAATGAATCTTAGAATAAATATACTGAATCATAGTAAGAAAAAATCCTTCTCCCTCTTGTGACACCCGGCAAATTTGGACTAGTATTAGTGCCTAATCACAGTGTAATTACATATAATTAGTTTAGCGTTAGGCTAATTATGTGTGTCATCATGTATATTTGTATATATACACGTACGTGATTAATTTAAACCGCGCATTTTCATGTCGGATGGAATCCGACACCTCATATACGAACGTTGGTGAACATGATTATTAAATAATATGGAATTATTTAATAAACTTATTATTTACTTTATATTATTTCAATAATATATAAAACGTCTTTCGTATCATATAAAATAAACCGTACGCGATGAAAACGCGCGAAATGCGCCCGACATCCGAACGAAACATTTTACAAAATGATTATCAAGTATATTGAGTAAATACTACAACCAAAAATGTCGAAACTTTATCATTAATTAAAAACACGTATAATAAACGTTTAACGTATGAATAAACGTCGAAACGATCGGGTAAACGGACACCGTACGGATCACGAACCAGAGAACGAGATTTGGTGAAGTCCATACATGGTGGACCCCACCAATGGGCCGGCCAAAATGGGAAAGGGATGGAAACCCATCCCTTGATTTCTTGTTGACTACAACTCCTACCACCACCCTACCTCATTTCTCATTCCACACTCCATCATCCCCATCATTCTCTCCATCCTCTCTCTTCACCATCTCTCTCTCTCTAAACTCGGAACCACCACCACCAAAGAACCACCCTTAACCAACAAGATCCATCACCAAAATAATCATCTTCACACAAGGGCACTTTGAAGTAAAACAATCACCACATCACGAGGAGTACATCCACCCTTTCCATTTCTTCATCCGACCATTATAAGAACTTCATGACTCGAGTATTTTACTTGTATTATTTTCATTTACATGTATGCTTGTTCACTTAGCAAAGAAATGTCCAAATCATAAGCTAAAACTCGTTTTTCAAACATGTATAACACTCACAGTTTTCTGTCCCTGAAAAACTATCTCACTCTTTAAGCCATATCTCGAGTTCTAGACCTCTAAAATGCATGAGGCTTGAGCCTAAATCTTCCTAACGATGTTGTCTACAAAAATTTCTTCTATGGTCTTGCTTGAAAACCCACGGATTTGTCTAGACAAATAGGTTTATGAACATGTGTCTATTTTGGTTAAAACCGGACCTCGGTTGGTTCACGATTTTATTTAACCGATTAAACGACCTCTAAAAATTCTGTAAAAATTACATAAAATAGTCAAGACATTGATAAACATCCGTGATTTTTCTCATAATTTATTTCGAGTTGTAACTTGGTGAAAACGGGACTTGAAACAAGGCGAAAATCTGGAAAACATAACCTAAGGAGTGTTTTTGCATGTTTAATAACAACGACGCTTCCGGCTAAGCATAAAATGTAACGATAATTTTCACGAGCCTTAGAAACATATTCAAGACTTCCCTAAAAATCTCGGGTCAAACCGAGCACGTTTGACCATGTTCACGAACTCGAGATCACAACAGCCCTTTAGTGTCGCACCAGGCCCAAATCGGGTGCGACACTAAGCCTGTGTCGCCATGTCATTAGAGTGTCGCATACTGCAACACTAACGTTAGTGTCGCAATGTAACAACCATTTCTTAGGTCTAGTAGTATTTTAATATTTTTGACTGTAAATTATTATTTAATGTGTCAGAAAATAGTTCCATTGTGTTATTTGAAAATAATTGGGAAAAGAGTCAAATAATTTATTGTAACTAGTAAATTATTAATTGTTTTAAATTAACATAGTTGACGGTAAAATAAAATAGTTTTTCCTCTCGAATGGTTTTTCAGTTCCAGGCAATAGATTTAAAAGGGGACAAAACTAGTGTACATATATCTAATATATGTGTAAAATACGTTATAATCTTCATAAACATACCAGTAAATTCGATTGTGAGCGAGAGGAAGAATTGGAACCCTAAGCATAAACTCAAATCATCAAAATTCTTGAAGAAATCACACCTCCTTCTTCCTGACTTTGTTTGGCCATACAAAACCATACACATGGACGATTCGTACTTTACAAAACAAGCTGTGGGAACAAATTGAAGCTAAAGAACTTTCAATTAAGCTTCAATAACATGGATTAATCATCCCATCATCATCATAAACATGTTGTAAGTGTTAAATCTTGATTTTCATATAAACCTAGAAATGGGTTTTTGTCTATTTGATGAAATTAGGATGGTTAGTATGAAATTGAAGCTTGTAATGATCTTATAGTTGCTAGTTAATGATTATTTCATGATTATAAGTGAAACCCTAAGCTAGAAATGATAAAATTGAATGATGATCATGAAGAAAGTCATGGGTTTAATTGATTATTCATGGATTATGATTTCTAAGCTTAAGTTAATGATATACAATCGATAAGTGTTGTTAATAATCATAATATGGGTGATTAATGATGATGATTAACATTATTCAAGTTAAAAGTTATAATATGATTAAGTGTTCTTGAGAATTGTAATGATTATGATGACTATCATGGGTTATATGATAAATTAATATCGTTTATGATTTAGAACACTTAGTTGATAATTAAAGAGTAAAGTTGCAACTTATTTGGTTAAGTATTCATTAGACCTAATATTGAGATTTTGATGAATTGTTGATGTTGGAAGTTAATAATCTCGTTAATGGCCTAATTACGTTAATTAACAATGATTAATATGGATTAAGGTGGAGTAAGGTGATGTTGTGATCATGATGATCATAACTTGATAAGGTGATTATTCATAAACTTAGCATGATAGTATTAAAGTGATACAAGTTAATAATCATATCTTTGATTAAGTTGAAAGAATGAGTATCATGATAACTAATCATGATCGAGTAATAATTCAAAAGTAGGGATTTGATATTGGTAATTGTGATGATTGTGTAAATTCGTATGAATTGATTATCTTAATTGGTATTTGATATTGATATTGATATTGATAATCGTGAAAATTGTTGAAGTAGACATAGTTGTATGATGTTATATCCACATTGAGACAAGTGACTGACTTATGTTATTCTGTTGTATTCTTGGATATGGAGAAGACTCGGTGACATTAGACTACTGAGTGGACGACTGAGGTATTCGGTGAGTGGATCATTAATCCTCAGTGTGATTTAGTTGTAACAGGTTTGGTTACAACGGGTAACGTATTATTACAGTTTTATTATTCTATGATGATTATGGTTGTTAGTAATAATAATGTTGATAGACTGTTAGTCTGACCTGAGGAGTATGTGAATATGTGATCACTTGAGTTATTTTGGCTTTCGGGCATCAGTTGTTATTGAGGTCAACAAGTTGGTTGGGCTAGTTGGTTATTGTGTGAATTACACAGGGTCTTGATTCATTCATTGTGTGTAGAACCTGTGTTTGAGTATAATAACCGTTAGCTATCAGTCTATTCTGTATTGGCCTTACAGATTGTTAGGTAAGTGTTCTTGAGAGCCACCGCGGCAGTAGGGTTTCTCAAGAGCCAACGATCCTCATTGTTGAAAATTTGTGTTGTGTAATATGTGTTTACGGTTATTTGGTGTAAACAAGTTGTTATGCTAAGTTGGGCTGTTGATTATTTATTCACTCACTTAGCTTTGAGCTAATACCGCACATTAATACTTCTTGCAGGTTAAGGATTTCTTAGCGGGTGGGCAAGAAGTTGAACTGGATGAAATTTTTGACAATCAGGCGTCAACTCTGATATATTTTGATAAGAAAATGATGAAATTATATATCACCTTGTTGTAGTATTATTATTGTTGTAATAGTTGTTGTAATGTTGGTTATCAAGTTTTGAAAACAAATTATGTACATTTTATAGGATATATGTTTTAAATATACGCTTCCGAATTAAAATCATTATTATAATGGTTTAGTAAATGAGGGGTGTTATACGCAATGATCCTGAACGTCGCATATAGCGACACTAATACTTGTGTCGCACAAAAAAAACTCGAATGTCGCATATTGCGACACTTACCTAGTGTCGCCAAATTACCGAATGTCTCACACTGCGACACTAACCCCAGTGTCGCAATACTTCTGATTTCAACATCTTGCGACACAAACCTCAGTGTCGCAACCAATACTGTGACACCCGCCAAATTAGGGCTAGTAATTAGTGCCTAATCATGTGTTAATACATATAATTAGTTATGTATTAGGCTAATTATGTGTATCATTATGTATATTGGAATATATACACGTACGCGGTTTGATTAAATCGTGCATTTACATATCGGAGGGAATCCGACACATCACAATACGGACGTTGGTGAACACAATTTATTAAGATATATGAAATTATTTAATAAACATATTAATTACTAGATATTATTTCGATGATATTTTACACGTATTTCGTATCGTATAAATAACTCGTACGCGACAAAAACGTGCGAAACGCGTCTGGCAATCGAACGAAAACAAAATATATTTTTATAAATGAAAATATATTATCTTGAATGAAATTATTCGTTTAAAATATCGTATTATAAACCGATAACAAAAACGTACAAATTTAACGTCACGTAATTTAATAACCGAACCCGAACGCGTGAACAAAACCCGACACATAACCAAACATTTTTATAAAATGTTTTCAGGTATTATGAGTGAATACTTCAATCTAAAATATCAAATTTTGATCGTTATTTAAAACACGTATATATAACGTATAACGTTTAAAATAAACAACGAAACGATCGGGTAAACATTCACCGCACGGGACGTGAATACAGGGAACAAAAAGGGGCGAGCCCATACCTCAGTGGGTCCCACCCCCAACCGGCCCAAAAACATGGAGGAGGCTCCATGTTTTGTGGGTTTTGGTCTTTGACCAACCTACAGACATACATATGCAAGATACATCTCTCTCTCTCTCTCTCTCTCTCTCTCTCTCTATCATTCCTCTATCTCTTTCTCTTTCTCTCTCTCTCTCTCGACACTTCTCTCTCTCTAAAACCACCATCCAAGATCACCATTAAACACCACCAAAAGCTACCTCAAACCACCTTGGATCGCAACACGTTTGGAAGCAAAAACGATCAACATGAAGCAAGGAGCGTCTCTATCTTTTCAGTTTCTCCATCCGACACTTGTAAGATCTTGCCACCCTTGAAAAGTACTTGTATAATGTTTATATACATGTTTTGTTGCCCATCTAGCTAGGAAATGTCCAAATCAAAGCTTGAAAAACATTTTTATAAACATATATACATTAACAGT
Organism: Helichrysum umbraculigerum; assembly: GCA_949592205.1. Taxonomy (NCBI): domain Eukaryota; kingdom Viridiplantae; phylum Streptophyta; class Magnoliopsida; order Asterales; family Asteraceae; genus Helichrysum; species Helichrysum umbraculigerum. Next base: position 20,238,981 of record CATIUR010000007.1, on the reverse strand, counting down.
TTTCTGTCACAGAAAATACACCTCACCATTTCGACCATATCTCGAGTTCTAAACCAAATAAATATATGAAACTTGAGCCAAAATCTTCCTTAAGATGTTGGTTACAAAAAGTTCTTTTATGGCTCGTTCCATAAATACACCGATTTTGCTACAAAATTCGATTTAGGAACATAGGTCTATTTTGGTTGAAATCTGACCACAGGCCCTTCACGATTTTATTTGACCAACCAAACAACCTCTAAAAATTCTGTTGAATTATGTAAAATACCTAAAATGTTGATGAACAACTATGATTTTTCTCATAATTTATTACGGACTACAAATAAATGAAAACGAGACCCGAAATGAGATGAAAATCTGGAATATATGTATATAGGGGCTGTTTTTGAAATGTTTATGAAACCGACACTTCGGGATTACCACTAAACGTAACAATAATTTTCCCGAGCCTTAGAAACATATTTAAGACTACCTTAAAAGTTTCGGGTCAAACCGAGGTCGTTTGACCACGTTCCCGACACTTGAGCACATGATCAGCCTCTTGTGTCACAAGTGGCCCAAAGCCATTGCGACACAAGCCACTATGTCGCAACGATTTCGAATGTCGCAGATAGCGATACAAAACCCTATGTCGCATTGAACCGAATGTCGCATATAGCGACACAAACCCTTATGTTGCAAACTTTATCATTGTCGTATACTGCGACACAACACATTATGTCGCACTAAATTACGAATTGTCGCACAATGCGACACTTACCTTGTGTCGCCAACTTATCAAATGTCGCAGACTGCGACACAAAACCCAGTGTCGCAACATTCCCGAATTTAAATTTCCGATGCGTTTTTATTAAAGCAATATATACCCAGTGTCGACCCCAGCCAGGGACTCTGCCCCTTGGACCCCGCCAGAGGTTGCCACCCCTTGGACCCCGCTACCAGGGGCGATGCTCCCGGACCCCCGTCATTCAGAAACTTGAAAATACTTTCTATACTAAGTGTTGGACACTTACAACAACCGAACTTCATATGATACTACTTGAACGTACAAACACGTATACTTATATAAGTATACAATGAAACATATAATAATAACACCTTTGGATTATTATTATTACAAACTGTCACTAACGGTCCGTACATGTGTTCAAAACACAATCAAACAACCAAAGTATTTGGACATTACTAGTTGAGTGGACAACTAGCATAAATGATCTGTTGAGACATCCACTCATGTTATAACCTTGTGCGTTTAGGACGCCAGCAGGTTACAGTCGTTGGACGACATAATATCATTGCTTGTAGCAACACTGATACATCAGACTCAGATGAGTCTCTTAGCCCCGTATTTTTACTGTTTTTACTCCCGGGGTGGAATACATGCTCTGTTTTATTTACATGTGGACACAAGTACAAAACTCGATATATTGACTGCATGAGTTGTTTTACTAATCAAGAAAGCCCTCCACATCATAGTTTGTTAATATGGATCTTAGCGTGAATGTTAGTGTATGGTACCATATGGGATTGACAATCCCCGTCCGGGTTGGAAGCCCCAACTGGTCAAACGAACGCATTATCATTTGTTCATACGAGTTGTTTGATTAGGCACTCGCAGGAGGCACCCTCGATCGGGCACTTGATTGTGATCCCGACACCTCAGTTAAGCTCAAACTATGAGCTCATGGCAGTAGTATACACATATTTGATTGATTTCAGATATTACTTAAATCTTGTGGTTCATACATTGTGCCTTATCATTAAATATGTGAGCTCACCAGCTTTTAACTTACCTTTTAACATGTATTCTCAGGTTCTCAGCAGCAGTAGGTCTACTCACTCAGGATACCCTAGCTCGAGTCACATGCAAACATCAGGAGATTGTCATGCATTACTATATTTTGTAAATGTAGTTATGGCTTAGAATCTCTCATATTGAAATGCGAGCTTTTGTAATATTATAACGTTTGTAAACTTTTACATTAATCAATGTATTTTTGTAAATGACGCATGTAGATGTCGTTCATTATATCTTTGTGCTGTGAATACCGGATTAGTCGCGCCCCGACCTGATTCGCTTCCGCACAGTAAATTTGGGGGTGCGACAAATACCCAGTGTCGCATTTAGTGTCGCAATTCACAGAACTCTAAAAGTACATTTTTCACTAAGTGTCGAACACTTACAACAACCAAACCTTATACGATGATACTCATACACGATATGAATATACTTTGATAAGTATACAATACAATGAAACATATAATAATAATACTTTCGAATTATTATTACAAACCGTCACCAACGGGCCGTACACATTTTCAAAACACAAACGACAAACAAAACATTTGGACATGGCTAATTGAGTGGACAACTAGCATAGATGGTCTTTTGAGACATCTACTCACATTATAACCTTGCGCGTTTAGGACGCCAGCGGGTTACAGTTTCGGACAACATCATTGCTTGTAGCAACAGTTACACACAAGACTCATGTAAGTCTCATAGCCCCGCTTTTTACTGTTTTCACCTCGGGGTGAGGATACATGCTCTGTTTTACATGTAAACACAAGTAAAAAAAACTCGATATACTGATTGCATGAGTTATTTGACTAATCTTGAAGGCCCTCCACATCATAGTTCGTTAGTATCGGTTTTAGCGTGAATGTTAGTGTATGGTACCATTTGGGATTGACAATCCCCGTCCGGGGTAGTAGCTCTACCATGACCGCGGTCGAACGGGCGCATTAGCATTTGTTCATACGAGTGTGTGTTAGGCACTCGCAGGAGGCAACCTCGACCGTGGCACTTGATCGTGACCCGGCACCTCAGTTAATAACGAACTATGAGCTCATGGCAATAGTATACACATTATCTTTTGCTTGATTGCAAACATATATAAATCTTGTGGTTCATACATGTTAATCATTAAACCTGTGAGCTCACCAACTTTTTAGTTGACCATTCTAGCATGTATTCTCAGGTTCTCAGCAGCAGTAGGTTGCACACTCAGGATTCTATAGCTCGAGTCGCATGCAAACATTAAGAGATTTTCCTGCATTACTATATTTTGTATAACTAGTTATGCCTTAGAATCTCTCAGATTGGAATACGAGCTTTTGTATTTCTATAACAGTGTAAACTTTTATTTGAATCAATGTATTTTGTAAAACGACGCATATAGATGTCGTTCATTATGACCTTGTGTGATGATTATCTGATTAGTCGCGCCCCGACCCAATTTCCGCAGAACAGTAAATTTGGAGGTGCGACACCTCTTCTCTCCTTAAAAAACCTTCTCCCTAGATCCTACTCCTATATAAATATATATATATATTTGAAAACTAACGGCCATAATCGGCTCTTTTTGAAAAAAAAAAAAATTTTGTTGTTGAAACTAGCCGTTGGAAGTAAATAAAAAAAAAGGAGGAAATCGAGTTGAGCATCGTTCCAACCCGGAACAGTGGGACGCTGTTCGGGAACGCCATCCAGAACGGTGTCCGGAACAGCGTCAAGGAGTGGTGGAACGCTGCTCAGCAGCGTTCTGGACTGAAAACGGAGACAATAAACCCCCACTCCGTATGCTATTATACGCACCAAACAAACATAATCCCTTCCTTAATAACTATAAATTTTGAATCTCTTTCCACTTACTCACCACGTTACAAGTGTAAAGCAACTTATTAATCCTATAAATCAATGATAGTTGCCTAGTTATGATTTACACGTTGTCATTTATAAATATTTATATGTTGATTTGTTGATATTTGTTCATACTTTATTGATAATTTTAACTTTGTTGTGTTTAAGTGAATTATGTAGAGTTATAACGAAAAAACAAATTACTATAAATAAAAAAATTTCGCGAATCCTCCACCATCACTTTCAACAGTAGAAAATTCTCAACCACCGCCTTCAACGGTCAGGAATCCTCAACCGCCACCTCCAACGGTTGTGAATCCTCCACCACTGCAATCAAAAAATGTGAATCCCTCATTTTCATCCGTAGAACATGATCCCGGGCTAGGTTCACCTATGTGAAATTAGTTGGTTAATAAACGAGATGAGATTAGACGTGCTTACTAAAAATCATTTCCTCATCAACTTATACTCCATAAACACCCTAAAAGTGGGCTAGAGAGTCATCAACATAGTTTTGTAGCTAATTGGTATTCTGATCACCCTTGGCTTGAGTATTCTGAGACTACTGACGTCACATATTGCTGTTATTGTTATCTTTTCTTAGAAGAACCTAATTATAATAGCGGTCAAGATGCATTTGTACTTAACGGTTTCAGATATTGGGAAAATAACAAAGGGAAGTATTGTTCATTTAAAAATATATGGGAGAAGGACCCATAATAATGCTTTAAGATTTCGTAACATGTTGATGAATCATACAGGACATGTAGATGCGGTGATGCAAAGAAAAACAGGTGAAGAATTAAGAGGAATAGGCTAAGGGTTAAAACGTCGATAGATTATGTTCGTTTAATTTCATTTCAGAAAATTGCCTTTAGAGGAGGTCATAATGAGCAAATTGGTTCAAAAATCGAGGAAACTTTATTAATTTTCTTAAGCACAGCTTCATACAATTTTGAAGTTGCATGTAACACCCCCAAATTCGTTGATTTTGATTAGCGGAAGCATTGGTATAAGCTGGGGTGCCACAATAACAATGTACATGCATACGTATCAGAGCATATGATTACAACAGAATATCATATATTAAGATGCCAAAGTTAATAATTTACAAAAGTTGATGATTCATCGAATCGTATAAGTGTAATTAATGTTATACAAAAGTAGATTTCTGAAATATGACTAAAACAGCTTTATTATACTAAAGAAATCCATATGTTTCAAAAACTTGGTATCCGAAGCTTCATGGGTCGCCTAGTTTCCATATGTGCAGGTGGTCCTTACATGCGCAGCTAATTCCCTGAAAAACATAGTAAAAAGTCAACAACGAGGTTGAGTGAATTCACAGGTTTTATGTTTGCAATAGTTGAATCAAGTTTGTAAGCACAGTTGATAAACCAAATACGTTCACAAATAAGTATTTCCATAATGGTTGAATAAGCGTTTAGTGAAATGTTATCTAAGTATAGTTCGGTTGGGATGTTACCCAAAACACAGTTTACGTGGGATGTTACCTAAATTACAATTTACGTGGGATGTTACCCAAAATACAGTTTACGTGGGATGTTACCCAAAACACAGTTTAACGCACGGGTCGTTCTCCCGTCCAACAAAACAGTTTACCGGTCGTTCTCCGGTCTAGATACGCACGGGTCGTTCTCCCGTCCAAACACTGCTGGTCGTTCTCCAGCGAAACACAGTACCGGTCGTTCTCCGGTCTAAAGACGCATGGGTCGTTCTCCCATCCAAAACGCACAGGTCGTTCTCCCGTCCAGTGGCCAATCGTTCTATGGCACTAAAATACGTTATTGGTCGTTCTCCATCGTTTACATAAAAAGTACCGGTCGTTCTCCGGTCTAACAATCAAGTTTTACCACGTTTACAGTATGAAAATGTTATTTCATAAATATCAGTTTAGTTGTAAATGTTCAATCGTACAAAGTACTCAAATCATGCGAGTAAACAAGTATGATAAATAATCATATAAGAAAAAACAGTTATGGCAATCAGTAAAGCAGTTTGACTATGTTTTCCACCCCTGTTCAAAGCTATTAAAACAGTAAAAGTAGGGGCTGTGAACTCACCTGTTGAGTTAAGTAACGTGCGAGTGCTAGCAAACGTAAACCAAGTATGGTCCAGAATCTCCTAACCCCCTAAACGTATGAGATTAAATAAGTACGTGGATGTCTAAGTTTGACCATCCATGGTAGTGTTCACGCAACTAAATTATGTCCAAAGTGTTTGTTTAACGTTTACGTTTGTATTTCGCAGTTGTGAAAATGTATACGACTCGTTGGTACTAGTTTGAAATCATGATTTCAATAAAATAAGTTTGTTTGAAATGTCTGTACAGTTCGTATATCGTATCGTGTGTAAGTATTCGTTTCCGGTTAAGTTCGACACTTAGTGGAAAAATGATTTGCAAGTTGAGTTTCGCAAGTTGAGTTCTGCAAGTTGAATTCTGCAAGTTGAGTTCTGCAAGTTGAGTTCTGCAAGTTGAGTTCTGCAAGTTGAGTTCGCAAGTTGAGTTTCGCAAGTTGAGTTTCGCAAGGAGAGTTGAGTTCGCAAGGCGAGTTGAGTTCGCAAGTTGAGTTTCGCAAGTTAAGTTTCGCTAGGCGAGTTGAGTTCGCAAGTTGAGTTTCGCAAGGCGAGTTGAGATTGAATCTCAACTCGCGAAACTCGCTGTTCGCGATTTTTATGCAAATTTCGATTTCTAAAACGTTTTTAATGGTGTTTTTGGACATAATCTTGTTAGGTGAACCTGTAAACATGTAAATACAAGTATTTTAAGTAATATTTCTTACCAATTTGAGGTGAATCCGAAAATTAGGTGAGTGATGAAGATGATGATGAAAATTGTGATTTTGAGCTTGAATCCTTGTGTAGATGATGATGATGACGAGTTGTTGTTGTTGTGTGTCCGATTTGTAGTTGTTTATGTTGATTTTGTGATGATTTTTAGAGAGAGAGAGAGAGTTTAGAGAGAGAGAGATGAGAGAATATATGTGTTTTTGGTAGAGAGGAAAGTGAAATGAAAATGGGGTTTGGGTGGGGGTTTGGGTAGATTTTTGGGAACCAAAGGGGAGGAAATTTTCCCCCAATTTTGTGGTATTTAACCCGTGTTCGTGTACTCGATTGTTAAATGTTACAATATTTTAAATAATGAATTTTTAATTACGCATTTTATTATATTTTTAATTGAGACATTTTATAAAATTAATTTAGTTGAGTTCTAAATTTTTAAACTTTGTTTTGTTTCTGGGTATTAAATAAATGTTTTTCGTTACGAAATATTTGTAAATATTATCGACATAATATTTATTACACGTTAACGTTATTTAATAACTTTCGTTTTATTAAATAAATTTGTTCACTAACAGTCGTATATTTTTGTCGCGTTTGTTCCAATCGTTCTGCGCGCAATTATAAAAATTACGAATCGTATAATACTACGCGTACTAACTAGTTGGGCTTTGCTAGACTTATCTCTAAAATGTGTTGTGAATTCACTCAAGTAGGGAATTAGCCTAGACATGCGTGTTAATTACGTTTATAATTTTGTCGAAATCGCGGGGTGTTACATTCTCCCCATGTTAGAGAAATCTCGTCCCGAGATTTAAATTTCAAGTCGGATCGCCCGCGGCGTATGTTCTCCGAAAAGTCATTTTGTTAACAACAGTAGTAGTTTTACGTGGCGTTCAAACGTTGCCATAAAAGTTCTAACAATAAATGTATACTCGCGGTATAGTTTGGTAAGCGGTGCGTTCGAAAAGTAGTCAATGTTTGGCAAGTATCAGGTTCGAATCGATATCCGAATAAGAAATATTGAAACGTAGTAATAGTTTACTAAGACGTACCATGTTAGATCAAGGATGTTCCGGCGCATCTCGAGCACGGATGATGTAGGCGCGTCCAGGCGCATTTGGAACGTTGGCATTGCGGTTGTGTTATTCTGATTGCTGCGGTTGTTGTTGAGTTATGGGCATTGGTTTCGGTAATGCCCCGGTTCACCGCACTCAAAGCAACCATTGTTTGTTCGCGGATTAGGGTTTGTTTTACAGTTTTGGGCCAAGTGACCCCAGTTCCTGCAGTCTTGGCAGAAGGCGCATTCACCTGTATGGTGCTTCCCGCACTTATCACACTTTGGTTTGTTGCCAAGGTAGGTTTTGGGTCCAGTGTTGGTGATCGTGGCGTAGGCTCGGGCGTTTCCCTGATTCCTGTTTTGTTGACCCTGACGGTCGTTGTTCTCACTGTTCCACTTTCGTTTGTTGATTCCAGAGTCGCCCGTATCAGTACGGGTAGGTTCAGGCTTCCCTGCAGTAGCTTTCAATGTTCCGATCAGGACCGCCTCATCGGTCAAACTCTGAGCCAGATCCACTGCGCTCCTAAAGGTAGTCGGTTTGGAGGACATCACCATGCCTCGGATCTGTGGGGTCAAGCCCTTGTTGTAACGCTTGATGCGTTCGCTTTCGGGTGTCACCATGTGGGGTACCAGGCGTGCAAGTTCCTGAAATCTTGTCGTGTATCCGGTGATGTCAGCACCGATCATCTGGATGTTCCAGAGTTCAGTTTCGAATTTATGGATCTCGTTTAGAGAGGAAAACTCCTCCATCATCATCTGTTTCAAAGTCTCCCAGGTCAGGGAGTAAGCAGCTGGGCGTCGAATAATCATGACCTGAGCGTTCCACCAGGTCAACGCTTTGTCAGCTAGAGTACAGGTGGCGTATTTCACTATTTTATCGGCGGCACAGTCGCTGATGTCTATCACCGATTCCATCTTCTCAATCCAGTGGACTAGGCCGATGGCCCCTTCAGTCCCGATGAAGGTGCTGGGTTTGCAGGCTTGAAATGTTTTGTATGAACACCCCTGCTGGGTATTCGTTGGTGTCTCGCTGTTAACGGGTGTGGCTCCGCAGTTGTTCACCACGTTTTCATGGTTGCGACTGGCCTCGTATTGGGCGATTGCCTCGGCCACGCATCGCTCGATGATTTGTTCGGTGGTTCCGACGACAGGAGGTGTATTCGTTTGGCGACTGTTGCGGGTCTTTCTTTGTTTAGGCGGCATGCTGACGTTCTGCGAGGAAGGAAATGCAGAAGTCAATGCCAATGAAAGAGATGCGAAGGATATAAATTTCACATAATTTAGTTATCGGATGTTTAAGAAAAGTTTGACAAGATCCCCATCACGTATCTTACGACTATGAAACGCCCATATGTACTTAGTATAATATAATCACGTTGGCCAGGCATCATTATATGATGCTAAATACATACTTCTTTTCATTAACCGCTTAACACGATCCGGTTCACATGAGATCGGAGTGCAAATGAACGAGTCGAATGTAGTGAAGTTCCATAAATGGATCACGCGTATCGAGGTGTCGTATCGATAGTTAGACGTATGCGAATGTGTGTATGCATGTGCGTTCTAGCCAAGGCTATAGTCTAGGTCTCCAAGGTCTCTAAGTCACCTAAGAAATCTAGTTCGCTATAACCAATGGCTCTGATACCAATCTGTAACACCCCCAAATTCGTTGATTTTGATTAGCGGAAGCATTGGTATAAGCTGGGGGTGCCACAATAACAATGTACATGCATACGTATCAGAGCATATGATTACAACAGAATATCATATATTAAGATGCCAAAGTTAATAATATACAAAAGTTGACGATTCATCGAATCGTATAAGTGTAATTAATGTTATACAAAAGTAGATTTCTGAAATATGACTAAAACAGCTTTAGTTATACTAAAGAAATCCATATGTTTCAAAAAGTTGGCATCCTAAGCTTCATGGGTCGCCTAGTTTCCATATGAGCAGGTGGTCCTTACATGCGCAGCTAATTCCCTGAAAAACATAGTAAAAAGTCAACAACGAGGTTGAGTGAATTCACAGGTTTTATGTTTGCAATAGTTGAATCTAGTTTGTAAGCACATTTGATAAACCAAATACGTTCACAAATAAGTATTGCCATAATGGTTGAATAAGCGTTTAGTGGAATGTTATCCAAGTATAGTTCGGTTGGGATGTTACCCAAAACACAGTTTACGTGGGATGTTACCTAAATTACAATTTACGTGGGATGTTACCCAAAATACAGTTTATGTGGGATGTTACCCAAAACACAGTTTAACGCACGGGTCGTTCTCCTGTCCAACAAAACAGTTTACCGGTCGTTCTCCGGTCTGGATACGCACGGGTCGTTCTCCCGTCCAAACACTGCTGGTCGTTCTCCAGCGAAACACAGTACCGGTCGTTCTCCGGTCTAAAGACGCATGGGTCGTTCTCCCATCCAAAACGCACGGGTCGTTCTCCCGTCCAGTGGCCAGTCATTCTCTGGCACTAAAATACGTTGCTGGTCGTTCTCCAACGTTTACATAAAAAGTACCGGTCGTTCTCCGGTCTAACAATCAAGTTTTACCACGTTTACAGTATGAAAATGTTATTTCATAAATATCAGTTTAGCTGTAAATGTTCAATCGTACAAAGTACTCAAATCGTGCGAGTAAAAAAGTACGATAAATAATCATATAAGCAAAAACAGTTATGGCAATCAGTAAAGCAGTTTGACTATGTTTTCCACCCGTGTTCAAAGCAGTTAAAACAGTAAAATGAGGGGCTGTTAACTCACCTGTTGAGTTAAGTAACGTGCGAGTGCTAGCAAACCTAAGCCCAAGTATGGTCCAGAATCTCCTAACGCCCTAAACGTATGAGATTAAATAAGTACGTGGATGTCTAAGTTTGACCATCCATGGTAGTGTTCACGCAACTAAATTATGTCCAAAGTGTTTGTTTAACGTTTACGTTTGTATTTCGCAGTTGTGAAAATGTATACGACTCGTTGGTACTAGTTTGAAATCATGATTTCAATAAAATAAGTTTGTTTGAAATGTCTGTACATTTCGTATATCGTATCGTGTGTAAGTATTCGTTTCCGGTTAAGTTCGACACTTAGTGGAAAAATGATTTGTAAGTTGAGTTCTGCAAGTTTAGTTCTGCAAGTTGAATTCTGCAAGTTAAGTTCTGCAAGTTGAGTTCGCAAGTTGAGTTTCGCAAGTTGAGTTTTGCAAGGCGAGTTGAGTTCGCAAGGCGAGTTGAGTTCGCAAGTTGAGTTTCGCAAGTTGAGTTTCGCAAGGCGAGTTGAGATTGAATCTCGCGACACTCGCTGTTCGCGATTTTTATGCAAATTTCGATTTCTAAAACGTTTTTAATGGTGTTTTTGGACATAATCTTGTTAGGTGAAACTATAAACATGTAAATACAAGTATTTTAAGTAATATTTCTTACCAATTTGAGGTGAATCCGAAAATTAGGTGAGTGATGAAGATGATGATGAAAATAGTGATTTTGAGCTTGAATCCTTGTGTAGATGATGATGATGACGAGTTGTTGTTGTTGTGTGTCCGATTTGTAGTTGTTTATGTTGATTTTGTGATGATTTTTAGAGAGAGAGAGAGAGAGAGTTTAGAGAGAGAGAGATGAGAGAATATGTGTGTTTTTGGTGGAGATGAAAGTGAAATGAAAATGGGGTTTGGGTGGGGGTTTGGGCAGATTTTTGGGAACCAAAGGGGAGGAAATTTTTCCCCAATTTTGTGGTATTTAACCCGTGTTCGTGTACTCGATCGTTAAATGTTACAATATTTTAAATAATGAATTTTTAATTACGCATTTTATTATATTTTTAATTGAGACGTTTTATAAAATTAATTTAGTTGAGTTCTAAATTTTTAAACTTTATTTTGTTTCAGGGTATTAAATAAATGTTTTTCGTTACGAAATATTTGTAAATATTATCGACATAATATTTATTACACGTTAACGTTATTTAATAACTTTCGTTTTATTAAATAAATTTCTTCACCAACAGTCGTATATTATTGTCGCGTTTGTTCCAATCGTTCTGCGTGCAATTATAAAAATTACGAATCGTATAATACTACGCGTACTAACTATTTGGGCTTTGCTAAACTTATCTCTAAAATGTGTTGTAACATCCTCGAAATGGACCTAGTTGTGTTATATTATTTCTTGATTTAAATTAGTATTTAAATGTATTTGGAAATAATATTGCTTGAATTAGTTGAAATAATTGGAATAGGAGCCGAATATTCCAATGTGATAAGTGAATTATTAATTGTTGTAAATTAATATAGTTGACGGTGCAATAAAATGTTTGGGCTCGCAAATGGTTTTCGGGTTCCAGGCAATAGATTGAGATGGGGTATTAAATTATACCCGTATAATAGAAGGTCGGTTGAGGAACCGACTTAAGTTTCTATTTATATAACTTTCCTTTTTAGGAAGTTATTCATTTTCATTTCAAAACTCACATAAACTCTCAGAAAACCTCCAAATCAAACTAGAAATCAAATCAGGAAGTGTTGATTCTCGTGAAACTTCATTATCATCAGATTATCATCGATATGTTCTTCAATCAGTAAGTGTTCTTAAGTATTTAAGAATTTGATTTTGATTGAAATTAGGTTAATTGATGATTTGAGAGATTTGAATGTTAGAAACATGCTAGAAGTGTTACATATTGATTATGTAATGATATTTGTGGTTTATAACCGTTTGAAAACGAGTTTGGAGTGATTTGGGTATAAAACCCGCGAGTTAGGGTTTGAACAGTTCGAACTGGGCTGGGACGACGAGGGAATCCGGCGGATTCACGGGAATCCGGCGGATTCCGGCAAAATTTAGGGAATCCGGTCGGATTCAGGGAATCCGGCGGATTCAGGCTGATTTGTGGGAAGCCGGCGGCTTCTGAGGGAATCCGGCGGCTTGATAGGCTGGTGCGACATTTCTTGTTTGTTTGTTAATAAGTAATGTGATTACTATTTGATATATGTTAATATATGATAATGCTTATGTTGTAAATCATTAGAACATAATTGGGAACTAGTAATGTTGATATTAATTATGTTAAGTTCCTAATGTTAAAAAATTGATATAAGTTTAGTATTGATGATTATGATTACTAACTTATATTTGATATTGATTCTCAGATGCGGAGAAGGCTCAGTGATATTAGACTACTGAGTGGAGGCCTGAGGTAGTCGGTGAGTGGATCTGTAACCTCAGTGTGATTTAGTTGTAATGATTTGATTTACAACCAGTAATTTATAGTATTACTTTGATATGATGCATCGGTCGAGATATCTTGCCATGATAGATTAACTAGTTGTTTACTTGGCTGATTGTGCTAGTATGTAAGACTTTGAGGTCAACTTGATTTGATGGTTGGACTTGTTGTTGTTGTAGACGACAGGAGATCTCGGAAACTTGAATTGTCGGTTTAGAGATCTAGGTCGTGTGTGATTGACAACAAGTTATCGGTAGTTCTGTATGGGCCAATGCAGATGATTGATAAGAGTTCCTTGAGTACCAAACCGGTATTAGGGTGTCTCAGGGACCACCGATCCTCATGATGATGCGTGTATGACATTGATTGAATGTCGAGTGATTGATTGATTTTCTGTTTATTGTTATTTGATGTAAACAGATTGTTATGCTAAGTTGAACTGTTGCTTATAGTTTCATTCACTTAGCTTTATGCTAACCCCACCACAGTTCTTCCTGCAGGTTAAAATAGATGGGACATATTGGGTAGGGCAGGAAGTGTTTGGAATTGATGGAATGTTTGACAGGCTTTTACTCTGATGTTAGTTTTATAACTAAAGAGATATTTTGAATTATATAACACCTAGTTTGTTGAAATGTCATGTAATAAGTTTGAAAAAGTTTATTGACATTTTGAGTACATTGATAGTATGTTTTAAATATACGCTTCCGAGTCGAAATTATTATATTATTGTTTATAATGAAACGAGGGGTGTTATAAGTTGGTATCAGAGCAATAGTTTGGGTGAATTGGACTTGATAGAATGTTCAATCCTAAACTTGATTGAGTTGAGTCAAATATTCCAGTGGGTGTGGGTTTAGTTGAGTAGTGAATGCATGAGAAAGTGATTAGTTGAATATGTACTAACCCTTAACAAGTTGTGAAGTTGTTGTTTGATTTCAGAGACGGAGGAACATGAGTATTAGATTGGTATATTTCATGTTTCCTCAACACTCGTGGGCTTAAGATTACCAGGTAATCTTCGATAAGCCTGTGTTAATTTAAATTAACTTGAAATGTTTACTCTGTTATGTTGAGTAAGCTTTGTTGTGAAGTTAATTGAGTCAGACTGATATGATTCCCCAGTTTTGAGTCAACTAATGATTGCTATATGTTGACATGAGGAGAGAAATGTTAAATGAGATGTTTATTGTTGTTCATTGTTGTGAGTATTTCTGATTGAATTGAAAATGCAGAAATGTGGTTAAGTAAGCAGAAAAGAATTGATTAAGGTTTTAGCAAGATTGATGTTGGAACCTAAGGAGTGTCTTTATTGGTGAGACAAGATAATTGATAGTATTATATTAGTAGATTGGTTACAGGGTGTGATTTAAATCCTGTTTAAGAACTGTGGTGTCATTTGATTTGAGGATGACTGCTAATTGAGAAAATATGTGGTTATGTGACTACATGATATGTTTTGATTGTAGTTAAACACTTGAGTTAAACCAAGATGAATAAGTTTATGAGGAAAATAACCTATGATAAAGCTAAATTGAATGAGAAAGCGATAGGTCTTTCTAGTCAACTGAGAATTAGTAAATGAAATGTTTATAGTAACATGATTGAGTAGGCTTGTTGTGACAGTGATGCTTGATAGTAAAGCATATGTCAAAGTAATGATAATTAATTAAGATGTGTCCTGAATTTTGTAGTAAATAGGGACATTGAATTGTGATAAGTATTGAAATTATGATGATAGGTTATCATATGTTTGAGGTTTCAGATAAGTGATATACTGAGTAATTCAGTTGTTGAAAATAAATTATGTGAGATGGCTTGCATATGTAAGGTTGAATATGTAAGTAGTAAGCTGATTTTGAATATGTATCAGCTGTTAGAAACTATTAAATGAATTTTGATTGATTTGAAATCATATGAGATGAGAATAGATTACATTGATAATTATAATGTAGAGTAGCCTGAGAATGGATTGTGAAGAACATAATCTTGCAACGCCTGATCACCGTTGTTATATTATGTTGTGTCACATGAACTTGTTGAGGCTACTTGGTATAAAAGAGATGTAATGTGATTTTGAAAATGGAGCATGATAGTATACTAAGTTGTTTAATAGTTGTTTTGATAAGAAAACAATCAGTTGATAGAACTGTGACCTTTAGATTGTAAAGGTGAGAGTGTAAATGATATACTTATCAGTGATAGAGGTTTTGATGATAAACCTAGATGACTAATTTGATTTTGTTGAAAATGTAGTTGTGACTGATGGTGTCAAATTGTCTATAGGTGGATTTGTATAGTGTTTAAATGAATCACTATTTTGTATCTGGCTTGTATGAAGCCAAAGTTGAGGTAGGTTGATATTGTCTTGCTTGAGGAATTCTAAGTATTATTGAATGTAATAATTTGAAATGTATGTTTGAAAGTAAACATATAAGATGAAATGGTTTGTTGGGAGTTAATATTGATAGTGTATTAACTTTGAAAGTCAAACCATGAATAGAGAATTGTGTATAAAATAAATTGCTTGTGATTGGTTTGAGGATAGGTCAAACTTGAGAAAAGCAATCAGAGGATTTTATTGATTGATTGATTGAAATCAAGGTTGACAAGTAGTCAACTGTGTATGTTGAAATAGTCTAACATAGATTGAAATGTTATGATTGTGGGGAATATGATTGAATTCCTAGATTGATTAAATTATGTTGAAACGGGTCATTGAAGATCCAAAGGAGATAGATGAATTGTCTAAGTTTGTGAAACTTGGTTCATTACTTAAGGCTAGTATTAAGTAATTGAAATAGTGTTAAGTACAATTGAGTATTCAGTTAAGTAATATTTGATATTTGAACTGAATATGTGTTAAAGAAGTATACAGATATGAAGTCATTGTTTGATATGACAATTATAATTTGTTAAGATATGTTGGAATAATTAAATCACATTGATTAGAATTGTGATAAGAAAATCTTATCAGCGTATGAAGCTTGTGATGATAGCTTTGATTGGGTAAGAATGTGAGATAAGAAATAATTAAAAGTTATTTGTTGATTGTATGCAAATAAAGTAAGTGATGAAGTGGTAAATTGAGATTAGATCCAACTAAGGTATGATATGAAAGTATATCTGGAGCTGGATGGTGTTAAAGATTTAGTTGATCTTTGTTTGATAAATTGAGGAAATATGAATTGAATGATTGTTCATATTTTAAGAAATTGTATGTGTTAGAAAGTAAGGGAAACCTTGAGATTGATAAGTGATGATTGTATTCACCAAACTTTCTTGGAAGTTAAGATTAAAATGTTTAAGATATATACAATGTAGTATGTATATAAGTGAGACATAGAATTGTTGATTTGCAATTGTTCCATGTCCTGTGGTATGGATATGTGATGACTAGTGGTAATGAGAAGGCTTGGTAAAGACTTTAACAGTCTGAATGGCCTAGTATATAGAATGAAATGGAATTGTTGTGTATGTGTCCATTTTAGAGAATATCTGAAATTGTGTAAGTATATATGTGTAGTATACATGATAATAAATGGCATGACAAGTTTTAATAGAATGAACTAAAATGGGCCATAAGATATGTGGAAGTCAGTTAATTGTGATTAACTTGATGTAGATTGTATTAGAAATGTGTTGAAAAGTAGCACATTGTGATATTGTGAT
Source organism: Helichrysum umbraculigerum (assembly GCA_949592205.1). Lineage (NCBI taxonomy): Eukaryota > Viridiplantae > Streptophyta > Magnoliopsida > Asterales > Asteraceae > Helichrysum > Helichrysum umbraculigerum. The sequence goes on along the minus strand of CATIUR010000007.1, from coordinate 20,222,580 downwards.
ACTTGAGTTGTAGTATTATAATATTGATTAAGACTGACTTAGTTGCTATATTGATGGGATGTAGTACTAAGTGATTATGTGATTAAAGTTGTATAATTTCTAATTGCTTGTGATTAGTAGTTTAAGATTGTAAAGTTGAATTGAAATAACTGGTTGCTAAGAGAAGATTATTGATCTCTTACCAGTTTAAGTAATAAATAAGTTCTAACTTGATGGTTAGTTAGACTTTGAAGATGCATAGTAAGTATTGATGGGTATACTGTAGTGTATAATCATTAGTGTTGTGATTATTGGATGTGTAAATTGTTGTTGTTGACAATTAATAGATTGTAATGAAAGGAGTTACAAGCAGAAACAAGTCAATGTAGAGGTTGGTTGAATGTAGGTAATATTTGATTGTGGTACTATTGTTGATTGAGCAAAGTACTTGTTGATTGTAGTTTTACCTACTGAGTGTGACCTCTGCTTTGCTTATTAAGAATTTCGTATGATAGTGATAGTGATATGTGAATATGATAGGTTGTTCAAAAGAGTATAGGTATGAAACTTTTGGATGAAAAGTTGACCTAGATTTGAATCTCAGATCTTTGATGGTAGAGATTTAAGATTATAATTTGTAGATTAGACTGATTGTTGGTCGTGAGTTGAAATATATTTCAATTGTGCTAAGAACAATGTGGTTTAATAAACAATATTGTTGTGATACTGTTGCTGCTGTTTTATTGTTAACAGTGATGAACAGTGAGAATATGTTAAAGATTTTAGCATATTGCTAATTTCTGGTTGCACCGACCTATTAAGTGATTGTAGATTTCACTTGTGTTTAAATGATAGTGAATTCACTTGTTTAAGTAAGTGTTTGTTCTATAAGATATATCTGATTGATGATATTGATTGGATGCACTGTATGTATGCGTAGGAAAAGATAGAAGCATGTACATTTGGATATGTGCATGTGGAAAGAATTCAAACAGTCTAAGTATAGTTGTAAGTTGCTATTGAGGACAAATGTATGTTAAGATATATGTGATTATATCACATTAGTTAGATTGATTGAGGTTAGATTTCGGGGACGAAATCTCTTTAAGGGGAGGAGAGTTGTAACATCCTCGAAATGGACCTAGTTGTGTTATATTATTTCTTGATTTAAATTAGTATTTAAATGTATTTGGAAATAATATTGCTTGAATTAGTTGAAATAATTGGAATAGGAGCCGAATATTCCAATGTGATAAGTGAATTATTAATTGTTGTAAATTAATATAGTTGACGGTGCAATAAAATGTTTGGGCTCGCAAATGGTTTTCGGGTTCCAGGCAATCGATTGAGATGGGGTATTAAATTATACCCGTATAATAGAAGGTCGGTTGAGGAGCCGACTTAAGTTTCTATTTATATAACTTTCCTTTTTAGGAAGTTATTCATTTTCATTTCAAAACTCACAGAAACTCTCAGAAAACCTCCAAATCAAACTAGAAATCAAATCAGGAAGTGGTGATTCTCGTGAAACTTCATTATCATCAGATTATCATCGATATGTTCTTCAATCAGTAAGTGTTCTTAAGTATTTAAGAATTTGATTTTGATTGAAATTAGGTTAATTGATGATTTGAGAGATTTGAATGTTAGAAACATGCTAGAAGTGTTACATATTGATTATGTAATGATATTTGTGGTTTATAACCGTTTGAAAACGAGTTTGGAGTGATTTGGGTATAAAACCCGCGAGTTAGGGTTTGAACAGTTCGAACTGGGCTGGGACGACGAGGGAATCCGGCGGATTCACGGGAATCCGGCGGATTCCGGCAAAATTTAGGGAATCCGGTCGGATTCAGGGAATCCGGCGGATTCAGGCTGATTTGTGGGAAGCCGGCGGCTTCTGAGGGAATCCGGCGGCTTGATAGGCTGGTGCGACATTTCTTGTTTGTTTGTTAATAAGTAATGTGATTACTATTTGATATATGTTAATATATGATAATGCTTATGTTGTAAATCATTAGAACATAATTGGGAACTAGTAATGTTGATATTAATTATGTTAAGTTCCTAATGTTAAAAAATTGATATAAGTTTAGTATTGATGATTATGATTACTAACTTATATTTGATATTGATTCTCAGATGCGGAGAAGGCTCAGTGATATTAGACTACTGAGTGGAGGCCTGAGGTAGTCGGTGAGTGGATCTGTAACCTCAGTGTGATTTAGTTGTAATGATTTGATTTACAACCAGTAATTTATAGTATTACTTTGATATGATGCATCGGTCGAGATATCTTGCCATGATAGATTAACTAGTTGTTTACTTGGCTGATTGTGCTAGTATGTAAGACTTTGAGGTCAACTTGATTTGATGGTTGGACTTGTTGTTGTTGTAGACGACAGGAGATCTCGGAAACTTGAATTGTCGGTTTAGAGATCTAGGTCGTGTGTGATTGACAACAAGTTATCGGTAGTTCTGTATGGGCCAATGCAGATGATTGATAAGAGTTCCTTGAGTACCAAACCGGTATTAGGGTGTCTCAGGGACCACCGATCCTCATGATGATGCGTGTATGACATTGATTGAATGTCGAGTGATTGATTGATTTTCTGTTTATTGTTATTTGATGTAAACAGATTGTTATGCTAAGTTGAACTGTTGCTTATAGTTTCATTCACTTAGCTTTATGCTAACCCCACCACAGTTCTTCCTGCAGGTTAAAATAGATGGGACATATTGGGCAGGGCAGGAAGTGTTTGGAATTGATGGAATGTTTGACAGGCTTTTACTCTGATGTTAGTTTTATAACTAAAGAGATATTTTGAATTATATAACACCTAGTTTGTTGAAATGTCATGTAATAAGTTTGAAAAAGTTTATTGACATTTTGAGTACATTGATAGTATGTTTTAAATATACGCTTCCGAGTCGAAATTATTATATTATTGTTTATAATGAAACGAGGGGTGTTATATGTGTTGTGAATTCACTCAAGTAGGAAATTAGCCTAGACATGCGTGTTAATTACGTTTATAATTTTGTCGAAATTGCAGGGTGTTACATTGAAAGTGTAAAATGCATAATATACATCGTCCGATGTTCAGGAAGAAGTATTGAATGTGTAGGCTGAGAAAATACATATGAAAATAGTTGAAGATATTGGAGTTCAAAGTTTTGTATAATTGTCTACGAGGCAAGTGATGAAAGTAAAAAGGAACAAATGGCTATTATTCTTCGATTTGCTGACCCTAAAGTATGCATATACAAGACCGGTTTTTGAAACTTAGCTCTCATTTAGACCCATGAGAGGGATACAAATATTTCAATTCATATTCTATGCTCATAGTTGCAAAGAAATACCTTTTTCTTGATTTCAAAGGCCAAGAATCGGATACTTTAGAATTATAGTTAAAGCACTTTGAAGCTTATGTTAAGAACCATCCATTGTTGGGAAAGTTGTCGTTTATTTCAGAATTATGTCAAGGCTTAGTGGAGATAAGAAAATCAAGGCACTATTATGTTCTTAACTGATTTATTCATCTTGTGTTGACTCTTTCAGTGTCAACTGCAATTGTTAAACGTGCATATATGAAGATCTTGAAAAATAGACTATGTAATAGAATGGATGATGACTTGCTTTCTGATAATCTAGTTCTTTATATTGAAAAATAAATTGCTGAGATGTTTAGTTTAGAGTCTATTTTATATTATTTTAATGATGTAAGAGAGCGTCGTGTGACACTAAAAGTTTCTAGTTGATATTTCTTGATAAGTTTTTACACTTCATTATATTCTTATTGAACATTTTTAGTTTTAGTTTTGGCCCACCCAAATTAAACTCCTAGCTACTGCTCACAATAACATGTAAAACACGAATTAATAAATGTGTCCAAGAAAACATTATACTCCCTCCGTCCCACTCAAAGTGTCCACTTTACCTTTGCACACAGTTTTAGAATTATCTACTAACTACACTTTTAACCAATCAAATAACTATCTACCTACTAAAGTGATGGGATATGACCACGTAATAAATAAACGCATGTCCGGAAAGTGTTTAAGCCTACGGGGTCACACGTATTGACACTTATGCTCAATATAATTGGTTAATATATATGTGAGATATATTAATTAATACGTTCACAAATAAACGTTATTAAAGGTTAATTCTACGTTTTAAGAAGATTCTGGAAACCAAATCCAACCGGCGATTGGGTGTTCCAACCGGCGGTTGGAACCTGATATGGAAGGCAGTGGAACACATGGATCAGAAAACGGATACTTGGGTCAAAAGCCAACCCAACCGGCGGTTGGGAAGCTCAACCGGCGGTTGGAGGTCGGTTTCAGCAAGTATAAATAGAGCTCAAATCCCAGCCTTAAACTATACGTGTTCAGAATAGCTTAATTCGATTTAAGGGTTAAAGGTGTGAATTAAAGTTTGACTTTGGAGCTAGGAAGGTGGGGTTTGAAGGTTTTCAACCCTAACAAAGATTGGTTCTTGTGTGATTCGACAAAAAAGAAAAGCACAAGGGTTGTGAGTGTTGTGAACGGCGTACTAGCATACCTATTAAGTTGCTGTCGTGTGTGCGATCGTAGAGAGGTTTTACTTTAAACCTTAGCAGTTTATCTGGAGCTCTGCTAAAAGGTACATGATTCTTTTCTTAGTTAATTACATATACGTGCTTATTCGCTTCTGCAATTGTGTGACAATTTGATTATCTGTATACTATACTCTAACAGTGGTATCAGAGCCACACGTATGTGTTATAATTAGTTAGATTTGTTAAACATAAAATTTGGTGGGGTTAAGTTGTCTGATTCGATTAATTGCAAAGAAAAATGTTTTGGTTGTACTGAGATTAAAGTTGAGTGACAAAGAAGGTCAAAATTTCATTCCAACCGGCGGTTGGACGACGAAACTAGGGTTTTACAGTCGCGGTAAAGAAATTACGAATTACAATTCCAACCGGCGGTTGGAACTTGAAACCCTAATTTTGGTTAAATTGTTAAAACTTTTAAAATCCCATCAGAAATTTAATGTTTAACGAAAATAATAACATAGTTAATGTAAATTGTTAGTTATTATTAATATCCTTTTAAATTAGCAAAGAAGGGGTATCCATGAAATTCATGCATAATTTGTCATGGATATCACTTTGATATTAATTGTTAATAGTGTTACTTGTTTAATTAACAAGGTGTCCCTAGTTGGCCATATTTCAAATGTTGCGTGAATATTAATTGTTAATTGATTAGTAGTTTATTATTTTGCTTTTTATTGTAACTTGTGAAGCAAAATGATTTTTTGAAAAATAAACTGACTAATAACTATGAAATTAGATTTATTATTTCCTTGCAAATCTTATTGTCAACTGGGGTTGGGCTCACATACCGTAATTTTTTCCCACGACGAGGTTTGCAAGTTGATAATTTGTTTTAAACCACGACTATGAGCTTGTATAAGAAAGGTATCTTCGGCTTGGTGTCTAAGATGACGGGTTGGATAAAACGATGTAAAGATCCTAGCCCCTTCTCTGGCCTCTTCCTGGCCTATCTTGTAGATGGCTGAAAAGGTTTAAAACATGTTGAATCGTCAATTTTAATAAAAGTGCTATCTCTAATATAATATGAATATTAAATTAGACATCTTGACCCACATTAATAAGTATATTAACTGTAAAAATTTTATTAAAATCTATGATACGAAGATGTGTGCATGCTTCTTCGTACATATTTGATACACATTATCAAATAATTACCCATTTAAATTAAGTCATATGCCATCCAATTTGTGAAGAACACTTGTACTTACTTTTTGCTCTACGTGAGACGTAGGTGAATTGTATCCAAGGTAAATTACCACTCATCGTGAGACGGTGGTGGACTATTTACAATTCTTAATTGGACGACTTAAAGCGAGTTAAGCGGTGAGATCCTTAAGCCCGTGGCATAAGATGGGATGAAACATGCTTAATAACACTTACTGCTTGATCACTAAGTGCAAATTAAGTCCCATAATTTTAGGAATTGCACTAGTAATACAATTATTGATTGTCAATTACCTTTTGAATACATCATTGCTAGCAGATCAACTGATGTGATAGTGGTATGTCAAGTAAGAGCCTAGCCTTAGGAAAATTAATTGTTTATATATATATATATATATATATATATATATATATATATGAACATTTGGGAAATTAATTCTCTTTAAGAATTTATTATCGAAAATACTAAATTTGAACGTTTATCTATTGTAGATGGCAAATCCTGCACCGAACTCGAATTATTCGGATTTCAGGAAAATGCTAGAAAGAGAAAAACTTTCTAGAAATAATTTCAATGACTGGTTTCGTCAACTAAGGATTGTCCTTCGTGTTGAGAAGAAAATTGACGTCGTTGAACAGCCGATGGGACCTGCTCCTGATGTTGCTACTGCTCCTGTTGAGAAATTAGCAGCTTGGAATGCTCTTTATGATCGTCATAATGAAGTTGCTTGTTTGATGCTCGGCAGCATCACTGTAACACCCCCGAAATTCACTGTTTTACGGAAGCATAGTTTGGGGTGTTACTAATCAATTATCACAGCACAAAGATAAGTAAACGACATCTATATGCAAAGTTTGTAAATTAGTTACATTCCATAGATATATTGTTTGAAAACTTAGTGTTTTCGTATACAAAAATGTAGTTTCCCTAGAGTCCGCGCGTGTAGCGGGAGATTCTATTACATAATCAAAATATACAAAAGATAATGCTAAGAATCTCCGTTAATGCAGTTGTGTTGAAATCATGCGACTCTAGCTAAAATCCTGGAGTAATCCTACTCCATCCGTGTACCTGAGAAAACATGCTAAAAAGTGTCAACCAAAAGGTTGGTGAATCTCACAGGTTTGTAAGTGATATCAGCTTTGAACACAAGATTTCATCAGAAATGCCCGTAGGCGTAAAATCAGCAATTTCAATCCAGAAATCGTAAAACCAGTATTTGCAATCCAGCAAATGTAAGTAAGTAAGTTTATACCGTTGCCATGAGGCTCATAATCGAAGCTTAACCCGTAAGTAATATGTTTGCTCCCGTGACATGCTCGTAATTGAGCAAGCATCAGTAACGAATAAGTAGTCACCCGTTTCTACGTGTAAATCAGTACGTGGCAGCGCTACTGCCCCGGGTGGGGAGGGTCATTTCCCTAATGGATCCATTAACTAGTGTTCGCGCTTAAGTCCATAACTAACGATATATGATGGAGAGACTTCTGTTTGTAAGTAAACTCATGCAATTCCGTTTGGTATAGTAAACAGTTTAGTACTTGTATTCAAGGAAAAGTAGTAGCATGTATCTCCCCCAATAAGATAAAACAGTAAAAGTGGGGCCGTAAGACTCACCTGAGTCTTTGCAAGTACGTTTATATCAATAAACGAGTAAGTAATATCAACCGTAGGTTCTCCGAACCCGTAACCTTCAAATGCCTAAACATATAAAGTTAAGTAAGTAGATGTCTCGCAAGACCATCCAGGCTAGTTGTCTACACAACTCATTATGTCCAAGTGTTTGTTTACTAATCCGTTTGTAGTTTGAAAACAAATATGGCCCGTTGGTGACGGTTTGTAATAATGATTCAAAGTGTTATCATTATATGTATCGTTGAATCAGGTTTCGTTATTTGTAAGTGTTTTTCACTTAGTGTGAAAAGTATTTACAACATTTAATGACGGGGGTCCGGGGGCAGCGCCCCTGGTAGCGGGGTCCAAGGGGCGGCAGCCCCTGGCGGGGTCCAAGGGGCAGAGCCCCTGGCTGGGGTCGAGCTGCCAGGTCAGCTTGAAAAATTTTTATTACTACTATATTGCTTTGACGAAAAACGCATCTGGATCCGAATTTGGGTAAAAATCAGGTGTTAAAATCTTGGTTCCGACACTTAGTAAAAATCTGAGTTTTCAAGGTTCTGGTTTGTGCGACGTCGCATGCGACGTTGCAAGTAGGGTTGCGACGTTGAGCATGACGTCGCTAAAGGCGACGTTTCACAATTTAATGCGACGTAGGGTGCTGCGTCGCTAATGCGACGTAATAGGCTGCGTCGCTATATGCGACGTAATAGGCTGCGTCGCTATATGCGACGTCGCAATTTAATGCGACGTTGTGACTGACGTCGCACCATGCGACGTCACGAGGGGTTTTGCGACGTTGAAGCTGACGTCGCATAAATTCTGGGCCAACTGCGACGTAGCGGTCTGTTGGCCGGAAAATGTGTCGAAAACGAGTTTTTCGGTTTCCGTTCGGTCCAAATCTTTTACCCAACCCAAAAATGGACATAATAAGCCTATTTAAACCATAAACTAGTAAAAATGATCAAAAACGAGAGATGTCGGGATTTTGTCGGAAACTTACAAAATGTCGGATCGAAAATCCGAAAAGATGGAAAGGTAGATCGGGATGCCGTGGTTCTTTTATTCCAAAGGAGTGGTGTGATCCGGTGTCGTTTCGTGTTGTTATTTTGCGATTTATGGTATTGGTGGTGGTTTTAAATTAGAGAGAAAAGAGAGAAAGAAAGAGAAAGAAATGAGAAAATGAAAAGAAAAGAAAAGGAGGTGGGAGGTTAAGCCTCCCATTTTCAGTCCGCGCCTCCGCGCTCCGTGCGGTGTTCGTTTCCTCCGTCGTTTAAACGTTAAATCAAGCAGTTATATTTTTAAAAGGTGACGGGAATATTTTAATGAAATACCTTGAAATTAATTATAAAAACATTTGTCGAAGTATTAAAATTCTTAACTCGCGTTTAATACGTATTCGTTAAATTATTTAAAATGTCGTCGCGATATTATAAATAACGTTTGTTCGCTGTGTATTTTATATAATAAAATACGTTCTCATTATTTAGGTAAGTTTCTGTCACCAACGTCCAAGTAACTGTGTCGGACTCCGTCCGGTTAATTCGTACGATTAATCCAAATCACGTAAGTACACTCATATATATATAAATCACCTTATATATATACAAATAGAGTCTGCAATTAGTCCTATCACATACTAATTACAACTAGTTACAATTAATTAGGCATAATTAATTATCCTAATTTAGCAGGTGTTACAATCACTCCCGAACTTCAAAAGCAATTTGAAATTTACATCCCACTTGATATGATAACAGAGCTTAGATCGATGTTTGAAAAACAAGCTGTATTTGAGTTATTTGATTTGATCCAATCGCTCCATGCTTGCAAACATGAAGCAGACACACCAGTTAGCTCACATGTGCTGAAAATCAAGATTTATCTAGATCAATTGGAGAGACTTCAGTATACTTATCATCTGCCTATTGCGGTCGGCATGATTCTCAATTCCCTTTCAAATTATTTTGAGAGTTTTGTGTGCAACTACAATATGCACAGCATGGGAAAAACAGTTGCTGAACTTCATACCATGCTCATTGAGTATGAGAAGGGTCTTCCAAAAAAATCGGCTGCCCCACAAGTCCTTGCGATTAGAAGTGGAAAGATCTAGAAAGATAAGAAACCGCAAACAAAGGGAAAGGCTAAAGTCAAGGGGAAGCAAGGTGCTTTTGTCCCTAAACCTAAGCAAACCCCTCTGGAAAAGAAAGAGCATCCGGCTAAGGATGAGGCGTGTCACCACTGCAAGCAACTAGGGCACTGGAGGAGGAATTGTCCTGCCTATCTTGCTGAGTTGGTGAAGAAAAAGCAATCCGGTCAGACCGGACCTTCAGGTATCTTCACCATAGAATTATATTCTTTCTCTAACTCAAAATCCTAGGTATATGACACTGGTTGTGGTACTCACATATGTAATACCCCACAGGGACTTAGAGTAAAGAAGAAGCTGAAACATGTGGCTCTCTACTTGTACGTGGGAAATGGTGTACGTGCAGCTGTAGAAGCCATTGGAAGTTTTGACTTAGTTCTGCCTTCGAGCTTAATTATTGTATTAGACAATTGTCATTATGCACCTACTATTATTAGAGGTGGTGTTTCAGTTTCACTTTTGAAAGATAATGGATTTATCAATGTTTTTAATGATTATGGTATTTCAGTTTCTTAAAATGATGTTCATTATTTTAATGTTATTTCTTGTGATGGTATTTTTGTAATTGATATGCATAATCATGGTTCAAAAGTTAATTCTATGTATTCTGTTAGCAATAAAAGAGCCAAGCTTAACTTGGACTCTACCTATCTTTGGCATTGTCGTCTTGCACACATTTGAAAGAAATGCATTGAAAGGCTTCAACGTGAAGGCTTTTAAAAATCAAATGATGAGGGATCCCTTGACAAATGCGTATCTTGTGTTTCTGGCAAGATGACAAAGAAACCCTTTCCGCATCAAACGCAAAGGGCTAAAGATCTACTTGGAATCAAACATACGGATATTTGTGGTCCATTTAGACATGTTTCAAGACAAGGTGCTAGCTACTTCATCACTTTTACTGATGATTTCAGTCGTTATGGTTATGTTTACTTGCTTAAACATAAACATGAAGTCTTTGAAACATTTAAAGTATTTAAGAATGAAGTAGAAAATCAACTCGGTAAGACCATCAAGATCCTTCATTCGGATCGAGGTGTTGAATACTTAAGCGATGAGTTTAAGGATTATCTGGAAGCGTGTGGAATTGTCCAACAGCTTACTCCTCCATACACACCACAACATAATGGGGTGTCGGAGAGAAGGAATCAAACCTTATTAGACATGGTAAAATCGATGATATACCTTACGACTCTCCCATTATCATTTTGGGATTACGCTCTAGAATCTGCTGTACGTATTTTGAATATGGTTCCAAACAAGAAGGTGGATAAGACACCATATGCACTATGGCATGGAAAAGTCCCTAATTTGTATTACTTAAAGGTCTGGGGATGTGAGGCGCTTATGAAGCGGGATACGCCTGACAAACTCGAGAAAAGATCTATTAAGTGCATCTTTGTAGGATACCCAAAGGAAACAATGGGTTACTACTTCTACATTCATTCTGAAAACACTGTTAAAGTTGCTAGATATGCTGAGCTCTTTGAAAAGAATAGGATAGCTCAAGAAAACAGTGGGAGGGTTGTAGAACTTGATGAGACTCAAGAGGAAGATGCATCACCTTCTACTAACACTAGCGAACATCAACTTGGGGAGGAAAGTAGTCAAAGTGTTGAACCTCAAGTCGATGTTGTTCCAATTCGTAGGTCCACAAGGACTATAAGTGCTCAAGAGAAATTGTGTCTAAATGTAGAATCTGAAGAGTACTTGGTGGGGGATCTTTATGAACCTCCTAAATTTCAAAGCTGTATTATCAGATCCTGAATCTGAAAAATGGCTTGAAGCTGCGAATGTGGAAACGAAATCCATGAAAGATAATCAAGTCTGGCGCTTGGTTGATCTTTGATATCGCGTAAAAAGTCACGTTTTTACCACCGATATCTCTCTCATTCTGGAACAATACTTGGCATTTAGACTCAAATAACACACAAATCAATGGAACTTTGCCAAGAAGGTCAAAATAAAGCCGCACGAGAAAAATCAAGCAATACGAATGAAAGACAGAGATTCCACGCACAGTTGAAGATTCGAGGCATCCAAGAAAAGATTTAGAGATAAAGTGCCCACCACTAAGATTCATCTTATCCAAGGTCTTTGTTTTCAAAATACGAATCTAACAGAAGAAGAATCAACAAAAACGGATGAAGAATGAAGATTCTGCGTACGCCGAAAGATTCAAATGATTCGTACAAGACATCTAAAGATCAGAGAAACATCTCAGAGATTTCTTTATATAAAAGTCTTCATTTTTGAAAAAACGAATTCAACACAAAAAGAATCGACGAAAATGGACGCATAACGAAGAAGATACGCACGAAACGAGAAACGAGCGAACGGGCAGCAACCTGGATGGCCGACCGCCAGGCGGCAGCCACCCGTCCCCTCCACCTTTTTCCATCCTTGCTCGTACTTTCCTGGTACATGTGCTACCACTTTCCGCAACTTTAGGGTACACGTGCTACCACTTTCCGCGCCTTTAGGGTACATGTGCTGCCACTTTCCGGGAAAGGACCACCCCCCCCCCCCCCCCCCACCCCCCCAAATGCATGCTTACTTGAGCCTAAGATGGCTAACATGCACCGGATTTCAAGTATAAATAGGGCATCAAGGCTCATTTGAAAGACACACCATTCCTATCACACCTTACACACCATTCTTAGAACAATACTTCTACTTAGTTATTAGTTCTACTTTCTCTCTCTAATTTCTTACTCTAAATTAGTTTTAGGCTAGTTTAGGAGCTTGTTTAGAATAGAAGGAAAGTACGGAACGCTTTGTAATCTTCAGAGTACGCTCGGAATTGTGTCAATTAATTCAAGTCTATTCTCTCTCGCATTTAATCCTGGTTCTTTCTATCCTTATCTCTCTTAATTAATTATGCTAGATTTAGTTATTGCCATGATTAGAGAGTAGTATATGTGTTGTGTTTGCTTGCGATGTAGTTAGTTAATTATGGGATGATTGATAATTAATTTAAAAAGTGATATGACGGCCCCTATTCGACTGTTCTTCGATATAGTACTGGAAACACTTCAAGGTGGAGTACAAATCTATGGAAGTCGAGGAACGACCGAAGGTAGTCATACTACACAACAGTATAATATTACGAAGTAATATGATGGCCCCTATTCCACTATTACGCAGTATAGCGTTGGAAACACTTCAGGTGTAGTTCAAATACGTGGAAGCTGCGTAACGACCGAAGGTAGTTATACTACGGACTAATATATAAAATGAGAAACCTAGTTTAATTAATCTTTCTAAATCGACTTTTAAACTTTAAATTAATCTATCGCCTTTCCACCAGTAAACGTGATTACAACACATTTTTAATGACGTCCAACTAAAAGGTAGTTAGTCATCTGTGTCAACATAATTTGTCAAAGGTACGAAACCATGGAACCGCAAGGCTACATGGGGGATAACTGTAGGACAATACATAGCCAAGGTTTGAAGCGGCGGAACCACTTTAAGTGTGGAACGCTGTGGATAATTAGGGGATTTATTAGGTAGTCTTAAGCAAGGGCTGATTTAAGGTCATAAATAAACTTTTTAAGTACATGAATCTGTTAGGATGACGAGGAATCGTTATATGATTCAGTTTTGTATAGTACCTTTAGATTTTGTCTCCGTTCAAAAGAAAGTAAAATTAAACTTAAATAAAGATCTTTCTTATTATTCGAAATACTTTGTGATGTCACCATAACCTAGTTCTTGTGTGACATGCTAATGGGATTTTAATTAGTAGGGAATCTAGTGTTTACATCACAAGTATCCAAGAGTAAAAATTAACAAACATCTTTTAAAACAGTTTCTCCAAACATCATCCCATAACTTAATTAACGAAGTCTCAGCAAACACTATCTTTATCTTATCTGCTTTATCTTTTATTTTAATTTCGATTTTATTTATTTACTTGCCTAAGTTAGTTAATAGAAAAACCAAAACTCACTACTACACACGGAAGGATATGGTCCGGTCAAACATGCCTATAGGGTCCGGTTGTTTAGCCGGACTCTATATGGGGAGGTATTTATTAAGGGTCCGGTTATTTGACCGGACTCTATTCCCATCTGCAAACACCGGACTCTATTGTTTGTAAAGGGATCATTGTTGCTAGTTGCAACCGGACTCTATTTATTTGTTGGAGACCATTTTTTTGCAGTTAACCGGACTCTATTTATTTGTTGGAGACCATTCTCTTTTACACTTAACCGGACTCTTTTATATTTATATATACGTTTGAAACTGGACTCTGTTGGTTGTTCCAGTTTATTATAAAAATTAAATTAAACATGCATATAAATGATATTCTCCAAATACCACATTGGCAAAACATAATATTTTCTATTATATAATCAAAAAACACCAACAATACTCAAATCTACTCACTACATAAAATAGTGTCCTCCAAACATTTGTAATGATTTAACATGAAACTAGCATATAAGTACCTTCTAATCCTATCCTACAACTACAACCTTAAATTTCTTGACCTTGTAATACCCATTGTAGCTTAGTACATTCTTCTCTCTTACCTGCCAAACTAAAAAGAGGCACACCATAATCACTACAAATCAAATAAGGTTATTTTGAAATTTTCAAAATATACACCAATCTTTTACATAATCACCTAAATATTGTTTATGAATTTTTCAATCCACACACCAGCAATAATGTCCATGATTGGACGTAAAAAATCATGTTTTTACGTACATAATTCCCATCTTTTTAGCCCCAAATTGGATGAAATCATTCAATATCAATACTTTTTCATCATAATTCACCAACAAGGCTAAAAACAAGGTGTTGCTTTAAAAATCAATTAAAATGGCTAAATAATGTACAAAATAAAGCATAAACGATACAGTCACATTCTACGAGCACATTTAAGCATAATACCATAAAATTATTCTTAGATTATCTCATTATGATCTTCAGGAAATTATGAGAACGTGGACATAAAGAACGCTGAAAACGGACCAAGAACGAAGAAGTTATGGCTAAACGAACTACGACTAGGCGACCAAGACTTACGATCCAGTGCACAAGACAACGACCAAGGGAATACCACCCCTACAGGGGCCGTATACCACCCCTTAGGGGCCGTATACGCCCCGATAAGGGCCGTATACCCCCCTAAAAGGGTGGTATACCCCCCCCCAGGAGGTGGTATACTACCCCTATGGTGCTGAATACTACCCCAAGGCTATCCGATACCCCCTTTTTGGTGTCCAATACTACCCTTTTGGTGCCGAATTTCTGAGCTAGGGGTGGTATTTCAGTGCAAATCGGAAGAATCGGGTGTCAAGTTGTGGAAGCTAGTGTTGGAAGCCTTTGCCTATAAATAGAGGGCTAAACCTCCTCATTTACCATCACCAACCACCAACCACTCTCACACACATTCTCTCACTAGTTTCTCACTCTAGGTTAGTTAATTAGTTAGTTAGTTAGTTAGTTAGTTAGTTAGTTAGTTAGTTAGTTAGTTAGTTAGTTAGTTAGTTAGTTAGTTAGTTAGTTAGTTAGTTAGTTAGTTAGTAGTTAGTAGTTAGTTTCTCGTTAATATTTAACGGGACTAACGGGGGGGCTACTTTGTAATATTTGTTGGAGATACTTGGAGGGGTGCTTTTGTAGTATTCGAGGCTATGCTCGTTGTAATCTTTCAGCTTATATTCAGACTACGCATTTTATCACGGTTATCTCTTTCCTTATCTGTTATAATGCATGCTATTGTTATTATGCTAGATTTAGGAATCGTTACCATGATTAGTGAGTAGTTAGCTTGTGTGTTTGTTGTGATGTAGTTAGCCGTTATAATGGGGGATGATGCTAATTTAATAATATAAGTAAAAACTATGTTCTATTTAACTTTTCATCTATGATTATAAACTGTTTATCAAACTATCGCCTTTCCTCCAATAAACGTGGTTAAAACTCTGAAAGACAAGGAGTCGTGAACCTTGTTCTGGGAGTAATTAATTATCTGTGCTTTCTATGCATGGTCTGATTTCGAAGCTTTGGAATACCGTTAAACTAATGTATAGTACAACATGAATTAATCAGGGATTTATTGGGTAATATTAAGTGAGGGCTGGTTTATATCATAGATAGGTAGACTTTAATACAAACTTAGTTAAAACGGGTTCAGAGTGACCCGAATGTGCAATACGCGTGGAACACCGTAAAACGTCCTATTACTTAGTATAGTGCTGGAACCACCTTTGGTGTAGTACAAATGCATGGAAGCTACGGAACGGCCGTCGGTGTATACACTCTAACTTGCATTGGTGCGCAAGGCATGGAATGCCGTAAAACGTCCTAATACCTCGTTTAGTGTCGGAACCATCCTTCTGCAATGGTTCCCATACACCAAAGCTATGGAACGGCCGTCGGTATATACATTCTGAGCAGCACTGGGTCAACCACCAGCTCTAAACCCTAACAAGCCATCGATGAAAAGTTAACAGATGCTTTCCGAATTAGGTCTTAAATGCTCTACTTGAATTAGAATACTTTATGGTGTTAAGAACGGTCAGAAATTAAATATCAGTCTGTTACCTTATTCATGCACCCAGGAGTTAACTCCAAAAAGGGTCACTAGTCTTCACAGACAGTGTTGGGGGTAGAGTAGCATGATCTGATCAGAATCATGATAGCCTAGTACTCAGTGACATGATAGCCTAGTACTCAGTGACATACTGTCTGAGAAATCAGATAGTAGGATGCTAGTGTTTACACCATAAGTATCTGAAATAGGTAGAAAGCAAATACTTAGAAAGAACGTTTTCAAAACATCAATCCAAACATCATCTCCCCTTAAGGCTAATGAAATCACAACGAACACTCCTCTCCATACTGATTATCACCTATTATTTTATTTTGCTATTTATTTAGTTTAATTTAGGACCTAAGTAATTAAAAACCCAAAAATCAAATCTCTTGTTTACAAACCCTACTAAATCGAATCGATCGTCTTGACTGCTTGGTTTCACAATACGGTTGATCTTAAGAATGACCCTGAGTCATTACTTACCGCTATTCATAGTTATAAGTAAAACATAGGTCCCCATCTCTATAAATTTAAAACCACCCATCCGATCGTGTGCCCCGACGGGAAGTTCCGTGACGACAGGAAGCGATTCCTGAACCGACCGCTGGGGAGCGATCAGTCCAACTCATTTGCAGGAATGCAATCAGTTTTTGCCCAAGGAATCTATGTGAAATACAATAAACAACAACAATTATTCAAATAATTAAAGGGTTCACTTAGTTTAATACTCAAAATACAAAAACGGTTTTAAAGATTGTTACCGTCTTAGGGAAATTAGCTTGTTGAAAGGAGATAAAATCATGCATCCACCTCATCACATAAAATCCACACTCCCAAGATCTTTTTTTTATTAATTTCTATGCCTTATATTAATCATTACCACTGTTAAGCATTGCAGTGTCAGATTACGATATGCCAGCACATGAAAAAATTTAAGGAGTGTCTCTAGTTGTAACATACATCGACATTGGTTTCAAACTCTCAATTTCAGTAGGTATTGATGGCTAAAACAGACCAAAATAACCCTGCGAAAACAGAACAATATTGATTTATTGTGGATGATAACGTAATAAAATTATATATTAGCAAAACAACCGAAACTCAATATTGGGTCTAATGTCGATTTTGTTTCATTCATATAGAACCTCCAACTGAAAATGATTAAGTTCAATATTCATAAGTCACTAAAATGAATAACAATCAACATGTAATTAATTTCGTTCTTTTAATGGGTTTGATTTCATTACCTCGACGGCTAAAAGTGTAGAACAGTGTGGGTCCGATTGGCTAGACATGTTTTGGGGGTGATATTTACCACTTTTGCAGTGGTGGTACTGAATTCCGAAAGATGGCAATGGAGTGATGGGGGTGCCGCTGTAGGGATGTGTCCGTAATCTAGAGAAATATAAACAGGGGTTGTGGGTGGTGTGGCGGTAGAGGAAAAGAATAAAAGAGATAGAGATGGAAAGAGAAGCGGTGTAGTGGCAGTATTGTTTAGGGTTAGAGAGAATTTAGTTTTGAAATAGAGAAGTTAGTTTTGGGAATTTGAAGAGAAATTAAAATTAGGCGGGCTTGAATTGATTTGGAAAAATGGTTGAATTTTTTGGGCCTTGAGGTGGCGCCAGAATGAGAAAAAAAAATAGAGACCTCTTGGTTATTAATCAACTGGTCTTTATAAGAAAAATAGAGACCTGTTCGTTATAAATAATCGGACTTACCATAGGAGTCCAATTATGTTATATCACCGGACTTTAAAATACGGAAAAGGGTCCACACAGATTATATGTAACCGGACTCATAAAAAGAGACCATCATATTTATGCATTAACCGAACTCTAAAATTTTTAGATTCCGGTTTATTTTAAGGGATGTAACACTGGACTCTATTACAGGTCCTTGTTCTTATTTGTGTAGTAGTGACTCCCCCACTATTTTATAAACCATTCACTAGTTTGAAAGCCCTTATCTGCCACGCCTTAGTTTCAATTCAGTCGGTTTGAAGAACGACTCTAGGTCATACCTACCACTTGCTCGCCCTTAGGATTAGCATCGTTAAGGAAAACTTAGTCCCCGCATTTACAAATTCAAAACACCCACTGATAGCCATCGCCAGTAGCCGGTGCAACGACAAGGGTAAAATCCTTACCGACCGCTGGTGACGCATCAAGTTTTTGGCGCCGCTACCGGGGAACCAACTGTACGATCCATAGGCGTCAAGATGAACTTACTCGCTAGTGAACCTTTAGGATTGTTCTCCTTAGACCTCTACGTCTTTCTTTATTTTTCCTTCCTTTTACTACTTTCACAAATTACGTTATCCCAATCCACTCAACTAGTCAACCACCTGCCAATGAGACTATGACAGCTACACGTATAACTCTCACTGAAGACTCTAAACCTTTGATTGAAGGTCGAGATGGACCAATTGTCTATCCGGAAATTGGTAGAGGATCATTCGAGTTAAAGCCGCACATTGTTCAGTTAGTCCAAAATCTCTGTCAATTCCATGGCCTACCAAATGATGATCCCAACTCACACCTTGACAAATTCATTTCCTTATCCAACTCCTTTAAGCCAATTGGGGTTAATCAGGACATAGTCTATCTATACCTATTTCCCTATTCACTCACTCTTCATGCACAAACCTGGTTTGAGGGATTAGAGCGTAACTCTACAACCTCTTGGGTAGAATTAGCAACCAAATTTTTGACCAAATACTTCCCCCCATCAAAACAAGCCACGTTTAGGACCAACATCATAAACTTCCGCCAAATTCATGATGAATCAATCTACGATGCATGAGAACGCTTTAAGGGACTGCTTAAGAAATGTCCAGATCATCGATTTGAGCGCTTAGACCAGTTGCGCATTTTCTACAATGGTCTCTTCTCACATCACCGTCCTTTACTTGATACCGCCTCTCAAGGTAGTTTCATAGACAGTACGGCAAATGAAGCTTGGAGCCTTATTGAGAAAATGACCGTACACAACCGTGACTGGAACAGTGAAAATCACTCATCAATAGTGAATCCACCAACTACACTCGGAAATGAAGCTATCAAAACTCTCGCTCAGCAAGTGGCTGACCTAACCAAGGAGATCAAGGAATTAAAAAGTCAACCGCAAAAAGTCTGTCAAGTTCAAACTGGCCTTAATTGTGCTAATTTGAACCACTCAGCCCAAAATTTCCAATCGCATCTAACACCACCCAATACTAACCATTCTCCTTACCTACCAACGAATAGCCCACCAACTCACCAACCTCAACCTTCTGAACCCTCTTCCTCACAGACCTCTAGTGTTGACGACACCCTGATAAAGGTCATTCAAGGAATCTCGGCTAGGCAATACCAAGTAGTTCTCATCTTAAGAGACCAATTGGCTTTGTTAAAAGCTTTCGAATCCCAGATAGGACAATTAGCACAATGTAGTAACGCTAAACCTCAGGATAGTCCAACTAGTTGTCATAAGGAGGCTTCCCATATTCAAGACTCTAAGGTAGCACATAGCCCACCTACGGTTTCTTCTCCGGTGAAGGAACCACCAGTTGTCCCATCGACAATAGATCTAGAGTCTACACCAAATAGGAAAGTAAACATTCCATTTCCAGCTCGTCTTAAACAGCGACCCGACAAGCTTAAGTCTTTTAAGCTTGATAGGAAATTCCTAGATACTGTACCTGAAGTTCATCCCAAAAAGTACTTCAGAAAATTTTTACAACCAAGGATAAGGTACCCGAAGTACCCAATGTCCCGCTAAACAAGGAATGTTCAGCTATCCTGAAAAACACCATTCCAGAAAAACTCAAAGATACCGGACGTTTTACTCTCCCCATTTCCATCTACAATTAAGGAATTATTTGTTCTCTCGCCAATTTAAGAGCCAGTATTAATCTAATGCCATACTCGCTTTTCAAAAGGCTTGAGTTAGAAAACCTTCGACCTACCAAAATGAGCATTAAGCTTGCTGACCACTCGGTTAAATACCCTAGGGGAATAGCTGAAAATGTTTTAGTTAGGATTGACAAATTTCTTTATCCAGCAGATTTGGTAGTTATGGATATGCAGGAAGATGTACACATCCCCATCATGCTAGGAAGACCTTTCATGAATACGGCCAAGGCAATCATAAACGTCTTCGCACAAACCATTAGCTTGTAGTCACAGGGAGAAACCATCAATTTCCATATCGACAATCCAAATGCTGGAGAGCAAGCCGATATGTACATGATCTCCATGAAGACCGCCAAAGACGAAGAATCTGCAAAGTCAATCAGTGAAAGGAAATCTAGCAAGGAAATGGCGATCACGCCATATTGCCCGATTGACCTCCGACGGATAGGACAAGAGACAAAGAACGCATCAGCGGACAACCCAACAATGGAAGAAATAATCAGAAAGAGAAAGATGGAAGAAGAAAACAAAAGAAGCAGATCACCACCTAATCAATTTACCACTGATGAAGTGGCGCGAAGTAACCACAACCATCCCACGAGAAGAGAAACACTGGAGGAATATTCCAAACGCACCAGAAACCAACCACCAACCATTGCAGATCCCGAAATACTCAACGAAATCATCCAAAGATTCGACAAAGCGGTAGGAGGAATAAGTAACGCAGTCAAATTACTTACTCTTTCCCCTGCTGAATTGCAATTCTGCCAGCAACGGAAACAGACTTACACTAGGATCTACAATACCTTTCAAAGATCTAATATCCCCTTTATCTTAACACAATGGGAGATTTTAGGATCCATTAGAGCGCATATGAAAGATACTACTGGACATCCGAGCAGTCGTGCCGACATCTTCACGATGAATGACCTCACATCATTGCTCGACATGCTAAGTAGAGAAGATCACCTCAGTTCCGAAGAAAGTGGATCTATGGTCATCAACTCCACTGTTGAAAAACAAATTGAGTTATTGATTGAAGAACTTAGTGATCTTGTTTGGGAGGAATCAAGGCGCGAACGACCCTTTAGGGTTACATATGAATCACCACTTGATATCGCTACTTTTGTTACGATCCATCTACGGGAGATTCAACAACAGAAAAGTAATTCCAGAAGGAAGTTGATATTCCACTCAGGATGCAAGGAGATACTTCATCAGCTTACTCTAGTTTTCTGAGAATCCGACTTTCCATTCAACGACCATCAGCACCGGTAATTCAAGAACATGTGCACATCTATCAGAAGATTCAATGGAGACACCAAGACCAAGAACTATGAAGGCATAAAACTGCAATTCTTAGCGTTTATATGCTCTCTCTGGCAAAACCCATCGCCAAGAGAGGTTGTTAAGAAAGATATAACCACCATGACCGACCCTAGTGAGACTATCACTAAAGCAGTTGACTACATCACCTTCGGACTTCAAGGACTTGAAAGAACAAATTTAGAGCATCTTCTGAACTACAAGGCATCATCAAGAGATAGTCCACTCGAATTGATTACGACAATAATCAATCATTTTATGAGAATCTATCCACCTCGATACACTTTCCCGAAACCTAGGGCCCACAACATCAACAAAGGGGATTCCATGGATGCATCCAGATCCATCTAGGAGAAAAGAAGTCGAGCTCTCGACTCTAAAAGAGCGCTTCTCGGGAGGCAACCCGTGTTTTACATTTCCGCAATTTTACTTTCCAAGAAGTGATGAAATCTCTGACTATCTTTCACACTCGGATATACAAAGAATACTTCCTCATTCAAGGAAGTATGAACATCCAAAGTATCTTATATCCGACGTGTTCACACCTACGAGACTAATCACAAGAAGACTTGAGCAAGAGTGAACCTAGCGAGATGAAGTTCGGCAAATGCATACCATGGAACACTGCAACTACTAGGGAGTACTTCTATACCAATCTCTTTCTTTCGTTATAAATATACCATATCCACTATGCTTATCACTAAGTGTGGGATTCAGACCCAACACACACTGCTAAAAGAATACGTCTTAGATGTTTCAAATCCTAAGTGTGGGATCTTTACTCCAGTCAGAACTTAGAATAACATCGAGGACGATGTTCCTTTAAGTGTGGGATAGCAGTAGTATACACTACTGTAAAATGGATAATGGTATATGCTAGATTCTAAACTCGCTGCTCTTTAGACCATCCTTCTCCAAAAAGTAACTCGAAAATTTAAACAAAATTATTCAAAATTGAGTTAAAAATATGTTGAAAATGAAAATTTTAGACAAAGAATGATTTACTTTGGGGAAGAATGATAAATAAAATATGAATTTCTTTGGAAAATTAGATTAGTAATCCCATAAAGAGCATCACATGACTAGGCACACAACAAACCAATTTTTGATTCGTGAGGTATCTTGAGCCATAATAAGCATTCACTTTTAATGCTTCACTTCTTTGATTCTTGAGTGTGCCGATGTATGCGTTTAGAATCAGAACTTGCTCCTGTTATGCATTTCGAATCCGAATTGGTGAGTAAAAAGGAGATCGAATCACATCATTCACTCATCCGTACACCCAAAAAGAAATACGTTATCCCTACCCTCTTAAAAGCATCACTCAAACTTCATAGTAAGTTCCAAGGATGAAAGAAGAGAAGCTACAAGGATATGACATCGAAATATATATATATATCAAAGAAAAGAATTCGAAGAATTGAAAGTCAATTGGAGAAAAAGACTCCTCCCAAAAATCGTAAGAAAAGGCGTCAATCCTCCCGAAAATTCCAGCTTTCCTCTTCACCAAAAAGAAACCCATGAAAAACCAACACAACCTCCTCTCATATCACTAACACTTCACTCCAAAAACCTTACATCACTCCTCCTAGAATGAGTGTGGCTAGACTGACTTCGCGCTCACCTTAAAGGTAACGATTTGATTCTCGATCAAGCCTTGACGATAAACGATACATGACTGGCGTTCTGAGTGATTGATAATACTAGAATAGGAAACCCTAAACACCTTTAGTGATTGGAGTGACCACCTTGAGAGGATCGCCTAGTCATGTATCCAAGATCAAAAGCATGCTCCCAAAGATTACAACCCTACTTTTTCAAAAGCATGAATATTTTATTTTTCCAAAACCCCCTCAGTAAAAGGTTCCGCCCTAAAATATTTCATTATCTACTTATCTTTAACCATGCTTGAAATTCGAGTTTGCTTGAGGACAAGCAAAGTTCTAAGTGTGGGATACTTGATATCGCGTAAAAAGTCACATTTTTACCACCGATATCTCTCTCATTCTGGAACAATACTTGGCATTTAGACTCAAATAACACACAAATTAATGAAACTTTGCCAAGAAGGTCAAAATAAAGTCGCACGAGAAAAATCAAGTAAAACGAATGAAAGACGAAGATTCCACGCACAGTTGAAGATTCGAGGCATCCGAGACAAGATTTAGAGATAAAGTGCCCACCACTAAGATTCATCTTATCCAAGGTCTTCGTTTTCAAAATATGAATCTAACAGAAGAAGAATCAACAAAAACGGATGAAGAATGAAGATTCTGCATACGCCGAAAGATTCAAATGATTCGTACAAGACATCTAAAGATCAGAGAAACATCTTAGGGATTTCTTTATATCAAAGTCTTCTTTTTTTAAAAACGAATCCAACGCAAAAAGAATCGACGAAAACGGACGCATAACGAAGAAGATACGCACGAAACGAGAAACGAGCGAACGGGCAGCAACCGGGACGGCCGGTCGCCAGGCAGCCGTCGGCTGGCAGCCAGCCGCCGCCGGCTGGCAGCCGCCCGTCCCCTCCTCCTTTTTCCGTCCTTTCTCGTACTTTCCTGGTTGTAACACCCCCAAATTTACAGTTTAGCGGAAGCATACTTTGGGTGTTACTAATCAAATATCAAAGCACACAAGATATAGCAAACGACTCTATATCCGTCGTTTTAACAAAATATATTAATTATAAGAAATGTTTACAACATTTGAAGCTGTACATAGCTCGCGTTCGATTAAATGAGAGATTTCAGTACATGAGTACTTGTATAAAATATACTAATGCAAGAAAATCTCTAATGTATGCATGCTGACTCGAGCTATAGTAATCCTGTGGTAGTCCAATCTACTGCTGGGTACCTGTGATACATGCTAAAATGGGTCAGCTAAAGCTGGTGAGCTCACAGGTTTGAAATCAGATAATATTGTATGACCCGCAAGATTTAAGTAGTGATTTGCAACCAGCAAATAAATAGTAACGTATACAGCCATGAGCACATAGTCTGAGCTTAACTCGAGGGTCGGGTCCCATATAGAGAATTCCGAGCGAGGTGCCTCCACGAGTGCCTAATCCACACTCGTCTGAACAATTATTAGTACGTCCGTTTACCCAGTCAGTGCTTGCTGACCCGGACGAGGAGGGTCAATCCTATATGGTACCATATACTAATAATCACGCTACAACGTATTACCAAACTATGCTGACGGAGGACTTTGAAATGATTAGTGGAAAATAACTCATGTAGTATATTGTAAAGTTTGTACTTGCGTTCACATGTTAAAATAAGCATTGAATCACACCCCTGAGTGAAAAGCGGTAAAAAGAGGGGCTATGAGACTCACCTGAGTCTTGAAGCGTTTAGTCAATAAACGTACGGTGCTTAAACAAGCAGTGAGATGTCCGCAGACAGATAACCTGAGGGTGTCCACGACACGCGATGGTTATTAATATGAGTAGGTAGTTACAAAGACTACCTTTGTAGTTGTTCGTTCAACTATAATGTCCAAATTACTACGATTTGGTTGTTTGATTAACATTGTGTTTTGAAAACGTGTACGGCCCGTTGGTGATAAGTTGTAGTAATAATCTTAACATTATTATTTTGATTTCAAATAGTTATACTTAAAAGTATTTATAAGCTTCAGGTGACGGGGGTCCGGGGGCAGCGCCCCTGGTAAGCGGGGTTCCAGGGGTGGCAACCCCTGGCGGGGTCCAAGGGGCTGGCCCCTGGTTGGGGTCGAGGTGCCAAGTCAGCTCAAAAAAATTTTATTTCTACTAAATTGCTTTGGTGAAAAACGCATCTGGAATTTAATTTGGGTGAAATCAAGTGATAAAATTTAGGTCTCGACACTTAGTAAAAATTGGTTTGAACCTTCTGTTTTTAGCGTCACTTATAGCGACACTTAGGGCTTAGGCGACACTCAGGAAGTGTCGCATTAAATGACGGATTCTGATTAATGGCGTCACTTGTGCAAGTGACGCATAGAGTGCGACACTTAAGGAAGTGTCGATTGTAAGTGTCGGTACATGTGTTATGAGTCACTAAGGTTAGTGACGGGTGAAATCAGTTCTCGATTAAAGGCGTCACTTAAGCAAGTGACGCTATAAGTGTCGGTTTATAGTGACATGTGTTGAATTTGCAACACTTAGGCAAGTGTCGGGAAAAAGGGGTTTTATGCGGCACTTAGGCAAGTGACGCAAAATTAGGGCTTTTAGCGACACTCAATGCGTCACTTAAGTGACGCACGAAGTGACGCTATACTGCAGTCGTCGTTGTGTCACTTCGAGCTGTTGAAAGATTTTTGAGCCAAAAATGAGTTTTCCGGTTACCATTTGGTCCGATTCTTTTACCCAACCCTTATATGGACATTATAAACCTAAACAAACCACTTTCATGTAAAAAATAAACGAAATCGAAGAGTTTCGGGTTTTTGTCAGAAACTTACGCGATGTCGAAATGAAATTCCGAAAAGATAGAGTTGTAGATCGTGTCGAGGTGGTTCCTTTTCTCCAAAAGCTTCAGCGATTTAAGGTCGTTTGGGGTTGCTATTTGATGATTTTAGGTGATGTGGGTGAGGTTTGTTTTGAGAGAGAAAGAGAGGAAGGGAAAGAAGATGGTGATGATGAATGAGGTAACAAAATGGGGAAATCCCATTTTTGGAGGCATGGGGGCCGGCCCACATGGGCCCCACCCATGTGTGGTTGGCTCCTAAATTTTGTCTCCGTGCATTCGCGCTCCGTGCGGTGTTCGTTTTCCCGATCGTTTAATCGTTAAATAATTATTTTATACGTTCGAATATGCATTTTAAAATACGAATAATTACTTAATATTTTTCGTTGAAGTATTTAATAAAATACTTAAAAATTGAGTTATATCATATAACTAATCTTGTTTCGTTTTGTTTGTGCGTTAACCTTTTAATCGCGGGATTGTTAACTGCGTGATACGAGTTGTGTACAAAATATTATAAAACGATATTTTGGATATAATTGTGTTATTAAATAAGGTTATATTATTTAATAAGATTTGTTCACCAACATCCGTATTTAATTGAAACGAATTACATCCGTTTTGAAACTTGTACGATTTAATCAAATCGTATAATCGTATATATTCAGCAATATATATTTCGATACATTAATTAGCCTAACACATAACTAATTACATATAGTACAAAGGGTTAGGCACTAATTAATAGTCCTAATTTGACGGGTGTCACACTGGTACATGTGTTACCACTTTCCACAACTTTAGGGTACACGTGCTACCACTTTCCGCGCCTTTATGGTACATGTGCTACCACTTTCCTGGAAAGGACCACCCCCCAAATGCATGCTAACTTGAGCCTAAGATGGCTAACATGCACCGGATTTCAATTATAAATAGGGCATCAAGGCTCATTGAAAGACACACCAATCCTATCACACCTTACACACCATTCTTAGAACAATACTTCTACTTAGTTATTAGTTCTACTTTCTCTCTCTATTTTCTTACTCTAAATTAGTTTTAGGCTAGTTTATAAGCTTGTTTATAATAGAAGGAAAGTAAGGAACGCTTTATAATCTTCGGAGTACGCTCGGAATTGTGTCAATTAATTCAGGTCTATTCTCTCTCGCATTTAATCCTGGTTCTTTCTATCTTTATCTATCTTAATTAATTATGCTAGATTTAGTTATTACCATGATTAGAGAGTAGTATACTTGTTGTGTTTACTTGCGATGTAGTTAGTTAATTATGGGATGATTGATAATTAATTTAAAAAGTAATATGATGGCCCCTATTCGACTGTTCTTCGATATAGTACTGGAAACACTTCAAGGTGGAGAACAAATGTATGGAAGTCGATGAACAACCGAAGGTAGTCATACTAAGAAACGGTATAATATTACGAAGTAATATGACGACCCCTATTCGACTGTTACCCAGTATAGCGTTGGAAACACTTCAGGTGTAGTACAAATACGTGGAAGCTACGTAACGACCGAAAGTAATTATACTACGGACTAATATATAAAATGAGAAACCTAGTTTAATTAATCTTACTAAATAGACTTTTAAACTTTAAATTAATCTATCGCCTTTCCACCAATAAACGTGATTACAACATATTTTTAATGACGCCCAACTAAAAGGTAGTTAGTCATCTGTGTCAACATAATTTGTCAAAGGTATGAAACCATGGAACCGCAAGGCTACATGGGGGATTACCGTTGGACAAGACATGGCCAAGGTTTGAAGCGGCAGAACCACTTTAAGTGAGGCAACGCTGTGGATAATTAGGGGATTTATTGGGTAGTCTTAAGCAAGGGCTGGTTTAAGGTCATAAATGAACTTTTTAAATACATGAATCTGTTAGGATGACGAGGAATCGTTATATGATTCAGTTTTGTATAGTACCTTTAGATTTTGTCTCCGTTCATAAGAAAGTAAAATTAAACTTAAATAAAGATCTTTCTTATTATTCTAAATACTTTGTGATGTCACCGTAACCTAGTTCCTGGTGTGACATGCTAATGGGATTTTAATTAGTAGGGAATCTAGTGTTTACATCACAAGTATCCAAGAGTAACAATTAACAAACATCTTTTAAAACAGTTTCTCCAAACATCATCCCATAACTTAATTAACGAAGTCTCAACAAACACTATCTTTATCTTATCTACTTTATCTTTTATTTTAATTTCGCTTTTATTTATTACTTGCCTAAGTTAGTTAATAGAAAAACCAAAACTCCCCCACTATTTTATAAACCCTTCACTAGTTTGAAAGCCCTCATCTGTCACGCCTTAGTTTCAATTCAGTCGGTTTGAAGAACAACTCTAGGTCATACCTACCACTTGCTCGCCCTTAGGATTCGCATCATTAGGGAAATCTTTACCGACCGCTGGTGACGCATCAATCTTCCACCTAATGCTAAAACCGTTGGGTGTAAATGCATCTTCAAGAAGTAGACCGGTATGGATGGGAATGTACACACCTATAAAGCTCGTCTCGTAGCGAAGGGTTATACTCAAATCTACGGAGTTGACTATGATGAAACCTTCTCTCCTGTAGCGGACATTAGGGCTATTAGGATTCTCTTAGCCATAGCTGCGTACTATGACTATGAGATTTGGCAAATGGATGTCAAGACTGCCTTATTGAATGGTTACATAGACGAGGATGTCTATATGGTTCAACCTGAATGTTTCGTTGATTCAAAACATCCCAGCAAAGTATGCAAGCTTCAAAGGTCCATTTATGAACTAAAGCAAGCATCAAGAAGCTGGAACAAGAGGTTTGATGAGGAAATCAAAAGGTTTGGATTTACTCAAAACCCTAATGAGCCATGTGTATATCAAAAGGCTAGTGGGTGTAATGTTACTTTCCTTGTCTTATATGTTGATGACATATTGATCATAAGAAATCACATTCCAATGTTACAAGATGTAAAATCCTACCTTGGAAAGTATTTCGCTATGAAAGACTTGGGAGAAGCAGCATTTATTCTTGAAATCAAGATCTATAGAGATAGGGAAAAGTGATTAATTGGACTAAGTCAAAGTGCTTATATTAATAAGATCTTAAAGAGATTTAAGATGGAGAATTCTAAGCGTGGAAATGTTCCGATGCAAGAAAGACTTGACTTAAATAGCAAACAATGTGCTTCTACACCTGAGGAGGTGGAGCGTATGCAAAGGGTTCCTTATACTTCGGCTGTGGGATCTACAATGTATGCGGTTAGATGCACTAGATCTGATGTGGCATTCGCACAGAATATAGCTAGCCGTTTTCAACAGAATCCAGGTGAAAGTCACTGGACTGCTGTGAAAAATATTCTCAAGTACCTGAGAGCTACTAGAGATATGTTCCTTGTTTATGGTGGAAATCCTGAAGCTGAGCTCAAAGTGACTGGATACTGTGATGCTAAATTTCAGACCGATAGAGACGATATGAATTCTCAGACAAGATATGTCTTCCTGTTGAACGGAGGCGCAGTGGATTAGAAAAGCAAGAAGCAATCCACGACTGCCATGTCTGCAACAGAATCAGAGTACATAGCATCTTCGGAAGCTGCGACGGAAGCTGTCTGGATTAGAAAATTTATTTCTAGGCTTGACGTGGTACCCACAAATAAAAATCCTATGGAGTTATACAGCGATAACTCATGAGCAATTATCATTGCCAATGAACATGGAGTTCAGAAAGGGGCCAGACATTATCCTAAAAGATATCACTATGTTCGGGAGCAGATCGAATTAGGTGAAATCTATCTACTCAAAGTTCACACAGATGATAATCTAACTGATCCATTTATGAAGGCTTTACATGAGGGAAAGCTTAGTCAACATGCCGAGGGCATAGGACTTCGTTATGCTAGTTATTTCATGTAACTCTGTGTTTTAGTATTTGGATAAAGGATGTAAAACAATTATTATGCAATAAATGAATTAAAGTACCTGGTATGTTTGTTTTCATTTAATAATTAATTGTATCCTATATTTGCATGTTTAAATCCTTGAATAATTCTTATATTATTCTTAAATGTCCATTATCGATTAACTATGTGGGAATATAGTTAAACTAAGATAAATCTGAGTGATTGATATGGATAGTCCCTCCAAACTCACATGGTATTCATGAGATGCATATCGGACTACCCCAACTAACAAGTTATCACTTAATGGATCGGCGTCATTAAGTGAAATTTGTAAATGGTTGCTTTACTCATCCTTAGACTTGAGACGCAAGCAGGTCTAGCATGTATGGATTGCATCTTCTTGATATAGTTCTAGCTATCCTGAATAAGGTAGTAATAAAGGGCTATTTTCAGAAGTGTAGTGAAGTACATGACTGACACGTGTAGTCAAGATAGGATTTGTTCCTTCAACTAGCTATTGAAGAAAGATACCACTGGGCCCGCCCCTCATTAGAATTAATTAAGATGTGTGTACGGTCGTACTCAAATGAATTCCAGATGTGTCTCGATTGATTTGGTAATCTTGATTGATTATAGGAATGAGAAACAAAATCTTTAATTCGTGGAATGACATTGATCCATATCCAAAATTAACAAAGGTATCTGAAACAAAGGGATAGTAAACTCTGAAATCATTTTACTTGAGAAGCTTGATTATACTTTAAGAAACTATATTATACTTTAAAAAACTATAATATATTTTAAGAAACTATACTTAAACATTTCTGGGAGCATTGGCGTGTTACTAGACGCTTACCAATGTTATTGCCTTTATTATGACATGCTCAAGTGGGAGCTGCTGGGATATGACCACGTAATAAATAAACGCATGTCCGGAAAGTGTTTAAGCCTACGGGGTCACACGTATTGACACTTATGCTTAATATAATTGGTTAATATATATGTGAGATATATTAATTAATACGTTCACAAATAAACATTATTAAGGGTTAAATTGTACGTTTTGAGAAGATTCTGAAAACCAGATCCAACCGGCGGTTGGGTGTTCCAACCGGCCATTGGAACTTGACATGGAAGGCGGTGGAACACGCGGATCTGAAAACGTATACTTGGGTAAAAAGCCAACCCAACGGGCGGTTGGGAAGCTCAACTGGCGGTTGGAGGTCGGTTTCAGCAAGTATAAATAGAGCTCAAATCCCAACCTTAAACCATATGTTTTCAGAATAGCTTAATTCGATTTAAGGGTTAAAGGTGCGAATTAAAGTTCGACTTTGGAGTTAGGAATGTGGGGTTTGAAGGTTTTCAACCCTAACGAAGATCGGTTCTTGTGTGGTTCGACCAAAGAAGAAAAGCACAAGGGTTGTGAGTGTTGTGAATGGGTACTAGCATACCTATTGAGTTGCTGTCGTGTGTGCGATCGTAGAGAGATTTTACTTTAAACCTTAGCAGTTTATCTGGAGCTCTGCTAAAAGGTACATGATTCTTTTCTTAACTAATTACATATACGTGCTTATTCGCATCCGCAATTGTGTGACAATTTGATTATCTGTATGCTATACTCTAATATAAAGTCTCTTTCGATTGGTTAAAACATGAAAGTTGGGAAAATCAAAAATAGTAATGTGGACATTTGAGGTGGGACAGAGGGAATATCGTTTATATAGTGAAAATTTATGCAAAATATTTAACCATGTTTACCCTCCTGGAAACAAAACGAAAAGAAAGATCTTATATCCGATTTACGATCAGGCTCGTCTCTGGGTTTTTGAAGACCCTAAACAAAAACCGATTAAATTTCGAAATGAAGCCCTGTATCTACTATAAGTGGTGTTAGTTTAAGTTTTTTTTTTCTAGCTCAATTAACTTTCAAACAACTATAACTCTGTTTTTTTTTTTCCTTCTTACAATTAAGTAATTAACGATCAAATTGTATGTCTATACACACAGACATATATACAAATACATGCATTTTAAGACACCTATATTTAAGAGATCTTAGGTGATCGACAACATCACTCATTCTAAAAGACGAACATGGTTATGACAACCTGTACTAAGTGTCACACGTAGTATGATCCCGACTTTGTAAATATCGCTCATTAATAAATAACAACTCAAGTCATTTTTAGCCAAGAAAAAGGAGCAACGAAATTGAATCGTCTTTAAAGTCATTCAACTCTTTTGGCAATCAATGCGTATTAATTAAAATTTAGTACATTCATAATTCATTATATACTAAATAATATATATACGGAGTAATAAATAAAGAAAGAAGACCAGTGCATTACCCGATTGAAGCAAAATGATATGGTTTCCAAGAACAAATTGGATTATTTTATTCAATTTTTAACATCAATTATCACCAACGACAAAATTATCATGTGTTTCTAAACAGTAAAGTACTGCTACTGCATTTGTTACGTAACGGTTGCTTTACTCATACCATTATTATTATTATAATCTACGAATGGCTCAAAGTACTATACCTATCAGACGGAGTAAAAGCTACAATTAAGATTTTATTACTAGAGCTTTTTGTATATTTTCTAATTACTCTTTTATGCATGGTTTTAAAACTCGGCCGAGTACTCAGAGAGTACTCATGACTCGAGGGTGATTCGGGGTGAATCGATCTAACTCGGACTGAAATATCGATCAACTTCGATCAATGCGAAAAAACTCACTCTAGCTCAGTCAAACTCAAAACAACTCGGTGGAACTCGGAATTACTTGATAAAAAGTCTAGACTCGGCCAATATTTTAAGAGCACAAGGAGTGCCCGAAGTTCTCTCGGCGTTCAAGCAAGAAAAACGTCGAAGCCCGGCGTTTGGCACACCCCACCGGCGTTTGTGGACGGCGTTTTCCACTGGCGTTTGGTTCCAAACGCTGAAGAATCAGTGTTCAACAACTTTTTTTTTTCTTTTTTCTGTTTTCTTTTTTCTTTTCCCTTTTCCC
This sequence comes from Helichrysum umbraculigerum, assembly GCA_949592205.1. Lineage (NCBI taxonomy): Eukaryota > Viridiplantae > Streptophyta > Magnoliopsida > Asterales > Asteraceae > Helichrysum > Helichrysum umbraculigerum. Next base: position 20,189,915 of record CATIUR010000007.1, on the reverse strand, counting down.
TTTATTTGATTGGTTAAACAAATATTTTGTGGACCCATTTGAACACCGAGTTGAACATTGAACCACTCCCCTAAATATCGTTCCCATATTAAGTTTCAGTATTCAATTGAACATTGACTTGAACATCGAACACAATATCAAGCGCTCCATGTGCTCTAAATGATGACTGTTAAGACCGCAAATCAAAGCGAAATAATTTAATTATGCATCACAGATTCACAGCTATGCTTTCTCCAATATAAAATTATTTTATAAAATTAATTAATATATTTGGGGGAAGCAAATAATTGAATAATATTTGTCTAGTGTGAAACTGTGATGCATTAACAACGGCTCTATTGTCATTTGTCAGGACCCCCAACTGATCACCATGTGATGTACTATTCCCCCTGTACTTCCTCGCCGGAATTCATTCACCGGAACACAACATTCCGGCGACACTCCACCGTTCAGTACAACTGTCTTTTGACTGTAAAGTACAAATTATTGAACATACACATAAAACTTAGAACCCTAAAATTTGACAGATTTTAGATACCAAATTCCTGAACTACAAGCAGTTACTACAATCAAATCATTGAAACATCAATAGAAAATTAATGTTAAAAAAAGGAAAAACAAACTCAGGTTATTTTCGGGTCAATGCGGCTTAGGTCTAAGCAGGGGAAGGTTGGGAGGTTGGGTCAGCCGATGATGGAATATCGGGCCCGACCCGACAACCTTCAAGCATGAATACAATGTCTGCCATTGTGGGTCGGTCCTGTGGGTCGGGTGCGGTGCAAAGCAGCCCGACTTTAACACCGAGCAAGAACTCTTCCCATTCGGATGATTCCGGGTCTAACTCGAGCAACCCAGGTTCCAAAAGTTCAGAAACTTGACCCCTTTGCAACTGTCTTTTGACCCATTTCACAATGTCTTCATCTTGTGTGAACATCACTGGTTTCTTCCCTGTTAAAAGCTCTAACAAAACAATACCGAAACTGTAGACATCTGATTCCTTTGTGACTTCACCGGTTAGTATTGCTTCGGGTGACACGTAGCCCAAGGTTCCGACTGTACCAGAAGTAGAGGTAGCGGCTTCTGGTGACCGGGCAGTGACAAGTGGAGTTAGCCCGAATTCGGAGACATGGGCTTCGAAGTCTGCATCAAAGAGAACGTTTTGCGGCTTGATGTCACCATGAACCATGGTGGTCGAATGGAGGAAAGATAGACCACGGGCTATGCCAAGTGCAATCAAATGTCTCATGGGCCAATTCAAAACATGCCCGTCTTGGTGAGATGCTTCTTGAAGCAATGTCGCAAGGTTTCCATTTGGCATGTAGTCATACACCAACAGTCTAAGGTCAGGTGGGCCCGCGTAGTACCCGCGTAGAACAGTTAGATTCCGATGTCGAACTTTACCGAGCAATTCAGCTTCCTTCTTAAATGTGATCTCTTCCAGCAACCCGTTTTGTAGCCTACGTATCGACAGCACCATTCCATCGTTGTAACATGCTTTAAAGATCAACCCATATCGTGTTCTGCTTAATACATTTTCTTCATCAAACTGTCGGGTTGCTTCAAGGGTTTCAGCTAGAGTGATCTTGTTATTGAACATAACAAGCTTTGGGCCTCCATTTTCACCACTACTACGAGTCCCCGAGCTTCGTTGTGGACTAGTTCGTTTCTTTTCCCCTGCTTTTGACTTTTCTATGAGCCTTTTCCGCCATCTGAAGAGACTGTAGGCATAGAAACAACAGCACAACGACATGAAAACAGCTCCAAGAGCAGTCACGACAATCAGCAAAATCATTCTGTTTCGACTACCCCTACTTGTCCCCTTACATTTCCGATTCAACGGCTTCCCACATAAACCACTATTACCCTCGTAGACGGATTCATTGTTGAATCTAGACCCCAATGGCTCTGGTATTTCCCCTTCGAGGTTATTGCTTGACACGTTAAAATACATCAAGCTTGGAATGGCGGTAAGATTAGCAGGAATCTCACCACTCAAGTTATTTGAACTGAGGTCCAGTGAAGTCAGGTTAGACAGATGAGAAAAAGATTCTGGAATGTTGCCTGATAGATGGTTGGAGTTTAATATAACCGAATTCAGAGATGAGATTCTGGAAAACTCTGCTGGGATTTCACCGAAGAGATTGTTCTCACTCAAATCAAGTTGGATCAAATGCGAGAGCCGTGAAAGATCCGCGGGAATCTTGCCACTCAAAGTATTTGAACCCAGATCAAGAATCTCAAGTTCAGAACAATTGCCAATCTCTGGTGGGATGTTGCCAGAGATGTTGTTATGTGACAAAGATAAAACTACAAGTGACTTAAGAAAGCTAAAAGTTGAAGGAATGTGACCCGAAAACATATTCGAAGAGAGGTTTAAGTAATGCAAACCTAATAAGCTGCTAAAACCTTCAGGAACGTCACCGAAAAACATATTTTCTTGCAATGCTATCATTTGCAAATTAGGCAAACCAAACAAATCCAACGGCAACTCTCCGGTTAAATTCTGTCTACTCAAATCAAGGGCAGTCAACTTATAGAGACTCCCAATACTTCCCGGAATCTTACCAGAAAACGCATTCCCACTCAGGTTTAAAACCGATAACCCTTTCAAGTTGCCAATGGTCATCGGAATCTCACCGGAAAACTTGTTTCCCTCGAGATCCAAAGTCGTAAGATTGCTCATTGACATCAGATCTTCAGGCAAGCTTCCCGTAAGACGATTATCTCTTAAGCTCAGTATTTCGAGCTGTACAAGATTACTAAAACTCGTAGGAACACTACCATTAAACCGATTCCCACCCAAATACAGCATCTTAAGCCCCGTTAACTCACTTAAAAACTTGGGAATCTCACCAGTAAACAAATTCCCTTCCATATTCAAAACCTTCAAATTACTAATTCCTTTAATTTCACTTGGAAACAAACCATTTAACGAATTATTCGCCAACTTTAACTCCTCCAACCGCCTCAAATTTCCAATCTCACTAGGAACTCCACCGGTTAACCGATTACCAGAAACATCTAAATTCGTCAATGTAGTTAAACTACTCAACCACAAAGGAAACTCTCCGTGAATCTGATTCTGCTGAACATCTAAAACTTGCAGAACGCTATAACATTTACCAGACGGAGGCGGTGCGATACCCGTAAACGCATTAAACCCTAACTGAACATTCTTAATTGAAGGCGGATTAACAGAAACATTACAAAATATAGTAGCAGGAATTAAACCAGTGAGATTGCTGTTAGACAGTGAGATTACTTCCAGTTTTGGAAGTGAACCTATTCCGGCCGGAATAACACCTCCGATTTGATTTCCGTCAGCACTAAAATGAATAAGTGAAGTACAATTCGCAATGGCTGAAGGTAACGTTCCTTGCAACTGATTATAATCAAGCCACAAAAACTGAAGCTTCTGTAACGCTCCATATCTCTCCGGAATTGTACCAGTGAATTGATTATATGATAAATTAATGAGTTCAATATCATGTAAATCTGATAAATTACTCGGTAATTCACCGGAAAATGAGTTTGATGAGAGATCTAGGTACCGTAAGGTTGACGGGAAATTAAACGGAACTTCACCGGAGATTTTATTTCCGGCAACGTTGAATATCAAAAGCTCATTCAAATTTGAGATCTCCGGCGGAACTTTGCCGGAAAACGAGTTATACTGAAGAAATACATACTTTAACAAATCACATTTCATGAGAGACGACGGAATACTACCATTGAAATTGTTTGACCGGAGACTTAACCTACGCAGCATGCGTAGGTTACCGATTTTGCTAGTGACTGCACCTTGCAACTGAAGTCGAGGTAACCGGAGGTCAGTGACGTGGCTGCCAGAGCAAGTGACGCCGCGCCAGTCGCATGGAGCCGACGTCGTAGAGCCATTCCAGGTCGCCAGTGCACCGATTGGATCATTGAGGTTGAGTTTGAAATCGAGAAGTGCGTCGATTTCTGCTAGGGTTTGTGGTGACCGGTCGGCGTAGGTTAGCAAGGTGGTGAAGGATAAGAGTAGAATGAAGAGAGAAGTAACGGTTGCCGTTAACGGCGGTAGGTGTTGAAGCATTGTGAAAGTAAAATGTGGTTAATTGTAATGTAACGGAAAATGCGTAAGTTAGCCGGAACAGTGAGTAATGGTGGGAAAGAAAGGCGACCAGTTAAGCGTATTTTGCGCCACTGTGCGCATTGCACTCTCTCACTCAAAAACGTATAAACAAGCGGATATAAAGAGACACTCTCAAGTATTTAAGTCCAAGACACTTGTTTATTTGACTGGTTTATTTTTATCTCTCACATATAAACACGCACTCATGCAAAAGATTAATTATTTGAATTTTTAAATTGTTTTTCTTTTTTAATCATAATTAAAAAAATAATTATAATTATATAACATGATTTATATAAAAAAAAAATTAAATAAAGGTGTACATCACAAACTACTTTCATATTATCTAGAATAATGCTTGATATGATTCAAAACGTTTTTCAACAACGCCGGTGAACGGCGTTTTTCGACCCCTGAGCGGCGTTTTTAACGGCATTTTGACGCCGTTTTCGGGGTACCGTTGAGATTCAAACGTTGGGAGCGTGCGACGTTTTGAGTTATTTAATATTTTTTTTTTTCAAAATCGATGTGCAGGTGGGGGTTGGAAAGAAAACAACAAAATTTAATAATTTTATATTTATTTAACAAACAAATAAAACAAATAATATAATATTCAAAAACACTGTCCACAACACTGTCCAAAACACTGTCACCACACCCCAGAATTTTAACTCACAACACAACACCAAAAACACTGTAAATACAGTGTTACCACACCGCGTGCTCTAAAACACCGATAGTTGTGTACGGGGTAAAAATAGTGTTGTACGTATTATCAACTTTACAAAATTATTCAAAAGGTTATACACTTATGTGTAGCCTAAACATTTTCCATAAATAAATTAAAGCTTGTGAAAAAGAAAAAAAAAAGTTTAGGGCGCGTTTAGTTACAGAAAAATTTCTTCATTTTTCTTTTGCCATTTTCCTAGAGAATGAGAAGTGTTTTACCTTTCTAGAAAAATATGTAAATTCTAGAAAACGTGTTTAGTTGCAAGGGGTGGAGTTTTCGTTTTCCAGTGAATAGTAGAGATGAAAAACTTTGAAAACCATCGAAAGTAGTTTTCAACTTTGTAATTATAAAAAAGAAAACAAGGATTTCTTTTTCTTAGAAATTTTTGTAGAAAACTCGAATTTGAATACATATTCTATTTTTGTTGTTTTCTTAGAGAAATTTTCTAGAAAAATGGAGAGTTTTTTGTAACTAAACGCACCATTAATATTTAAAAAGATGTAGTTAAATATGGAAAAGAACTTTATGCATAGGTTACATAATAAGATTTGGCTTTCTCTTGACTATCCTTTGGACTCGCATGGTGTTAAAAAGCACACTCGTGATCGTGACTCTCCTTTTTTGGTAAACATGTAAGACTTGCAATTCAGTAAGATTCTCTTTTTGCTTTCTATTATTGTTTATGTATATTATTAATTTTTTATTTTGATTTATAAATAAAAGGTAAACATTTTTGGAAGTTTGAAACCATATATATACTACTCCCTCCGTCTAGTCTTTCTTTTCATATGTTATGATATTGAACATATAGTTACTTCATATTTTAGATATTTAATTTAATAATCAAAAATCTAATCAGCCAACCCAAAAAGAGCTTTAAGGGTAGCAACAAAATGTTAACCAATCCTAGCATTGATTTGATCATTTTGGCGCCTCGTTACTCTTTATATGAATGAACATGTTGTGAAACGACGATAACTTAACTCAATAACTCATCATCTACGAGTGTATGATGTTAGAATAACAAATGTAAATTGAAATATCGAAAAAGTCCTTTTATTATGTGTCTCCATCCAAGCACATATAGATTTCTAGGTAATCAATATACTTGGTACAATATATGTATAGATAGACAGGTAAAGGGATCGAAAATTTATAAATATATATTCACAATGTAGATCTTTACATATAGAAAAATCAGGTTTGTGTCTAAATAAAATGTGTGTCGAATAAAATGAAATTCATGTGGTATTAAATACTACTCGTACTAATAGACGATCAAATATGATTTAATTTGTCAGATACAGAAGAAGAAGATGACAGGAACTTGAGTACCCTTTTTTTCACCCGGGTGTATTTTTTGGAGTATTATATTATTGTTAACTCTCATAAAAGAAGCGAGGGCAGTGAATGGTAACTATGAAAGGGTCCATTTGACTTAGAGCATCTCCAATCCATTCAATTCTTTTGAGTTCAAAGTTTTGCCATATACCTGTCACCTAAGCAATTCTCTTTCTACTCAAAATCTCTACAATGATATTTTAAAAACCAACATAATATGCAGTTGGATGTATCTGTAGCAGCCACATACAAATACTTTTTAATTCATAAAACAGCTTGATGGCCCACTAGTTTTTAAAGTTAACAAGTTAAAAAATGCAATAAATTTGTTTGGTCCCACCCCCAGCGTCCAAAGTTGAGTCCAAACAGTTTTGGACTATACTTTATACTTTGCATGAGGTGGCTTGTTTGCAATGCTTTGAGCACTCAAAGTAAAACTTTAAACTATGCCACATAGGAGCATTGGAGGTGCTCTTATAGTGGTGGGGACTAACACCCTTTATCGACGCTAGAGGCATAGCAATTAGCAAGTCAGCAAACTACAAAATTGAAAAATCACACCGGCGATAAAAAAATTTACTCATGGAAGATTTGTTTAACGACATATCGTAGAGTAGAAAGTAAAATCATAATGCAATACCAACTTGTACATTATTTTATATACAATATGTTTCAAATGATTCTCCTTGGAGATGATAATTTTTCCAAAACAAATGGTGAAGAATTGTATTCTCAAGTCTCAATCCGCTGACTGGTTTAATTTTTTCTGATTGGGTTTGGGTTAAAGTCCAGGTCAGCAAGTTGACCGGCCAACCATTACAATGCATGTCGTATCCGGGTTGGTTACTTTTGACCTGTTACGCCGTTTATCGAATTTTTTTTGTGTTTAAGTTGATAACTTTTGACCCGCAAACCTAACTCGACCCAGATTCCAATCCCTAATTATATTGAAAGTTAAATAAAATTAAGATACAAATATCTAATATAGTTATAAAATTCTTGCAGTTATGCATTTGGCGTGGAATAAAATAATATAGTAATTTCTACTTTTTCAAATTTAATGGTCAAATTCTTTATATAGCAGTGATATAGTATTAATTTTTATAATTACTTGGATTCATTTTAAATGTTTAAGTATTGAATAAATACTTAAAATTATACTGTAGTAAATATATTTGAAGTATCTCTTTTTATATGTTAGTATAAAAGATATAAAAAATAGAAGTGAGTTATGAAAAAGACAAATATTTGTGAGTTACGAAAAATAATAATGAAGTATTAACTTGTATAATAAATTGCATTCAGTTTAAATGTTTAAAAAGTTGAATCAGATAGTTAAAATGGTATAATAGTAATTTGATTTTTCTCCATTTAAGACTATACATAAAACCCTTTATTATATATATATATATATATATATATATATATATATATATAGACCTAATTCAAAGGAGAGATGTCATTTTTGGGAGAAAGGGAAAGTGACCATCTCACCATCTATTTTCATTTAAATTCTTCCAGTCCACTATATTACCATACTAGGTTATAAACCCGTGTATACACACGGGGTGTTGATTGCTTAATTAAAATATAGGTTATATAATCTTTAATCTTAATTTAATTAAAAAATGGACATAATATGTAATTGATTAATTGAATCTGATTTATTTGATGATGTCGTAACCCGCTTCCTATAAAATAATTATTAAGATATATTGTAAATAGTATATGTTATAGTATAGTGTAGTATATTATTGTAATAGTTTTTAAACCCGTGTGCACATGGTTCTTATAAGATAAATCGAACAATAAAATCGATGTTTTTAAATATGTTTATGGTAGCCGGCCGTTACTTAGATATGATATATAAAATGTTAAAAAAATATACTCATATCAAACTTACATATATAGATGAAGATTATGTGAACAACTTTTATGAATTTTATTATTTTTTAAATGATTACAATTATAAAGGAATATAATTACGTTGATAGGTATTAAGATTACATATAGTTGGATAGTAGGAATAGGAATTAACATAAGATTAGGATACTTCATATAAGTATATAGCGATAATAATTACATTACATATATACATATATAAATACAAATTATTATTTTTTTGATTATAGAAGATAAATAAATGAATATTGATTGATTAATGACATCATCAAATCCTAAATTTTAGTCAATTGAATAAAATTAAGTAGATTTATTAGCTAATTAGATATTTGATGACATCATAGGTTGTTTCTTATATATAATTTAAGATTCCTGCGTTTGATTATGTTTAAAGGACAAGGTTAGTTTGGTCATTTATCTTCTTCTTCATTAAAACACGTACACATCTTATCTCTTCAATTAGCAAGTCAACTGAAATTCCATTAACAATTTTCATTTTAATCGATTTCATCTCATCTTCAATTCAGATTCCATTAACAGTTTCCGTCTGAATCAAATTCATCTTCAACACTCCATTATTATGTATACTATATTGTTTATCCAATTTGGAGTTTCGTTCATGTGATGAATTCGTTTATATGAATATGTTATTCATTTATCACAAAATACGTTCACGATTTACATGAATCCTCAACAATTTCGATTTAGGTTTTTGAATTTAGGTTTTTAGTTTAGGTTTTGAGTTACAATCAGATCCTTACAATAATGTTCTAGTAAGTGCTACTTACGTATTATTTATTTCTCTTTTTCATACTTTTTATTTTAATTAAGTTTTTTTTCCTTGCAAACAATTGATTAAAACTTGGATCAGGAAAATAATAATACAATCTCTTTGGCTTTGTGTCGTGGACTAAACTTATCTTGACTATCGGAGATTAGATATGACCAAATAAATTCATATCTTCGTGTTTGTCGTGTGCGATCTTTGATTATATTACTTGTTTATATTTTTCGTGATTTATCCGTTTATTTTGTGTAAGTTTAGTTTCATTTACATGTGCGTTGTATGGTTGATTCAAACAACCGGCATGAGAACGAACGTTCGCTTCATGTCCTAATTTCTGTATAAAACGGAGAAGAAGATTCACAAGAATTGGTTGAAAACACTAAACACTAGAAAACGACATTGAACCTCACCTAAATATACATATCGAAAAACATGTGAAACAGTAAGTAATAGTTGTGGTTGGATTTAACTGTCAAGGGTCAAGACTCCCGCGCATAAGAAACCTTTAAGCAACACTTGTAGAATCAAACAAAATCGTCTGATAGAAAATGGAATAAAATGTCAAGAACGAACATGAACAATTGACTTCCCTTGTTTCCAAATCGACCAAACAACAAAACATCGAAACAAACCAACTAAAATTATAAAAGTGTAGATTTGATTTAATCTTATTCAAGAATCTTCTTTAATCTTTAAAATTCTATGATCATTACTCTTTAAAGGAAAAAAAAAGAAGTTAAATATTTGAGAGGGAATGACCTTTTTCGTCTTTGGGATAGAAACTGCCTTATTTGCGGCCCAGAACAAGCAAGATCGATGATGATTGGACAGTCCAAGTAAATTAAGAGGGAAAAAGAGTTTGACAAAGGTCAAAAAGCAGTTGAGTTTGATTAAGACATTGATTAAAATTCAAAAAACTTAGTATTTCATAGGTTATTCACTTATATATATTGTTCGACTATAATATTCATCAAGATATATAATTCTTTTAGAGTACCTCGGTTCAAAAATTATTGTCCATCTTTTTATTTTAGAACATCTCAAAATTGTTATTCATTTTTTAAATCTAACCAATCAAAAAGCTTTTTGTGAAAAAGATAAAATCTTATTAGTGAAACATTAAAATATATTTGTACTTTTATTAATCGGTGTGTTTTTTGTAATTAGACAATAATTTTGAGATGGGGAGATTAATGGTTACCAAAAATTCAACTTTTATTCATCACTTCCTATTGATAAATTTCGTACTTCTGTGTAGCTTTTTATTTAATTACATAAAGGGGTTTATAGAACTTTACACATTTATATCATTGTTAGAGGCTAAATATAAAAAGTGAATATTGTATGTATTCAAGATTCAAAAATGTTAATATGTGTATTTTGACTGTTTTTGGATACCCAAAAAGAAAGTTTTTTGTAACTTTTATAGATACAACACTAATTTAAATGTATACAGTAGACATTTATAAAACTTTAATACATATAATATAACTTTTATACGTTTGCCGCATACAATAATAAAAAGTGTAGACTTACTAAATTTTGAAACAATAAACCGTAACAAAAGACATATTCTTTGTATCGGTTGAAGTTTATTTATCTAATAAAAGTTTACACGGGTTATCCCTATGGTTTGCTCTAAATTAAAAATCATGTCCCTAATTTTTTTTTACGTAGACCATCCATATCCATTTGGTTATAGTTTGTTGCAAGGAAAGTCCTTTTGTATAACGGGCGTTAGTCAGGTACGTCACCGAAAAAGATATACAAAGGGACGTTCGTTGCAACAAACTGAAACTATGAGGATGATCTACGTCAAAGAAAAAAGGTTTAAGGACGCGATGTGTAATTTCAAGCAAACCACAATGACGATCCATTTAAAATTTTCTTTATCTAATGAAAAGAAAGACCTATCTCAATCAAATATACAGAAATGATAGGTATCAAATCTTGCAAAAAAGATCAAATATGTGAATACAAATGTACACAATATTTCTTTTGGCATTTCACATTAGTCCAAAAGTGATTACTATAGTTGTGGGAAGTCAAAAACATTTGCTTACGGAGTACAATTTATTCAAATTTGTGGGGGCCAATCAGATTAGGTGTCGCACTTGTACTTATTGAAACCTTTCAATCAATTTATGAGAAAAACATCAAATTTAGTTGGCTCCACTTTTAAAAAATTTAAAAACTTACTTTTTTAGTGAAGTAGTTGGATCAAATTTTGAGTAAATATTTGACACTTAATACTCGATCAGGAAACTATTAAGAGAAATATTAGAATCACATAAATTTTACAAAGAAAAATTCACGTTGATGTGGATCATGAGTTGATCCAATCACATTCAAATTTTGTTTCTCTCTCATACTTCTCTCTCCACATGCTATTGGTCCACATCAGTTTGTGAACTTTTCTTAATTTCTTTGTAAAATTTGTGTGGTTCTAGCATTTCTCAACTATTAAATTATTACGTGTGTATAAGATTATGTATTATCGAGTGTGGAAGACTTGAAAGACGAATGATACCTCATTATCACATCATTAGAACATTTCGAACTCTTAAAACTTCAATTTTGCTCCCTATTATAACACATCCGATACTCACAAATTGGGACCCGTACTTATCAATAAATACATTCTTTTTTTTGTTGAAAATGCACCCCACCCCAACGTTAAACGCCTCGTCCTAGACCCAGACCGGACGAAACGCAAGACAAACGGCTGAAAACTGGCTCCTACCCATGGAAACGGTGGTAGACGATTTCAAAAGTGGAGGAAAACTGGACGATAATATGCACTCTAATATTATTAGCTATTTCGCTTCAGAACGAAGATAAAAAAAACTATTCACATATTAAAAAATCAAGAGTTTTTTTATTTTTAATACAAATGTCAACATAAAATAAATGAGATATATATGGTAATTATATGTAGGCATTGGTTCATGAACGGAAGTCCACTTTTGGACGGAAATGAACGGCAAACGAAATTTTTTAAAAAGGAATTTTTTAAAATGTTTGTTATCATTTTTTAACCTTTTGTTGAATCAAGGATGTTGTTAGTTGATGTTTTTGTTCATTTTTGTGAGAGACGAGTAGTATTTTAATTTGAAGCTGTGATGCACCTTTTTTTATCTATTATGATTAACATTAAAATCTGCTATGATGCATCAGTTTTTTTTACTCTGTAATGCATTATGTTTTACTTTTTGATGCACCATTTTTTACAATGTGATGTATGTACATTTTTATCTATTACGATGAACCTTACTATATTCTATGATGCACCATTTTTTTACTTTGTAATGCATTATGTTTTTACTATATGATGCACCATTTTTTACAATGTGATGTACCATCTTTATGCATATTTTTATCTATTACGATGAACATTAATATCTGTTATGATGCACCATTTTTACTCTGTAATACATCATGTGTTTAATCTTTGATGTACCGTTTTTGCAATGTGATGTACCAGTTTTACTTTGTGATGCACCTTTTTCGTCAACGTTATAATAGCAGCAGCAGCTATCCAAAAAGTTGATATTAATTACGAAAATGCCACCGCGTCCTTTTTATCCGTAGATTAGATGTATTTTTTGAAATTGACGGCTGTGATCTTTTTGCCGTCCCCTTCTCTCCTTTTTTGGCTTCCTCCCTCGAACCACACCCGTAAACAATTTGTTACTATGTGTCTTGCCTTTTATAATGCTCAAATTGTCGTGTGTCACACCACCCGAGTTCTTATGACATCTAAACAATTGTCATATGTGTCACACGAGTTCTATATATATATATAGTAACAAGAGCAAAAAAAAAAAAATAGGTGGAGAAGCAATATGATTCAGTATTTTTATTACTATGATTCATTTTTTTATTATTATAATTCAAGTAATAAAAGGTTGAATCATAATAATAAAAATGCTGAATCATATCGCTTCTCCCTCTTCTCCACCTAAATTTCATTCTCCTTTGATCATAATCCTATATATATATATATATATATATATATATATATATATATATATATATAATAGAGTAGTCTTTTTACCTGCTTGACATGTCTATTCTTTTAACATCTAAGCATTTGTCCTATGTGTCAGTATATAATTGACTTCATTGACTTGCTAAATTTATATGCCACGTCATGCAAACTGTTATTTTTAGAAGGTACTAATGACACCATAATTTTACCAACAATTTGAGATAATCATTATCATATATTCATTTGACTTAAATAGAGTGGCTAATTTAAGTAATTTAAAAAAAAGTATGTGACAATATCTTTATTATTTTATAAAATATATACTTGACATATGTGAAGTATGTCAAAGATAACCACTATGGTTATAAATGATCGAAATTGGTGATTCCTCAATCTTCATTTTTATCAATTCTAATAACTTGAAGGTGTAGTAAAATGTCGACATCTTAAAGGTATTAAAATGTTTTCACTTTCATTCAACTTTTTCTTTCTTTCTTTCTTTTCTCACAATTTTATTAGCATTTCACATAGTAAAGTAAACAAATGATGAGTATTGTATTAACAAACAAAAATATATAATAATTTCATGTTTTCTCTTTTATTAATGACTAATTTATATATATATATATATATATATATATATATATATATATATATATATATATATATATATATATATATATAGTAACGGGATCAAAAAAGAAGAAAATTTAGATGGAGAAGAGGGAGAAGCAATATGATTCAGTATTTTTATTACTATGATTCATTTTTTTATTATTATAATTCAAGTAATAAAAAGTTGAATCATAGTAATAAAAATACTGAATCATATTTTTTCTCCCTCTTCTCCACCTAACTTTCCTTCTCCATTGAACTTAATCCTATATATATATATATATATATATATATATATATATATATATATATATATATATATATGTATATATTCTAATATTGTGTATAGGAAAATGAAAAATGGTAAAAATTCAAAATCATAGTAAGTATGCATAGAGTTTCCTAAGAATCGGTCATTATGTACTATTAGTTTCGTCTTATTTTGTTGTTAAATAATATTAATTAAAAGAAAATTTTAGATGATATTGTTCTAGGAGAAAATCATTTTATATTGTTTATACAAATTTAATGAAGATTTTCAAGATTTATATTGTTATCAATTTTTTCTCTATATAAAAGACAACTATGATGCTAATGGTTTTTAATTTTTAATATATTAATATCATTAATGTTTAATACTCTATTCATCCCAAAATAATTGTTCTGTTTTGATTTTTGAAATCTTTCTTTTCTACCTTTGACCTTAAATATATATGTTTGTGTTATATAATACTTGATGCAAAATATATGAAGGGATTAAGTTTTAAATGTATTTTTATTGGTATAATTTTTATCAAGTATTATATATAACATAAACAAAAATATTTAAGGTTAAAGTTGAAAAAGAAAAACTTCAAAAAAATCAAAACAAGACAATTATTTTGGAACGGATGAAGTATTATATAGCCGTCCAATAGACGGGTTCAATACTAATTATTTTATATGTCTAGATTTTCTTTACATATCGTAAACATTATCTATTATAGTTGCCTGTTATGTGTTAGAATAGAGTTTGCTTTTCCATATTCATTCATACCAAAGAAATATGAGAATCAAATATCCTAATATTTTCACTTTAGCGTAATTCAAATGTTATTGATGTATGTGTTGGGTGGAAACCCACATTCCACATCGAAAACATAAAAAAACTAAAGCATGTATATAAGTTTATGGGCTGCTTCCTCTATCACCAATTAGTTTTGGAGTTGAACCTCATATGGACTTATATACACGGGTTTTGGATGAGTTAGGCTGAGAAAGGTCCTGGTCAATGATCCTAGTTGATCGCCTGGTCACGTTCGTACTTTCGAGAATAACAAGACTTGATCTAGGGGAATGTATATAACTATATAAGTATAGAACCTCAACTGCACTTATATATACGGGCTTTTGATGAGTTCGGCTTATATATACGGGCTTTTGATGAGTTCGGCTGAAAAAGGTATCACTCTTAATGTTATTCATCTTCTTTTACTCTTGTAAATTTCATATACGGAGTATTAACTTATTAAAATGGTAAGTATATTTCGTACTTTCATTATTTTTTTCCATGTATTTGCAAAGTAAAATTGTATAATTGTTAGGTGCGATGGGGTTGTAACATCCTCCCTATTGGTCTGGTAATTCATCTATTTAATTGATTATTTAATTGTTTTAGAAATTACCTGATATTATTTGTTTTACTGTGAAACTTAAGTAAATAAGTCACATGAATTATTATGAATAGTGAAATACTATTTGTTTTAAATTACTGTAGTTGGCGATAAAATAAAATATTATTCTCGCAAATGGTTTTATGGTTCCAGACAATAGATTTAGGACGGGTATAAAATTATACCATTTAATATGTGGAGTCGGTTTGTGAGCCGACCTTAATATTCATATGTTCTCAAGAATTCTTCATATTTCATTTTGAAAAACCCTCAAACTCAAGATCACCATCACCAAATTAGAATCAAACTAGTTTCTGTGATTTCGATTTTAAAACATCAACAACATCATCATCTCCATCTTATCACCTACATCTTTCTAAAAAGTGAGTTTGATTCTTGAGTTTTATAAATGGGTTTTATGAGAAATTGAGTGATTGAGTGAAATTAAAGCTTGCTATATTGTCATTAGGTTTTATGTGATGTTAGTTAAAGTGTTAGAAACCATAGAACTGAGTTTTTTGAAGTTATGGTGAGATTTGGTTCGGAAAATTTGTAACAGCAGCGAAACTCGCAGAATCCAGTTCGTCTTGCGAACCGACATTTGTCGCGAATCGAGATGTGCTTCTGCGAACCCAGTTCTTGCTGCGAAGCGAGTTGACTCGCTGTGCGAATCGACTTGAAATGTTGTGAGTTGAGTTACTGCGAACCGAGTTGGCTCTGCGAATCCAGATCACTGCGAACCGAGATTTTTAAACTTTTTGTTTCGCAAATTTCAAAAGTGCATAAAGTGTAAAAGTCCTTACACATTTAGTGACTAAAAATTTACAAATTTTTAGATTAATTCGGATTGAGCTGAAATTCGCATGGTCACTCGGAAACGGCCCAATGATCAAGGCTCTATTCTAAGAGCCTAGGCAGTTTTTGGCCATTTGGGGTCATCTAGGGGTCGAAAATGGCATTTTTCAGTTTTAAAACGTCATTTCGGGATTTTCTGATTTCATTTCAGATTAGACTTTTGTTTACTTACACTCCAGGGACTTACCTGCTTGAATAAATATGTTAGAATGATGATTATAGAACAAGTTACTAACTTGTGTGTTATGTGGTGTTTCAGATACTTCAAAGACTCAGTAATATAAGACTGCTGAGTGAGGAATCTGCAAAGGTATCGGTGAGTGGATTTGGAACTCACCTTTTGATTTAGTTGTAACTGTTTGGTTACAACAAGTAAACGTAGATATGTTTAGTAGACTGATTAGTCTGTGTTATTGATTATAAATCTACGTGCTATGTGGCCTCTGTGTATCAATGGTATTGAGGTCAACTGGTTAGTTGGGCTAGTTGGTTATTGTGTGAATTACACAGGGTCTTGATTCATTCGTTGTGTGTAGAACATGTGTTTGATTGTAATAACCATTAGCTATCGGTCTATTCTATATTGGCCTTACAGATTGATGTTAAGTGTTCTTGGAGAGCACCCGGGTATTATGGTATCTCAAGAGCCACCGATCCTCATTGAAATATGTATATGTTTACGGTTATTTGATGTAAACTCATAGTGATGCTAAGTTGAATTGTGTGTGGCAAGTTCATTCACTTAGCTTCGTGCTAATCCCTCATTTTACTTCCTGCAGGTTTTGTTAATTATGGGATGATCAGGAAGTGATGTTTTAAAAGCAAGGGATGTTTGACTGCTCTGCTAACTCTGATATAGTTTTGTTATAAACTAAGTTTGGAATTATATAATACCCCGTTTGTGTAATATGTGTAGAGTGTTTTAATAACTTTAACCTATGTGGTGTATCATATTTTGAAAAAGTTATGTACATTTCCATTATGTATAATAGTAAAGTATGTTTTTAATATACAATTCTGAGTAAAATCATATAATATTGATGTACAGAATGAGGGGTGTTATAGGGGTAATATTGGTTAATGGCACGTAACATAACATATGTATCAACGATTCAAAAAAAAGCCACATACTTTATGGTTCTCACTTCTCGATACATTTTTTTCCCTCTTGTAGAAATTGAGCTGTTACTAGTATTTTGGGCCATAAATATATTAGTAATGGACCCTATGAACGTAAAACGGTATTTAAAGCAAAATAGGGTTAAATCGATTAGAGTGTGGCCCAAATAGTTGAAGTTATAAAGTGGGATGTGTTGCGTACTCTGTGGCTAAAAAGACTCAAAAAAAAAAAAAAAATAAATAAATAAAAAAAAAATAATAATAATAATAATATAATAATAATAATAATAATAATAATAATAATAATAATAATAATAATAATAATAAATAAATAAATAAATAAATAATCTACGTGGAGAGCGGAAGGCTTCAAATGAAGGAAAGAAACAATATCCCGGATTTACTGCATTTTAGGACAAAATTATTTGTGATCTACTACCAATAGCTACATTTTGTCATAAGGACACTACATTTTACACATATAAAATTTGAGTGCATTTTTTCCCTTACAAATTTGTCCCAAAAATAAAATGCACCAAATGTGTTCAGTAGATAATAAACTCCCAGATCATAATGTTAAAAGTAGATGAACTTGCACTAGTTTAGCTAGGACTTTTGTGAATCTTCCCAAACCCTAAATCCAAAACATATGTTGTTTGATACGTAATTTCAACCATTTTCAACGATCTTACTAATAGAAACCACTGCAACTATATAACGTTAGCTTTAAATGTTATTAAGATGTGATTTGCCTTATTTTGCGCACCGAAGAAACAAAATCACTAAAATGTAGTTTCATATAATAATAATTGAGGGGATTTATACTATTAATACGGGTCAAATGAGCATATGTAGTACGTGAATGTTAGCTAAGATAGGTCAGACCGGCAATTTTAACATGGGTATGATGTTGATGTTATAAAAGTATCATGTAAATTCGCTATAGATATGCGCAAATCATAACCATCAAATAGTAAAGTACAAAACTTTCAATCTTTTTAGTATCGTTAATCTTAGCGACTGTCTTTGAATCTTCAAATTGATTAATGCTACTTTATAATTGCTCATTTCATATCTTTAAACAATTTTTTTCCATTCATTTCGAGTTTTATAAGTTATATGTTACACAGAATCAAAAAGCCCGTCTAGCTCAGTTGGTAGAGCGCAAGGCTCTTAACCTTGTGGTCGTGGGTTCGAGCCCCACGGTGGGCGTAGCATAATTTGTATTTTTCATTTTCTACCCCTATATTTTTCACCATTTACATTTTCGTCCATTTTAAAACTTTTCCACTTGATCTAAAAAATTAATCGCGAATTCAATGTTAATCTCCGCTTACATTCATGCCGGAATCAAATCTAAATCCTTTCATGGCAACAGATGCAGATTTAATCACAATTACAGAAAATTTTCACAACTGATTCAACCTAACGGAAAACGCCTCTTTCTCGTTGATACCCTAGCCCTAGTAAGCCAAATTCTTACTTCAATTAAATTAAATTGATTATTCCGTTATTTTGCATATTTGATTTGATGTGAATGTGTGATAATTAAATTTATATGTTAGGTGAGGAAATTAGAAAATGAAGGTGTACCTTCAAAGCAAGCAGAAGCAATTACATCTGCAGTTATTGAAGTTTTGAATGATAGTTTGGAGAATGTGTCTCAATCTTTTGTCTCCAAATCTGAAATGCAAAGAGTTTAGTTTGTTTCTTGTTGTTTAATTTTTTAATTAATTTGTAAAAATATAAATCTGGTTGAAGTTTGATAATGATTGGTGTATTTGTTGTGTAGATTGAGATGACTCAAGATGGTAATTTGGGGAAATTTAAGTCTAGAGTTCAAAGCTCTCAGGTGATTATCGCTTTATTTGTACACGTATCGTAAGTTGAAGCTTAACTTGCACTTTTTAAGAGTCATTTGTTTCTTTTAATTGTTATTGTATTGTTATGTTTAGGGTTTTAGTATAGTATTCTAGTTGAACTGTTGAGTAAGGAGTACTAAATGATCAAGCGTATCGAAGAAGCGTTATAATACTGGAGTGTAGACGAGAGTACTGTTGGGTTGGGATGTAAAAAACAAATAGGAAGAGAGAAATATGGAGATTATGTAACGAGTTATATACCATATGGGTCATAGTCTTTATTGTGTGTTGCAATTAGGATGGTTGCTACTTGTTAGATATATTAGATCAAATGTTTCACGAGGTTAAGCCATATGGTGGTACTGGTGGGTTGTACCCATGAGTTGTGAAGTAGTTATAAACTGTTTTGAATATGAGGAACATGTTTATAAATGTGTAGTACGACTAGTATTGTTCATCAAGTTTCTAGGGGAGGTCAATTGGTAATTTTGCCTAGTTTGTAAAAGTAATAGTACCCTCTCACATTGCCAACTTTAGTACTGTTCTTTGCTTGATTTGTTATTTGGTAATCGTTACAGGAAAACCATTTTTCTTTGTTGCAACGTGAGATGGAGAAACTTAAGAGTGATATAGAGAAGATGACCAGTGAGTTAAGGTATATGCCTAATCGACTATTCAATTAAATACTCTAAGGTTGCATATGACTTGGAGATTACGTAAACATGTAGTCATCATTTATTTGCAATGTCTAAAATGACTTTATTTAAGTGATTCACAGTCAAAACTCTCTTTTTACTGCTTACCAATTCGTAGATGTTAGTATGCTGAATTTTACTATTAATTATATAGGTATGAAATTGACAAAGTCACTGCAGGACAGCGCCTGGATATGAATCTTGAAAGGGGGTAATCAGACATCTCTGTTTTTTATTTTCAAACTACTATTAGCAGACTTAATGTCTCTCGTAAAGGTGTCAGAATTTGTGGGTTAGGGAGGGGGTTGTGTCACGGCCTCACGGGTCAAAAATGGGTTCGCATGGACCATTTTTTAATGCGGGCCAAACAGGCCTTGTCAGGTTTGGTTTGGTTGACCCACAAACACTCGTTATTTATCTTAGAATATATATTTATTATAAAAATATTCCTTGTTTTAATTATGATTATAAATCTAATACCTATCTAAATCTTTTGAGACAGTTTTAGGCGGTTAGAAGCATTATTAATAGACTTGGGTGACTTTAGACTGATTTCCCCTTTTGTTAAAGTCTTCAATATGACCCATTTGAGTTAAAACACAACTCAAATTGACCCACTAATAAGTACACAGGTAAAAACTCAAAACTACCACGTTCGTGTCTAGTGTGGTATGAAACGTATGCCATTCATTGATAAATTGGATATGCCTGTATGTTTTTATGTTATCAGAAAAAGGATAATGGTTTGCTGCCTATATGATATTTGCCAATACTTGATGAATGCAGGAGAATCCGAGACGAGTTATCAGATCAAAATCATGAAACGGCCAACCTCACTAACAAACTTGACAGAGTGAGTATGCATTAATCTTTATTAATTAACACATCCAGATTTTGATTGAAATGTAATTTGGTGTTAGGAAATTCACTCATTAAGGGCTGAACTGGAAGCAGCGAAATATGACGTGATCAAGTACTGTATAGGTAGTCTTGTATCGATATCTGCTGTCGGGTTGGCCGTACTTCGAATCCTTAAGTAATTTGTAAGCACTAATTTGCCATTGAAGCACTTGGCATCAAATAGTTACATATTAGGAATCACTCTTACCCCAAATTTACTGAATCAAAATATCTAAGAAAATGCATAACTGAAAGCTTTTTGAGTAATGTACATTGAATATGTTACTAGTTGTATGTTGTCTTTTAGTTAGACACGCCCCGAATGTTGGTTTCTGTTGGCTCCTAGTTTCTTCTATGCTCTGCAATTCTCTTCAAATGTTTAGGTGATGTCAAGTTCTTTGAGTGGCCATTGCTTTAGATGTTGACTATGTTGTGTATGCGTGTATTTGAATCAAAATAGTGTTAATCCTTTAAATGAATTTTGGGTGAGGTCGTAAACGACTAACCGGTGACACACAGAAAAAGTTGAGGATCCCTTCCCCCCCACCCCCCCTCCCTAGATAGGTCGTCAAGGGGTTTGCTGCGGTTCATTGCTATTAAGTGGATATGATTTGTTTAAGTTCTTGTTTGTATTTCCAGGTTTTGTTTCCATCATGTGTAAGCAAAATTCATAAATGGATAAAATGAAACAGATTTAACGTGATTTACATTATGAAAACAATTTATTTTATGTGAAATTTTTGATTGTTAGGCCGAAATTATTGATTTGTAGATAAAAATAATAAATTTAAGCTAATTTCACCATCTCAAATGTTGACAATATAAACCCTTGGTGAGGGGGAATATTCTGAGGCATGGTTCAATCCTAATCCTCATGTTCCCTTGATTATAGGTTACGCAATTTACATTTTCCAGATTAGCCGTGTGACTGTCGGTGGGGGGTCGCTAGAGGGTCAGTTTTACCCTATAGTAAACGTTATAACATTTATCGATGGATTAATTTAACCGACATTAATTAACTTAAACTTACTACTTCCCCCTTCATAAAATAAATGTCCACATTACTATTTATATATGTTTGAAAATAATTGTCCACTTGCAAAAAATAACTATTAAAATTCATTAAGATCTCCATATTACCCTCATTTATTATTTTCAATTATTTTTATTTCTTAAATTAATTCATTAAACTTGCCTTTAATATAATGGTAAAACTGACTACGTTCATGCCGGGATTAGCCTGAGTGTGCGATGCACATGGTTCATAGAGAACGGACAAAATTAACACTCATTAGAGCCAGGGACTTGTGATGAAACAAACACTCGGGTCAAGGTAATGGACTTGCACAATTCCCCGACCCGGGGACTATGAACGTAATAAATGGACAACCACAAAGACCGACAATGTAATCTATTCTATTTTAGAAAGAGTTAATTGCATGGTTCGTCCTTGTTATTATTTACACTCAATTGCACAATCAGTCAATTCTCCAACTAAAATGACTAAGTTATCCTCGTTTAAATCAATAAAAAAAACTAGGACGTTAAGAGTATGACAGTCATTTTAGTTAGAGGAGGAACCAATCGCGCAACAACTATCATGTTTTTCGACCGACGGTGCAAAAAGCAAAATATTGGAACTTACGGTGTAATTTTGTGTAAATCATAGTAACGAACCATGAAATTGAATCTTTTAGAAATATGTTAGTTCACATATGTTAACCAGATAAGATGTGTAATATACTAATACAGATTAATTTACTTCCCTATCTCCCGTGTATGCTCCACTTAATTTCTGGCTTGGATGATTATGGGTACATAAATTCGGATGATTATGGATGACATCCTCAGCCCAATATCATGAAAGTGGAGAGAACTATAATTGATATATCCACTTGTAATTTCAACATCATCATCATCATAGATTAAAACTAGTTTCATAAAAAAAAAAAAAAAAAGTAATGCTACATATGCCTAATTATCTAATTGGTTGAATATTTTTCCTCTCTCTTAATTTTATCATATCAATTTTTCACATCTACCAATCACATTTTTAGATCTAAATTTAAGTCCACAAGTTTAGGCCTACCAATCATTAAAAAAAAATGTCATTTTTGGTAAATGATAATGATATTTTGGATATAAAAATGTCGATGAATAAACCGAGTGGATTAGCTAATTATGTATAGCAGATTTTTGATACTACTTTTGTAAAGCTAAACAGATTCATTGCAATAACTTTAATTTTCTTTATCAAAATTTTTTATATCAATACTTCAGTTAAAGGAAACATTTGACTGGTTAATATCTACATCCAATGGCTTAACTTAAGTAACTGCTAAATCTAGCTAACTTTCTTTTTTGAATCTAGTCAACTACTTCCTCAGTCTCATTCTAAATATCTAGATTCTTGAAAACCGTTGATAATCGGCAACGCTTACTGACTCATACGCCTCGGTCCAAAAACAATATGTGAAAGTCAATATTGAGCATACGCTCTAGACTGACCCACTAAAGAGAGTGTTAACGCATTTTGGGAAACATGAACATTTTTCTAAAGTCCCCTCATCCAGAACCAACTGGACTACGCACCAAATGTCTCGCCCCAAAGTTGCACTTGGTGGAGATTGAACTTGAGTCTCATTTGAAGAATTCCAATTAGAAAGTGTTCATTTTCGTGTCACAATCAATTACAAAAGTTTGTAAGTGAGAAATACAATATATTATCGAAGAACAGTTTAATAATTAATTAAATAATGTTATTTTACCAAAAGCTCTTGTAAGAGCATACGGTGTGGGAACGAATTTGTCTGTTTTTCGCCCAAAACGCCGTCGAACGGCGTTTTTTCCGCCCCGCCACAGCGTTTTTGTGCCGTTTTTTGTTCGGCGTGCGAATTCAAACGTTGCCTCAGACGACGTTTTCAACATTTTTTATGTTTTTTTTTCTAAAAAAATGTCTTTGTATCCGTTGGAACGGCTAGTAGGCAGGCAAAAATTTTTAATTTTTTTTTTTGGGGTTGAGGAGCCAACGGCTCTTTTTATGGAAGAAAAAAAAATTTAATTTTTCACCTCTATCCTATATATACATACATATATCTCACTACATTTTAACCCAAAAAATACATACACCCCAATCTCATTTTCATCTCAAATTCTATACAAAATACACATACATTTTCAACCAAAAAATGTCATCCTCTTCCTCCGATGACGAAGAAACATACAAAATTCTTTTGCAATTAAGTAAGTATCGTAACGAGCAAGAAGATGTCGAAAGTTCCACGGCTCGGTCACGTCGTTTCATACACCGTGATCGAGTAACCGCTGAGCAAACGTTACTAAACGATTACTTTGGCGAAAACGCGAAATATCCTCATAAATATTTCAAACGTTGATTCCGAATGAGTCGTAATTTATTCCTCCGAATTTGTGGGGATATTAGCTCTTACCCTGTTGAACCACTTCCCGACCATTTTCTGTGGTTTCGTCAACGACCCGATGCACGTGGTGTATTGGGTTTTACTTGTCTACAAAAAGTCACTTCTACGATTCGTCAGTTAGCATACGGTACATGTCCGGATGCCTTTGATGAATACTTGCAAATATCGGAAAGAGTTTCTCCTGAAACTTTACAACATTTCACAAGATGTGTCGTAGACTTATATTCAAATCTCTACATGAGAGAACCAACAACCGAAGACATACTGTGACAATACTCAAATTAGGGTACTAATTTTTACCTAATTACATGCATTACCTAGAGTAATTCCCTGATTAGTGAATTCAAAACGATTTTTATGTGTAAAGTTTTGTGAAACTTACTATGTGATACGTGACGTATTAGACTTGTAGTTATATGTATATATAATTACGTACGAAATGAACATATTAAACTCGACAAACTGAATACAATATAGTTGGTGATACGAAATAATTAATAATTCGAAAATTATTAATTACAAATATTAGATATTTATATTATTGAAATAATATAATAACTTATACGTTTTATATTAAACGTATTAAACGCGAATCATAAAGTTCCAAAAAGAACTTCAAAATACTTTTGAATAATTTTTGTTTGAAATTATTAAAGAAAAGTATTATAACAAAAATAAAACGGAAACCTTTAGACTGCTATTTAGGACGCGTTATACACGAACAGAAACAATTATAAAACGTACCTAAAGGTCGAAAATAATAAAAGTATTTATTTTCCCGTTACTGTTTTAGTATTTGGAACATTACTTCAAAATATAAATTCGAAATTTAACTGAAAATTGGCACACAATTGGACCCGTACACGGAACTAACGGGTTAAAAACCCAAACAATTAACACACTCAAAATATCTGTGCGACACAATTTGTAACACACCACTCCCTCCCTTTGAATTTTGGTCACTGGTTTTATTTTATAATACTCTCTTCCTCACACACCCACAGCTACCACCAATAATTCACACTGGTTTTTCCTTGCTCTCTGGACTCCACGGCTGAAGGCAACAAGCAGGAAAGAAGCATCATTTTCACCTTCATTTTTCTTTGTCATCACCTCTTTAAACCTTCAAAAATTCAAAGTAACAACAAAAATGGGTTCTTAAACATCACCTACATCTTGTAATCATCATCGGAGGCATCAATCATCATCATCCAACTCATTGTAAGGATTTAAAACTTCAAATTCCATATTTATATATTTTCATAATTCTTGAATTTTGATGATCTTATGTATGTAAATATATGTTGGTGATGATGATGATAAAATGAAACATAAAACTCAAAAATGGAGTATAATGTATAAGTTATATATTGTGAAATCAAAAGCCCCCATAACTGATATGTTAAACAAATGTATACGAATGGATACCTTGGGTGTGAACAAATCAAGATTTCTTTTAATTATTTAATATAACAATTTCTACTTTTAGCAAGTGCACTAGCATTCTATTATATAATAGTATTATTATATTTAACATTGAGATTATTAGTACTATTTTTGGTCTTGGGGGAGTACTAACCGAACGGTTCAAACATAGTGAACCGATCGGCTTGAGCTGCTAGCCGATCGGCTATGCAAGCTCAGCCGATCGGCCGTGGTTGCGTACAGAACGAGTCACGTTTTATATATTTTTTTAGCCAAACAAACAATGTTATTTTGTAGTACGAAAATATTAACGAGTACACGATATAAATTTTGTCAAGCTATAAATTTTATAAAACTTTAGGATACAAAAATTTGTACTAAATTGTACACAACCACGGGACAATATTTTTATATAATTATTAAACGATATAACTTTTTGGGCCAAACGGGTCAAATATAAAACGGACCAAAATTATTAGTTTGTTAATGGGCTAAAGTAATTAGTTAATGTATTCGGGCCGCATCTATTTGGGCCTCATTTTTGGGCCAAACTATTGGACTTTGATGTTGGGCCGAACTATGTGGGCCAAGCCCCTGACGGGCCACGTGATTCCAAAACGCAAACTTAAACCGGTTTATATATTAATAACACGACAAATGGATTATATCTATAGTCGACGATTATAATTTATATATAGTTATATAAATGGATTACGACAATCGCATTAAACAAAGTTATTTTTATAACAAATGTACTTATGTTTTTTTTTAAAACATAAACAACAACGATAAACAATATATATATACGCGACATTAACACATGAATAATGTATATATATACACGACAACGACAGTTAATATATATAAGAATATATATATTCAACTAATGAGTATATATAGGTATACACTTACAATAATGAAATACTCAACTCATCTATCACCAACAACCAAATCGTATAAGCTATTAGTCGAATACTTATATAAGTATACTTCTTGCGTCTAGGGCCTTGAAGTACACTGTTTGGACGACTACTATTACTAGCTGTTATATTTCGCTGAAGACCGCTACCAGTGAGTTCACAGCCCCTCTTTTACTCGTTTTAAATGCTTTTAAAACCAGGGGTGGAAAACATAGAACTATGTGCTCTAACATGCAACTTGATTTATATAATTGCTTGACATGCTTTTATATTCAACTGCTTTTGTAAATGCTTAACATGCTTTTATATACACAACTGATTAACATGAACGCTTTCATACTATTATACACAACAGTATATATGAAATGTTTTCATATCGTTATACTTGAACTGAATATATGAAATGATTTTTCATAACTACTTTGGGAATTAAGACAAAACAAATCTTGGTACGAACCTAGGTTTACATGAGGTAGTTGTAGTGCACATAAGTCTCAGTGCTTACAACCTATAACCATTAGCTAGGTGACTCTAGCCACTGAGTATACAGATAGTACTATCGATTTGACAACCCTCCCAGGATATAACTCGTTGGTCATTCCAACCACACGACGGCAGTCGTAACGAGGAGTATATACTTACCGTGTTACTGAGGCAACAACAAAACAACTAGTCGTGGTTTGGTTATAGTACTAGGTGTCGTACTTTAACTCTAAAGGTTTAGCTCACCTTAGAGGGATCGTAGTCTATATTTCCCACTAAACAACAAAACAACAACAACTTGATTTGGAAAGGGTATTTCCTGTATAACTTGATTTGGAAAGGGTATTTCCTGTGCATACTTGATTTGGAAGGGGTACTTCCTGTGATACAAACTACTTGAAAAGGAAATGTTTACTTGAATGTTAAACCTGTATTTCCTACAAACTACTTGAAAAGGAAATGTTTACTTGAATGTTAGACCTGTATTTCCTACAAACTACTTGAAAAGGAAATGTTTACTTGAATGTTAAACCTGTATTTCCTACAAACTATTTGAAATGGAAATGTTTACTTGAATGTTAAACCTGTACTTCCTACAAACTATCTATATGGAAATGTTTACTTGAATGATAAACCTGTATTTCCTACACACTATATAAATGGAAATGTTTAATTGATTGTTAAACCTGTATTTCCTGTGATAACTAATAGGATAAGAGTTCCTACACGATAACTATTTTAGAAATGTTTTCCTTGATTGGATAAACTAGTATTTCTAACACATAACTATTTAGAAATGTTTTCCTTGATTGGATACCAGTATTTCTAACGCTTAACTATTTTTAGAAATGTTTTCCTTAATTGGATAAACTTGTATTTCTTACAAAGTATTTAGGAAATGTTTATCATATTTGAATAGACCTGTTTTTCCTTCTAAACGATTAACTTGTATTAACAACGACTATTAAACTACAAACTTAGTTTGGAAATAGCATTTTCCTGAGATTACTTATTTGGAACTATACAACTGATAGGAAATGTTTACTTTGATTAGTTAAAACTTTATTTCCTGCGAACTACTTATTGGGAAATGTTTTTGATTAAACTTGTGTTTCTTAACACATATATTGAAATGTAGTAAGAATGACCTTCTTACATTTAATAGGAAATGTTTCTTTAATTTAGAATACTTGTGATTCCTACTATACATATAAACATTATGTTTGTGTACATGAATGATTTATACAAAACTTGATTTAACTACGTATATACAAACCTGTGAATTCACTCAACATTCAATGTTGACGTTTTACTATGTTTTTCAGGGAATTAGGACTCAGGTATTGATGCATGCATAATGGACGTAAGTTACCCACGACGAATTAGGATGCCACTTTTGAGACAAAATGTATTCTACAATACTATTACTTCTATGACTCGACAAGTCGTAGTTTTTTTTATAATCACTTTTATATAAATGTCATCTTAATTACTGTTCTGCAATGATCATAAGCTCTGATACGATGAATGCATACTGCTAACGTCAGCACCCCCACTGTTTACTCAAATGCTTCCGCTAAGTATTTCATAAACGCGATTACCGATTTTGGGGGTGTGACAGACTTGGTATCAGAGCCATTGGTTATAGCGAACTAGAAGTCTTTAAGTTACCTGAAAGCCTTAGAGACCTAGACTATAGCCTTGGCTAGAACATTTATGCATTCATACATTGCATAACTCTATATCACTACGTAGTTACTAAATATATTATGAGTGTGTTTAACGAGAGTCATATACGCGTGATCGACTCCGACGAGGAACCGCCCGAGCACAACTGTGATGTCGATGCTACGACTATCAATGAAAACTTAACGACTATGCTTACTCCAACGTCCAACATGGCACCTGGTGTAGATGAAACAACGAACATGTTTGAGGAACTACTGAAGGGACTACCTCTTAAGAAAATCAAGAGTACCCATGCTGCATGTGCCCGAGTACAGACGCTAGAAGAGCGTGCTCGAGTGGCAGAGAGTGTAGCTGGGGTCAGCATGATGATGACTATAATAGGGTAGTTATAGGAACGTACTTATCCTATCTTCGTTAAACTTACAAATGGCGGGCTGTGTCGATGTTGTACTATACTAAAACTTATACTCGATGGATATATATAAATCTCATCACACTTTAGATGAACACTCTAGTATGTACATGTTCACTGCTTGCCTTCTTTGAATCACTCACATCTATATCCGTATCTCTTGTATTGAGTTTGTATGAACCTGATCGTATTAAGCGGTGATGAAAAGAAGTATGTATTTAGCATCATATAATGACGCCTGGCCAACGTGATTATATTATACTATGTACATATGGGTGTTTCAAAATCGTAAGATGCGTAATAGGGGATAACAATAACCTTTTCTTATTCATCCAATAATTTAGCAACGAAACATTTGGAACGATCGACGAAACGACACACTACTCACGATAGTAGCAATATGAGAAATCATTAATTAATGAGTAGCTGAAACTATTACTCGACACGAGGTGAGTCGTACTCACAACAACGCCATGAACGATAACCGAAACATTTGATGGAAACCCAACTAAAGGAAAAAGCTTGGAAAATGTGAGAGACGCCACAATGAAGAGTGTACTCTCAGTGGTAACTGCGAGCAGTAGGGTCATCAAACCCAATATCGCTGAACCAACCTTCCTACCAGAGCCAATGATGAGCGACAAAGCAATGGGTATTTCGAGTGTGGTGACCTAAAACCACTACCGAAACCAGTGTCCAAAACTCAACAATTGCAGCAACAACAACATTATGCCCCTATGATATTGATTAGGATGTCAATTTGAGTTTATGTCTTGTGAAGTTAGACCACTCTTAGACATTTAATCCCGTAAGTTGGATAACAAGTACACTATAGAACTAACCGATGGTAAGTTGATCGAATCAGGAAAAATAGTACCGGAATGTGCCCTAACGTTAGAGGGACATTTCTTCGAAATAGACTTGTTATCGGTAGAATTGGGAAATTTTCGTCATCGTAGTCGGTACGGACTAGTTGTCGAGGAATCTTGCAAAGATTGCTGTTTTGATAGATTGGTACGTCTACCATTATTGACAGAGGAGAAACTTGGGGATACAAGAAGATAAGAGATAGAGTGTCGTAAAGATGATTACTTGCTTAAAAGCCGGTAAATATCTCCGAAAGGGGTATCCAACATTTTGGCACACGTTGTAGAAAAGAAAATCGAGGAACGATGCATAGACAACATACTTATAGTGCAAGACTATCCGGGAGTGTTTTCCTGATGATCTTCTAGGATTACCACCTCCGCGACAAGTCAAATTTCGCGTCGATCTGGTGCCCAGAGCCGCACCAATCGCTCGCTCACCTTATCGTTTAGCTCCGCCAGAAATGCAAGAACTGTGTACACGGTTGCAGTAGCTTCTAGATTTTGGATTCATCCGACCGAGCTTTTCACCTTGGGGAGCTCTGGTTTTGTTTGTCAAGAAGAATGATGGATCCATGCGGATGTGCATTGACTACCTAAAATTGAACAAGATAACCATCAAGAACCGATATCCGTTACCACGCATCGACGTTCTTTTTGATCAGTTAGAAGGATCGAGTTACTACTCTAAGATCGACCTTTGTTCTAGTTACCACCAACTGAAGGTTCGAGAAGAGGACGTACCGAAGACCGCGTTCAGGACTCATTATGGTCATTATGAGTTCCTAGTCATGCCGTTTGGATTGATTAACGAGCCTGCAGTATTCGTGGATCTCATGAACCGAGTGTGCCAACCTTATTTAGATAAGTTTGTCATTGTATTCATTGACGATATTTTGATTTACTCAAAAACGAAAGAGGACCATGTACAACACTTGAAACTTATCCTCCAACTACTCGAGAACGAGAAGCTATATGCTAAGTTCTCCAAATGCGAATTTTGGATACAAGAGGTTCATTTCCTTGGTCACGTAATAAATGATAAAGAAATTCATGTGGACCCGTCTAAAATAGAGGTGATCAAAAACTGGGAAGCACTGAAAACTCCCACCGAGATTCGACAATTTCTTGGTCTGGCTGGCTATTACCGTCGATTTATCGAAAACTTATCAAAGATAGCCCAGTCACTTACTACCTTAACTCAGAAGGGTAAGAAATTTGAATGGGGAAAGAAACAAGAGAGGGTCTTCCAACTGTTGAAACAAAAGTTGACCAACGCATCAATTCTATCTTTACCCGAGGGAACAGAGAACTTCATCGTTTACTGCGATGCCTCGCACCGAGGATTAGGTAGCGTTCTGATGCAAAACGACAAAGTTATTGCTTACACTTCTCGTCAATTGAAGATTGACGAGAAGAATTATACAACTCATGACTTAGAGTTGGGAGCAGTCGTTTTTGCACTAAATATCTGGAGACACTACCTATATGGTACAAGGTGTATGATCTTCACCGACCACAAGAGCCTACAACACATATTCGACCAGAAAGAGCTCAATATGAGACAACGACGTTGGGTCGAATTGCTGAACGATTATGACTGTGAGATTAAATACCATCCGGGCAAGGCTAATGTAGTAGCAGATGCCCTGAGTCATAAAGAGAGCATTAAACATCGCAGAGTTCGAGCTTTGGTATTAACAATCTACTCGAATCTCATTACTCAAATTCGTGACGCACAACGAATAGCTTTCACCGCCGAGCGCATGAAAGGAGAATCCTTGAGAGTAATGGAGAAACAGCTTGAAACTAAAGAGAATGGAGTACTATACTTCATAAATCGAATTTGGGTACCGTGCGACGATGAGCTACGCACGTTGATTTTGGACGAAGCTCATAAGTCCAACTACTCAATTCATCCTGGTGCAGACAAGATGTACCAAGATGTGAAAGGTTTTTATTGGTGGCCTAACATGAAGAGAGACATCGCTACTTATGTCAGTAAGTGTCTAACTTGTTCAAAAGTCAAGGTTGAATATCAAAAACCTTCAGGACTTTTGCAACAACCAGAGTTGCCACAATGGAAATGGGAGCACATAACGATGGATTTTATCACAAAACTACCAAAGACAGCCGCTGGGGCTGATTCGATTTGGGTGATTGTCGACAGACTGACAAAATCAGCTCACTTCATTGCTATCAAAGAAAACGACAAGTTGGACAAACTGTTAAGGATTTATTTGAAAAAGATCGTTACTCGACATGGAGTGCCGCTTTCAACCATCTCCGATGGAGATAACAGATTTACATCTCGTTTCTGGCAAACACTACAACGGGCTTTACGTACTCGACTCGACATCAGTTAATCTTATCATCCACAAACCGATGGCCAGAGCGAACGAACGATTCAAACGCTCGAAGACTTGTTGCGAGCGTGTGTGATTGACTTTGGAGGAAATTGGGATGCTCATCTCCCACTAGCAGAATTCTCCTACAACAACAGTTATCACACCAGCATACAGATGGTGCCATTCGAAGCATTGTATGGACGCAAATGCCGATCACCACTTTGTTGGGCAGAGTTGGGTGACAGACAACTATCCGGACCTGAGCTTGTCCAAGAAACCACGGGCAAGATATCTCAAGTACTCAACCGACTTAAAGCGGCGCGAGACCGACAAAAGAGTTATGCCGATAACCGTCGTAAACATCTTGAGTTTCAAGTAAGGGACAAGGTCCTACTCAAAGTATCACCTTGGAAAGGGATAGCACGATTTGGCAAACGAGGAAAACTGAACCCGCGATATGTTGGACCTTTTGAAATCCTTGCCAGGATTGGTCCTGTCGCTTGCAAACTCAAATTGCCACAAGAGCTTAGTAACATTCACGATACTTTTCACATCAGTAATCTTAAAAAGTGTCTGTCGGACGAAACAATCATCATTCCTCCTGACGAGATCTTTATTGACTCAAAACTAAATTTTTTTGGAGGAACCCATCGAAATAATTGACCGCAAAACCCACAAACTCTGACGCAGTCGGATCAAACTCGTCAAGGTTCGTTGGAGCTCGAAGCGCGGTCCTAAGTCTACTTGGGAATGCGAGGATGAAATGCGAAAGAAATACCCTCAACTTTTCGAAAACGTGACCGAGACTCACGACTTAACTTAAATCTCGGGACGAGATTTCGCTAACGGGGGGAGAATGTGACAATACTCAAATTAGGGTACTAATTTTTACCTAATTACATGCATTACCTAGAGTAATTCCCTGATTAGTGAATTCAAAACGATTTTTATGTGTAAAGTTTTGTGAAACTTACTATGTGATACGTGACGTATTAGACTTGTAGTTATATGTATATATAATTACGTACGAAATGAACATATTAAACTCGACAAACTGAATACAATATAGTTGGTGATACGAAATAATTAATAATTCGAAAATTATTAATTACAAATATTAGATATTTATATTATTGAAATAATATAATAACTTATACGTTTTATATTAAACGTATCAAACGCGAATCATAAAGTTCCAAAAAGAACTTCAAAATACTTTTGAATAATTTTTGTTTGAAATTATTAAAGAAAAGTATTATAACAAAAATAAAACGGAAACCTTTAGACTGCTATTTAGGACGCGTTATACACGAACAGAAACAATTATAAAACGTACCTAAAGGTCGAAAATAATAAAAGTATTTATTTTCCCGTTACTGTTTTAGTATTTGGAACATTACTTCAAAATATAAATTCGAAATTTAACTGAAAATTGGCACACAATTGGACCCGTACACGGAACTAACGGGTTAAAAACCCAAACAATTAACACACTCAAAATATCTGTGCGACACAATTTGTAACACACCACTCCCTCCCTTTGAATTTTGGTCACTGGTTTTATTTTATAATACTCTTTTCCTCACAAACCCACAGCTACCACCAATAATTCACACTGGTTTTTCCTTGCTCTCTGGACTCCACGGCTGAAGGCAACAAGCAGGAAAGAAGCATCATTTTCACCTTCATTTTTCTTTGTCATCACCTCTTTAAACCTTCAAAAATTCAAAGTAACAACAAAAATGGGTTCTTAAACATCACCTACATCTTGTAATCATCATCGGAGGCATCAATCATCATCATCCAACTCATTGTAAGGATTTAAAACTTCAAATTCCATATTTATATATTTTCATAATTCTTGAATTTTGATGATCTTATGTATGTAAATATATGTTGGTGATGATGATGATAAAATGAAACATAAAACTCAAAAATGAAGTATAATGTATAAGTTATATATTGTGAAATCAAAAGCCCCCATAACTGATATGTTAAACAAATGTATACGAATGGATACCTTGGGTGTGAACAAATCAAGATTTCTTTTAATTATTTAATATAACAATTTCTACTTTTAGCAAGTGCACTAGCATTCTATTAATTATATAATAGTATTATTATATTTAACATTGAGATTATTAGTACTATTTTTGGTCTTGGGGGAGTACTAACCGAACGGTTCAAACATAGTGAACCGATCGGCTTGAGCTGCTAGCTGATCGGCTATGCAAGCTCAGCCGATCGGCCGTGGTTGCGTACAGAACGAGTCACGTTTTATATATATTTTTAGCCAAACAGACAATGTTATTTTGTAGTACGATAATATTAACGAGTACACGATATAAATTTTGTCAAGCTATAAATTTTATAAAACTTTAGGATACAAAAATTTGTACTAAATTGTACACAACCACGGGACAATATTTTTATATAATTATTAAACGATATAACTTTTTGGGCCAAACGGGTCAAATATAAAATGGACCAAAATTATTAGTTTGTTAATGGGCTAAAGTAATTAGTTAATGTATTCGGGCCGCATCTATTTGGGCCTCATTTTTGGGCCAAACTATTGGACTTTGATGTTGGGCCGAACTATGTGGGCCAAGCCCCTGACGGGCCACGTGATTCCAAAACGCAAACTTAAACCGGTTTATATATTAGTAACACGACAAATGGATTATATATATAGTCGACGATTATAATTTATATATAGTTATATAAATGGATTACGACAATCGCATTAAACAAAGTTATTTTTATAACAAATGTACTTATGTTTTTTTTTTAAAACATAAACAACAACGATAAACAATATATATATACGCGACATTAACACATGAATAATGTATATATATACACGACAACGACAGTTAATATATATAAGAATATATATATTCAACTAATGAGTATATATAGGTATACACTTACAATAATGAAATACTCAACTCATCTATCACCAACAACCAAATCGTATAAGCTATTAGTCGAATACTTATATAAGTATACTTCTTGCGTCTAGGGCCTTGAAGTACACTGTTTGGACGACTACTATTACTAGCTGTTATATTTCGCTGAAGACCGCTACCAGTGAGTTCACAGCCCCTCTTTTACTCGTTTTAAATGCTTTTAAAACCAGGGGTGGAAAACATAGAACTATGTGCTCTAACATGCAACTTGATTTATATAATTGCTTGACATGCTTTTATATTCAACTGCTTTTGTAAATGCTTAACATGCTTTTATATACACAACTGATTAACATGAACGCTTTCATACTATTATACACAACAGTATATATGAAATGTTTTCATATCGTTATACTTGAACTGAATATATGAAATGATTTTTCATAACTACTTTGGGAATTAAGACAAAACAAATCTTGGTACGAACCTAGGTTTACATGAGGTAGTTGTAGTGCACATAAGTCCCAGTGCTTACAACCTATAACCATTAGCTAGGTGACTCTAGCCACTGAGTATACAGATAGTACTATCGATTTGACAACCCTCCCAGGATATAACTCATTGGTCATTCCAACCACACGACGACAGTCGTAACGAGGAGTGTATACTTACCGTGTTACTGAGGCAACAACAAAACAACTAGTCGTGGTTTGGTTATAGTACTAGGTGTCGTACTTTAACTCTAAAGGTTTAGCTCACCTTAGAGGGATCGTAGTCTATATTTCCCACTAAACAACAAAACAACAACAACTTGATTTGGAAAGGGTATTTCCTGTATAACTTGATTTGGAAAGGGTATTTCCTGTGCATACTTGATTTGGAAGGGGTACTTCCTGTGATACAAACTACTTGAAAAGGAAATGCTTACTTGAATGTTAAACCTGTATTTCCTACAAACTACTTGAAAAGGAAATGTTTACTTGAATGTTAGACCTGTATTTCCTACAAACTACTTGAAAAGGAAATGTTTACTTGAATGTTAAACCTGTATTTCCTACTAACTATTTGAAATGGAAATGTTTACTTGAATGTTAAACCTGTACTTCCTACAAAATATCTATATGGAAATGTTTACTTGAATGATAAACCTGTATTTCCTACACACTATATAAATGGAAATGTTTAATTGATTGTTAAACCTGTATTTCCTGTGATAACTAATAGGATAAGAGTTCCTACACGATAACTATTTTAGAAATGTTTTCCTTGATTGGATAAACTAGTATTTCTAACACATAACTATTTAGAAATGTTTTCCTTGATTGGATACCAGTATTTCTAACGCTTAACTATTTTTAGAAATGTTTTCCTTAATTGGATAAACTTGTATTTCTTACAAAGTATTTAGGAAATGTTTATCATATTTGAATAGACCTGTTTTTCCTTCTAAACGATTAACTTGTATTAACAACGACTATTAAACTACAAACTTAGTTTGGAAATAGCATTTTCCTGAGATTACTTAATTTGGAACTATACAACTGATAGGAAATGTTTACTTTGATTAGTTAAAACTTTATTTCCTGCGAACTACTTATTGGGAAATGTTTTTGATTAAACTTGTGTTTCTTAACACATATATTGAAATGTAGTAAGAATGACCTTCTTACATTTAATAGGAAATGTTTCTTTAATTTAGAATACTTGTGATTCCTACTATACATATAAACATTATGTTTGTGTACATGAATGATTTATACAAAACTTGATTTAACTACGTATATACAAACCTGTGAATTCACTCAACATTCAATGTTGACGTTTTACTATGTTTTTCAGGGAATTAGGACTCAGGTATTGATGCATGCATAATGGACGTAAGTTACCCACGACGAATTAGGATGCCACTTTTGAGACAAAATGTATTCTACAATACTATTACTTCTATGACTCGACAAGTCGTAGTTTTTTTTATAATCACTTTTATATAAATGGCATCTTAATTACTGTTCTGCAATGATCATAAGCTCTGATACGATGAATGCATACTGCTAACGTCAGCACCCCCACTGTTTACTCAAATGCTTCCGCTAAGTATTTCATAAACGCGATTACCGATTTTGGGGGTGTGACACATACATCGTTTGTACGATAAACATCACGAGCTTCATGGTTTTCCCGGCATGCTTGGGAGCATAGATTGTATGCATTGGGCTTGGACACAATGTCCAAATGCATGGAAAGGGCAATACACCCGAGGCGATCATGGGTATCCGACGATTATGTTTGAAGCCATAGTCTCGTACGACATGTGGATATGGCATGCTTACTTTGGGGTTGCGGGTTCCAACAATGACTTAAATGTTCTTAACACGTCTCCTTTGTTTAGGAATTTGCTCAATGACACCGCTCCCCATGTCCCATATATAGTGCCGATATGGATTACGTTAGAGGATACTATCTTGCTGATGGGATATACCCGTCATGGGCAGCGTTTGTGAAGGGATTTTCAAGCGAGATTGATCACAAGAGGGTTTATTTCAGTAGGAAACAATTGGCCGTCCGAAAAGATGTTGGGCGGACTTTTGGTGTTTTACAAGGAAGATGGCATATACTACAACAACCGGCAAGATGTTATACTGTAAATGCTATCCGACGAATCATGTATGCTTGTATCATACTGCATAACATGATAATTGAAGACAACGGTTTCAACATTGCAGAGAACGAAAAATATTATGTACCTGTTGGGAACATACAGGATTCTTGGATCGAGAGGTGTAATACATACAAGAGGAAAACAAAGGAACTACGTGACCAAGAAACGCACGAGGGACTTCGAGCCAACCTTGTGGAGCATCTTTGGAGGAATCGTGAACAAAGGTGAAATCTAGCACATGCTTCTGGATCGGGAACGCAAGCAGAAGTTGAGGATGAAGATGACGATGAATGATTAACTTGTATTGCAACTAATCGTTTTTAGGATTTTTTAAATTATGTATTTTATTTAAATTTTTAGGACTTGTAATTTTTATTATTTGTTTTTAATGAATTGAATGTATTTTATTTGATTTATATATTTTTAACTATTAATATTAATCATATAATTACATTAAACAAACAAATAAAACAAATAATAAAATATTCCAGAACACTGTCCACAACACTGTTACCACACCACATAATTTTAACTCACAACATTCTCAAGAACACTGTCCTAAACACTGTAAACACAGTGTTACCACACCCCGTGCTCTAATATTGACTATTTGCAAAAGGGTGATGATTCGTACACGACCAGTTTTTTTTCGCACACCACTAAACATGCTTTAAATTGTATACTGTACAACAGTCGAAAGCATGTTTAGTGGTGTACGGAAAAGATTTGGTGATGCACCCCCCTTTGCAAAATAATTTCTTCATTCATTTGTAATTTTTTTTCCCCTTGAAACTGAACTATATTTCATGTAATATCTTTATTTCACAATTTTTTTAAGTGTGTTTGAGATGACAAATATACGAAAGATCCATAAAATATTGGAATAAGTATTGGTAAATGTATTAACTTTAGTAAAAAGTCTATAATATGTATCCAACTTATAACACTATTATTGTATGTATCCAACTTTCAAAAATCTCTATTGTATGTATTGAATGGTATTTTTGATGATGTGTTAAGTTATATGGATGACACGTGACACATTTTTGGAAGGAAACGTCATAAAAATACCGTTCAATACATACAATAGAGATTTTTGAAAGTTAGATACATACTATAGTCTTTTTGCTAAAGTTGAGTACATTTATAAATATTTATCCCAAAAAATTCACATTTTTTCTTTGATTTAGGATCAGAAGGGAATGCTCATTTTGGAGGGCAAGGGAGCAAATTGCAATTTATGTAAAAATAAGATATGGGTAACTCTCCTCGTCCATTCTCACAAAACACACACAAAAATCTCTCCAACTTTCTCTCTCTCTCTCTTCACACAACAAACACACACCTCACACCTCCACCACCGTCCACCACCACCCCCACCACCTTCCACCACATCCGTCACCACCGCAGCTCCACCACCACCACCGTAGGTCGGCCGCCGCCACCACCATCACCGTCGTCGTGACCGGAAAAAAAAGCGAAGACAACGAGTGCGAGTTTTGTGGCCGGAGAGTTAATATACGAACCACCACTGTTGGTGAACTGGCCTCCACCGGACGTAACCAACCGTTGTTTTTCCATCTCCTCCAGCCGCTCACCGCCACCGCCGCCGCACCACCGTCACAATCACTGCTCCAACGTCACCACCATTTACCACCACCAACGCCGCTCCACCACCACCACTATATAGATTTAGATCTGAAAATTCGTAGATCTGGATCTAAAAAGTAGATCTGAAGCAGATCTACTTTTTAGATCTAGATCTACTTTTTAGATCTGACTACATCGTACATTTTTCCACAGCATCTTTCGTTACCGCATCTTACGTTATCGCATCTTATCTACTTTTTAGATCTGATTGCATCGTACATTTTTCCACTGCATCTTACGTTACCGCATCTTATCTACTTTTTAGATCTAGATCTACTTTTTAGATCTAACTGCATCGTACATTTTCCACTGCATCTTACGTTACCGCATTTTAAATGCAACTAATGTATATTTTCCCTAATACTTGTTTACTGCATCTTGTATACCATTACTACATCTTAGAATTTTTTTAGCATTTGTATGTGTTATAAATCTTGATTTTATGTTTGAATTTAAAAAAATTAGTTTTACTTGTCTACTGCGTCCTGTATTTTTGTTACTGCATCTTACGTTCGTTAGCATTTTAACTGAAACTTGCATATTAACAAGTTTTTGTTACTGCATCTTTTATATTTTTTACTGCATCTTACGTTCGTTAGCATGTTGACTGAATCTTGCATATTAACAAGTTTTTGTTACTGAATCTTGTATATTTTTTACTGCATCTTACGTTCGTTAATATAGTGACTGAATCGTGCATATTAATAAGTTTTCTAATTGTATAAAAAATTTGAAATTTTTTTGGAATTATTTAGGGCAATTTTTCAAGTAGGTCTATAATTTTTGTCAAAATTGCAAAATGATCCCTCATCATTTGCAAAATAGCCCCTCATTCCCTTCCCTGTGATGCTGTGAACCGTTCCCTTTTTCTTTTTTGTGAAGTTATTTAGTCATGCATTGTTTTTTTCTTCCTATATAAAGTAACATACTTATTTTTATATTTTCATAAGATAAGAAGTACGGAGTATATGCGATAACAACTTGAGATTATTTTTGTATATACTTCATTTATAATTTTAACAAAAATTCTAATGTCCTATATATTAAGGTTCTTTCATATTCTCATTAAGAGTATATCTAATACTCCCCCGTCCTAATTTGTTTGTCCACGTTTCTTTTTCGAGCTGTTAATTGTCCACTATCAAATATGAAAAGATAAATTTGATCAAGTTTACCATTTATCCACACTTGAAATTAAAATTACAAAAGTGTAAGGAATCTTTAATTATTTAGTTGGGGGGCAACAGTTAATGTCATTCTGCAAAAAGTAACTAATAATAATTATATTTTCTAAAATTGTGTGTTTTTTTGTTATAGGATGTCTTAACCAAGGTTGTCAGGATCGGGATACTATGTGGGATCGTTTTTGCCTTTGCAAGATCGGGATCGGGATCGTAGTACCTACCAAAATATCATTTTTAGAACAAAGATATCTAAATTCTTGTAGAAAACTAGTAATTAGAGAAACTAATATAACATTCAAACTTTTATATTACAAAAGTGACGCAATTTGTCAATATATATTTCTAGGACGATAAATGTTCTAAAACAAAAGATAGTATCCTATCTTCAATCGTTGTTTTAGAGGTTCTAGATTTTTTCTTAGATAATAATTTAATAATAAATGGATTAAATTGGGAAATTGAATTTGGAAACAAATGGATGGTAAGTTTTGAGATCGGATTTGGACAATGTATGGGCCTCACAAGCCCAATTGCTAAAAAGATAGCCCATTTGTAGGATCGGATCGTTCAACGATCCTACGATCTTACGATCCGATCCTACGATCCTATTCCGATCTTACCTCCTGACCGATCTTACTCCGATCCTGCACGTTTTCCCTTAGTAGGATCGTAAGATCGTACAATCCTACAATCAGGATCGCGATCTTAACAATCTTGGTCTTAACCATCTAAGTGTATTGCATCCCCGTTTATCCATTGTGGACAATTAAATTCGGAGGAGGTAGTAGCAATTAGAGATTTTTTTTAACAATGCATATAACAAAAATAATCTAAATTTACGTGTTCCATATGGTATGGTGATGTGTTTCAAAACTTTATATGTCGAAAGAATGATATGCATCCTGATTTTCTGGGAATTTTTTTTTTTTATTTATTTATTACTTTAGCTAATTAGTTAGTTATTTATCCGTGTTTATTTTTTTTTAAAGTTTTTTAGATTTTTTAATACTTCAATATGTGATAATTTCAATAATTAAATTAAGGGTTACATGCTTATAAAAATGGTTAATTAAAATTTGATGTTCATTGTGTACCTAATTACTCATGCGTACATTATATGTATAAAAGTTATTATTTATTGTTATTGTATATTGTCAACTTGTAAAGATGTCACGTAACACGTTATATAATACGGAGTATATAGATAACACTTGGATTTGGGTAATAAATTGGCCTATAAATTCTCTGATTACATTAATCATGAATCAATATAACTTATCAGTATTAATGAACAAAACCAAATTTTATTTGCATGATATATGTTTTTACATTTTACTAGATAAAGATTAATCGGAAATTTTAAATTTATATAAGAGGGGTGCCAACGGTTTAGTCGGTTGGGTAACCGACGAAGCATTAAAAAGAGACATTGATGGCACCGCTTGTGCGGTTGTTTCATCCCTTTTCCTTTTTCAGCTAACTGAAGAAAGAAAACAAAATTTTCGTGGGGCCCAGCTGTAATTTATGTATTGTTATTTTTTGTTTAATGTATGTAAATGTAGGTATATTGGTATATGTGGGGTTCAAAAATTAAAGGAAGAAATGATTGTGGTAGACTGGTAGTGCTTTGTCAGTCTTTTGTTAGTTTTGGATGTGTTGACGTGACTTGAACTAGCACAAGGGAAGAAGGAAGTGACAAAAGCACCGTTGAAAGTGGTCTAAGTTATAATCCCGCAGTGAAAAGCGTAAAAAAAATCTCATTGTCTTACATCTTGAATAATATATATCAGCATTATAATAATTGGTTGGGAGGCCACATGCCCACAGCCTGCCCATACTTCATGATTTAAAAATAATGAAATTGATCAGGAATAAATAAAGAATAAATTGAAAGCATTTTAGTATTTCACCCATTTATTTATAGCTTAGCTAGTATTTTTACCAGTTTGTAAGACATGTGAGAAACTAATATACCTGCAAGGCTAATATATAAGACGGAGCTTGACCGAAGTATTTGGGGGCCAAAGTCCTTTGACGTAAAAAAAAGATATGTGTTAGTATAGACACTACAAAACAAATGCCAATTAATGACTGATACATTTGCTCACTGATACACATATCAGTCATTAAAACCTTTACCTTCCCTGTATCTGGAAAGAAAAGGATA
Organism: Helichrysum umbraculigerum; assembly: GCA_949592205.1. Classification (NCBI taxonomy): domain Eukaryota; kingdom Viridiplantae; phylum Streptophyta; class Magnoliopsida; order Asterales; family Asteraceae; genus Helichrysum; species Helichrysum umbraculigerum. Next base: position 20,147,197 of record CATIUR010000007.1, on the reverse strand, counting down.
AACAATAAAATGTATATTTATTTTAAATTTAAAATTAGAATGAGTTAACAATAGAAAAAGGAGTGTAAAATGGAAAAAGAACGGGCCCTCACTTATTTCCCCTAATTTCATAAACAAAAACCCTAAAAAACTCCTAATTCTCTCTCTCCGTCGATTCCACCGGCTAGATGCACCGCACCGTCCAGTCCAGTTGTACGCCGGCGATATCGTCGTATCATCTTCTCTTACACCGTTTCCATTCATCCAAGAGGTTTTCTACAGGTAAACACATCGACGACTCAATCTTCTTCTTCTTTTGTTGAATTCGGCTACTATTGGATGTTAATCGTGAATCAAGGTATTGAATCTCGGAAGCGGAAGTTGACCTATCAACTATCTTAAACGATTGAAGTTCAATTTCATCTTCAATTACGTTAAACTATTGAAGAATCGTACGGTAGGGTTTTGAGTTAATATCGTTTCTTCGTTTTTCGTTTTTCGTTTTTAGTTTGAATTTTACTTGCAACACTTCAATTAATAATATTCGTTGATTGATATTGACGTATCTAGGTTTTGAGTTAGCTAGTAATCTTTACTCGTTTGATCAGTAGTGGTGGATGAAGGCTATGGATATCAGGTATGACACAAAAAATGTTCTAAAACTTTTATTATTTTGTAAATCAAAATTTTACATAAACTCTTAACCCGTGGTTTGCCTCTAATTTGCAAAAGTGATGCCCTAGATAATTCCGATTGACATTTTTGCGGATAGTAGGTAAGAAGCTGATGAGATGTAGAGATGCATGAACTGTATTTATATCCAAAGTATTATTATACATGCTTAAACTTTGTTTGCTTTGATGTATGTGTATCAATTCTTTTAAACTTATTTGTTTGATCAGGCCAATAATGATTATGTTCAAGCTACTCAACTCCATCATTCTGTTATTCAGTTAGTAGTATATATAGATTTTTCAGTGTTACTTATTATCCCAATTGCTTTTATTCTCATCAACTCAATTACTTATAGTTATAAATATGAATATCAAATTTTTAGATTGACTTAGAAGTTAGAAGCTAATATCCTATGAAACTAATAAGTGTTGGTGCTATCTCAGTTGCAACTACTTATCTTGAACTTGCTTTTTTTGCTAGGCTGGATGGATGGTCTAACTTTAACACATGGCATATTCGTTTAAAAAATATATTTACTTATTCTTTCATGCAGATTCATGATATGTTTTTTTTTTTTTGTCTTTTGCAGAATTGCAGTGTGGTACTCTGTACATATCGCTTCTCAGATGTGTTTTAGTATTTTATAATAGCATTGCTCATTAACCTTTGTTGTGGTACAGGGGTGATACTGACGTCCACGATAACGGAGATGGTATAATTTACAATGTTTGCAAAACTGGCTAAGAGGTATCTGTCTGTTAATTTCTCTACATTTCAAGTAAACTTTCAAATGGTGAAGGCTTAGATAAAGAAATAAACACTCACATTAGTTAAAACATGGTGATCAGGCACAGGAAAATGTCAAAAATTCTGCAGCACTTACTGAAGAAACAAAGTTACCATTTCTAATAGCCCAGAGTAAGTTTGAAATGCTCGTTAGGCCCAACTCTTGATACATATCATTATGTCTACAAATCTTATTAATCGTTTTGGAAGTGTAACTTTTCTGTTCTCTTAATTCTTATTACATATTCTCGCATGCATCATTATCAGGCTGCTCATGATGTGTTTGTTGAAGCTAGTGGCTCCTTTATCGCAATATATAGATAGTATCTTGTGAAGATCACTAGTGACATCTGCTTGCTAGAAAGGTATAAAAGTTGAAAATTATGTATCAATGTTTAATACTTTTTGATCATTTTATTGACCAATTATTAATATTTCATATTTAGTTTGTATACTACTACATAGCTTTCTCCATTTTATTTTTATAATCAGCTTTAAAATGCTTCTCTGTTAGTAATGGTTCATCATGTAAAGATCGATGCATGGTTCTAATCGGTAAGTAGCAACTATTCCATGGTTCATTAGAGAAACAATATCTACTTACTGAATTGGCTCTTATGCAGTGTTTGGAATTCACGGGAGAAACGATTTAAGCAATTATAATGAATTTAAACGAGATGGTGGTCATGGGTAAGCAAACATTTTTGTGGATATATGTATGATGATTCTCTTAAGTGACCCGATGGAAATATGATGCAACCAAAGAATTGATTATGCCTAATGGGCTGGCATATAATTGAAGCTAACGGGTCAATTACTACTATAAAGTAAAAGAGTCGATCTACTGAAATTATCTTATAAAGGCATCGTTCTATACATATATTTGACCACATGCACTCAGTTTCGTTTACTTATAATATGGGCAATTACTACTAGAAACTGTAGAAAGTGATGACTAGTACTACGTACATATTAGATTCAGTATCTAATACAAGTTAATCATGGTGCTTTGTGTTTCGTTTTCACTTCAGAGATGATGCTAAGCTTCAGAGATGATGCTAAGGGATGCTTTGGATGAGCATATTGTTATCCACATGGTAATTTACTAATCCTCCTTTTCAATTGCTAAACAAAAGTCAAATAACATTATATCCTTTGAACTATAAATTGAATCAGTCAATTCATCATAGGAAATCGTGGAGAGTTTAGTTTAACCCAGTTGACATGTTCAAATTACAGAGTTACTGCATCAGTTTAACGAAGCAGTTACAGAGCATGGCTGCAAGATCGTCATCGTTAATGTTCTTTTACACAATTAGTGTGATATGTATTTAAATATGTACATGGATTTTTGCCATTTTTAGGTTATAAAGTGTTTATTAAGGTTGGTCCAACCCGAACCGACATGTATGAACATGTATTCAGCAATAAAATTGCAGTTTGTTTACATAGTGTGATATGTACTCGTTCTAGTATGTAATTTATAAAAATAAAATAAATGCAGAAAACTGGGAACAAAATCCAAATAGATTTATAGAGACTTTGAGTGACTGAACATATGAACTTTTAATGACTGAAACTTGAGTGATAAAAATATTTTCTACACCTTTGGTGCAGGTGTTATACCGGCTGTTATTTCAGTCAGCAAAACTTTGAAGCATTTTCTGACTGAAATATTTAGTGAGGATAGACCTTTAGTGATCCCTTTGCTACTGACTCTTTTTTCTTAAGTAGGAGTAGCCTTTTAGGCATTTACTGACTGTTTTTAGGCCTTTACTGACTGTTTATTTTAGTCAGTAAATGGCATATATTTTGTAGTGAGAAAATATTAATTTTATTAACTTTATTTTTTCGTTAACTAGTGTTCGTATATCAATAAACTTATTGACATGTATAGCTATACTTTTACGTTAGTTAAAAAATTCACTTACAATAGTTAAGCATAAAGTGTTTAAGTTTTTATTATAATATTTTTAATTCTATGAGATATTGAAATGGAAAAAAAAAATTGACAATAGTAAGACTACCAGTTACTTCATTTCATTATTATATGTATAATAATGAAATGAAGTAACCGGTAGCTTCACAATTAACCATTTTATCTAGCTCAACGTGTTGTAAACATAAGTAATAAAGATGTATCACTACTAACTCAAAATTCGTGGCTCCCGTGCTCTAATGAAGCTCCATCCTTGAACAAGAGTAATATAAAAAATCCACATCTTATTAGCGTATTAAAATCTTATATATAGATTTTATGTAGTAGACTCACAAAAGATAAATAAAAGTAAATTACATAAAAATAAGAAAAACATTTTAATACAAGGGACATAATAAGCGTGGAGTTGGAACTGCAACAAGTCGTATGGCTTTTGGTGCGGTTAGCCCGAACACATCACCCATATCAATCTCACTTGGCTTCATTCCATCAGGCAATTCCCATGTAAAACTATGAAGTAAATGGGCCACTGCCATTTCCATTGCATACAACCCGAGTTGCATTCCTGGACACGACCTTCGGCCCGACCCGAAAGGCAAAAACTCGTAATTACTTCCCTTGAAATCTGGAGCCCCCTTTTGTAAGAAACGGGCTGGGTTGAACGTATCAGGGTCTTCCCAAGAGTTTTTGTCTCGGTTGATAGCGAACACGTTGACCATGACCCGTGACCCTTTAGGGATGTGGTATCCGGCTACCGTTGTGGCTTCTGATGATTTGTGGAGCGTGACTGGGATCGGAGGGTGCATTCGGAGCGTCTCTTTGATTACACACTTGAAGTAAGGGATATTCTCTAAGTCGGACTCTTCCACACGACGGTCTAGCCCGACAACGTTTGCTAACTCTTGTTGCACGAGCTTTAAGGCTTGCGGTTCATGCATTAGCTCGGTCATGGCCCACTCTATAGCGGAAGCAACCGTCTCGGTCCCACCAAACATCACATCCTGATATTAAAAAAGCCATAATTAAACTGTCTGTCAAGTCTAGTGTTACATTTTTAGATTACTTTTAAGGTTAATGAAACTTACCATGATTATAGCTTTTATATTATCTCGGGTCAGGGTTATGGTGTTTTGCGTGTCGTCGGTATCATTGACTTTTCCATCCTCGCTATAAAACGCCAACATCTCGTCAACCATGTCCTTTTCATCGTCAGGTCTCTTTCCCTTGCTCAAGTGATCATCGATAATTTTGTCGATGAACCCGTCTAATGCACTTCGGGCCGCTGGTAGACGGGTGTTCAACCCAGCTGGGTCAATAAACCCGAGCCACGGAATAAAGTCAGCCAAATTAAATGCACCAAAGAGTTTTGTGTATTCTTGTAAAATTCTAATAAACTCCTCTTTCCCTTCATGTGAAATGGACCCGAAAGCGGCCCGGTAAATAATATCATGGGTCAGCCCAAATACAAGCTCACCCAAATCAACAGGTAAACCCGAGTTAACCGCGGTGGATTTCACCATGGAATCCACCTCATCACGTACGGAATCCCAGGATTCCACCCGTTTACGACTAAACAACTTCATAACACTCAGCTTCCTCATTTGCCTCCAAAACGGAGTGTAGTCCGCAAACGCCATATCAACACAATTATACGTCAAATAAGTGATGGCTATTGTGGCGGGACGGTTGGCAAATATATTATCTTGTACTTGAAGCACTTCTCGAGCTATTTCCGGGGACGACACAGCTATAGTGTGGCTAAATCCCATCTTGAGATGTAAAATGCCACCATACTTTTCCGCCAATCTGGCCAACCCACGATGGGTTAGTTGGTCCATCATCAACATGTTCCCGATGATGGGCCAACCCATTGGGCCAGGCGGAAGGGGTTTCCGCCTTAGCCATGTGACAAAGAAGATAGTTAACAGTGATATGATTGCTATAGGGAAAATCTGGATAGAATCCATTATTTAATTGATGATTAGTTTCAAGTGGTAACAGGATGTATGGGATGATGTTACCTGATCATGAGTGAATGAAACTGGGTGTATATATACAAAAGTTGGGCGGGCACACCCTGTTTGAAAGTTTATGGAGACATAATTACTGTTTATTTTATTTATTTATTTTTGTACTCCGTAATTTATTTGATTTTAATTGCAAGGTATATCTATCAATAGTGGGAAATTTTGACTTTTTGTCTTGAAAATGTGTGCCAGTCAATTGTTTACTGGATTTGTTTATTAGATATAATTCCTACCTTTTTACGAGACAAGAATTAGTATGTTGCAACAAGATAGTCCAATTAGGTAATAAGAAAAAGACAGATGATTATAAGTGATAACTAACGGTTTAGAAATGGGCTTAGTGTCTGGAAATGTACCGAACTTGTGCTCGATATCAATTGTGTGTATCATACTTACACTCGTCAATTTTAATGCATCAAACTTTCAAAATACACTAAAACACCAATTTTGAAAGTTAGATGCAGTAAAAATGACGAGTCAAGTATGATACACACAATTGATATCATGCACAAGTTAAGTGCATTTCCAGACACTAGCCCCTTTAGAAATCTATCTATATTTATATCTATGATGATATATAATGTATTTATAGTTTATACTTTCAATTTTAAACAAACTTTGATATGTATTTATCTTAATTCCCTGTTTACGAAGGTTATTGATGGAGGTGAAAGTTGGAGCTTATATTTTTTTAGATACTATAAAAAAAATGTCAATTACTACACTTTTTTCTTCATGCTTTTAGAAAGTGTGTACATTTTTTTATAAAAAGATAAAATTATCCACACCTATATATGTAAAAAGAAAAACTCACACTTGTAAGTGTGAATAGATTATAACTTGTCAAGACTTAAAAATGTGGAATAATTTGTGACACATGATTTTCCAACGCACAAGGAAGTTTAGATAATATGAATGTTACCAATTGAAGTTTATGCACCTATAAATGTGGATAAATTTATATTTCTCCACACTTATGTGTAATATTTCCCCTCACACTTATATGTGAAGATTGTTTATATATCTTCACACTTATTGATATACTAATTTTCTACACAAGTATAAGTGTGAATAATTTAACATAATATCATACATTTTTCGGAAGTGTTAAAAAAATGTGGATAAATGATATATTTACCATAGTGAAGTAGTTGGTAAAGTAGCTGGAGCTGAAACTTGTAAATGTAAATTTATATCGATAAGACAACAAGTAAAAAAATGTAATTACTTATGAGTTAAAGGATAAATTGGTAATTTAAACATTCATAAGCATTAATAAGCTTTCAAAAGCTAGTTTCAAGTTTAAGTTTTTAGAGCTTACTTTTTCAATAATCTCTTACAATTTTTAGTTACCAAACGAAGCTTGTAGCTTAAGCTTCTATAAGCTCAAATAAGCTGACCGAAAAACACACATATCATATTTTTAACTCTTTACACGAGTTAAACAAGCATAATGTGATCAACTATTCATTATAATGGTTAATAATGAATAGAAAATGTTATGATAAAAGCATTAATCTTATTATGTCATGGTATGTTCTAATTTGATGACCTTTTAATCATCGAACGATTCTCGTCTTTTTCACCGTGACAATATCAACAGTTATTGGAGGTTTAACACAAATTTATGACTTTTAAAGAACACAAACATAACATTCATGTAAGACTATCGTCTCAAAGTGTTGATAGCTAAGCAATTCAAACACTCAAAGTGTTGATAGCTAGGCATAACATCACCAACTGCATATTATGAACAATTATCAAGAACCAAAGTGATAATTCTAATTTAGCGCCAAAGTGTTAATTCTAATTTAGCGTTTATCGTGTTAAATTCTATCGAATTAAGCCAGCAGCAACACATGAAATTTTCCAAACAATTCTAGCATAAACACAATTAATTCCCAACACCAATGTTCAAGAGTTTAGTTCCACACATGGGTGTTCAATATTTGGACAAACCGAATTGTCCAATTGGACAATTTGATTCGGACTATTTGGTTTTTTGGATCGGTTCGGTTCAAAACCGAATATTTGAATTGGTTTTGGTTACCACTGTAAAAACCGAATAGTCCAAATTAACTGAATTGTAATATACTTTGCTAATATATTCAATATGTGTACAAATTAATTGAGTTAATCACCCACTGTTATATATATTGATACTATTTTTAGCTTTATACATCATTTATCACAAAAGTCTCAACTATATTTTAATTTTGTTTTGCAAATTATTAGACTTTTGTCAAGAACTTACGAAACGTGCCAATTAGTTTTGTTTAATATTCAAATATTTTGATTTTATTTTAAAATATTTTTATTATTTATATATGAAAGCATAAACCGAATAGTAAAAACCGAATAAAACGAATAATAATTTGGTTCGATTTGGTTTGATTTTTTACTTGTTCGGTTCGGTTTCAATTTTTCAAAACCGAAAACCGATTGGTTTTATCAATTAGGTTCGGTTTAAACCTAATTAACCGAATGAACACCCTAGTCCGACAAAATCATTAATCCATCGATTTTTCTAGCAGTTCTATCCATACATTTAAGTTCTACAACACCCTAAGCATGAATTAAAACTAGAAAGTTAAAAAATAACACTAATCACGAAATTACAAAAATCATAATCACTCACAAAATTCTAAACATCCCTAATTTAACAAACTAAATCACTAATTAACAAACTAAGTCACTAAATAAACAAACCAAATAACTAAATTAACAAACGAAATCACAAATAAACAAATCAAATCACCAATTTGACGACCTAAGTTAACTAATTTAATAAACTAAATCAATAAATTAAAAAACCAAATACTAATCGCTAATTCAACAAACAAATCAATATTAAACATACCAAATCACTAATCTAACAAACTAAATCACTAATTTAACAAACTGAGTCACTAAATAACCAAACCAAATAACTAAATTAACACAAAATCACTAATAAATAAATCAAATCACTAATTTGACGACCTAAGTTAACTAATTTAATAAACTAAATAAATAAATTAACAAACCAAATACCAATCGCTAATTCAACAAGCTAAATCATCATTTAACAAACAAATCACTAATCTAACAAACTAGATTAATTAATTTAACAAACTAAATCAATAAATTAACAAACTAAATCACTGATAAACAAGCTAAGGGGGTGCTTGGTTGAGAGTATTTGAGGTGGAAAATGGGAAAGGTAATGAATAATGGTGCTTGGTATTCTATAATGCAATGCTCCATTACCCATTAGTGGGTAATCACCTACTCCCCACCAAATGGGGGGTAATGAATATCATTACTTATCATTATGCTGACATATAACATTTATATATGTATCTCAACTTGTTAACCCGATATCATACTCACAACCCATTTAATTTTTTGGTCGGACTCGGGTCACAGTTTGGGTTAACGGGTCAACTCACCAGCCCAAAAGTAAGTAAGTAACCCATGGAAGTTGACCCGTTTGACATGAAACCATATATTCCACCAACCGAAATTAACTTGAAACCCACCAACCCGTTTAATTTTTCGAGTTGAGCTCGGGTTAACGGGTCAAACCACTAATCGAAAGGTAAACCATTAAATAGACCCGTTTGACGCGAAATTAAAGACTAACCGATATTAAGATCATGTTCGGGTTGGGTACATTTGACCCGCCAACCCGTTTATCAAATCATGTCGGATGCAAGTTAGGTACTTTAGACCCGTCAACTTGACTTGACCAAATTTGTCACCTTACTCGTGATAAAATAGTGTATACATTGGAGATGCTCTTAGTATACCATTTTACTTTCTCATTCTCATTCCCATTCCCCACTTTGAACCAAGCGCACCAACAAACTAAAAAACATATAACAAAAAGTAAATGGAAAATTGTGGTGGTGTTAAGTGTGATGATTGCATGTGGGTGGTGGTGGTGTGGTGGTGAAAGTGGTGGTTTGGGGGGTGGCAGAGGCGGGTTAAAGCGAAGAAGTGTTTGTGTGCCTTTTACCCGATATTTGATTTTACAGACGACATCAAGATCTATTGCGACGACACATGTATTCGTAGGTTGTTGACAGGGAAACGAAAATATTGATAAGAGTTTCAATAATCTCGTGAAAACCTTTAGCGACATTTTTTTTCTTTCAAAAAGGTAATTAGTTTTTAAACATCTATAGCGAACACATAGTCATCCCAATAAGTATTTAATTAAAAAATAAATTTGAATTAATTTATAAAAAAATATATATCCAAACATAGATTAAAAAATTAATTAAGTATTTCATAAAAAGTTAAAATATAAACAAAATATAAACATATAAACCATATTATTCAAAATATAAAATATTCAAATTCTTCATTCGTTTTATCTTCATGATGATAAAACACGTTCGAACAATTAGAACAAAAGGAGTTGGTAAAACAAAGTTATTCAAAATATTAACGTATGTATTCGAACGATTAGAATTGACAAATTCATTTCAAATGACATTCAAAAGAACTACTTGAAGCACGCTATAAGGATGAATGCCCTCAAAACAACATAGGACATATGCCAACAATACTTTCAATTCAATATTTGGATTCTTGAAATCTTTCTCGGACAAGGAGATACGAACGTTCTAAGAAGGATGAACAGACACAAATGTGACTTTATGTCCCAACTTAAGATCGATTTTATAACACCCTACTCGAAAATACAAGGATATTTTTTTTTTTTTTTTTTATAAGGGAAGCGCAAGTTTAGATACAAGACATTGGATTGCATATTTACATTTCAAAATGGCAATCCAAATACATACAGTCTTTAAACTAGATTATCCTAGACATTACACAATAAGTTTAGTGTTATAGAAATCCAAAACATATGTCATAACTTTAACATAGTTAACAAAACAGAGTGAGCCTGTCAAACATTCCATTCCTATAGTACTTCTTGCCCACCCACATACCAAAGTAAACCTGCAAGAAGTAATGAGGGGTTAGCACGAAGCTAAGTGAATAAATCTCAAACTATCACCTAACTTAGCTTAACAAATGAATACAGCAAAGCATAGCAACAGTTAATCATGAAGGATCGGTGGTCCTTGGAGTACCCTCATGCCGCGGTGGTTCCCCAAGTAACACTTAAAACCAACTGAAGGCCAAATCAGTGGCTAAACCGATAGCTTGGTACTATTACTACTTACAACATAATCTCAGTGAACAACACATGTACAAAGCACTTATGATGTCCACAGTAATAGCACTCAAACCCAACACACGTTGACCCCCGACATTCATATAGTCCACAACCATCATGGCAATCAAGGACACCAACAATTAAGTTAAATATAACCATCATGGCAAACTATTAACTTAACAATGAAAACAGTAAATTCACATTTACCCGTTGTAACCATATTGTTACAACCAAATTAGACTGACAGTCCAAGATCCACTCACCCTTGTCGACTGTAGTCTCCACTCAAAGATCTTATCTTATTGAGTCTTCTGGTTATCTGAGAACACGATCAAAACCTGAGTTAGCCTCTAATGTTTAGAATTTATAGTATAACATTCACATAATTAATGTCGTATAATGCTCATACTATACTTTCAATACTCGTTAAATAACATAAACACACAAGTCACAAGTTGTCAAATTCGTCAAAGTAAAACTGACAAATGCGATCCGGATAAGGTGTGGCTGGATCGCGTTCCTTAACACCAAAATATTCTGTTGCCAAAATACACTTGCAAACGCGATCCGGGACAAGGAGCTGGATCGCGTTCCAAGGAACAAAATCCGTTGATCCAAATTAACACTAGCTAACGCGATCCGTATGATAGGGACTGGATCGCGTTCATACGTACAAAATCATCTTGGGATCAAAATACACATAGCAACGCGATCCGGGCAAGGGTATCGGGATCGCGTTCCTATGTTTTGCAGCAATGGTTCAGACCTGCAACTAGTTTCAGCTCGAACCAAAATTGCAAATCATCAAGTTTCAGCTACAATACACGAATTTAACACTTAAGTGACCTATACTAACATGTATAAACATATTGCAACAACAACTAACATCACCAAACACTTCAATTCATACATGCATCAATTTTCAAGATATTTAAGATTTTAGCTCAAATTCATATTTCAACAAATTGATTGCAACAATCTGAAATGCAACTATGTAATCAGTTTACCATAATCATATAACACATTTTAAACACGAATTTAACTCCATTCTATCATCAATTTACCAAACTTAATAATTCAAGCATTTACATGAAAATGGTGTAAATTCACTTACAATGGAGATGATAGCTAGATGAAGGAGATGAAGAACACAATGTAATCACAATCACAGCCTTAATTTGATGAAATCAGATGGTGTATTTGATTTGAGAAAATGTGTTCTTGAGAGCAAAACACAAGTCAGGAACAATTTGGTGTTATGTCAAAATGATGAAACAAGTGTCGACTGATCTTTATGACTCAGCTCCATTTTAGTTAAAATTATACCCGTCCTAAATCTATTGTCTGGAACCTAAAAACCATTTGCGAGAAATAAGTTTTTATTATACCGTCGACTAAATAAATTTAAAACATGTAATAATTCATTTATCACAATAAGCCAATTGACCAATTGACCTATTAATTTAGCCATCAAATACACCAAGTATTTAAAATACAATTTAAATAACAATTAAATTAAGGGAAATACCGTATTTCAACTAGGCCACATTTGAGGATGTTACAAATCTTCCCTCCTTAAGAAGATTTCGTCCCCGAAATCTCGCCACGCTCAAAAAGATTGGGATAGCGCGTCCTTATGCTAGACTCGGTCTCCCAAGTAAGATTCGGACCCAAACTATGATTCCACTTAATCAATACCATAGGGATCTCCTTCTTTCGAAGTTTAGTCACCTTACGGTCAACAAGTTCTACGGGCTCTTCTACAAGTCTTTGGTTTAAGTCCACACTCAAGTCTTGCAATGGAAGAACTTGGGATTGGTCCTCCACATTGCATTTTCTTAGATAACACACATTAAAAGTATCATGAATACCCGACAATTCAGGAGGAAGATCTAATGACACCGTTTGATCATTGACAACATGTCGAATTTTAAACGGCCCGATGTATCTAGGAGCTAGTTTACCACGTTTCCCAAACCTGATAACACCCTTCCAAGGTGAAACTTTCAAATAAACCAACTCACCTTCTACAAACGAAACTGGTCGATAACGTGAGTCAGCATACTGTTTCTGCCTATCACGGGCAGCTTTCAATCTATCTCGGGCAATAGCTACCTTATCGGCTGTAATTTGGACTATGTCAGGACCCGCAAACTGCTTTTCACCCGCCTCTAACCAACAAGTGGGTGTTCTACACCTACGACCATACAACATTTCGTAGGGTGGCATGCCTATACTAGAATGGAAAGAATTATTATAGGCAAACTCAACTAATGGTAAATGGGAATCCCACGACCCACCAAATTCTAATACACATGCCCGCAACATGTCCTCCAAAGTTTGAATGGTACGTTCCGACTGACCATCCGTCTGAGGATGATAAGCCGTACTCAAGTTGACCCTAGAACCCAATTCGCGCTGTAAATTCTGCCAAAAACCCGATACAAATCGAGAATCTCTGTCTGAAACAATCGACAACGGAATACCATGCCTAATAACCACTTCATTAATGTACAATTGCGCCAATTTACTTAATGATGCCGTCTCACAAGTAGCAAGAAAGTGAGCACTCTTGGTCAATCTATCAACAATTACCCAAATCATATCATTACCCTTAACAGTTCGGGGTAATTTGGTCACGAAATCCATGGTAATATGTTCCCATTTCCACTCGGGAATCTCTAGTTGCTTCAAAGCTCCATAAGGTTTTTGATGCTCGGTCTTTACTTGAGAGCAAATATGGCAAGATTCAACAATTCGAGCGACATCCAACTTCAAAGTAGGCCACCAATACAATGGTTTTAAATCATGATACATTTTGGTGCTTCCGGGATGAACCGACAATCTAGACTTGTGAGCTTCCAACAAGATCACATCTCGAAGTCCACCAAACAATGGGACCCAAACACGAGACTGAAATGTTTTTAATCCACGAGAATCTTCTACCAATAAATCTTTCCTTTTAAGCATGATTTCTGATTTCAAGTTATGATCCAATAGAGCCTCCATCTGAGCCAATTTCAATTTGTCAATCAAGTCTGAAGAGATTTCCAAACGCATTAAATAAACCCTTTCAGATTTACCCTTACGGCTAAGCGCATCCGCCACCACATTTGCCTTACCCGGATGGTATCGAATCTCGCAATCATAATCTTTAATCAACTCTAACCATCGTCTTTGCCTCATGTTAAGTTCTTTTTGAGTAAACATATACTGAAGGCTCTTGTGGTCCGTACAAATAACGCATTTGGTTCCATACAGGTAATGTCTCCAAATCTTTAAGGCAAAAACCACAGCTGCAAGTTCCAAGTCATGGGTAGGATAGTTAATCTCATGAGGTTTCAGTTGACGGGAAGCATAGGCAATAACACGGTCTCGTTGCATTAAAACACAACCTAAACCCGCATGTGAAGCATCACAATATACAATAAAATCCTCGGATCCGTCAGGTAAAGCTAAAACAGGAGCCTGACACAACAATTGTTTCAAAGTCTGAAAAGCCGATTCCTGTTGATCACCCCACAGAAATTTCACATCCTTACGAGTTAATTTAGTCAAAGAACCTGCAATCTTGGAGAAATCTTTAATAAATTTTCTGTAATAACCTGCCAAACCCAGAAAACTCTTGATCTCTGACGGAGATTTAGGCGATTGCCAATTCATGACAGCCTCAATTTTAGATGGATCCACTTTAACCCCATCTTCACAAATGATGTGCCCCAAAAACTGAACTTCACGAAGCCAAAATTCACATTTTGAAAACTTAGCATACAATTTCTCCTTTCTCAAGGTGTCAAGAACTAAACGCAAATGTACTTCGTGATCAGATTCAGATTTAGAATAGACTAAAATATCATCAATGAATACAATGACAAATTTATCGAGAAAAGGTCTACAAACCCTGTTCATCAAATCCATGAAAATTGCTGGAGCGTTAGTCAACCCAAAAGGCATAACAAGGAATTCATAATGACCATAGCGAGTGCGAAAAGCTGTTTTAGGGATATCCTCCCCACAAACCCGGACTTGGTGATAACCCGATCTCAAGTCTATCTTAGAGAAAAATGAAGATCCTTGCAATTGATCAAACAACTCATCTATTCGGGGCAAAGGATACTTATTCTTTACGGTCCTCTTATTCAATTCTCTATAATCAATACACATACGGAAAGTGCCATCTTTCTTTTTAACGAATAACACAGGAGCACCCCAAGGAGAAGAACTGGGTCTAACAAAACCCTTATCTAATAATTCCTGAATTTGATTCATCATTTCACGGATTTCGGAGGGAGCTAATCTATAAGGTGCCTTAGCTACCGGAGTAGAACCAGGAATTAACTCAATTTTGTATTCTACTTCTCTAACCGGAGGTAAACCAGGCAATTCATCAGGAAAAACATCCGAATACTCAGAAACAACTCGGACATTACTAATGGCTTTCTTTTCTAGCTTAGCATCGACAACATAGGCTAAATAAGAATCACACCCTTTAGCTAGAGATTTTCTAGCTTTCATCATAGAGATCAAAGGTATACTACCCCTCTCCCTTTCCCCCCGAGCCACGACATATGACTCGTCTGAAATTGGAATTTTTATTAGCTTCTTATGACAATCTATATTGGCTTTATTACGACTCAACCAATCCATGCCTAACACAACATCAAACCCATGAATAGGCATCAATAGAAAAGAAACAGGGAAACTATGACCCTCAATCGAAATACTAGCTCCAGTCACCGATGTGGTAACCGAAACTAATTTTCCATCCGCTACCTCAACTTCAATTGGTTGTGAAATACATGTAGGCGTCAATCTAAGTCTATCACAGAATACCAAGGACATAAAGGAACAATTTGCCCCTGAATCAAATAAGGCGCATGCCGGTACTGAATTAATAAGAAAAGTACCAGTTATGACGTCCTCAGCTACCACAGCTTCATCCACGGTCATTCGAAAAGCCCGACCCATTGGAACTGGAGGATTCTTTCTTTTCTGGCCAGCAGATGATGATGACCCTCCGACCGTTCCCGATTTTTGCTTCCTATCCTCAGGACATGCACTCGAACGATGTCCTTCCTTTCGGCAATTCCAACACACTGGCTTAGGAAAAGGACAATCCTTGATGTCATGACCGAACTGACCACACTTAATACACCTAGCAGTCTGAGGTGTACAATGTCCCGTGTGCCTAGACTTGCAATTCTGGCACCAATTTGATCTATCCACTGAGCCACCAATCACATTCGGTTTTCGGTTATTATTATTACCTTGCCATTTCTTCTTCCCCTGACCTGACGTAGATTCACCTTTGGGTTTCATTGGGGACTTGTCTTTAATCTCTAAACCATGAGCTCGAATATCACCGTCTACAGAACGAGCCAAATCAAAAGCTTGGTTAAGATCACCTGCAAGTCTCACAGTAGTCCGATAATTATGGGGTAACATTCCAACAAAATGGTCAATCTTTGTCCTTTCATCCGGTACCCATTGATGTACAAATCTCAATTTATCGGTAAACTGGGAGATAAGGTCCTCCATGGTCATACTATCAGTCAATTGCATATCCAAGAATTCACGCCTAATGCGAGTCATGTCATACCCGGAGCAATATTTCTTACAAACCTCATTATGGAAATCAGACCATGTAATGGAAGCTTTTTGCTGAGGTGTTAAATGAGAGGTGATAGAATCCCACCATCCCATTGCCGGACCCTTTAAAAGTTGCACTGCATAAGTTACCTTGATCTCATCCTCACATCGACAAACCTCAAATTTCCTTTCGACATCTCTTAACCAATCCATGGTCACAGAAGGATTTGTACTCCCAAAGAAATCTGAAGGTCCACTAGATTTAAAGGTCTTGAATGAACATAATTTTTGTTGAGATGGAGGAGGAAATACCGGAAACTGAAATCCTGAAGGTCCTGAAGAAGAAAAAGGAGCTGATATCTGATGGGAAGTAGGCGGTGGCATAAAAAACTGTGATGTTACTAATGGAGGTGTAATCGTACTAACAACTGGAATCTGCCGGGAAGTTCTAGCTTGTTGCTCATATAACTCCTTATATTTGTTTAACTCATCCTCTAAATACAAGGTGTAATCATCACGGCTCAATTCATTTGCAGGGAGTGTAGTACTAGGCTGACCTTGACTTTGAAACTGAATTTCAGGAGGAGAGTCTCTCACTCCAGAAGCATTGATCGGGGTACTGGTCGGAGCGTTATTTTCTGCCATATCCTGTATCACAACACATCTCATAACCCGTTAATTGTTAGTACTTAGCAATACTAACCAAATCATATTCACTAGCTCGATCCCCTTCCCAGGAATGTTTGACTAACACAATTAGATTTGGGATTGAACAATTAACCCATGTTCAATTCACCCAAACCATTGCTCTGATACCAATTTATAACACCCTACTCGAAAATACAAGGATATTTTTTTTTTTTTTTTTTATAAGGGAAGCGCAAGTTTAGATACAAGACATTGGATTGCATATTTACATTTCAAAATGGCAATCCAAATACATACAGTCTTTAAACTAGATTATCCTAGACATTACACAATAAGTTTAGTGTTATAGAAATCCAAAACATATGTCATAACTTTAACATAGTTAACAAAACAGAGTGAGCCTGTCAAACATTCCATTCCTATAGTACTTCTTGCCCACCCACATACCAAAGTAAACCTGCAAGAAGTAATGAGGGGTTAGCACGAAGCTAAGTGAATAAATCTCAAACTATCACCTAACTTAGCTTAACAAATGAATACAGCAAAGCATAGCAACAGTTAATCATGAAGGATCGGTGGTCCTTGGAGTACCCTCATGCCGCGGTGGTTCCCCAAGTAACACTTAAAACCAACTGAAGGCCAAATCAGTGGCTAAACCGATAGCTTGGTACTATTACTACTTACAACATAATCTCAGTGAACAACACATGTACAAAGCACTTATGATGTCCACAGTAATAGTACTCAAACCCAACACACGTTGACCCCCGACATTCATATAGTCCACAACCATCATGGCAATCAAGGACACCAACAATTAAGTTAAATATAACCATCATGGCAAACTATTAACTTAACAATGAAAACAGTAAATTCACATTTACCCGTTGTAACCATATTGTTACAACCAAATTAGACTGACAGTCCAAGATCCACTCACCCTTGTCGACTGTAGTCTCCACTCAAAGATCTTATCTTATTGAGTCTTCTGGTTATCTGAGAACACGATCAAAACCTGAGTTAGCCTCTAATGTTTAGAATTTATAGTATAACATTCACATAATTAATGTCGTATAATGCTCATACTATACTTTCAATACTCGTTAAATAACATAAGCACACAAGTCACAAGTTGTCAAATTCGTCAAAGTAAAACTGACAAACGCGATCCGGATAAGGTGTGGCTGGATCGCGTTCCTTAACACCAAAATATTCTGTTGCCAAAATACACTTGCAAACGCGATCCGGGACAAGGAGCTGGATCGCGTTCCAAGGAACAAAATCCGTTGATCCAAATTAACACTAGCTAACGCGATCCGTATGATAGGGACTGGATCGCGTTCATACGTACAAAATCATCTTGGGATCAAAATACACATAGCAACGCGATCCGGGCAAGGGTATCGGGATCGCGTTCCTATGTTTTGCAGCAATGGTTCAGACCTGCAACTAGTTTCAGCTCGAACCAAAATTGCAAATCATCAAGTTTCAGCTACAATACACGAATTTAACACTTAAGTGACCTATACTAACATGTATAAACATATTGCAACAACAACTAACATCACCAAACACTTCAATTCATACATGCATCAATTTTCAAGATATTTAAGATTTTAGCTCAAATTCATATTTCAACAAATTGATTGCAACAATCTGAAATGCAACTATGTAATCAGTTTACCATAATCATATAACACATTTTAAACACGAATTTAACTCCATTCTATCATCAATTTACCAAACTTAATAATTCAAGCATTTACATGAAAATGGTGTAAATTCACTTACAATGGAGATGATAGCTAGATGAAGGAGATGAAGAACACAATGTAATCACAATCACAGCCTTAATTTGATGAAATCAGATGGTGTATTTGATTTGAGAAAATGTGTTCTTGAGAGCAAAACACAAGTCAGGAACAATTTGGTGTTATGTCAAAATGATGAAACAAGTGTCGACTGATCTTTATGACTCAGCTCCATTTTAGTTAAAATTATACCCGTCCTAAATCTATTGTCTGGAACCTAAAAACCATTTGCGAGAAATAAGTTTTTATTATACCGTCGACTAAATAAATTTAAAACATGTAATAATTCATTTATCACAATAAGCCAATTGACCAATTGACCTATTAATTTAGCCATCAAATACACCAAGTATTTAAAATACAATTTAAATAACAATTAAATTAAGGGAAATACCGTATTTCAACTAGGCCACATTTGAGGATGTTACAGATTTGTTGGCAAACTTCCCAAATTCTCAATAAATAATGTTTGTAACAGGCATGAATTTAAGGAAATAACACTTCATATCAACCCCGGAAGCTTGCTTTCAAAAATGACACTCGATTATTTCTCATGTTATTTCGAAGAATCATATCCACAAACATCTTTTCATTCACAATACTAGTCGATGTTTCAGGCCTTACTAAACGATGATTATTAAACATCGTGTAGATTTGGATAGCGTTGGGAATTTGAAAGTTGATTTGGATAGCGTTTAGTGTGAAGTTTGAAGACGGAGTTCAAGTCACAGTGTAGATTGTTAGAAATGACTTAAACTCTAGAGTTTGTTTGATAAATGTGATTTTGGTATTTGATTCAGTTAGAATTTGGTAGGAGTTAGTTTTAGATTAGGATTACTATTTTGAATTTGTTTAAGATTAAGTATAATTAGTTTGCTCTATAAAAAGTAGGGACGTAGCCATGTTGTTGTAAGAGTGGGCCATGGCCACCCCCTAAAAAAGTTCATATTATACACATGATTATGTTTATTTAGTCCATGAGGTACATTTGTTCATCTCATTTTCTTTTATTTAGTAGAGAAATGAATAATAATTCAATATACTATCAAACTTACATAGTATATAATTAGAGGATATAGTATACCCACTACACATGATTTTAGAAGTGCTTTCTGTATGGTCCATTTTAGACATTTTAGTTTTGATTTATGTTTAGATGATTTTATTTATTTAAAGCAGACACATTTACAATTCAAGATTCTTAAATGACAAATTTATTTATTGTGATATCATTATCATTATCATTTCATTTCATTACTTTATAAATAAGAAACATCACATAACTTAAAATTGAGACACATAAGTATCCCATTTGTTGCCATGTGTCTTTACTTATGAAATTAAAAAAAAAATAGAACATGATACATCATTATCTTAAGGTAATGCTTATCTATACTACTATAATGTTATTTAAACTATTTAAAGAAAACTTATACTTAAATACTTGGAAAATTTAAAATGAACATATCATTTCATCATATATCATTCTAATCATCTTAATCTCTATCGTATACAAGAAGAACTCAATCATGTTCACAATTAGCCACATTTTAGTGTATAAAAAGTGTTATTACTTCCTAATTTCTTACAACTATACATAAAACTTTTTTATTTCAACATATCTCTAAATCCATGCTCTATTTACATTTCATTATCATTTTTTGTTTTAAATAACAAAATATATTGCCTAAACTATTGACACATAAACACCTTAAATGGTGCCACACATAAGCACCAAAACAATCAAATAGTTCCTAAAGAGAACAAAAACAACCTTAATGATTCTCTTTATATGAATGGTTGGTATCACGATTACATTATACAAAGGTAGTGATGACAAATAAATATAACGTTTTTAGTGGTATTTGTTTGTTAGTACTTCCCAAATTTAATCAACAATCATAGTCTTGGCCAATTTAATCTACAATTCAAAGTGGATTATACGAGCTTTAATTGAAGTGTCGGTGTTTGACAATAGTTGAGAATATGAAATAAGAGTTTATTTTTTTTCCATTTTAATCAAAGAAGATATTATACATGTAACATCATAAGAATTAACATTATCTTCTCTGGACGTGGGCCGTGCATTGCACGGCCTTAATACTTACTAGTTCTTATATATAATAACTTTCAAACATGTTGGGCACTTGTTGCCATTTGATATTGTCAAGCATAGGCACCTTTCTACTCGTTCAGTCATTTGTGTTTAAACTTATATTGGCCCACCCATAACAAAATTTCTGGCTACGTCACTGATAAAAAGGGATCATTAGTTTAGGAAATGTGTACCTTGGAATTTGATCTGTATTAATTTTGTTTGGTACCTTCGCATGATTTGATTTTAATTTGCAATTTGAATTTAATAGCTTTCTCTTCATATCAAATTTTGTTTTGTTCTTTGTATTTGTTCGAATATCGATCCAACACTTTGAAAAAATAAATAAAATAAAATAAATAATCTCGTTGTAAGGATCATTTAAGGATCATTTGATCTGGTTACTTTGATTAAGCCACACACCATTTGTGTTGAATGTTTCAAGGGGTTAAGTTTTGTGTCGATTGTAGTATTATTCTCTTCGACCGTAATAGGTTGAACGAATAAGACCGTCATTAGTTATAATGTTTGGAGATAAATAAAGGATCGTGCTTTTAATCGATATCAAGAGGTTGTTTTATTATATATAGTACACATCATTGTTAATATCCCGATCTTAATCTTAAAATCTTACGATATTATGAACCTCGTGAACGGAAACGATCCCGATCTTACACAGGATCTTAAAATCATAGGATCTGCTTATGATTCAAATCTTATGTCGATTTTGAGTATAGGATCTTACGATCTCGATCCGGTCTTGCTTAACATGAATTAATGAGTTAACAAAATATAAATTAGTTGATTTTGTCCTATAAAAGGTTAATAGGGTTATCATTTAATCAATTACTACACGTTACGTACATATTTAATAACAAATATAGTAATCTAAGTCGCTATGATAAATATGAATTAATGTTATGGTGTTTAAACTATAGAACTTTAATTAATTTGTCAAACATTTTATCTTTTATATGTAATATAATTCATATTTATGAGACCATAGTGTATTAGTAAGATTTTACGATCCGATCTTACGATCTCGATCTTGTGAAGACAAAAAAAATCCTAGGTAAGATCTCGATCTTGATAACTTTGATACAAACACACATTAATCATGTATATACCGACACTTTAACAACTATCACTAGTTTTCTTAATAAACTTAAGGAACCCGAACTCAAATTTTTGGTCAGCAAGTACTCATTCATAAAATGTTTGTTAAGCGGTTAATTCAGTCTTTATTCGGTTTGTTTATGCGCCTATATGAACCTATTCAATGGTATACAATACTGGATGATGTACATTATTATCTTTTATAAAATTCATCCATTGGTAGATCTATTGGGATCATTGATCAGAGCTCACTTTCGATGTGTCACTATATCTCCCCTCAAGCAAGCCTTATCATTCTTCCTGCTAGGACCCGAGACCAGACGATCACCAGGATCATCGACCAGAGTTGAGAAGTATCAAGGATTTCGTCCACGTCAACATCGGACTACAATCATAGCTCTAATACCGTGATAGGTAGATTATGAAATCCCTAATCTAATTATGGACTGATCCCGTTCTATACAAAGCGTACTAATATAATATATCCACTAACATACAAAACCAAAGCATGTGACATGATAACGTAGACCTGACCTATTCAACGAGACTTGTGATAAGTACTCGAGTTTTTTTAATTGATTTAGCGTTGAAATAGCAGCACCTAATTAAGAGTCAAGAAATTCTGCATAAAATAAAGAGCTTAATTGATTTTCAGCCTAAGGGGCAAAGAGATAGCTACAAGATCCGATCCGATCCTCGTAGGATAGTCCAAAGTTTCGAATATTACATGATCGAGCGTTTTAAAGTCTTACATTCATAAAATGAATTTCGAAGATTAAATTTTTTATTTTGACATAACATCTTTTTGTCTAGTGCGTTTTATCTGAAATGTATTATTATTATTATTATTATTATTATTATTATTATTATTATTATTATTATTATTATTATTATTATTTACTGCGAAAATATTATAAATTTACTAACAAGAAGCTAGGATTAGAAGAAGGTTACAAAGGAGTAGAAACAAGTGAACTTATGTTACAACTCCAATCTATCCAGTTTAAGTTTACAATTCGACTTCTAGTGATCCAACAAAATGAAAAAAAGTTTTTTATTAATGTCTATCTTTTTATAAGATTTAACAGATTTAATATCTTACAACTTAAACTAGGTTATAAGAAAGTAGAAAAAAAAACTTCATTTGATGTACACTGAATTCCAGATTTAAGATTTGTATATTTTGTTTATATAGAAAATTGATAAGATGATATATTCATAACTAGATTTTACTCATCTACACATGTAAGACATCAACGAGTGGAGTCGTTCTCACACGTTCGTACTAGTGTTTAAGACTGAGAACGCCGCCGGACGGCGTCCCGCCACTCCACGTTGGCGTTTTGGATGGCGATCCCGATAGTGTTCCTGGTCAGCGTCAAGCCCCGTATGCTGCTTTGTGATGTAATCTATTTTTTACTCACAACACTTATCTAAATATCCTCCATTCTTCACTTTTCAATTATCGGCGTTCTTTGCTTTTTAAAACTTTAAATATTGGTGTCATTACTCCTCGTTCTCTAACGGAAAATGCTTGAAGTCTTGACATATCAGGAAAAGTATGAATTAAAAACTTTAACGTTATAGTGCAAAGATTTTGACGATTCGTACGTTCACATTACGGTAGTAATAACTTGCAGTTCTAGTGGGGTTTTTTTTAATGTTCACTCCACAAAATTCTGGAAGGTATATGTAACGATAGATTTCCTCATATATAATAGAAATTTTGGAAAAAATTTATGCATTAACCCATAGTTTTATAGTCTCCCTTGAGAAAATGATATATAATTATGATTATAATTATAATAAATCTAAAGCTACGTTATTGTTGTATAAAGTTAGTTAACGTTAAAATTTACCAAATCCAACTTACATACGTAGTAGAAACGTCAACATTTGGAATTGTATGTGAAGCAATAAAAAACCGTAGAATAATCAAAGATAAGATAAATAAAAAATGGGTTAATGTACAAATATATTACTGTATTTTGTGAAAATGTTCAACTAAGTTACTAAACTATTAATTTGTTCGATTCAGTGACTAAACTTCAAAAATCGTAATATGTAGGTTACTTAACTTATGAATTCAATTAAGTTACTTAACTCAACGAAAAAAAACCTAATTTAGATATGAAAATAGTTTAGTAATTCAATTTAACAATTTAATAGTCTAATAACTTATTTGAACATTTTCGCAAAGTACAGTAACATATTTGTCTATTTACATGCACCAGATGATCGAGTATATGTCATGCAATGCATTTGCATACGCAAGTTCTTTAAGAAAGTTAGAGATGTTTGCAACATTATATACATCAACTTAACGTACGACAATTGTCAACAGTGAGCCATCAAGTGTTAATTATGTACAAATTAAGTTGTTTCAAGTCTCGACAACTACACAACATATAATAAATGTAGGCACAAAGAGCATCATATCCATAGTGTTACAAAGAACTTAAAAAAATCTTTTTTTACAATTCACGTCATGGTTTATGAAAAAGCTTTTCATTAAGTTATTACTCTACTAATGTAAGGGCCATTGACTAAATAGTATCGTGGTGACCCTTACAATTATAAAGATGGGTTTAAATATCGAAGATGGGACAATTGTATACGTATTTGTGGTAGTAACATATATTACTGCTAAAGACTACAAAATTTGGCGTCTTAGTTTCTACCACCTTTCCTGACTTTTTGGATACAGAAGAAGAAAAAAGAAAAAGCAAATAATGAAAGGTTGTAAAGGTACGTACGTATATGTGGGGATCGATTGAAGATCGATACATGAATTTTTTTCAAAAGTATACACTTTCTCAAAAACATTATTGGAACTATTTTCTTTACAAAAACATTATCAAAAATAGTGAAACCGGGTGTGACAAACCCGGTTTCTAACTTTACAAATTGTGAAACCTTGTTTGACAAACCAGGTTTCTATTCTAGTGTAAGAGAGGTGCATCGAAATCAGTGGGAAATGACGATCATTAGAAACCAAGTTTGCTAAACCCTATTTCAATATAACTAGTTTTTGAAACCTTGTATCCTGAACTAGGTTTCTAAATAATAATAACAACCGATGCCATGCTTGTATGATTTCATCGATAAAACCGTGTAACACACTCCCGACTTAATCCAAAAAAATCTATACAAATCCATTAATTATGTGTTCACCAACATTTGTATTTATTTTTGTCGGATTCGTTCCGATACGTTCGTACGTAATTGTAACTAACTATCACGGGCATATTACATTCAATCCATTTAAGATAATAATAGAAACATTTTCATTCTCTATTATCGAATACCGTTCAAATAGTTGATAGATAAACATCATTCGCTAACTAACATATACGATAATTACCTGTTCACTCCGTTCATTTCACAAATAATCCAAATTTGCTCATTAACTTTATTCAAGTTCAACCATTCTATAAATTTCCATTTATTCATCGCCAGCTGATTTATAGAAATCATATTAACTATGGATTTAAATCATCCATTTATAGTGAATTTATATTTGGGTGGTGATCAGTGGCGGAGCCAGAAAAAGCTTTTGTACGGGGCATCAATGTGTCCAACGTTGTGATCAGTAGATAACGGGCTATATCATACTATATGCTAAAAAGGGTCGGGTTACATTCATCCACAAAAATAATGCCCATGTTTATACTTCCATAAATAATAGAATTGTTGAATAGAAATCAACCAAAGTGTTCTTTTGTTGTTTTATATTTTACAACCATAAAAGGGGGTTGTGTGTTGTACTAAATTTGTTCATTTTTATCTAGCTTAATCAATATTTTATGTTATATTCTTATTTTGGTCTACATTTTGGTTTAAATAACCGTAATGAAGTAACCTAAACACCCATTATAAAAGACATAGTCATTCTGTAAATTTCAAAGACCCTATGCCATAAGTGCTAAATAGAACCTAAAACATATAATTTCAATTATATGTAAAAAAGCGTTAAAGTATTCTTTATTCTAACATTATATTTTGGTTATTAATCGAATAGCAATATTTCTTTATTTTGAGTTTAAAATTAAATTATTTTTTCGAATGGTCCAGGAAAAATCTGAGTTTTTATACTTTTATAAACAAATTTCAATGTCATAATTATTATTATTATTATAAGGATACATTTGACTAGTATAAATTTTAATATAGTTTTCATAAGATTTGCCTTTGTTTTGGCATTAAGGATCGAAATCTCGATTTAGCATGAAACATTAAATGCAGGGACTAAACTGGAATACTAACTAACTATAGGGGTAAAAAAAGGAAAGGTAAAAGGTGAAAGATTATAGTGTCATCTTCCTCGTCAGATACCCCAAATCAGCATTTCACCATTAAAGCCCTATAGGTTTATTTACATTCAAAATTAGAAGCTTTTTGCTTTTTTTCAGAGCCATTTTGTTATTGTAATGGGGGCAAACTCGCACCGAAGCTTGAAAACATTCAGTTTCTACAAATAAATATCACTAAAAACATTTTGGGCATCGGGGGCCATTGTCCCCTCTTGCCCTTAACTGGATCCGCCCCTGGTGGTGATATTGTATATCACAATGCTCGTATTCAAGATGGTAATTCGACAAAAAAAAAAAAAATGTCAGTTGTGCTTAGGCATAAGATACAATATGCAGATTTTGTTGAAACGGTTTACCAATATGTTGGCGTTGAAAAACATGTATTTAAGTTAAGTTTATTGTTGTGCTACCAATTTCAGGGAGTCAATAATGTCATCGACATTTTTGGTGACGATAGTTTAGAAACAATGTATTATTTAGCTGCAATAGATGAAGATTACTGGGGGAAAGTTCATGTAAAAATGGAACCAATAATGCCACCCCAACAAATCGGTTTAATGGATCTTATGTGTACTTTTATGGTATCCTCACCTATAAGCCCACCCCAACAATCTCATGATTTAGTGCAATCTCGGCATCTCTCACAATCACATGATATTATGCAATCTCGGAATTTTTCTCCATCAATTTCTACTAACCGTTCAAATATACCCGTTCAGCTGCCTACTAATAATGAACACAATTCTAATAATGACTGCCATGGAGGGTTTGACAACTCTGACAAAGCTAGCTCAGAACATAGTGAAGAGACAGGAGATGCTTTTACCGATGATGGGGATGGATCAAATGATGATGAAGCGGATCAAATTCCAGTTCAACAAAGTCCTGCATTTAGTCAACATCACACTCATGATGATGACGATGATAATAACTTACCTTTTGAAGAAGATAATGACATGGATATTTGGTGTCAAGCATCAAATGAAATTCGAGTAGGTATGTTCTTCAAAACCAAAAATGAACTCATTAATGCTATTAGAATTTGGAATATTGTGCAAAATAGAGAGCTTATTGTAGTTTCTAGCTCTCCCAAAAATTGGAAAGCAATTGCTACAAAAGAAGTAAAATTTTTGTGTCTGTTGCAAATACACTGCATTGTGAGTGGGTTGTTGTAGCTATAAAAAAGAAAAATCAACACATGTGGTGAATCTCTAAATGGTCGAATGCACACAATTGCTATGGAATAGTCATTAGCAACAACAACAAAAGCCTAAAGTGCAACATGATTGAAAGTCACATCTGAAAGTCCCGTACGTAGGATCTAAACAGATCGTTTAATCAATTGCTAGTGCGGAATAACAAACAATCGATAATTGATTCACGAACACAAACAATTCTATAACGTTTCGTATATATTCACAATTGAGAATAAACGTTTACAAGCCTTTTCTTTCCTCTCTTTCTCTGAAAAATGCCTCACCCAAACTCACACAATGTCTAACCATAATTTTGTCTCTAACTCCTCTATTTATAGTCTGTCCAGCACCTCTGGCGACACTGGCTAAGTGTCGCTAATAGCGACACTGACTAAGTGTCGCCTAAACACATTTGGACATTTCTATATTCACTATTTTCATACACTTTTCTATCTATTACATATTGACAAATATCCAGACTAATTGACTTTGACACGTACATATGTTGACCAACTGACTGACACACAAAATGCACCAACAAACTCCCCTATGTCAGCAGCTTGGTCAAATAAGTCTTCAATTAGTCTGAACCAACAAACTCTTTCATGTCTTCAACAATTAGAAACTCCCCCATTGAGATAGCATGGTCTTCAGTCTAATCTTGATGTCCAGATTCATGTGATTGACACACATTTATCATATAATAAGATCTTCAAACTCTGTGACCATTTCTCAATCATCAGCAGCTTCTCCAATAGAATTTATCTTCACAGTCTTTGGAGAATAACCGACATCCTTTACATCTTCAATATTTGACTTTAACAAGATATGTGATATTTGAAGAAAATAACATAGAAATAAAATCTTTTTGGATTTTCTTTATAAATGAAAAGTAAAGAATACATAAAAATAAAAATAAAATAAATTGGGGATAGGATTGTTTTAGGTCTGCTTAGAGATCATATCAGGCCAACATACAATTATTAGGAAATAGTAAGTGTTATTTCGATCACCAGTATATTTGTCCACTTTAAATTTACTTGGCATACTTAAAACACTTTTATAAAAAATTATTTCAAGACGATTATCGATATTGTTTGTCCACTTAAACATGTTACATCCGTGTCTGTGAGCTAACCTTTATTATTTGTATGAATATTAAGATGTGATCCCCACCTAATGGCATACCCCTTAATCTAGACAAGAACATAGTTTCCATATTTAGAGAAAATATAAGAAAATCAATTTTAAGAATCAAGCCAGCGGTGACAGGTCTGTACTGACGTAAAACAAAGCGACATAACTTGATTCAGGTTTAAGCAAAACCAATCTTGGTCAAACCTTTTGGCGACCTCGTTCGGTATCTTAAGATTTAAGACTTTTCAAGTGCATTGACTTGCGTTTGCTTAGTTTTGAGCTTATACTAATGGAGTCCAGGTCTGTACTTACGTACAACAGAGGAAGCAGACAGTATAAACCCCCAAAAGATTTCAGATAAAAACCCAAAATATTGAAATACGTCAAGCTACACTAAGGAATTAAGACATAGAGTCATAAGTCATAGGGTGTTTACCACAAGATAATAAGCATGTATTAGAGTTACTTCTTAATAACCCAGAGACCAGTGTGTATCATGCTTACCGATACATCATATGATGAAGCTAATTTTTATAAAAACTGTAGTAAGTATGCTAGATAAACCTACTGATACATCAAGGACAAACCTTAAAATTTCCATTTTGTGCATGTCACCTGATGTACTATCATATCCCAAGTTGTTTACAGACACAATCCAACATCTTTTCAAGAAATAAGAATCTTGCTGTTCACATTTCTGATCCAAGTAATCAGAATTTTTAATATTTTAAAATTACTCCCCCTGAATAGCAAATTCTTATATCCCCCTTAAACATTAAACATATTTTTGTAATTTTATTTTAATTTAACAAATTTCGCAGCATTGCATTTCTTTGATACTAAAAAGTGCAAAGAATGGCTGTTGCATTTATAACAAAATTTTAAGAAAAGTATCAAAATCACATATCAAGTCAAGTCAAATCCTTTTAATCACGGTATACCATCTCGAAACTTCAAAAATCTCGTCCATTTAATCACAAATCATCACAAATAACTACTTTCAAAACATTTTTCCAACAAGATCCACATCCATGCAGTCCCTAAAAATATTAGCTAATAAAAGCCTGACTGCATCACCACAAACAATCAAACATTAGAGTTTATGGGACACCCAAGCCTTGATAAACTTGGGTTGTCCACTATCATCCATAATCATCACATCCATGAGTTTATGATATTTTAAAAACTCAGTTGATTTCATAGATGTGTTATTTGTGGATTTTTGGTTTCCAAACCTGTTTAGGTTCAGATGATTTGTTTTTAACAATGTTGTGCTGTTGAACTTGAGGTCTACTAGGAAAAACTTTGTTTACTCTATTCATAGGTTTTGGAGATTTTGATGCACAACTAGATACAGGCGAACACGAACCACACCTTGACCAAGATTTTGAAAAAGAATTCCTAAAAGAGGAAGTTCTTGGCATCCTTCTACCAAACCTATCTAGGGATAATACAATCCCTAATGATATGGCCCTGTTGACCACAACGGAAACAAGAACGACGTTCCACAAAAGATCGATTCCAATGAGTTCCCTCAAATCGTTTTGGTGGAGGACAATACACAGAAGGTCTATGAACATGAACATTTGTTGAACATGCACTCTTCGGTGAACATGTTGAACTAGATGTTCCTAAGGTTGAGTTAGTTGATGTTACACACTTATTATTTTCAGATTTATCAACTTTTGATGATTCGTTGTCAATCTTAGCTTTGCCTTTGCATTTAAAACGTTCATCATTTTCAGTTGTAATGATGAAATTTTCAGGTTTGACATTTATTTTCTCATCCTTAATGGTAGACTCTTCTGGTATATCTTCTACCACAACAACCTCCTCAACACTAACCGGAGGTTTATAACAAATGTAGGCCTAACAAGCTCGGCCTGTTTAACTTGCTTATTAACTGGTGCATTAACAAAATTTGTGTCTACTTTGGAAGAAGAAGGCATAAAGTCTTTGATTGCATCCTTAATAGGCATCGGAAGATATTTCATGGGAGGAGGTACATGGTTATATCCAAGACCTGCCTTGCTTTTCGTATCAGTCCTTTGCTTATCAAGGATGTGATCAAATATCATGGATGACGTAGCAAAATTTGACATTTTTTGTTTAAGATCATCTACTTCAGATTTAGAGTCAGGAAGCTCTTTGTTAAGCAAAGAAATTTCTTTCAAATAACTATCTGTTTCGTCTTGTTGACTATAGATTTTAGCTTTGAACGCTTTAGACTCATCTTGATAGGCTTTGAATTTCTTTTCATAAGCAAATTCATTTTCTTTCAAAACCTTATTTGCCTGTGTCAAATTTTCGAGATTTGATCGCAGGTTTTCATTGTCATCCCTGTACCTGTTGTTAGAACCAGTTAATTGAATGCAAGACAAATAATTAAATGCATCAGAATCAACCTGTTGTATTTGAGTCACAAATGCACTGATTTGAGGCTCTTCTTCCTTTTTATATCCACCGCAGCGCTTTTCGAGGGCAACCCAAAGATCATATGCATTATTGTGATGCTCAAACAACTTTAAGATCTCCATTGATAAAGACCTTTGAATTGCTGTGAGAGTCTTCCATTCATCATCCAATGCTTTACGTTCTTTCATTGTCATTGATTTATATGATTTTTCAACTTGTGTTCTTTCAATGACTGGCCTTTCATATCTCTCAACTAATGGAATCCACATGTCTGGATCATTAGATGAGATGTAGGCCTCAAAATCTTTTCTCCAGCTTGAGTAGTTGGTATTTTGGGTGAACATTGAAGGCTTATTGCGGACACTATGTAGGAGCGACATCTTAAAATATCGAAAACACAAACTACCAAATTTCCCTTCAAAATTTTTTGGTTCGAAAATATGGAAAACTTTACGAGTAAAACTAAACTTTTCCCAAACTATAATTATGAACTTTTAAGCTCAAAAACAAAATTTGGTACTACAAATTTTTTTGCGAATTTCCCGCCAAAATTTCGTCCGAAAACGTCAAAAAATTTCCGGGTAAAATGAAACTTTTTCCAGGCTAAAATCAAACACTTAAAAACGTAAGGAAAAAATTTGAAAGTGCAAAACTTTTTCGGAGTTTCCCACAAAATTTTTTTTTTTTAATCTTAAGCGACACTAGGGTAGTGTCGCTATGGGGTGTCGCACAAAATCAAAGGGCGACACTAGATTAAGTGTCGCTAACTAGTGTTGCTTAAAGACAAGTGTCGCTATCAAGTGTCGTTGGAACCCTATTTGGCGACACTCAAGGAAGTGTCGCTTGAAAGTGTCGCTAAAAGCCCGAGTGTCGCTAGTAAGTGTCGCTAAATCGCGGCTGTCAGCACCAAAAACCCTAAAATCGAAAATTTTCAAAAACCCTAACGAATTTCGAACGAAAATTGACGAACCAAACTTCCAGAAAACCCTTAAAAACAATTTCTTCAAGTAATTCAACTCAGAAATAAAGATTAAACTCGGAAAACTTGACGAATCAAACCGAAAAACGTCCAATAATCGAGCCGTACCTTCAAATAACGAAGCCGAAAGCTTTGATACCAGTTGAAAGTCCCATACGTATGATCTGATCGGATCGTTTAATCAATCGCTAGTGCGGAATAACAAACAATCGATAATTGATTCACGAACACAAACAATTCTATAACGTTTCGTATATATTCACAATTGAGAATAAACGTTTACAAGCCTTTTCTCTCCTCTCCCTTTCTCTGAAAAACGCCTCACCCAAACTCACACAATGTCTAACCCAAATTTTGTCTCTAACTCCTCTATTTATAGTCTGTCCAGCACCTCTAGTGTAACATCCACTCCTCGGGTCTAGTTGTATTTTAATATTTTCTGACTTTTAATATTTAATTCGTGTGTCAGAAAATAGTTTGGTGTTATTATTTGAAAATAAATAGTTAAAGAGTCACATAATTTATTGTGACTAGTAAATTGTTAACTGTTTTAAATTAATTCAGTTGATGGTAAAATCAAAATAATGTTTCCCCGCAAATGGTTTTAAGTTCCAGACAATGATAAGTACGGGGGACAAAACTAGTACATATATTATCAAATATATGTGTTTAACACGTATCAATTCTTCAAAAAAAAAAAACATTCCAGTAAAATCAAGATGGAGCTAGAAAAAGATCAAACCCTTAAACTAAACACTAGTTCTTCAATAATCATCAAATTAATTGTACAAATTTCATGATTTCTTCTGTTTTTGTTCTGGCCGTACATAACCACGCACAGGGATGATTCTCAATTTGTGAAATAAGCTTTGAGGTGAAATTAAGTTCATATAACCTTGATTCAAGCTTCAAAATCATGATTCGATTCATCCTTTCATCCTACTAACCATCTTGTAAGTGTTAATTATTGATTTCAATAAACCTAGAAATTGGGTTTTTGGTATATATGATGAAATTAGTTTGATTAACTTGGAATTGGGTTGATAAATATGAAATTGAAGCTTGTAGTGATATACTATTGTTAGTTGATAGTTAATCTATGATTATAGGTGAAGCCCTAACATAGAAATGAATAATTTGATATATGTTCATGAAGAAAGTTAGGAGTTTTAGTGATTTTACATGAATATGGTTTTGAAGCTTGGAATAATGATGTACACATTGATAAGTGTTGATTAATGATGATGATAAACATTATCCAAGTTAAAAGTTATAAATTGATTAAAGTGTTCTTGAGAATTATAGTAATTATGATGATATTCATGAGTTATATAAGAAATTCGGTATGGATTATGATTTAGAATACTTGATTTATAATCAAAGAGTAAAGTTAGAACTTGTGTGGTTAAGTATTCATGAAACCTAGTATTGAGCTTTTGATTAATTAGTGATATTTGAAGTTAATAATCTTGTAATGGTTTGATTATGTTACTTGGTGATTAAAGTAATTAAAGTGATGTTGTGATCATAACTTGATAAGTAATTATGAAATTATGATGTTAAAATGGTTATTCTTAACCTTGGCATGATTGGTGTTAAAGTAATGTAAGTTAATAATCACGTGTATGATTGAATTGAAAAGTGATTATTATGATCATTGATCATGACTAAGTGATAAGTTATCTGATGTAATTACAATTGTAAGATGTTGTATAGATTTGAGACAAGTTACTAACTTGTGTTATTATGATGTAATTCCAGATAAATAGAAGACTCAGTGACATTAGACTACTGAGTGGACAGCTGAGGTATTCGGTTAGTGGATTTATACTCTCAGTATAATTTGGTTGTAACAATTAAGGTTACAATGGGTAATAGTGGTTTACTGTATTATACTGCTGTCTGACATGATGCCAAGTTATTATTAATTCTATGCTATATCGCCTTGTGCATATATGTGATTATTGAGAGGTCAATATGTTTTTGGGGCTTAAGGCTACTATTAATTGGCCAGCACAGAATCTTGCACATGTGTTGTTATGGAAACTGTGTTGTGTGAGTAAATAGTACACTAGCTTATCGGTTTCCTGTATCGGCCAAATACAGTTGGTTATAAGCGTTCTTGAGGGCCACCGCGGCTTGAGGGTTACCTCAAGAACCACCGATCCTCTCTGATATTGTGTTTACCATATTATTGACTGTAAACTGAATTATTATCGCTAAGTTAGACTGTTAGCTATAAGTCTATTCACTTAGCTTTGTGCTAATCCCACCGCTTTAACTTCTTGCAGGTTGTTAATCTTGTGATGCTAAAATTAAGAAGTTTGGGCTGGAAGAATGTTTGACAACCTGTTACTCTGATCTGTTTTTGATTATAAATTAATAGTAAAATTGTGTTAATATAACACCAAATTTATGATCTTGTATTTTATAAGACTTGGGTATGTCTGAAGTTTTATTACAATGTTGTGTACAGTTTTTATTATATATGATGTATGTTTTAGATGAACGCTTCCGAATTAAAAAAAAATGGGGTGTTATAAGTTGGTATTAGAGCATAGGTTTGGGTGAATTGGACATTGGTTATGTTCAATCCCAAATCTATATGATGTGTCAAGTCAAACATTCCAGAGTGTGGGATTAGTAATTGTATGAAAATGTGGTTATTGAATATGTACTAACCTATAACAAGTTCCAAGATTGTTGTTTTGGTTACAGAGACGGAGGAACATGAGGAACCCAAGGGTATTCTCAATGATTCCTCGATATTCGTCGGCAAAAGTGTATCAGGTATTTTTCGATAAGCTTATTGAATTTAAATAAGCTTGAATTGTTTACTTTACTAAGATGATTGCGATTAATAGTAAAGTAAATTGAGTCAGACTGATATGATTCCCCAGTTATGAGTCATTGGTGATTATTATTTGTTAAAGCGATGCTAGGAATATTAATTGAGATGTTTAGCATCATGAGTAGTTCATAATGAACTAGAAATGGATTTTGTAGACACCTTGTTGTATAAAGTGTAACAATTGTATTAATTGAATTTAAGTGTGTCTACAATGTGAAAATGAAGTATAAATCATTGTGTAATTATGATTTGATAAATCCAAGGTGTAGTTATGAATCCTTGCTAGGGAATTAGTTACTACATGATAGAATTGTTGATATGACTCCAATAGTGAAATAAAGGAAATGTTGGTATATCTCCATAGATGTAGTTTGGAGTCATGTTTTGTTTAAAATTAAAAGTGTTCATTGATTTGAAAGTATGTGTTGACTTGGAAAAAGTCAAAGTTGAAACTTTGTTGTAATTGTTATAAACAATGATGATTTTAATGTGAATTGGTGTTTTAGAGTGATAGTATGACACTAATAGTGAAAATAGTTTCGTTTGACTTGAAATAGTCAAGAAAGTGTGAAATGGTTGTTTGAATAGTGGTTATATAGGTTGAAACCCAAATGGGTTGTCAAGGTGCCCAAATGGGTCACTTGATGGTTAAACGGTTAAAATGAGTAGGGGTTTGGTTATAACCAATGTAATAGTGATTTTAAGTCCTACATATAGTAGGAATGTGTTTTGAAAGTGTTTTGGGTAATCAATGTAGTCATTTTGGTTAAATTTGATAAAAGTGCCCATTTGGACCCTTAAACGGGTCAACGAGTAAAAACATGATAGAACGAGTATATGAATGTGACAAATATGCCCACACGTCACAAATGTATGTAGGAACATGTTGTCAAAGGGTTGAAGACAGAAACCTAGCCATTTGGAATATGGCGTGTCAACGAAAATGGTTAAAAATGGCCTAAAATGAGACGTACGTCCGTTTTCTCGATAAACGTGAATTTTGAAAAAGTGGAAAAATAGAAAGTTGCATTTTGATTATATAAAGGTGCCTGCAAAATTTCAGACCCTAATTCTTTACGGTTTAGAAGATATGCGCGTTTGAATTTCGTGTTTTTGCACTAAAATTTCTGAGTTGTTGCAGCATGTGGAATCCGGACGTATTCCTATGAATACGTACGTATTCTCTTGAATACGGCGTATTCCTTGGGCGTATTCCTTAAAAATCATTCTGAGAGAAAATTTTGGCGGGAATACGGCGTATTCCCTTGAATACGGGCGTATTCCCATGAATACGAACGTATTCCCACCTTTTTGAGACATTTCTTGTGTATTGTGTTATATTAAGTGAATTTAACACAAAAATTCGTAAATTTCGACGTTCGACGTAACGTTAGACGTAGAATTTCCGCTAGAAAATTTCGGTGTCCGATTAAGACGAAATTTACATGTCCACTCAGATACGGCCCAACGGTCAAAGCTCATGGCATGCCATGAGCCCTGTTAGTTTTTGGCACTTCGGGGTCGTTTGGGGCCTGAAAATGGCATTTTATTGTTTTTCGGACCTTATTTCGGACTTTTGACTTACGTTTTGTATTGGGCTTTTGTTTCTTTGAGCCCAGAGACCATTCCTGTGTATATGTACAACCTTAGAATCTGTTTTAAAAGGTCCACATATGTTATGGTATGTAAGTTGTTCTTAGACGGTTTATATAACTGCAAAATATACCAGTAAATGGTATTCTTGATTGTTGCTAACAAGAGTTAGTAAATATTGATTATGGGATTATGTGAATCATATTATGTGGACTAATTGACAAATGATAAAGTATTTGAATCATGTGGAATATTAGAAAGTATTGAATTGATCATTTTAAGAAATTGTAAGTTAAGTACATGAGCTTGTAGCTATGTGATAATTGAACAAGAAATGCTCAATTGTAATTCAACTATAGGTGTCTAGATTAATGAATATGTGTTAAGTATTACACATTGTATTGACAACAATGTGTGATACTAAATGTACTATAAGTATTAAATTGTCATACCAGTAATTGACATTGAATCAGGTAATAAAGACAGTGGTTGATGTATTTGTGTTGGATATTACATCTGTGTTAATGAAATAGTGGAAAGAATTATATCTACCTGATTATGCGATTACTTGTTCATTCAAAATGATAAATGAAATTGGTAGCAAGTTAATAAGTGGTTATATAACTGCTACAAAGTATTATTATACGTGTGATAATTATTGATATCACCTTGTGAGAAATGTGAGAATAAAAGTAAATCACTTTGGAAATTGATGGTATGAAGTGACCTAAGAATGAAGTGTGACTGACATAATATAACGACGTCTGGCCAACGTATTTATATTATGCCATTTCACATGGAATTGTTGAGGCTACTAAGTACCAGATAAAGTTAAGTGGTTTTAAATTAACAGGTAAGATATGTTGACCTGTAATTGAGAAATAGTCAATGATTGACTGAAATAAAAGAATATTAAACCACAATTTGTTGTTAATGTGGTATCTATGGTACAATAGATGTGTATGTGTGATGAAATGCAACTAGTAATAATTAAAAGATGATTAAAGCAAAGTAGAGGTCATTTAATTGTGAATAACAATGTGGATATATTGTGGAACATGTGACTAATGACAGCACCTTATGTTGTTGAAAGATTTATGCTAATGCAGCATGGTATCAACGGGTGTTGATTTAGCATCCAACTGGATATAGTAGGATGCTAATTGATTATGTGATAATGGGTTTACAATAAAATTTGACCTCTACATACTGCTTATGGATTATTCATATGTGTTGATAGTTATATGATTTGATTCCCTTAGAGTAAAGAGTTTCATATAACTTGATGATAATATGTAATCACATGTTGTGAACCAGTAATGAACTAGTTGCTAAAATATAGAATTCTAGCAATGTGTTAGCTAAAGAAATATATGGTTATTAGCTAAATTGCTAGTTGTGAATTGAGTTGAACTTTATTGTTAATGTGTATATTGTGGTATTCATTACCATTAGTGTTATTGACGTAACAAGAGAATATTCATGTGACTATGTGTTTCACTTATGTTAAGTGATTGTGTGTATACATGGCTAGTTATAAATGATCATGTAAGTGATCAGTTAACTGTTTAGAGACAAGGTATATGCATAATACCTGTGCAGGAAAAGAGAGAAACATGTACATTCGGTTATGTGCATGTGAAAAGAATTCAATATAGGTATATATATTTATAAGTTACTCAAGGGAGTAACATCTGATACGTGTATATTGTGAGAAAATAGTTGATTATACTACACTTTATGCTGGATATTGCATTGGTGATAGCTATTGGAATAGAGTATAATGTATGTACAATTTGTGTTTGCAGGGATAAAGATATGCATAATGATAATATGCATAAACGATTTAAAATGTTACACACATTTTATGTACATATAGTAAATGAGCGAATATGTGATTCTATTAAATAGATTGGATAAGTGTGATCAGATTTCGAGGACGAAATCTCTTTAGGGGGGGGGGGGGGGGATTTGTAACATCCACTCCTCGGGTCTAGTTGTATTTTAATATTTTCTGACTTTTAATATTTAATTCGTGTGTCAGAAAATAGTTTGGTGTTATTATTTGAAAATAAATAGTTAAAGAGTCACATAATTTATTGTGACTAGTAAATTGTTAACTGTTTTAAATTAATTCAGTTGATGGTAAAATAAAATAATGTTTTCCCGCAAATGGTTTTAAGTTCCAGACAATGATAAGTACGGGGGACAAAACTAGTACATATATTATCAAATATATGTGTTTAACACGTATCAATTCTTCAAAAAAAAAAAAACATTCCAGTAAAATCAAGGTGGAGCTAGAAAAAGATCAAACCCTTAAACTAAACACTAGTTCTTCAATAATCATCAAATTAATTGTACAAATTTCATGATTTTTTCTGTTTTTGTTCTGGCCGTACATAACCATGCACAGGGATGATTCTCAATTTGTGAAATAAGCTTTGAGGTGAAATTAAGTTCATATAACCTTGATTCAAGCTTCAAAAACATGATTCGATTCATCCTTTCATCCTACTAACCATCTTGTAAGTGTTAATTATTGATTTCAATAAACCTAGAAATTGGGTTTTTGGTATATATGATGAAATTAGTTTGATTAACTTGGAATTGGGTTGATAAATATGAAATTGAAGCTTGTAGTGACATACTATTGTTAGTTGATAGTTAATCTATGATTATAGGTGAAGCCCTAACATAGAAATGAATAATTTGATATATGTTCATGAAGAAAGTTAGGAGTTTGAGTGATTTTACATGAATATGGTTTTGAAGCTTGGAATAATGATGTACACATTGATAAGTGTTGATTAATGATGATGATAAACATTATCCAAGTTAAAAGTTATAAATTGATTAAAGTGTTCTTGAGAATTATAGTAATTATGATGATATTCATGAGTTATATAAGAAATTCAGTATGGATTATGATTTAGAATACTTGATTTATAATCAAAGAGTAAAGTTAGAACTTGTGTGGTTAAGTATTCATGAAACCTAGTATTGAGCTTTTGATTAATTAGTGATATTTGAAGTTAATAATCTTGTAATGGTTTGATTATGTTACTTGGTGATTAAAGTAATTAAAGTGATGTTGTGATCATAACTTGATAAGTAATTATGAAATTATGATGTTAAAATGGTTATTCTTAACCTTGGCATGATTGGTGTTAAAGTAATGTAAGTTAATAATCACGTGTATGATTGAATTGAAAAGTGATTATTATGATCATTGATCATGACTAAGTGATAAGTTATCTGATGTAATTACAATTGTAAGATGTTGTATAGATTTGAGACAAGTTACTAACTTGTGTTATTATGATGTAATTCCAGATAAATAGAAGACTCAGTGACATTAGACTACTGAGTGGACAGCTGAGGTATTCGGTGAGTGGATTTATACTCTCAGTATAATTTGGTTGTAACAATTAAGGTTACAATGGGTAATAGTGGTTTACTGTATTATACTGCTGTCTGACATGATGCCAAGTTATTATTAATTCTATGCTATATCGCCTTGTGCATATATGTGATTATTGAGAGGTCAATATGTTTTTGGGGCTTAAGGCTACTATTAATTGGCCAGCACAGAATCTTGCACATGTGTTGTTATGGAAACTGTGTTGTGTGAGTAAATAGTACACTAGCTTATCGGTTTCCTGTATCAGCCAAATACAGTTGGTTATAAGCGTTCTTGAGGGCCACCGCGGCTTGAGGGTTACCTCAAGAACCACCGATCCTCTCTGATATTGTGTTTACCATATTATTGACTGTAAACTGAATTATTATCGCTAAGTTAGACTGTTAGCTATAAGTCTATTCACTTAGCTTTGTGCTAATCCCACCGCTTTAACTTCTTGCAGGTTGTTAATCTTGTGATGCTAAAATTAAGAAGTTTGGGCTGGAAGAATGTTTGACAACCTGTTACTCTGATCTGTTTTTGATTATAAATTAATAGTAAAATTATGTTAATATAACACCAAATTTATGATCTTGTATTTTATAAGACTTGGGTATGTCTGAAGTTTTATTACAATGTTGTGTACAGTATTTTATTATATATGATGTATGTTTTAGATGAACGCTTCCGAATTAAAAAAAAAATGGGGTGTTATATCTAGCGACACTGGCTAAGTGTCGATAATAGTGACACTGACTAAGTGTCGCCTAAACACATTTGGACATTTCTATAATCACTATTTTCATACACTTTTCTATCCATTACATATTGACAAATATCCAGACTAATTGACTTTGACACGTACATATGTTGACCAACTGACTGACACACAAAATGCAACAACAACATCATTTACGCAATTCAAAAAGATGTTCCGTATCCGGTAAAACACATTCGGGCTTATACAAAAAATACTCTTAATGTTGATATTTCTTACCAGAAGGCATGAAACGGTAGACGGATAGCCATTGAGTGTATTTATGGAACTTGGGAGAGTAATTTTGCTGACTTGCCAAAGTATATTGCAGCATTACAAAGTGCAAATCCAAATACCATCGTCGAATGGTTACATCAACCACAAATTTCATCTCATGCATTCACATTCAAGTATATCTTTTGGGCCGGCTATCAAGGCATTTAACTTTTGTCATCCTATTATTTGTGTCGATGACACACATTTAAAGGGTTCGTACAAGGGTAAATTGCTAACGGTTGTAACAAAGGATGCAAACAATCACATATTACCAATTGCTTATGCAATAGTCGATGAGGAAATTGTAGGAAGTTGGTGTTAATTTTTTTGTCAGTTTAGGTTGTATGTCGCAAATGATAATGAAAGGACTTTGTGTGTTATTTTCGACATACATAAAGAATTATTCACGTAATGAACCATTTATATGATTGGAACGATCCGTATGCTTATCATCGTTTTTGTTTGCAACACGTTGGAAGTAATTTCATGGCTAGGTTCAACAATCTACACTCAAGTTTCTTAGCAAACCTATTATTATGATTATAAATATTACTTGTGGTTCCTACCAGTGACATATCCCTGTAATCAAGCCATGCACATAATTTCTATATTAATGATAAATATAAGAAGTTCATTTTTAAGAGTCAAGTCATTGGTGATAGGTCTGTACTTTCGTACAACAGAGTGACTTAACTTGACTCAGGTTAAGAAAAAACCAGTTTAATCAAACCATTGGTGACAGGTCTGTACTTTCGTACAACAGAGTGACGTAGTTTGACTAGTTTATGAATCTTAAGATCTAAAGATTTTGCAATTAATTTTGCTTATTTGTTAAATATATTGACTGAGACCAGGTCTATACTTTCATACAACAAAGGAAACAACGATCAGTATACCCCCAAATGAGTTCTAATAGAGGTCC
This sequence comes from Helichrysum umbraculigerum, assembly GCA_949592205.1. NCBI lineage: Eukaryota > Viridiplantae > Streptophyta > Magnoliopsida > Asterales > Asteraceae > Helichrysum > Helichrysum umbraculigerum. The sequence continues at coordinate 20,105,517 of CATIUR010000007.1, read as the reverse complement.
AAAATATAGAAGTATGGCATACTATCATCCAAGAATTAAGACTAAGAAGTCATACATCATATTGTGTTCCCCTTAAGATAACATTCGCGTTTTATCATTACTTATTAAAAAGTCAGAAACCTTTGTATAGAAAGCCTATTAATACATCCTATAATGAAGCTGTCTAGCACTTACGTTTAAAATTAGAAAAAATTGGTTTAAAAATGTTAATTGTGTCACACCCCATCTAAAGCAGAAACAACGAGGTACGACTAAGATAAGATCATAACACATTATTATAAAGAAGTCTATATGAAATATAAAATTCAATGTGCCATGATGTCTATAATAATGTGTTATGATCTTATCTTAGTCGTACCTCGTTGTTTCCGCTTTAGACGGGGTGTGACAGATTGGTATCAGAGCATTGTTTATAGAGATCTAGGTGGATTGACCTAGATTATAAATAAGGAACCCACATATAGAACATGAATTAGGAAACTATGTCTGCATATATCAACGTGATCCTAATTATTCCTAACATTTATTGCATAACACAGCCATGTCAAATAGGAAAGAAGTCATAAACATTTCATCATCCTCCGATAAGATTTCCGAGAATACTCCTAAAATACCCGATGTTCCGAATACGCCTGGACCGTCAGATGTGCCGTGTAGGAAAAGACCTAATCAATGGATACAACAATATAAGGGCTTCTGGAAGAAAGGAAAGCCCCAAAGGAAAGTTGTTATTGTTATCTCCTCTTTGGAAGAATCCGAGGAAGAAGAGTCCGAGGAAGAAGAGTATGTGGAGAAACCGGAGGAAGAAGAAGAAGAGCCTGAGGAGGAACCTATGGAAGATGCTAATAACCAGATGGAGCTCGAGGATGCAATTTGGGGGCAAGACCCTAAACCTACGATTTCGGGTGATAGCATTTGTAGTAGGATGGGATTGGAGCCCGCTGTAGCATCCCCTCTTCCTCGTATACACCAGGGCGCACCCTTTGAAGCTAATTGCACATGGAGTGAATGATATCTTTAATATTTATATATTGCCGCATTTCTATATTTCGTTATTGTAGACGATTTTCTATTTTGGTATTACGACAATGTTACCTTGGGAAACTATTCATTTATATATTTATTGAGATGATCTTTTCTTATTCTTGCATGGTTATAGCCTATCTGACATGTGTTGTGCATTTATGTTGCTTTATTATTAATCTTTGCCCTTTCGTACAAAGTATATTGTGGAACAAAAACTTGGAAGATGGCTATGTGTGTGAACGAACACTTTTACAACTATGGCGGCCGACGTAATTGACAAAGGTATTCCGACATGTGCAAGTCTATCTGACCATATTTGAGTACGCAATGTGCTACCCATAAGGGTGTATGAGGGATGAATTCTCGTTCAAATACAATCTATATTTTTTTCATATTTGTGGTTTCTTACATACATGAAATACTTATTTCCCTACCATACGAACTTTTCATACATAACTATATATTTACTTTTCAACTGTGCTAAATCGTGATGTGTCTACATTGTAGAAAATGCCGCCAAGACGTTCTGCACGTAATGCCAATAGAGGTGGCGGTGCTAATAGGGGTGGAGGCCGAACTGGTGGCCATAATGGTAGAGGTGGTGGCCGAACTGCTGGCCATACTGGTGGAGGTGAAATTGGGGGTGAAACGCCCAATGTCGCTGCGATGATTGCTGAGCAGTTGCAAGCATTATTGCCGGACATAGTCACACAGGTAACCCAGGGGATTTTACAGGGCGCTGAAGAAGAGGCTGGTGGTGAGGAAGAGGATGTTAATGTGAATGGAGCCCCAAATGCTGCTAATAGGGGTGGCGGTGGTGTTATTAATGAGACTGAAACCGGTAGGACTGAAAGAGGATGTTCATATAAGGAGTTTCTTGCTTGTAAACCGCGAGACTTTGATGTCAAGGGTGGTGCGGTATCTTATTCTAGGTGGGTGGAAAAGACTGAAGTTGTTATGCATATTAGTAACTGTGCTGAAGATCAAAAGGTTAAGTATGCATCTAGCTTGCTGTCTGGTAAAGCTTTAACATGGTGGAATACTCAGGTATAGGCAAGAGGCAGGGAATCTGCCATGGGTATGACTTGGAATGAATTCAAGGCTCTTTTGGGAGAGGAGTACTGCTCCACCTATGAGATGAAAAAGTTGGAGAAAGAGTTTTGGGATCATTCGATAGTGGGGCCAACCATGCTGCCTATACTGACCGCTTCCACGAGCTGGCAAAATTGGTTCCACACTTGGTAACACCGGATTCTAGAAGAATTGAGAAGTACATAGATGGGTTAGTACCAGAGATTAGGGTAATGGTTGAGGTAACTGAACCGGCTACTATACAAAGTGCGATACTGAGGGCTGGAGCCATTACTAAGCAAATGGTGAGGAACGGTACTTTGAAACGAGGGAATGAAAAGAATAAAGAGGTTGTTGAGGTTAGTAAGGCTAAGGCTGGCGAACCAGGTAATAAGAAGGCCAAGTTAGCCAAGGGGTATGTAGCTGCTAATGAGGAAAGGAATAGTTATTCCAGAATCTTCCCGTTGTGTGCAGGTTGTAACTATCATCATTCACCATCTATGGGCTATCGTTATTGCAACAAGTGCAACCGATGGGGTCACACACCTGATTAATGTCGATCTAATGCATGCGTTGTTGCACCAGTTAACACAGTAAGGAATGCAAGAGGGTGTTTGAATGTGGAGGCTTGGATCATGTTGTCAATGCTTGCCCCAAGTTGGTGAGAGCGATAGGGGCTGTTGGGAATAACAACAACCGAGCCCTGACAATAGGTGGGATTTAGAATAGGGGACGTACTGCAGACACTGCTCCTGGGAGCTTGACGCGCCACCAACGGTCGGTTAGGAATTACCATGCCGTTGCACCGACTACTGGCGACGTGTCAGTGGAGTTTTAAATTTGTAAAATGATGGGGCCTAAGTTTACTAGTGCTATGTGACCTAAAGGTATACAGCAGCAAGTATGACCAAGGGTCGTTCTTCAAAACCAACGGTATTGTGAAACAGAGAAATCAAGATGTCCGAATCTAGCTAGTGAAGGGGGTTTTGAAGGTAGTTGGAGATTGGTTTTGTTTTGTTTATTTTCTAAGTTATAATACAAATTAAACTAAGCAATAAAATAAAATAAAGGGATAGCAGTCATGATAAAGGGGGTATTTGTTGTGACTTTGTTAGCCTTGCATTGGGATGATGTCTTAGTTTAGGTTATGAAAACGTCTTTCTAAAGATGTGTATTTTATTTGTCTTAAGTATTTATAGTGTAAGCACTAGCACCCTACTGATTGATTGCTCAATCAGTATGTCACTGAGTAACTAGGCTATTGTGATTCTGATAGGAGGAGGCTGCTCAACTCTCAACACTGCCCTGTTACGAAACACTGACCATTTTTTGGAATACGAAGATTCCTGGGTGCATGCATAGAGTAACAGACCCACTAACGGTCTGACCGTTCTTAACACCAAAGTGATACTCAATTAAATAAAATATTTAAGTTTAAGACTTAGTTGGTGTTTGATTACTTTCCATCAATGGTTTTGTAGAATCCAGGAGTGATAGACAAATTTGGAATATTAGATGATTCCTCGTATTCCTTTTTGGATTCATAAACTGAGTTTGTATTTTAGCTTAGAAATTCTCCATTTATGATTTAAACCAGCCCTCACTTATATTTATCCAATAAATCCCTAGTTTATTCACAGTGTACAATACTTGTTTAAAACAGCATTTCCACGGCTTCGAAACCAGACCATGTTATTTAAACACAGATATATAATCTGAAGTTTATTCACGGTGTACAATACGTATTAAGTATTTTCACAGCTTTAAAATCAAAACACAGATAATTAATTACCCTCAATATGACGTCTTATCAAAAGGTTTTAACCACGTTTATTGGTGGAAAGGCGTTAGTTAAATATGCGGTTTAAAATCATAGATGGAACGCGTAATCAAAGCACCGATTTTTCATTTATAAGATATAATAGTTTGGAACATTAATCCACAACAGATTGTGCCCACGACTTTCATAGCTTCCACGTTCTGTACTACACACATTGGTGTTTCCAGCGCTATACAAATGAAAGCCGTATAACGTTACTTCTGTTGTTTCATAATGACATCATCCCAATTAACGACTAACTACATCACAACAAACACACAATATAACTACTCAATAAGCATGAAAATAAATCCTAAATCTAGCATAACAACAGTATAAACATGCATTATAATAGATAAGGAAAGATATAACCGTAAATAGCGCGTAGATTGAATATATGCTGAAAGAATACACAAGCGGAACTTCCGAAATACCTTCGACAATATTACAAATAAGCCCCTCAAAGTATCTTCAACAATATTACAATATTACCCCTCCGTTAGTCTTGGTTAAATATTAACCAAGAACTAACTGACTACTAACCTAAAACTAACCGTAATTCTAGAGAGAGAGATTCTAGAGAGAGAAAGAAGAGAGAGAAAGAGTGTGAGAGAGAAAGTGGAAATGAGAAATGAAATGAATGAAGAATGGTGTGTTGAAATGTGGATGATGTAGGCTCTATTTATAGGCAAAGTCTCAAAACCCACGTACAAGCGAAACAACACAGCGTACATGCAAACGAAGCATAATATGGGGCAAGGGGGCCGTATACGGCCTTGGTAGGGCCGTATACGGTCAACAGGGCCATATACGAGGTCCGTCGATTTTCGTTCGTTGCTTAAAACGCCCGTATCTCCTTCGTTACACATCCGTTTGACCTGATTCTTTCGCCTACTGCTTCGTAACTCCGTTACGCTTCTTTTGGTACCAATTTCATGGAAATTGGATATGTGTAGCCCTAGGATAGCCGGAATGACTTTTAACGATCTGTAGATACCGTATCTCTTCTGTTCTTTATCCGATTTGCATGATTCTTGATTCTCCCGTCTCGTTATGACATCATATAATAAGGTTAGAATGTGTTTCTCATAAGGTAAATGAGGGTGTGAGAATTGGTTGTTGTTTATTTGCTATGTTTTGCTCGTTATTCGGACGTTTTTAGTGATTTTTGTAGCAACGCCTATATTTGGAGCACTTCAGTGAATTTAGTAAATAATGATTGTTTTGGAATGTTTTCACCAAAGATGTGCCCAAAAAGTGTGGAATATCGTACTTAAAAACATGACATTTTGAGTTACATCAGAGATCTTTTGTTATGAATGCCAATGAAGCGCGCCAGACGCCAAATGTTGTGACTGGTACGTTCTTATTAAATAATCATTTTGCTACGGTATTATTTGATAGTAGTGCCGATTTTAGTTTTGTGTATTTGGAATTTGTGCCGATACTTGACGTTGTGCCTAGTGACTTGGAAATTATATATGAAGTTGAAATTGCTGATGGAAAACAAGTAGAACTAAATAAGATCATAAGAAACTGTACACTCGTTATGGACACTTTGAATTTCTTGTTATGCCTTTCGGTCTTACTAATGCTCCTGCGGTATTTATGGATTTAATGAATCGTGTGTGCAAACCGTATCTAGACAAATTCGTCATTGTTTTCATCGATGACATCTTAATCTATTCGAAATCCAAAGAGGAACACAAACTATATCTGAAACTTATTCTCGAACTTCTCTTAAAAGAACAACTTTATGCGAAGTTTTCGAAGTGTGAATTCTGGTTACGTGAGGTACGTTTTCTTGGTCATGTGGTGAACGAGGCGGGTATTCATGTGGATCCGAGTAAGATAGAGGCGGTAAAAGCTTGGAAGACTCCACAAACACCTTATGAGATTCATCAATTCTTGGGGTTGGCGGGTTATTATCGACGTTTTATTGAAAAATTTTCTAAGATTGCTCAACCGCTTACATTGTTAACACAAAAGGAAAGGAAGTTTGTGTTATGTATGGTTGATTTTACCTTGTATTCCTCGAACCGTACTACATCCAGTTCATCTCATATGAACCTGATCGTGTTAAACGGTGATGAAAAGAAGCGTGTATTTAGTATCATATAATGACGTCTGGCCAACGTGATTATATAATACTCAGTACATATGGGTGTTTCAGAATCGTAAGATGTGTGATGGGGATAAAAATCACTCTCTCTAATTTGACTCGATGACTTATTTATGTGGAATACCTTTCTTCACATTCCTTACATTGGCATTGACTTCTGCATTTTATTCCTCGCAGAACTCAATCATGCCACCTAAGCAAAGAAAGACCAGGAACAGTCGACGAAACAACTCACCTCCTGTGGTTGCGGAAACCACTGAACAAATCATCACTCGCCGAGTCGCTGAAGCTATTGCCCAGTACGAAGCAAGCCGCATTCACAATGAGGCGGTAAATGGCAGCGGGACTAGAGTAAGGACACTTGTGAACGGAGAACCTGAGAATACCCAACGAGGGTGTTCATACAAAACCTTCCTAGCTTGCAAACCAAGCACCTTCAATGGAACCGAGGGAGCTATTGGCATAGTCCACTGGATAGAAAAGATGGAGTCTGTACTCGACATCATTGATTGTTCACCTGACTGCATGGTGAAGTACGCTACATGCACGTTAGCTAAAAAAGCATTGACATGGTGGAATGCTCAAGTCCAGACCCTTGGACGACCAACCGCCTACTCCATCTCATGGGAAGATCTGAAGGCTATGATCATGGAGGAATTCGGTCCTCGTAACGAACTGCAGAAGATCAAAACCATGTTATGGAACATCAAGATGGCTGGTTCTGACATCACCGGATACACAACGAGATTTCAGGAGCTTGCACGACTAGTCCCACATATGGTGACTCCCGAGTACAAATGCATTGAGCGTTACAACTGGGGATTGGCCCCACAGATTTGAAGTTTGGTCATGTCATCCAAACCAACTACTTTCTGAAATGCGGTGGATCTAGCGCAGAGTTTGACTGATGACGCCGTAAGGATGGGAACGTTAAAAGCTGCTTCGGGAAAGAGCGAACCAAGCAGTACTGAGATTGTTAGTTCTGGAGGCGATTAACGAAAAGAGAACCAAGAAGGAAGTGACCGACAGGGTCAGCAGAACAAAAAGCAAGTAGGAAACTATAGGGCATACACTGCCACCACCATAGCTGGACTAAAACCATACTTAGGTAACAAACCAAAGTGTGGCAAGTGCGGGAAGCACCATGAATGTGAGTGTACCTTCTTCCAAACTTGCAAACGCTCGGGTCATTTAACCCAAAACTGTCGATCTAACCCTCCCACCCGAGTCAACAATGAACAACAAAACACGGGGTGTTTCGAGTGTGGAGAACCAGGGCATTACCAAAATCGTTGCCCACAGCTCAACCCTAACAACAACCGCGGTAACAACAACAATAACAACCGCAACAATGAAAACAACAACCCTCCACCAGCTCGTGGACGCGTATACATCCTCCGAGCGCAGGATGCACCACAGGACCCCTACGCCAACATTGGTACGTCTCTTGTGAACAATCACTCTACCTTAATTGGTACATAATTTAAATCTCGTGACGAGATTTCTCTAACTGGGGGAGAATGTAACACCCCGCAATTTTGGATACAATTAAGTACACAAAGCACATGCATTTTTAAGTCTAATTCCCTGACCAAGTGAATTCACAAACTATTTTATGAGATAAGTCTAGCAAATCCCAACGACTTAATACGTAAGGAATTACTTACTTTGTAATTATTAGTAATTACGCGCGAAACAATCGGAGCGAGTCCGAGAAAATAATATATACGTTGGTGATACAAATTTTTATAAATATCTTGAAACTATTTTTATAGTAGATATTTACTTGATAGTTTTATGCTAAACATTAAAGCATAACGATTGAAATGTAACGATTATACGTTATTATATAACGTAACGTACACGATTAAAATATATAAAATGAATTTGACAACCAAACTAGTCAAAAATAATATTTTTGTAACTCAATATTATGTATTTGAAAATAATACTTCGAAGTATATTAACGTATATTGAACGTTAACTAACTAAACGAATATAATGCATTAAAACTTAAAACGACCGAGTAAATAAACACGGGGTTTAAACACAATATTGGAGACAAGAAAATCATACACCATACTCTCATTTTGACCAAGAAAAATCAGTCAAATGACCAACTCCACCAATTCCATATCTTTGGAGATCTTTGACCTTTGAACACAATAATATACACACACACACTCCACAATCTTCCCTAAGATTTTCTCTCCCTCTTTTTCCTCCTTGTGGCTGTCGATTTCCAACCCAAAGGATCATCACCACCATCATCAATAATCATCATCATCATCTTCATCATTTTCTAGCAACTAAAGGAAGGAAGAACAAGCATCAAGAGCATCATCTTCACTTCCTTCATTTCTTCATCATCTAGCTTTGTAAGGAATAATTTTGCTTGTTTTTAACTCCAAAACATGTTATATGTTCATTATATGAAAGATCATAAGCAAAAACATAACCAAAATCTAACAAAACTTAACTTTGGTGAACCCTATTTTCTGGACAGATTTTTAGGTGTTAGTAGAAAAATTCTATAAAATCGTACCAGATGAATAAACACATGAGACCACTTGGAAAATCTTGGTACTTTCGTTAGGAACAACTTTCGTGTAGAATACTTCCGCTAGAAATACACCAATATTGAGATATAAACTGATTTGTGAACATGTGTCGATAAAAGTAGCTGCTGTACACAGCCCCTTTCACGAATTTTTTTGACCCACTTATACTTATCTAAAAGTCATGAAAAAAATACAAGAAGTACCTAAGATATGTGGGAACATGGTGTAAAAATTTCGGAACTTTTCGATAACGTTTGCTTAGTCAAATAAAAATCACAAAATGGGACTGATTTTACTCCGAAAGTTTGACTTTCGGATAGAAGGTATGAGTTTCGAATTTTAGTGGGAGTTTCGGATTTTGACTCCGAAAGTCAACTTTCGGAGTTGACTTTTGGACAATTAGTGTTTCTGACCCTAAATTTTAAATATTTACACATTCGGATGTATTTAAATATATACTTTTGGACATATACCTTTACAAAGTATACTACGATACAAACATAATAATAATATCATTACGAATTATTATTACGAAAACCATCACCAACGAAACGTATGAATTTACAAACTGATATCGCGTAAAAAGTCATGTTTTTACTACCGATATCTCTCTCATTCTGGAACGATTCTTGGCATTTTAATTCAAATACAGTACAAATCAATAACATTATGCCAAGATGGTCAAAACAAGGTTGCACGATAAAAATCAAGCAAAACGGATGAGAAACGAAGATTCCACACACGTTTGAAGATTCAAGACATCAAAACGAGATTTCAAGACTAAAATGCCCTTCACCAACATCCATTCTATCCAAGATGTTCGTTTTCAAAATACGAATCCAACAGAAGAAGAATCAACTAAAACGGATAAAGAATGAAGATTCTACGCCCGCCGGAAGATCCAAATGATTCGCACGCAATATCTGGAGCTAGGAACCTCATATCAGGGCCTATCCTATGTCAAAATCTTCGTTTTTGAATTATGAATCCAACAAAAAAAGAATCGACGCAAACGGACGTATAACGAAGAAAACACGCACGAATCAAGAAACGAAGCAAAAGACGGCGAAACGGGTCGGCTACAGGCCAGCCGCCGCCGGCCACCCAACACCCGCCTGGGTTTCCGTTTTTGGCAACTTTTGGTACCTGGTGCACCTACTTTTCGTGTTGTACCTAGAGTTCATAAAACACTAAGTCTTACATAATCGGCGGTCTAAACATACAATACTATTAATCTTCGTGCTAATAGAGTAGTAAACTACCTTAGGGGTTAAGAACGGTCGGACCTATGAGACGATACGCTACTGATTCATGCACCTCGGTATAACACCAAAATAGGTTGCTCAACTTTCAACTAGATGAGTATTGGAAGTTTGCGTATTGCTCCGATCAGAATCACGATAACCTAGTTCCAAGTGACATGCCAATGGGAAACTGAGTTGGTAGGGTTCTAGAGTTTACACCTAGTAGTTTAACTGCCACATTAAGTATCAACCCTATTTGTTCTGTCATCCTGAAGTATTAATTATCGAAATCACAGCAATCACATCTTTATCTTTATCTGTTTTTCCTGCATTTTAATTTCCTGCAATTTACTTTCTTGTATTTTAATTATCTGTCTTTAACTCCCAAACCTACCTACTTTATGCCATCTTAAATACTTCTCTACTGAAAGTGTCAACTTTAATCGCCCACACGTTTGGATTCATAGAACGATCTTAGGTTATACTTACCGCATACTAATCAAGTAGGTAGTACGGTTAATTTAAGCCCCACAAAATATAAATTTAAAACCCCTGTTGCGCTCGCATCATCATTTGAAAAACAACGACACGGTGTGAGCACATCACAAACAAACAAAGATCTTTCTACGAGTGAACGAATAACATGGTTTAGCAGTTAGCCGACCACTTATACAATCTATCTCTTATGTTTAGGACGTTAAAGACTTTCTTAGGACTTAAGCTTTGCTAGCACTCACAAACCGAGCTCACGAGGTGAGTTCACAGCCCCTACCTTTTTACCATTTTTATTGCTTTCAAACAGGGGTGAAAAACATAGTCAATGCTTTTGCTATAACATGCAACTATTATATAATTGCTTTTGTGCTTTTATACACAATGTTTATGATTGAGATCATACTATTACCAACTGCTTATAAATGCTTTTAGGCTTTATACAAACCGCATCTTTATGAAATAACATTCTCATACTATAAACTATTACAAATGTGTTAAGCTAACTTGTGAACTCGTTGGAGAATGACTGGTGCTAACTTGTGAACTTGTCGGAGAATGACCGACACTAACTTGTGAACTCACCAGAGAACGACCGGTGCTAACTTGTGAAATTGTCGGAGAACGACCGACACTAACTTATGAACTCGTCTGTCGCACCCCCAAATTACGATGCGAAAGCGGTTCGGATCGGGGCGCGACTAATCAAGTAATCACAGCACAAAGATATAATGAACGACCACTATATGCGTCGTTTTACAACTTGTATTGAATAAACAAAAGTTTACATCAAAGTATTGTTTACATTAGCTCGGTTTTGAAATTGAGAGATTTACATGCATAATTAATTTATACATAATATAATAATGCAGCTAAATCTCTGAATGTTTGAATGCTTACACGAGCTAAGTATCCTGAGCGGGCAGTCCAACCTACTGCTGTGTACCTGTGATACATGCTAAAAGGGTCAGCGAAACGCTGGTGAGCTCACAGGTTTGTATGTCAAAACATATAGTATGAACCGCAAGATTTAATTGAATTTAAGTTGCAATAAAGCAAAATAATAGTTATACAGCCATGAGCACATAGTCTGAGCTTAATTTGAGGGTCGGGTCCAATGAAGGAATTCCGATCGAGGTGCCTCCTACGAGTGCCTAATCTACACTCGTCTACCTAAATACTAATACGTCCGTTTGACCAGTTAGTGCTTGCTAACCCGAACGAGGATTGTCAATCCTATATGATATCATATACTAACATTTACGCTACAGATGTATTACCAAACTATGTTGTGGAGGGCTTTAAATTGATTAGTTGAAAACAACTCATGTAGTATTTGATTTGATTTGTACGTGCGTTCACATGTAAATAAATCGAGCAATGTATCACACCCCTGATGAAAACAGTAAAGTAGGGGCTATGAGACTCACCTGAGTCTTGAGAGTTTATTTTAATAAACTTGAGTTGATTAGCCGAGTGGTGATGTCCGAAGACTTGTAACCTGAGGGTGTCCACGACACGCGATGGTTATTAACATGAGTAGGTATCTATAAAGACTACCTTTGTAGTTGTTCGTCAAACTAGAATGTCCACATTACTACGATTTGGTTGATTAACTTGTCCAAATGACTACGATTTGGTTGATTGGATTGAGTATTTAAAAACATGTACGGCCCGTTGGTGATTGTTTGTAATAATAATCTCAATATTATTATCATGATTTCGAAGTGTTATACTTAAAAGTATGTTCCAATGTGTTTTATAAATCGTATCGTATTAAGGTTTGAGGTTATATAAGTTCGACACTTAGTGTGAAAAAAAGTTTGCAAACCTTCTGTTTTTAGCGTCACTTAATGCGACACTTAGGGTTTAGGCGACACTCAGGAAGTGTCGCATAAAATGGTAAATTCTGACATGGTGGCGTCACTTGTAGAAGTGATGCACATAGGGCGACACTTAAAGAAGTGTCGGGTGTCAGTGTCTGTATCAGGGTCATGCGTCATTTGGGCTAGTGTCGTATGGAATCAGATTTCAATTATAGGCGACACTTAAACAAGTGCCGCTAGGAGTGCCGGTTAGGAGTGTCGGGTATTGAATTTGCGTCACTTAGGCAGTGACGGGAAAAGAGGGCTTTTTACGGCACTTAGGAAAGTGACGCAAGATTAGGGCTTTTAGCGTCACTTAATACGACACTTAAGTGACGCTACGCTGCTTCGGCCTATGCGACACTTAAGTCTGTTGGACGGATTTGGAGTCGAAAATGAGTTTTCCGGTGACCGTTTGGTCCGATTCTTTTACCCAACCCATATTTGGACATTTTAAGCTTAAACAAACAACAAACAAGTAAAAATGAGTGAAATCGGAGAGTTTCGAGTTTTGTCGAAAACTTACGAGTTAACACCGGAAGAAACCGAAAAGATAGGAACGTAGATCGTGATGCGGTGAATCTTTTTCTCCAAAGGGCCGAGATGATTTATGTTCGTTTGGTGGTATTATTTTGTGAATTAAGATGGTGGTGTGGTGGTGACTTTTTGAGAGGATTTTTGGGAGTAGAGAGAGTGAGATGTGAGAAATGAGGGAAAGAGGAGGGAAAGGTGGGGGTTTTGTGAAAGCCTCCACTTTTCGTTTCCTGCAAATGTGCCCCGTGCGGTGTTCGTTTCCCCGGTCGTTTAAACGTTTAATTAATTTAATACGCGTTTAAATGTGAGTTTTAAAATACGAATATTTATTCAATATTTTTGTTGAAGTATTTCACCAAATACTTAATATTTGAGTTATAAAATATAACTTAACTTTATTTTGATTGTTTGCGCGTTTAATATTTTAGTCGCATAGTCATTGTTTGTACGATACGAATTGTGTACGAAATATTATCAAAATAATATTTTGGATATAATAACGTTATTAAATAATGCTATATTATTTAATAAAATTGTTCACCAACGTCCGTATTAGTTGAATCGAATTACATTCGATTGAAATGCGCACGATTTAGCCAAATCATGTAATTGTATATATTCAACAATATATATTAATTGATACATTAATTAGCCTAACATAGTACTAATTACATGTATTACAGATGATTAGGCATTAATCACTAGTCCTAATTTGACGGGTGTCACTTTCTCCCCCCGTTAGAAGAATTTCGTCCCGAAATTTAGTTCGAAGTCGTGTTTGTAGTAACATCAGCGAATAACTGAGGGTACTTGTGTTGAGAACTGAGACACTGTCATATCTGCTCAGAATACAAGTATCATGCCGCTGTTGGTATAAGACTTCAACCACTGTTAGTAGAAGTCAACCACTGTTAGAAGAAGACAACCGCTGTTAGTATATTTGTCTAACAGGGCCACTGTTGGTATATGTAAAGTGTTTTGTATTAAGTACTCAACCACTGTTGATAATATATGAGTACTACCCCTGTTAGTTATATACTTAACCACTGTTGGTTAGTCGGTTAGAGATAATTATGGAATAGATAGGATTTCCATAATAGTTTAATTCTGTAAAGGACTCTATATGTTATAAATAGAGATCCTGTAAAACCCTAGAATATAGGACGAATTCATTCTAGTTATTAGCTTCAAGGTTGTAAACCCTAACACAAGTTGTGTGTTCGTATTATTGTTAATAATATTGAAGTTTTTGGTTAGACATTCTGTTATATACAAGTTTGTTCTTCAAGTTATTAATAAACTATTCCGCAAGCTTATTAATAATCAATCAAAGTAATACATACTAAGATCTCTAGCTGGGATCATCAACTTGAGTCGCATCTGGTCTTCCCGTTCCCAAGTGAATTCCGGACCACGCCGCGAATTCCACCTGACCTTTACGATGGGAATACGACTTTGTTTGAGTTGTTTGACCTCACGATCCATGATTTCGGCGGGTTCTTCAACAAAGTGAAGCTTGTCGTCAATACGAGTTCCATCGATTGGAATGATAAGTGTCTCATCAGACAGACATTTCTTCAAGTTAGAAATGTGAAAAGTGGGGAGCACGCTGCTGACCTCGGGTGGCAGCTGCAATCGATATGCCACTGGACCAATCCTTTCGAGGATCTCAAAAGGTCCAATGTATCTAGGATTTAGTTTTCTGCGTTTGCCGAAACGAATGACACCTTTCCAAGGTGAAACTTTGAGTAGTACTCGATCCCCAACCTGGAACTCGAGTGGTTTGCGTCTCACGTCAGCATAACTTTTCTGACGATCACGTGCGGCTTTGAGTTTGTTTTGGATACCAACGATTTTCTCGATGGTTTCATGAATGATTGCCGGACCAGTGAGCTGACTATCTCCCACTTCGGTCCAACAGATAGGTGATCGGCACTTACGACCGTACAATACCTCGAAAGGTGCAGCTTTAATGCTGGTGTGGTAACTGTTGTTGTACGAAAACTCGCACAATGGTAGATGTTTTTCCTAGTTTACACCGAAGTCAACTACCCAAGCTCGTAGCATGTCTTCCAGTGTTTGAATAGTTCGTTCACTTTGGCCATCGGTTTGAGGGTGGTATGCAGTACTCATATCCAGACGAGTACCCAATGATTTCTGAAGTGATTGCCAAAAGTGAGATGTGAAGCGACTATCCCTATCGGAGATGATCGAGATGGGAACGCCGTGTCGGGATACAATTTCCTTGAGATAGATTCGTGTGAGGCGTTCCATTTTATTGGTTTCTTTGATTGCGAGGAAATGAGCAGATTTTGTAAGCCGATCTACGATCACCCAAATGGTGTCGCAACCGCTAGACGTTTTTGGAAGTTTTGTGATGAAATCCATGGAGATCTGCTCCCATTTCCATTGAGGGATTTCCGGTTGTTGGAGCAATCCGGAAGGTTTCTGATACTCGGCCTTGGCCTTAGAACAGTTTAAACATTTGCCGACATATGTGGCTATGTCAGCTTTCATGTTAGGCCACCAGTATAGTTCTTTGATACCGTGATACATCTTGTCAGATCCAGGATGTATAGAATAGCGAGATTTGTGAGCTTCGTCCATCACCAAATCTCGTAAGTTGCCGAAGCTAGGTAACCATATTCGGTTAGAGAATTGTCGAGTACCGTTAGGTTTGATCTCGAATTGTTTGTCCATGCCCCGCAAGGCTTCATTTGTGATGTTTTCGAGTTTGAGTGCTTCAAGTTGAGCGGCAAGGATTTGAGCAACAAGATTGTTCTGAATGTTCATGACGAGTGCTCGGACTCGAAGAGGTTTCGTGCGTTCTTTTCGACTTAAGGCGTCGGCGACAACAGTCGCTTTGCGTGGATGGTACTTGATTTCACAATCATAATCGGTAAGCAACTCGACCCATCGACGTTGCCTCATGTTCAGATCCTTTTGATCGAATATATGTTGGAGACTTTTGTGGTCAGTGTATAAAGTACTTCGAGTACCATACAGATAGTGTCTCCAGATTTTGAGTGCGAACACCACGGCCCCCAGCTCGAGGTCGTGAGTCGTGTGGTTCCTTTTCGTGAACCTTGAGTTGTCGAGAGGCGTAGGCAATGACCTTGTCTCGTTGCATCAGCACACAACCGAGACCTTGGTGGTAAGCATCGCAGTATACCACGAAGTCATCGGTGCCTTCGGGTAATGATAGGATTGGCGCACTGCAAAGCTTTTGTTTCAGAAGTTGAAATGCCGACTCTTGTTTGTCAGTCCAATCGAACTTTTTGTCATTCTGAGTTAGTGTTTTGAGTGGTTGGGCTATTTTCGAGAAGTTTTCAATGAATCGCCGATAGTACCCGGCCAATCCCAAAAACTGCCGTACTTCGGTTGGAGTTGTTGGCGATTGCCAATTTTTGATAGCCTCGATTTTTGATGGATCAACATGAATTCCTTGACTGTCGATCACGTGTCCAAGGAATTGAACGGTTTGCATCCAGAACTCACACTTAGAGAATTTAGCATATAACTCCTCGTGTTTGAGTAGTTCTAAAATGGTTTTCAAATGTTGCGCATGTTCATGCTCGTTGCGCGAATAAATGAGAATGTCATTGATGAAGACAATCACAAACTTGTCGAGATAAGATTTGCACACCCGATTCATAAGGTCCATGAATACAGTCGGTGCGTTGGTTAATCCCAAAGGCATTACTTGAAATTCATAATGCCTGTAGCGAGTTCAAAAAGCAGTTTTTGGAATATCTTCGTTACGATCTCGGAGTTGATGATAACCTGACCGTAGATTAATTTTTGAATAAAAACTCGACCCCTGAAGTTGGTCAAACAAGTCATCAATGCGTGGAAGTGGATAACAGTTCTTTACAGTTAACTTGTTCAGTTCCTGTAATCGATGCACATGCGGAAAGAACCGTCCTTCTTTTTCACAAACAGGACCGGGGCTCCCCAAGGCGAGGAACTCGGTCAAATGAATCCCTTATCTAGGAGTTCCTGTAACTGAGTGGACAACTCCTGAAGTTCGGATGGGGCTAAGCGATAAGGTGCTCGTGTTACAGGTGCAGCACCTGGCACGAGTTCGATTGAGAACTCAACCTGTCTAGGTGGTGGTAGACCAGGTAGTTCTTATGGAAAGACTTCTGGAAAGTCTCGAACAATGGGCACATCCTCTAGTCGCTTCTCCTCCGACTTTTTCTCCATGACGTGTGCGAGGATTGCCTGATACCCCTTTCTAAGGTATTTGCTGGTTTTCATGCATGATATGATATTCAATTTCGTCCCACCGTTATCCCCTTGTATGATTAAAGTACCACCGGTGACGAGAGGAATACGGACGATTTTGCCGTGAAAGACGATTTCAGCTCGATGCTTGGACAACCAGTGCATACCAACAATGATTTCGAAACTTTCAATCTCGACAGGTATTCGGTTTCTAGGATCGGTCGGTACTGAAGTAAGTGGATGACGTCGTGGGTAAGGTGTAGTCCTTCGAGAATCAGTCGTCGGATGTTGTTAACGGTAAAATGGAGAAAATGACGTAAAAGAGTGGTGTATGAAGGTCCTAACGACGTCGTGTTTGGTTTCCCATTACTAGTTAGTCGTTGTTACTATAGGAAAACATGATGGGATGAAAGTACAAGTGGATGCCATAACAAAGGTTGGGTCATACCCTCGAAATGAGAATTTAGTTTAAGTATTTTCTAACTTCGTACAAGAGTAAATAGTAAGATTTAAATAGGTGTATTGCTCTACAACAATAGAGTGTGTAGTGAATTCCCAAATGTGAGAGAGTTGTGTTGGCCCAAATCGTAGGTTTGATTAAAAGTAGCCATATTAATGACCAAATAGTGTTCTGAAGGTAGTCAATCGTGACTGAGTTACTATTTCGGGATAAACAAGCGTTTAGTATGAGTAGTGAGTAGTCCTGTTGTGGCAAGTACCCCTTGCCGTAGTGATTAAAATGGTCGAATTATCGTCGGAATAGTTTGTAGGCTTAGTCATTGTGAGTACCCCTCGCAATACTAATTCGGTCGAAATCTGTGCGATCAGAATCGCGAATTGATTCAGGTGTAAATTGTTGGAAAAACATTTCCAATGCGTCATGGTTGTGGTTGACAATTATCATTGGTGGATGTCAATGCGACGACGTGTCTTAGCGGATGGTGCATCAGTTGCAATACAGCTAGCATTGGATTTTGTTTGTGATGATACATCAGTTCATCTAGTTGTGTACAACACACGTGATTTTATATGCCATTGATAATAGTGTGATGGGACGTATGAAAGATATGACTATCGCAATTGCATAAATGCTGAGGAAGTATGTCAAAGCATGACGTATAGATAGATGATAACCTAATAGATTGTAATCATTTTACATACGGGTTCAAAAGATTACAAGAGTTAGAGTTTACAAAATGTGCCGGGACTCGTTACATCCGGACGAATATAAGGAGTCTAATACAAAATGTGATGGTATTTCTATATAGCTATCGGAATAGAGGTTTCTAGTACAATACATCGTAATTACCAATCCGCTTTACATGGGTTTATCGGAATTTGGTTCTGGTGGTTGTTGGGTCAATCTTAGTTAGGCTCCTTGCCCTTCAGACATGTCTTCCGACTCCATATTCAAGTCGTGTGGATAGTAGCGTGTCTCTAGCATGTCCCTGTATAGTTGGGTCGTAGGGTGATACCTGATTTCCTCCATTGACTTCCTGCCCAATCGTTTGATCCACATTATAGTCCTACGGGTTAGGTTGGTAGCTACTTTCTTCCAGTAACGGATCTTGTCTTTGATTCGAGCGGGGACAGATCGGTTTGAGATTCTCAACCTTTGTTCATAGGCCATGCACTTACGCTTAAGTGCCCAATTTCGACCGTCTAGTTCCTCGGCCTGATCTCGCACTCTTTCATATTCTTCAATGTCGATGCCAACCATTCCGAAATTTTGATTTTCGTTTTCCTCCAATACGATTTCTCATTCTGGTATGATATCCCCATCGAGATAAGTGTATTGAATTAGTTCCTCGTGGACTTGGTCGCTATCTGACATGTAATCGTCCATTCGGAAGTTTGCAGCTTTTCCACGAGTGAGTTCTATAGAAATGACAGAGAAAGGATTTTAGTCCTTGGAAGTATGTCGATTTTGTGTGCCAAGTACGATGTGTGTGTGATTATTTGAGTTCACCCTAAGGTGATGCAGCGGTATTCAAGTCTATCGTTTGTTCGGTGCATACTGGCGAGAAATTTCGTATGTGTTACGAGAGGAGAGTTAGCTATTCCAATAGCGAGTAGGTTAACGTGTGAGGCCTATGTATATATATACAATATATAATAGCCTAGCGAGCAGTACGTTGATGAGGCCTATTCATATATACATACAGTATATATAATAGCCTAGAGAGTAGTACGGGGATGAGGCCTATTCATATATACATACAGTATATATAATAGCCTAGAGAGTAGTACGTGAGTGAGGCCTATCCATGTATATACACGTATATCACATAATAGCCTAGTGTGTCTAACACAGACAAGTATAAGTCCCGGTTCTCTCGTGGTCAGAGTCAGCTAGTGTATTCCCGTTCAACATAACAATTTCAGACCTTACATCATATTTCCTTAATTGTACATAGTTGATCACCCCCAAATTACGATGCGAAAGCGGTTCGGATCGAGGCGCGACTAATCAAGTAATCACAGCACAAAGATATAATGAAAGACCACTATATGCGTCGTTTTACAACTTGTATTGAATAAACAAAAGTTTACATCAAAGTATTGTTTACATTAGCTCGGTTTTGAAATTGAGAGATTTACATGCATAATTAATTTATACATAATATAATAATGCAGCTAAATCTCTGAATGTTTGCATGCTGACACGATCTAAATATCCTGAGCGGGCAGTCCAACCTACTGCTGTGTACCTGTGATACATGCTAAAAGGGTCAGCGAAACGCTGGTGAGCTCACAGGTTTGTATGTCAAAACATATAGTATGAACCGCAAGATTTAATTGAATTTAAGTTGCAATAAAGCAAAATAATAGTTATACAGCCATGAGCACATAGTCTGAGCTTAATTTGAGGGTTGGGTCCAATGAAGGAATTCCGATCGAGGTGCCTCCTACGAGTGCCTAATCTACACTCGTCTACCTAAATGCTAATACGTCCGTTTGACCAGTTAGTGCTTGCTAACCCGAACGAGGATTGTCAATCCTATATGATATCATATACTAACATTTACGCTACAAATGTATTACCAAACTATGTTGTGGAGGGCTTTAAATTGATTAGTTGAAAACAACTCATGTAGTATTTGATTTGATTTGTACGTGCGTTCACATGTAAATAAATCGAGCAATGTATCACACCCCTGATGAAAACAGTAAAGTAGGGGCTATGAGACTCACCTGAGTCTTGAGAGTTTATTTTAATAAACTTGAGTTGATTAGCCGAGTGGTGATGTCCGAAGACTTGTAACCTGAGGGTGTCCACGACACGCGATGGTTATTAACATGAGTAGGTATCTATAAAGACTACCTTTGTAGTTGTTCGTCCAACTAGAATGTCCACATTACTACGATTTGGTTGATTAACTTGTCCAAATGACTACGATTTGGTTGATTGGATTGAGTATTTAAAAACATGTACGGCCCGTTGGTGATTGTTTGTAATAATAATCTCAATATTATTATCATGATTTCGAAGTGTTATACTTAAAAGTATGTTCCAATGTGTTTTATAAATCGTATCGTATTAAGGTTTGAGGTTATATAAGTTCGACACTTAGTGTGAAAAAAAGTTTGCAAACCTTCTGTTTTTAGCGTCACTTAATGCGACACTTAGGGTTTAGGCGACACTCAGGAAGTGTCGCATAAAATGGTAAATTCTGACATGGTGGTGTCACTTGTAGAAGTGATGCACATAGGGCGACACTTAAGGAAGTGTTGGGTGTCAGTGTCTGTATCAGGGTCATGCGTCATTTGGGCTAGTGTCGTATGGAATCAGATTTCAATTATAGGCGACACTTAAACAAGTGCCGCTAGGAGTGCCGGTTAGGAGTGTCGGGTATTGAATTTGCGTCACTTAGGCAATGACGGGAAAAGAGGGCTTTTTAAGGCACTTAGGCAAGTGATCCAAGATTAGGGCTTTTAGCGACACTTAATGCGACACTTAAGTGACGCTACGCTGCTTCGGCCTATGCGACACTTAAGTCTGTTGGTCGGATTTGGAGTCGAAAACGAGTTTTCCGGTGACCGTTTGGTCCGATTCTTTTACCCAACCCATATTCGGACATTTTAAGCTTAAACAAACAACAAACAAGTAAAAATGAGTGAAATCGGAGAGTTTCGAGTTTTGTCGGAAACTTATGAGTTAACGCCGGAAGAAACCGAAAAGATAGGAACGTAGATCGTGACGCGGTGAATCTTTTTCTCCAAAGGGCCGAGATGATTTATGTTCGTTTGGTGGTGTTATTTTGTGAATTAAGATGGTGGTGTAGTGGTGACTTTTTGAGAGGATTTTTGGGAGTAGAGAGAGAGTGAGATGTGAGAAATGAGGGAAAAGGGAGGGAAAGGTGGGGGTTTTGTGAAAGCCTCCACTTTTCGTTTCCCGCAAATGTGCCCCGTGCGGTGTTCGTTTCCCCGGTCGTTTAAATGTTTAATTAATTTAATACGCGTTTAAATGTGAGTTTTAAAATACGAATATTTATTCGATATTTTTGTTGAAGTATTTCACCAAATACTTAATATTTGAGTTATAAAATATAACTTAACTTTATTTTGATTGTTTGCACGTTTAATATTTTAGTCGCATAGTCATTGTTTTTATGATACGAATTGTGTACAAAATATTATCAAAATAATATTTTGGATATAATAACGTTATTAAATAATGCTATATTATTTAATAAAATTGTTCACCAACGTCCGTATTAGTTGAATCGAATTACATTCGATTGAAATGCGCACGATTTAGCCAAATCGTGTAATTGTATATATTCAACAATATATATTAATTGATACATTAATTAGCCTAACATAGAACTAATTACATGTCCTAATTTGATGGGTGTCACATCGTCGGAGAACGACAGGTGCTAACTTGTGAACTTGTCGGAGAACGACCGACACTAACTAGTGAACTCGCCGGATAACGACCGGTGCTAACTTGTGAACTTGTCGGAGAACGACCGACACTAACTTGTGAACTCGCCGGATAACGACCGGTGCTAACTTGTGAACTTGTCGGAGAACGACCGACAGTAACTTGTGAACTCGCCGGAGAACGACCGGTGCTAACTTGTGAACGTGTCGGAGAACGACCAACACTAACGTGCGAACTCGCCGGAGAACGACCGTTGCTAACTTGTGAACTTGTCGGAGGACGACCGACACTATCTTGTGAACTCGCCGGAGAACGACCGGTGCTAACTTGTGAACTTGTCGGAGGACGACCGACACTAACTTGTGAACTCGCCGGAGAACGACCGGTGCTAACTTGTGAACTTGTCGGAGAACAACCGACACTAACTTGTGAACTCACCGGAGAACGACCGCTGCCAACTCGTGAGCTTGTCGGACAACGATCAGCACTATCTTGGAAACCGCTGGAGAATGACTGGCTACATATTTTTCAAACCTATATTATGGGTAACATCTCAACTAATATATATATATATATATATATATATATATATATATATATATATTGGACAACATTTCAACTCAAACACTATTTGACTTTTGTGTCAACAATTTATAAATTACTTGGTTCAATGAACTATACTTGTAAAACACGCGAATTCACTCAACAACCATGTTGACTTTTTACTATGTTTTTCAGGGAATTAGCACGTACGTAGGGCCGCCAGCTTTTGGATATTAGGCGACCTGTGAAGACTTAGGATGCCAGCTTTTGAACAAACAAGATTTCTTATGTATAATTAATACAGTTTAGTTATATTTACGAAATCTCTTTTTAATTATGTATTTACAAAATCAAATGTATTCCTACACTACTAATTCTACAACTTTGACGAGTTGTAACTTTTGTAACAAATATTTACTTAAATGGCATCTTAAATTACTGTTCAACGATAATCATATGCTCTGATATGCGTGAATGTCCAATGTTTACGTCAGCACCCCTACTTATCCAAATGCTTTCATTAACTATCGTTGACCAAATTTGGGGGTGCCTCAAAGATATTACACTATATGTTAGTCAATGTATGACTTGTTTGAAGGTCAAAGCTGAACATCAGAGACCGTCAGGTTTATTGCAATAACCAAAAATTCCGAAGTGGAAGTGGGAGAATATAGCTATGGATTTTATTACAAAGACGCTTAGAACCAGTAATGGGCATGATTCGATTTGGGTTATCATGGATAGAATGACTAAGTCTGCTCATTTCTTAGTTATTCGCGAGGACTACAAAATGGAGAAGCTAAAATTAATGTATATAAATGAGATTGTAGCGAGACATGGAGTACCGGTATCAATTATCTCTGATCGTGATGGTTGTTTTACATCGCGGTTTTGGCAAACTTTGCAAAAAGCATTAGGGACGAGATTAGATATGAGTACTACTTATCATCCTCAAACGGATGGGCAGAGTGAGCGTACTATCCAAACTTTGGAGGATGTGTTGAGGGCGTGTGTTATCGATTTTAGAGGAAGCTGGGATACTCATTTACCGTTGGTGGAATTCTCATATAACAATAGTTATCATTCCAGTATTCAGTGTGCACCATTTGAAGCACTTTATGGGCGTAAGTGTCGTTCGCCTGTAATGTGGGCAGAGGTAGGAGAAAGTCAGTTGATTGGACCGGAAATAGTAAAAGAGACTACTGATAAGATTGTAAAGATCAAATGAAGGTTGAAAGTGGCACGTGATAGGCAAAAGAGTTACGCTGACAAATGACGTAAGCTATTGGAATTTGTTTTGGGGGATCATGTTTTGTTAAAAGTTTCGCCGTGGAAGGGTGTTGGTACGTTTTGGTAAGTGATGTGACTTAAATAGTCATGTTTTTAAGGGCAATATTCCGCACTTTTTAGACGTATCTTTAGTGAAAACATTCCAAAATGATCAATATTTACTAAATTTCACTAAAGTGTTCTAAATATAGGCGTTGCTGCAAAAATCACCTAAAACGTCCAAATTACAAGCAAATCAGGACGAATAAACGTGCACAAAATCACCCGGGCTCATTTACCTTATATAGATCACATTCTAACTTCATCATATGATAAAACAGGTAAAATCGAGACGGGAAAATCAAGAATCATGCAAATCGGATAAAGAACGGAGAAGACTGAGCAGTATCAGACCCTATAAAGTCATTTCGGCTATGCTTGAGCTATACACATCCAATTTCAGTGAAGTTGGCATCATTAGAAGCATAACGGAATTACGAAACCACAGGCGAAAGAATCAGGTCAAACGGACGCATAACGAAGGAGATACGCGCGTTTTAAGCAACGAATGAAATCAGACAAACACCGTATACGGCCCTGGGAACCGTATACGGCCCCACAGAGACTGTATACGGTCATGTACACACCGTATACGGCCCCCCTAAGGCCGTATACGGCCCCTGCTGCCCTGTATCGTGCTTCGTTTGCTTGTACGTACTGTTTCGCGAGATGTACGGCTGATTTTTGAGCTTTGCCTATAAATAGGGGATCACTCCTCCTCATTTCATACACCTTAACACACCTCAACATTTTCACACATTTCTCATTCTCTCACTTTTCTTAATTCTCTCTTTTCTTTCAATTTCTCTCTCTAACTTTCTCTCTCTAGCACTACTCTTAGGAGTTAGAGGAGAAAGGTTAGGGTTGAGCTTACGGTTCGAGTCTAAAGGAAGTTTTAGCTTGGTAATCTTGTTGTAACAAGTTTTTCAAGTTCAGACTATTTGTAATCCTCAGTATTACGCTGCTGTATTCCCGGTGATATCTAAACTTTACTTACTGTTATAATGCTTGTGCTTTATGTTATTTCAGTTTGTATTCTGCATATTGCCATGTTTATAGAGTAGTTTAATATTGTGATTGTTGAAATGTAGATATTAGGAGTAGGGATGATGTTAAATTAATGTTTCATTTATACGATTGGAAATTGTTATGCTGTGTATCTGGTTAAGCTTATCCTGAATATAGATCTAGTCTCTCATCACCCTTTCCAGACTTTCACGTGACTGTTGCCCTAGGATAGGATCTGATCAACCCTAATACTATGAATACACAGTTATCTCCAGTTACAGTATGAAACTATGAACTTTTCTTTAAAAGGCACGGTACTTCGTATAGTGTTGGAAACACCTCGTGTGGAGTACAAATACGTGGAAGCTAAGGAAATTCCATGGATTGTTTCATCGTGAATTACCTAGAAGTGATCCTTCTAGAACTGTGGTCTAGGAATCAAAGCTGTGGAAATGCTTGTTGCACTGTACACCGTTAGTACACCTAAGATCTGGAACACTGTGGAAATGCTTAAATGCCCAGTACACCGTCAGTACATCTAGGGTTTGGAACACTGTGGAAATGCCTAATTGCCCTGTACACCGTGATTATTCCTAGGGATGAATGCCTGACTGTAAAGGAGGGTCTATATTTATGATGGTTAAGTATGCGCTTCAATAGAAACAATACAGGGTAGTGTCAATCATATACCTAGACATGCAAAACCCTAATCACACCAATAGTTTAACATACACAGGATACAATCAGTATTTGCTATAATGAAAGTAAATAGACGATTAGGTGTTAAGAAAGGTCAGTAAATACAATTGCGGTCTGTTGCCTTATGCCTGATCCCTAGAACATTTAGGGTGACTTTGTCTTAATTAAGCAAAGGCTCAGGAGGGTTTGAAAACAGCCTGATCTGATCAGAATCATGATAACCTAGGATTCCAGTGACATATGTTTCTAGGGTTTCACCTGAACGTAGGGTCCTAGTGTTTACACCGAAAGTATGTCTACTCTTTATTTGGTAAATCTCCAATCAATTTTATAATGAACATCATCCCGAAACCCTAATATCTAAGTTTCAGCAATCACATCTCTACCTGTCTGCTTAAACCCTAATTTCATTTCTCGTTATTTACTTTTCTGCACTTAGGATAATTAGAAAACTAAATCAATCAAAAATCTATCTACCTACCCCCATCCTAATTGCGACCATAATCTTTGGTGATCCGCTTTATTTCAATTCGCTCCGATTTAAGAACGACCTCGAGTTATACTTACTGCTTGCTCCCAAGGTAGGTAGTACTTATAGTTTGAGCCCCAGCTCATATAAATTTAGAACTCACTGTCCGCCGCTTCTATTGCTGTTGGAACAACGACCGGAGTCAAATCCGACCGACCGATAGGGGCCGCGACAAGTTTTTGGCGCCGCTGCCGAGGATCGTAGAGTGTTACGATTTGAAGCCGCCTTAGATATTCTAGCTTTTAGGAGATCCTTTCCAATTAGGTTCCCAGACTTAGTTCGTAGTTATTTGCTTTCCGTAGTTTAATTTAGGTTAATTAAAAAATGAAAAATACAAAAACATCTTTCTATGATTCAATTCCGTCTAGCCCCATTTCTCCACTCGCCCTCACGACGTCCGTTGAAATGATGGCCATGAATGACGCTGAGTTCTTCGCCTGCTTAGAACAAGAGTTGGAATCTGACGTCTACTCTTCATCTTTATCCTCTTCCAAAGTTATCTCCGCTAATTCAGACGATGAATCTAGAACCATAGGGCAATTCTTAGACCTTGACTTAGGAACCCATGATTCTCATCAGAAGATCTCAACTTCTGCATCTAGCATTCTAAGCTATCAGGTTATACCTGCTCCTGAGATTTCATATTCCTTAGAAAACTTCTTTCAATTCCCTACCTCATCTGGTTTTGTCGAGAGTAACTCTGAACATCTTCAACCCTTTCGTTTTCCACCCTTTGAAGAACGTCTTCCACCATGGGACGAAGAAGTTTACGAATACCCTCCAAAATCACCTATCTTTTTGAACCTCGTACCCGAACCTGAGTACACCATCTATCGTGTTGTTGATAGGACTTTACCAATCAAACCTGAAGAAAATATCCGCTACGTAGGTAACTCTTTTGATCCTGATAGGAGGTTGGATGTTTGTCGTGCATTTGCCAGACAACTCAAAACGTCTGACTTTCCTTTTTCAGTGAACAAAGAGAAGTCGCTCGTAGGATAAAGAAACTGGTTGGTATTCTCCACCATCTTCCAAATCAAAAGGAGGAAGGTATCTTCACACATTATCGAGAGAAAGAACTAAAGCTTAAATCAGAAATAGACCTACTAATGGACCTATTCGCCTGCACCGATTATCAACCGGTTTCCCAAACCCTAATTAATCGTCATGTTGCAGCTATGATTTATGAGCTTGAGTTCTGGATCAGCAAAGATCCCGCTATATCTCTCATCATTTCTGATAAAATTCCATTTTTCGTTGACCCCGCTACTTATATGATCAACAAGTTGTTAGAGATATTCCCTGGAGCCACTAACGATAACATGGAAGCTACTTTCTTTGCTGGAAGGAAGGATATTAACGTCTCACTCACTTTGTTATTTGCTCAGTCAAAATTTCCTTTCACTGTCTCACAAACATCTTTAATCGAAGAAATCACGGAGTCAGTTCACACTACCACCGGAAATCCCGATTCGAGAGAAGAACAGAAATTTCAACAAACCCTAGGAATGCTTCTTCATGACTTAAACCATATAGATGACGGATCACGAAACGGAATTTCAAACCCTAAGAAAGTTAGAAAGGAATTTAACAAGTTTATCGACAATCTTCTAGATTTAGGCAAAAAGGAACGTATGTTTCTCACTGAACACGAACGATTCTCGTTACATCCCGCATACCTAGTTGATTCTGTCATTAAGATTCTCACTTGTGACTTTATTCCTCGCTACACTTTCCCTCAACCAAGAGCACCAAATTCACTTAAACAATTGCTCTTGGGCAATATTCAATAAATTTGTCCAAAAGTCGAGCTACCGACTTTAAACCAAGCGCTTTTTGGGAGGCAACCCAAACTTTAGTTAATTTAGTTTTTATTTTAAGTATTTAGGCTAAGTAATATTAGTGGTTTATTTTTAAATTTAAAAGCTTACACAAGAAAACGTTCTTTTAAAATTCAAATTCGCACAACACAGTAACGAATTTCAGACATTTTCAGAAAGTTCGAAAAAGTTTATTTTTAATTTTTGAAAAATTAATTTTGAATTTGTCTTGAATTTTAAAAAAAAACACAAAAAGATTGTCTTGTTTTAAATAAAAACGTATACGATTTCGCATACGATTCGCAAATATCTTTTCAGACTGCGCGTAAAGGTTCAGAAAATTACGAACATACTTTTTAAAATTGTTTTATTAAAAATTTTTAAACTTTGAAATTTTATTTGTATGTTTCGTATCGTTCGCAAATTTTAAATCGCGTACGTTTAAAAGGGTATAAAAGGGATTTTAGCCACACACATAAGACAAAACATTAAAAACTTCATCTTCTTCCTCCTCCCCACACCCAAACCGTCGGCCTACCATCACCATATCACCAAACCTTCATTACTCAACCATTTTGCATGATTCCAAGCTCAAAATTCATCATTTTATGATCTTTCTTGCATCCACAACATCATTACATCAAGTTTAAGGTAATTCTTGACCTACTTTTGTGATTTTCATGAAACTTTAAAAATTAGGGCTTGTAACTCATTTTCATAGATTTCATGGTTAAAAGTTGCAATCTTTAGTGTTATTTCATGCTTATCTTGATGCTTAACATGATTACAAGCTTAATCTAGTGATTTGTTGGCTTAATTGCAAGATTGGGAATTAAAGTGTTGACTTTTTGATGAACTATGGCTAGTTTGACTTTTTGGATGATTAATTGCTTATGTTGACTTTTGTTGATTGAGCTATGCTTAAATATGATAGGTTAACATGTTTTGATTGATCATTTGCAATTAGAAAATGGTTAAGCTAGTTTTCGATAATTAAAGTAAGCTCATTTTTGATAAAATCATCATAAACATCATTTTTACTTAAAACTTTTATTTTTTAAACTATGTTTATGACTTTTCTAAACTTAAAAAGCTTACAAGATTATCAAAACAAGCTTCGGCTCATTTAATCATTTTTAAAGTTAATCACTTTAATTAATAAAGTGTATGACTTTGAAATGAAACCAACAAAAACGCCATTTTCTAAAATCTACCATTTTGTCAAATAAGTTTACTTCGTTTCTTTGCTTAAAATCATGAAAAACATGGCTTTATATCTTTTGGAAATTGCGGAAAGTTGGATTGCATATTTAATTGGTAATATGCCCTTTTATGATTAATTGATTTACTTGAGGTAATTATATAACCTTGGATTTATCCAAAGTATTAAGCTCATTTAGATTGATTAACCATGAACATAAAGTATTTTAAGTTTTTAGTGCTTGGGATAATTAAGTTAGGTACCTTGTTGACTTGCTTTAATTATGCTAGAAACTTGAAGCTTTGTGCCAATTACCCTTATTTAGACATAAGTTGATAAAAGTTTTTGGATTTGTGATTGGTTGCGGTTAGGTTTAGCAATTTTAAAATTTCTGGATATGCCCATTTCTAAAGCCTACATTTCCAATTTTTTCTGAAAATTTGGAAGTACTTTAGCATATCCATTAATATATCACTATTATGGCCTAATCTTTTCTTGTCTTTTATCACAGATGGAAAATTGCCCACCTTCACTCAGCTACTTGGCCAAATCTTCAAAGAATAGGTCACTCATTCGCCAGTGGTTGCAGCGACGGATAGGCAGTAATCGGTATGTGGTATGGAAAGACATGATTAAGCTAGGGATCAGGGATGAGTTGAAGAGTTTGTTGATGTATGAGACCGATGGTCAAGTGAACAATGCCTTTCTCCGTCTCTTCGATATAGATGAGTATGCATACCGAGAAGTAGTGACAGAGTTCATGATGACTTACCAGCTGAACCCAAAGATGAGCGTATCCGACAAAAGAAAAATTTCATTCAGGTTTCAGGAACAGATTCATCATATCTCAGTTGCCGACTTGGGAGTGTATCTTGGTTTATATACAGAGTCTCAGGTCAACTCTGCATGGTTCAGAAACAGTGTTCAAGACATCTCCAGCCTACCAAACAGGAACCATAAGGATATTTGGATGGATTTAGCAGGATCAAACTTTAGGAGTTGTGTTAAGTCATCCACTTTCATCAAGCCGGTACATCACATCCTTCACAAGTTGTTAGCATGTTCTATATTTGGAAAGAAAGAAGGTGGTGCTGTGAGTGCCGAAGAGTTGAAGTTCATGGAAGCAATCATAGGAGGAAAGAATCTGAATGTTGCTTTCTTGATCGCTGAGAGACTTGGAGCTGAGACAGACATGGATAGGCACATGTTCATGGGGTCGATTACTACTAGATTGCTTTATAGTATGGGATTATTAACTGAGGCCCACACTGAGGAGTTTACTGTTTGTTCTCGTTCTTTGCCATTCAACTTGGACTACTGCAAGTTGATCCATCTTGTTGAGGTAGATGAGCAGAGACAGTGCCTATGGAAGAACACCAAACAGATCATTCCAGGATGTCGTCTCCCTGGAAAGCGTGTTAGAGGATCCTCACCTGTTGCAGATACTGAGGATGGCCCATCTGATAGAGCCCGAGCACCTACTACTCATACTAGTGTCCCGCATAGAGGAGCTGAGACAGCCGAGCCACCAGCTCAAGCTACTATTCACTACACGAATCCAGTGACCTCGCTGACACAGTATTATCTTTTGCATGCTCTTCAGGTTAGCCGTTCCCATCAGCTGTTGATTTCCAGGAAACTTGGTATTCCTGACCCAGAGCCTTACTTGTACCGATGCGGTCCACCACCACCAGCCATAACACCACCACATACATCCATCCCATCACATACCACCCATACACCATCACCCGCTCTCCGGACCACACCAGTACCAGAGCAGGTCCAGTCAGTTGAGACCGAGATACCTGTAGTTCAGCCAGTGATTTCTGCACCTGTGATTTCTCATCCTGCCCAGCCAGTCGCCAGTGGATCTTACCGTGCTGACACAGTCTACTTGGGCACTGATGCTGTATCTTTTGACACTTCCGGGATGCTATTGAACTTGGGACCGATCTCTTCCTCAGCTGTACCGACAGAGAGCATGCTACGTCAGGCTTACATGACCTTACTAGAGCAGGTAGGGGTTACTTCGGCTATTTTGCTAGAGTGGGGCTACACTGATCCGATGAGACTGCCAGCAGCTACCCTCAGAGACATATTGATTCAGCTCAAACTGATCAATGCTGAAGAACAGGGACAGAGAGTATCTAGTGGCCAGCAGTCAGTCGTAGGACCATCCACAGCACCAGCTCCTACTCAGCATATTGATGCACCTGACCAGGGATCCCCAGCTTCATAGTTCTACCCCATTTGCATCATCTGACTTTGGTTTCAGACATTATCATTATTATTATCTTGTGTTTGTTGGCTACTGTTAAACCTTACTTTTGGAACCTATTTGTATCAGCCACTGGTTGGTTGATCACTCTATCCGTATTTACATTATGCTATTACTTATTATGTTTTATTTTCTTTCTGTTTAATAAGTAGAAATGTTGTGATGTATGAACGTGGAAAAAAGGGCGAGATGACGCACTTTCAAGAAGAAAATCCGTGAAGACAAAAGGCAACCCGAACCAGTTTTCAATATTTGCAGACTGCGGAACATTCAAACATCTCATGGAGGGGCCTCGTTCTTCTCAAAACTTCCTTGTATCCAAGCACTTCAAAGAACTAAGTGTGGGATCACTCCCCACACCGCAAACACTTATCAAAATCACTCCAACTTCTTCAAAACCTAAAGTATGGGATTCTACACCATAAGGATCCCCACTCAAAAGAATTGAAGTTGATTTTTGATAACGTTGGATACATGACACCGGATAACCCCATATGAAGCTTGATGTTCTTCAAGAAGAATGCAGAAGAAAGCTCACTTCAACTCTCTCTCTCCTGCAAAATTTCACATGCTTCAAAACGTTATCTGGGGAGTTTCTTAACCTTCTATCCATTTCATGATCACATATATTCTGTCTCGTTAGCTTGTTATATTCTATACCCTATCCTGAGCTTATCACTAAGTGTGGGATTCAAACCCAAATTTAACACTTAAGAAACATTTTCTTACATGTTCAAACCGGATTTTACCTCCAGTAAAAACTCAACTCAAGAGAACATTAGGGACAATGTTCCTCTAAGTGTGGGATAGCAAGGTATAGAATACCTTGGATAATTTTAGGCAATTTTTATGTCCAAAATAGCATTACTCGGAAAATGTTTTCCCAAAATAACGAATTTTTCAAACAAATTTTTTCAAAAAATTTAAAATTATGAGTTAAATTATGAAACTAAACTCTAATTTTTCGAGTTAAATACTTTCGAAAAGAATCATTCTCGAAATATGAGTAAGATATTTTGGAATATAGGGAAAATAAGGTAGAAATTTCTCGAGCAAGAAACAATAATCTGAAAGGAGCATGGCTAGGCACATACAACCCTATTTTGTAGTGAGGTATCTTGAGCCTAAAAGCATTCATCTTTAATGCTTCACTTTCATTTCTTGTGTGTGCCGATGCTTGCATCTCTGAATTAGAACTTGCTCCAGACATACGTTTCAAGACCACATTGGTGTGTACCGTACGTGGTATAGGTGCAGCTAGATGACCTTGACATTCCTTAGGATTTAAACCCAATTTTTACATATCTCTTCAAGCCCAAAACCCTTCCGATACTTACTATCAGTATCGATGATCCGCCTAGTAAACCCTGTTGAGCCTAAACCTTTCATTTCTTAAAAAACCCTCGTACAAAACCCCTACTCATCCAAAATTCCCAAAACCTTATCTTAGAATTTCTAAGGTCGTGAAAAACATCTTTTGGAACATCCTCTTCAATTATGCTCTAAAGTCTTCCTCTTCTGTGTACTCTAAAAGTCAAAAGTGCGAAAAATTGGCACGACAAATGAAATTGAAGTTCAAGATCAAAGATCATAGTTCCGAAAAGGATTTCTGAAAGGATCAACATAAAATATCCTTAGAAATTCTCTGGCAAAGAAGTTCTGAAGAAGAAAAGTAAAATAAAAAGTAGAAAAATCAAGAAAAGAAAAAGAAACAGTTCCATCAAATAAAGCTGAGTGCTTCAAGTATCACCTTCTCAAGAAAAATTCGATAGAAGACGAGCAGCTACAAAATCCTCCGTTCCATTCTGAAATAAAGTTTTTCACTATCTTTGAGTTTTAAGATAAGACAAACCCTTACAACCAAACATATACCACTACCCATACCCTTAAACCTCACCAAACACCACCACCCGTTGAATGTCTTGGGATAGTTAGCACCGTCCTCACCTAAGTGGTGGAGATCCGATTCTCGACCAAGCTTATGACGATGAGTGCTGCATGACTGGCTTATTTGAGCGATTTCAATTGTTCTAGATTGTTAGGGAACCCGATACACTTTGAGTGAATTGAGTGACCACCTATAGTGAGATCGCTTGGTCATGTGTACTCCAAGATCACGAGAATTGGTAGTATGCTTGATGATAATTGCTTCTTGCTTCTGAAAGGATCATCTTATCCTTTTCCTTATTCTTAAACAGTCTTAATCATATTAGAAGTGGTATCATTTTGAAATTATTTTGACTCGCCCCTTAAAAACCTCATTTTAAATGTTTTTCTAACTGAGTGTTGCTTGAGGACAAGCAACGCCTAAGTGTGGGATAACTTGATGTGACTCAAATAGTCATGTTTTTAAGGGCAATATTCCGCACTTTTTGGACGTATCTTTAGTGAAAACATTCCAAAATGATCAATATTTACTAAATTTCACTAAAGTGGTCTAAATATAGGCGTTGCTGCAAAAATCACCTAAAACGTCTAAATAACAAGCAAATCAGGACGAATAAACGTGCACAAAATCACCCGGCCTCATTTAACTTATATAGATCACATTCTAACTTCATCATATGATAAAACAGGTAAAATCGAGACGGGAAAATCAAGAATCATGCAAATCGGATAAAGAACGGAGAAGACTGAGCAGTATCAGACCCTATAAAGTCATTTCGGCTATGCTTGAGCTATACACATCCAATTTCAGTGAAGTTGGCATCATTAGAAGCGTAACGGAATTACGAAACCACAGGCGAAAGAATCAGGTCAAACGGACGCATAACGAAGGAGATACGCGCGTTTTAAGCAACGAACGAAATCAGACGAACACCGTATACGGCCCTGGGAACCGTATACGGCCCCACAGAGACCATATACGGCCATGTACACACCGTATACGGCCCCCCTAAGGCCGTATACGGCCCCTGCTGCCCTGTATCGTGCTTCGTTTGCTTGTACGTGCTGTTTCGCGAGTTGTACGGCTGATTTTTGAGCTTTGCCTATAAATAGGGGATCACTCCTCCTCATTTCATACACCTTAACACACCTCAACATTTTCACACATTTCTCATTCTCTCACTTTTCTTATTTCTCTCTTTTCTTTCACTTTCTCTCTCTAACTTTCTCTCTCTAGCACTACTCTTAGGAGTTAGAAGAGAAAGGTTAGGGTTGAGCTTACGGTTCGAGTCTAGAGGAAGTTTTAGCTTGGTAATCTTGTTGTAACGAGTTTTTCAAGTTCAGACTATTTGTAATCCTCAGTATTACGCTGCTGTATTCCCGGTGATATCTAAACTTTACTTACTGTTATAATGCTTGTGCTTTATGTTATTTCAGTTTGTATTCTGCATATTGCCATGTTTATAGAGTAGTTTAATATTGTGATTGTTGAAATGTAGATATTAGGAGTAGGGATGATGTTAAATTAATGTTTCATTTATACGATTGGAAATTGTTATGTTGTGTATCTGGTTAAGCTTATCCTGAATATAGATCTAGTCTCTCATCACCCTTTCCAGACTTTCACGTGACTGTTGCCCTAGGATAGGATCTGATCAACCCTAATACTATGAATACACAGTTATCTCCAGTTACAGTATGAAACTATGAACTTTCCTTTAAAAGGCACGGTACTTCGTATAGCGTTGGAAACACCTCGTGTGGAGTGCAAATACGTGGAAGCTAAGGAAATGCCATGGATTGTTTCATCGTGAATTACCTAGAAGTGATCCTTCTAGAACTGTGGTCTAGGAATCAAAGCTGTGGAAATGCTTGTTGCACTGTACACCGTTAGTACACCTAAGATCTGGAACACTGTGGAAATGCTTAAATGCCCAGTACACCGTCAGTACATCTAGGGTTTGGAACACTGTGGAAATGCCTAATTGCCCTGTACACCGTGATTATTCCTATGGATGAACGCCTAACTGTAAAGGAGGGTCTATATTTATGATGGTTAAGTATGCGCTTCAATAGAAACAATACAGGGTAGTGTCAATCATATACCTAGACATGCAAAACCCTAATCACACCAATAGTTTAACATACACAGGATACAATCAGTATTTGCTATAATGAAAGTAAATAGATGATTAGGTGTTAAGAAAGGTCAGTAAATACAATTGCGGTCTGTTGCCTTATGCCTGATCCCTAGAACATTTAGGGTGACTTTGTCTTAATTAAGCAAAGGCTCAGGAGGGTTTGAAAACAGCCTGATCTGATCAGAATCATGATAACCTAGGATTCCAGTGACATATGTTTCTAGGGTTTCACCTGAACGTAGGGTCCTAGTGTTTACACCGAAAGTATGTCTACTCTTTATTTGGTAAATCTCCAATCAATTTTATAATGAACATCATCCCGAAACCCTAATATCCAAGTTTCAGCAATCACATCTCTACCTGTCTGCTTAAACCCTAATTTCATTTCTCGTTATTTACTTTTCTGCACTTAGGATAATTAGAAAACCAAATCAATCTAAAATCTTTCTACCTACCCCCATCCTAATTGCGACCATAATCTTTGGTGATCCGCTTTATTTCAATTCGCTCCGATTTAAGAACGACCTCGAGTTATACTTACTGCTTGCTCCCAAGGTAGGTAGTACTTATAGTTTGAGCCCCAGCTCATATAAATTTAAAACTCACTGTCCGCCGCTTCTGTTGCTGTTGGAACAACGACCGGAGTCAAATCCGACCGTCCGATAGGGGCCGCGACAGTTAGAAAGGGAAGTTGGCACCAAGGTTTTTTGGGCCGTTTGAGATTGTCGAACATGCTAGTCCGGTTGCTTATAAGCTGAAATTACCACAAGAGGTAAGTGGGGTTCATGAAGTGTTTAATGTGGAAAACCTGAGGAAGTGTTTAGCTGATGAGACCTTACAGGTGCCGATGGAAGAGATTCAAATAGATCCTAAATTGCATTTTGTTGAAGAGCCAGTGGAAATTATGGATCGTGAAGTCAAGAAACTAAAGCGTAGCAAGATTCCTATTGTCAAGGTTCGTTAGAATGCTAAGATAGGTCCCGAGTTTACTTGGGAGCATGAAGATCAAATGAAGCAGAAATATCCGCATCTATTTTCTATTCAGTACTAACTCCGGCTGAATTTCGAGACGAAATTCTCTTAACTGGGGGATACTGTGACAACCGTCACTCGAGCTAGGTTAGTAGACTTAGGCATTCCGTGATTTATTTAAATTCTGTCAAAAGTCTCTACGTCATGTTAGATAAGTTATGTGTTTAATTGATTTCTGTGAAACTTACTATTAATATAAATTTTATATTTTTGGAAACTTGAAATAGTCAAGGGATGATTTTATTCGTTAGGATTATATGAGTTGAGTGCTTAAGAACTAGAAGTCATCGAGAAATAAATGTAGTATTAAGAAACGAAATATGTCCGAGAATTTGACGCGGTTCGTAAATGATGATTAATAATTTAAATATAAAAAAAGTTATAATTGACAAAAGAAATATAGAGGAGGGATCTTATATTACAAAATATATAGGTTGGTACATAATAAATAAATGAAAATATTTGATCATATCCCTTACGAGATCCTTGGCCTTAAACGCGTTCGAACTTCACGGCAAGAAACCGACTACAATTAGTATTTTAATTCTTATTTTCTAGCACTCAAAAGAAACCCTGGGAATTGTGTGAAAAGGCACTAGTAATATTTGCGATTAGCTAATATTAAGGTTGGAAGTCATGGTGGCGATCTGGGTTTCGATCACAAGTTTGCGGTTATAGTCACGATTTAAGGTAACACTATCGATCACTATACTTGGGTTTTAATGTAATGATATAATCGTATACACATAGCAGTCGATTGGTAGAAAGTTATTATATGTTTCGTTTGTCGTGTTGATCATCGTAATAACTCTAATATGATTAAGAGAATGCTTCTTTTACGATAGATTAAGAACTTGAGTTTTAGTATGTCAACGTCACTAAGTTTATGCTAGGAAGATAATTTATTTGGTTATCAAATTTCAATAGCTATAATTTTTACTAATCTTGAGATTTAAAAAGGTCATATGCAGTTTTAAGGTACGTAATAGTAACTGGTTTATACACTATAATAATATGAATGAAAGTTTGTACGTGTGTAGCTTGAAATTGGTCATGGGTCTGTTAACCAGAAGTTAATATAAGGTATCAGCTTATTTGATTTGTTTATTATTTTGTTGAACTGTAAACATATGAATTCGTAAAAGATAACGTTGGTTTAAATTGCTCAAAGATCCACCAAAAGTTTCAAAAGAAAATCATATATTTCTTTATTTAGTTAACTGATGTGTGCTAAGTATAGGCAATTATAATCACAAGTTTTAAATTAAGGAAAACTAAATAATACTATCACACAATTCATGCAAGATTAACCCGTTCGTATAATATAGCTTTATAAGTAAGTCCAAGTTCGAACACAGGGAACGTGATTCTAATTTATAACTAATTATCTATTTACTCCTAATTACAACTATTTACAATTATTCACAAATAAAGGATCCAATGTACATTTAATATTACAAGATAAGGGGGACGTTGTAGTTCCGAACGAACATATTTATAATTGATACAGATTCTAATAGATAAGTCTAAGGTTTATCTTAAGAATACTCAATTGGATAGAAGATTATGATTATTCAAACTATTATTTACTAAACTTATTATACTTACTTATGTCTATTTGCTTGTTGGCTATTATTATTGGTGAATTACTAATGTAGAAAATTACTTAGGCTTAAGCTAATCTTCATCATAGCAACACAATCATAAGGTTACGCAAAGTATCACTAATTATTAAGATCTATCAGCAGTTTATTAATACAATTTCATCGGTATGGTGTGAATCACAATATTACTTTATATCAATGAATTATATTCTTCGTCTATCGGATAAGGTTAAGATCAAGACATAAACACAATTACTTAATTTATAAAAACTTAATATGGTCATCCTCGTTTAATATAAATCAGTTAACTATGTCAAGAACAATCATTAATATATTATAATATAGACAATTCTTGTATAATAAACATTCAATAATATAGTTCCAACATAAACATAAATTCATATAATAAACTCAATAAACATTCATTCAAATAGCTATAATGAAAATCTAATTCATAAATAAATCAAATAAACAATATCCATAAATTAACTCAATAAGGTTATTAAAGTTACAAGGATAAAGAAACCGAACCAATTGTCGAACCAGCTTTTCCTAGGGTTAAAAACCTTCAAACCCTAGTTCCTTAGCCTCCAAATTCGCAACTTAAGTCGACCTTAAACCCTAATATTCGACTTTGTATTCTAAGAATCGTATATGGTTAACCCTGAACTAGGCCTCTATTTATAGTTTTCAAAACCGCCAGTCCAACCGCCGGTTGGACTTCCCAACCGCCGGTTGGGTCTAACTTGAGTCCCACTCCAACTCCGCGTCTGGAACCGCCTTTGATTAAATATATTCAACCGCCAGTTGAAGATCTCAACCACCGGTTGAGCTTGATTTCCAGAATCTTCCAACTTCGGGTTGGGCTTTACTTTGGGCTCTCTTATTTTCTTTTACGGATTTTAATCTTCATTTTGGCCCAATTATTCAATATTATTATTTAAGTCTTCAATTCTTTTAAGGTTTAAGCTCATTTTCTTCAAATACTTCATTTTCTTCAATTTTGGATTCGTTCTCATTCCTTTTTCTTCTATCTTCAATTAAAATATATTTCTGCAAATATTAACAAAATAAGTATCTAAAATCATATAAATGCACTAATATGTATATAAATAAAGGGATAAACAGTATAAAATATAGTATCTATTTGATGCTTATCAAATATCCCCACACTTAAGTTCTGCTTGTCCTCAAGTAGAATACTGAATAAAATTTAAAATAAGCATCAAACTAATATTTAAAAATCAGAATACCTATACTAAAAACCTGTTTCATAAATTAAAAATTTAAACAATTTAATTAACATGGATAACTATAATGTATAAATAAAAATTATTATCATTTGTGTAATATAGCTCATTAATGATTACTAATATATTTGTCCACTTTAAACAATCTATATTCATTTTTCTGAATATACTCTTTATTGTTAGTATGAATATTACTTATGATTTCCATATATGATATACCTTTAAATTTAATCATGCAATTTACTTTTATATTCCAAATAAATATATGAAATCCATTTTTAAGAATCAAGACATTGGTGACAGGTCTGCATTTTCATGCAACAGAGCGACATAACTTGATTCAGGTAAAGCATTTTTATTTAAATCAAACCAGCGGTGACAGGTCTGTACATCCGTACAACAAAGCGACATAGTTTGATTTTTTTTTATTATTATTATTTTTTATTTCAGAAAGATTTTTCTTTCTTTGTGCTTTATTTAAGAATACTAATTAGAGACCAGGTCTGTACTTTCGTACAACAGAGGAAACAATTAGTAGACCCCCAAATGTCTTCATATAAGTATGAAGATATATAAAATTATCGCATGATAAATTTAAAAATTAAGACTTTTACGTCATACATCATATTATGTATCATAAAATTATAAACAAATTATTTAATTAATTTATTAAAATTCAGAAATCTTTATATAGATTGCCTATTAGTACAACATATCATATAACTATATATCACTCCTTATTAAGTAGCTTACGTTATATATTCAAAACAGTTAATCCACATTAAAGTCTAAACTTTTAAATACAAAATAAAACTTTTAACAAAAGTATTCTAACTAATAAATACTTAGTTATTCACTTAAAATTTTTAAATTTTTAATAAAATTTAAGAACAATAGAAACTTAAATGATTTAATTAAAGAAATTCTTTTTCTTACGAACCCTATCCCCACACTTAAATTATACAATGCCCTCATTGTATAAAAATTGATAAACAAAAGTGAGTAAGGGAAAGAAAAATAGAATAGAAAACTCCCCTGACTGAAATTGTAAATTTCATCATTAGCTTAAAAAAAATCTGCTTGGTCGATTCCTTGATCTCTTGAAAAATAATATACAACATCCACACTTTCGTAGTTAATCACGATTGCATTTAGCATATGCAATAAGCCTTTAAACCCCTCGGTATCCCAAGTGGACGAGTTATAGTCTCGTGAGGGTTTCCAGGGAACACACCCACAAAGTTCATAATTAATAAGATAAACTTATTAAATTTTCAAAAATTTCAATGCATTGTTCAGCTGTACTATACGCATGCCAACTTCGAAAAGTGGCAATGGTATTCTAAAAATAAACAGGCAAACAAATAAAACGTACCAGATAATATAAAAATAAAAACTAAAGTAAAAATAAAAATATTACTAATAAGAAAGAAACACATAACCATATACTATTAAGTACTGTCACTATTGTCATTCCGCTTAGGCTAATCATGTAGCATATATCTAAACCATTGCTATTCGTAGGTTATCCTCAAATAAAGCTAACCGCCGGCTGACATAATCAACCGTGGATTGAATCTGTCCATTAATGCCCTAAATCAATAACCTATAAATAGTCTATATATTTTAATCTTAATGGCCCGTAGTTACTACTAGTTTATTATCATCTCTAATTTTATAGCCTAATATCCTTGAAGATATATATTATAAAAGTCCATCCATTATTCCATAAAATAGACCCAAGTAATTGTAGCTAAAAATCTTTCAATTTAAAAGCCCATGTGAATCAGCCCAATTTAAAAGCAATTTAGCCGAAACCCTGAGAAACCAGCCCAACCGCCGGTTAACAATGTCAACCGCCGGTTGGTTGCTAGCAGCAGTTTTCCAAAATAACGACCTTTATATCATATTTTGTTTACTTAGCCTTATTTAACTTTCGTACCTGAATTCCAATAGTCTTTTTTATTAATTATGGTTTCTTATACCTATCCTTAAGAATACTAACTCTAAAAATAAAATAAAAATGTTCTATACTAAAACTAAATCTACCTAATAATTTTACAAAATATACAAGCACGGGTTGCCTCCCGAGAAGCGCTTGTTTTTGTTCGAGTCACTAGCTTGACTCCAACCTTACTTACCTAAAAATCTAGTGACTTTCCCTACACTTAAAAGTAAGCATGGATGGTAATATCGATAAATATCATTTAAATGTAAATTTATTAAAATTAAAGTACGAAGATACTTATCGTTTTCAGCAGGTAAATGTCCATTCTGAGATGCTCCATGATATTCCAAAAATTGTGAAAAACTTTCTTTCCGTTCGAAGTGCCAAAAAGGATCTTCATATTGGTGAAACAGTAAACTTGTGCTTATAGACACTACAACCGTCGGTTGTGTCGACTCAACCACCGTTTGGATTTCAACAGTCGACTTTGTTGTAATCCAATTGCTGTTTGATATCTGATTACCGCAAATTCTGTTTTCGGCTTCTTCTCCAATCCTTACTATTTCTTTATTCTCCTTAAAATGTTCCACCTCTGGGTATAATGTTAAAAATTTATCAATAATCGTCATCATTTCCTCTTCCGTCATCATCCCATTTTGGTTTCTTAATTCAAGGATTTCGTTGTCAGGATCATAGTAATTAAATTTTGGCAAAATTGACCAATCTACCTCCATATCTTCTTCCTGTTTAAATTCACTAAAGATTTTATTAGAAAATACAGAGTTAGAGAATTGAGGATACTTATCAATTTTATTATCCATCCCCTCAAGTTGTTGAATGGAGGCTCCGTGACTATGGCCAATAGCTTCAGGTTCTTTCAATTCTTCATTTGAAGTTCCCATAGATTGTGTAGCTTTCATAATCGATGGTTCGGATAAACTTGTGAAAATGTCATCAGGAAATCTATTCATGTATTCCTCAATTGTCATGTTAGCAATATCTTCATTCATATGATAGTTTCTCGAGTTTTTAGAAATCACGGGAATATTAGTCATGGTTTGGTACATACCTGTAAAACTAGAAGAAAAAGAAAAAGCGTAGAAAAGAAAATAAAATAAAATCTAACTAAAAATAAAAATTGATGGATCCGAATGTTGTGTCCGGATCATACAATCATCCGCGAACAAAAACCAAATTTAGTAGTACTTTAAATTCAAAAATAAATGTTAGTAATATGTTAGAAAAATTCAAGTTGGTGTATATTAATCCCGATGATTCAATAATAAAACACATTCAAAATTAAATAACCGAAAAAGAATACCCAACCCAAATTTCCAATTGATTAGTAATGCAAGTTAGTTATTTGTACAACAATTGAAATTATAGTGGGTTTGTTAAATTTCTTTTACAAAGCTAATCAATAGATCTCGGTAGCTCCATTGATAGTACACAAAAGCGGATAAACATGTCAGCGCGAAGC
This sequence comes from Helichrysum umbraculigerum, assembly GCA_949592205.1. Classification (NCBI taxonomy): domain Eukaryota; kingdom Viridiplantae; phylum Streptophyta; class Magnoliopsida; order Asterales; family Asteraceae; genus Helichrysum; species Helichrysum umbraculigerum. Next base: position 20,062,916 of record CATIUR010000007.1, on the reverse strand, counting down.
TTATTAAAAACCTATTTTTTTCGAGAAGCACCTTACCGCTTATATGATAAATCAATGAGGTAGGGCTTTACTCTCCTTATACCTTTGTTTTTGTCAGTATTCTCAATGGGTGAGACGATATTTCTTATTGATTTTGCAAGGTATTAGAAATCAAAATTTTACAGGAAAAATAATTAGTTTAATTAAAAATACACCGCTCCCCGGCAGCGGCGCCAAAAACTTGATGTGTGCTAAGTTTAGGCAATTATAATAACAAGTTTTAAATTAAGGAAACACTAAATAATACTATCACATAATTCAGGCAAGATTAACCCGTTCGTATAATATAGCTTTATAAGTAAGTCCAAGTTCGAACACAGGGAACGTGATTCTAATTTATAACTAATTATCTATTTACTCCTAATTACAACTATTTACAATTATTCACAAATAAAGGATCCAACGTACAAGTAATATTACAAGATAAGGGGGACGTTTTAGTTCCGAACGAACATATTTATAATTGATACAGATTCTAATAGATAAGTCTAAGGTTCAACTTAAGAATACTCAATTGGATAGAAGATTATGATTATTCAAACTATTATTTACTAAACTTATTATACTTACTTATGTCTATTTGCCTGTTGGCTATTATTATTGGTGAAATACTAATGTAGAAAATTACTTAGGCTTAAGCTAATCTTCATCATAGCAACACAATCATAAGGTTACGCAAAGTATCACTAATTATTAAGATCTATCAGCAGTTTATTAATACAATTTCATCGGTATGGCGTGAATCACAATATTACTTTATATCAATGAATTATATTCTTCGTCTATCGGATAAGGTTAAGATCAAGACATAAACACAATCACTTAATTTATAAAAACTTAATATGGTCATCCCCGTTTAATATAAATCAGTTAACTATGTCAAGAACAATCATTAATATATTATAATATAGACAATTCTTGTATAATAAACATTCAATAATATAGTTCCAACATAAACATAAATTCATATAATAAACTCAATAAACATTCATTCAAATAGCTATAATGAAAACCTAATTCATAATTAAATCAAATAAACCATATCCATAAATTAACTCAATAAGGTTATTAAAGTTATAAGGATAAAGAAACCGAACCAATTGTCGAACCAGCTTTTCCTAGGGTTAAAAACCTTCAAACCCTAGCTTCTTAGCCTCCAAATTCGCACCTTAAGTCGACCTTAAACCCTAATATTCGACTTTGTATTCTAAGAATCGTATATGGTTAACCCTGAACTAGGCCTCTATTTATAGTTTTCAAAACCGCCAGTCCAACCGCCGGTTGGACTTCCCAACCGCCGGTTGGGTCTAACTTGAGTCCCACTCTAACTCCGCGTCTGGAACCGTCTTTGATTAAATATATTCAACCGCCGGTTGAAGTTCTCAACCGCCGGTTGAGCTTGATTTCCAGAATCTTCCAACTTCGGGTTGGGCTTTACTTTGGGCTCTCTTCTTTTCTTTTACGGATATTAATCTTCATTTTGGCCCAATGCTTCAATATTATTATTTAAGTCTTCAATTCTTTTAAGGTTTAAGCTCATTTTCTTCAAATATTTCATTTTCTTCAGTTTTGGATTCGTTCTCATTCCTTTTTCTTCAATCTTCAATTAAAATACATTTTTGCAAATATTAACAAAATAAGTATCTAAAATCATATAAATGCACTAATATGTATATAAATATAGGGATAAACAATATAAAATATAATATCTATTTGATGCTTATCATTAACCTTAAAGAATGTCTTGAACTTTTGATTATTTAATATAGTCTTGTTATTTGGGTCTTACAACAGAAGGTATAATAAAGTTGTAAACTAGATTCAATTATTTGTTATGTCAAGTATAATATGTTTTGCAAAGCGAAAGTTATATATTCGAAATATCAGATTCTGTCCAGATTTTTCAGTTGTGATCGATGGTCGATTTAACCCACTTACGTACGTTTTCAGGCTTCGGTCAAAAATTAAAAAGTTGTAGATCTTGATGTTTTACATAAACTTGAGAGGTTTCGGCCTCTAAAATGCACTAGATTATTTTATAAAGATTATTTCGTAAACTGCTGTTATTGGTGACAAATTTTCAGAAAACGTTGGTAAACTTAAATCGGTTTGATTTTCTAGTTATTTTGGGATGGTTAAAATATGTTTAAGGTTGGATTTTCTGTAAACAAAATACAATTTTGTAATTGTAAGATTTAATTTATTTATTTTATTTAATAGGGTGTGTTATGTAACATGAAATATAATTCAAATTGGAGTGTAAGTTACACCTAGTTTATAAGTAAGAGCTTATAATAAACACGGTATATGAGATATGATTGAGAGAAATCTTAAAAGAGGTGAAATGGATATTATCATGGGATACAAGGGAAGGGTTTAGCTTTGTCTACCTTGTAATCTATACGTATTTGATTGTAGATTAACGTACAAACTTGATTGGAATTATTTGGGAGCGTAGCTCGCTTTGCTAATTAAGGTGAGTTTTCGTGGCCCCATTTTTGTTACTTTTTTTACATTGGGGGAAAAGTATGCTTACATGTTTTATTTACTGTTTTTCATGCTTTGAATACATTCATTTTTCTTTTGGACATATGCTTGAAAGGTGTTACATTATGTGGAATTATGTGCATTATTTGAGAACATTGAGATCATTGAGAACATTGGGATCATTAAGGCTATTCGTCTTGCTCCTTGGGGGTATTGACAACACGTCAATTATTGTTATGCTATTCATCTTACTCCGTGGGGGTAATGACAAAACGCATTGTGTTAGTCCCTGTTTAACTTAATAAACAATCGTATGTAATAAGCCTTGAATATATTATTGAGAAGTTGCGGAATCACACTCAATAATATTAAAAAGATCAACGAATATCAATTAATATGATGAACACAATAATATACCGAAAGCTTCAATCTTATTAATGATATAAGACGAATACACTTGATGTATTAGGGTTACAGAAAACCTTGAAGCTGCGCAATACGTTAACCTATCTAGGTCTAAAGGATCTCTATTTATAACACATAGAGTCCTATACAATCTCCTACTAATATGGAATAAACTAACTTCCATAACCGACTCATAATTATCACAAAATCATAAACAGTTGTAACTACCATTCTGAAGTAAACAGTTGTAACTGTTACACATTCAGTGGTAACTGCTTCAATTGTAACAAAGACTAAGTACAAATATATAATCAGTGTTAACTGTTTCATATATAATTAACAGTTACAAATACATAAGCAGTTTTAACTACTTACAGACACATAACTATCAGTTGTAATCTATCTTCAATCAGTTGTAACACTTGTCTTCTCTTCAGTTTTCTTCTATCAGTTGTAACTTCGTAAAGACAGTTTTAACCTTCAAAACAAACAGTTTTAATCACTTGTACTCTGTCTTCTCATCAAGACTTCAACTCAGACCTGAAACAATTTTGACCCAACAATCTCCCCCTAAACTTAATCTGTCCTTCACAGCATTAAGTTTCTTCTAATCCTCCATTATGAGCTTCACAAAATTCTTTCAAAACTGTTAGTCATTTCTTTTCTTTCTTCTATCTATCTCCTCCTTCTTATGAATTTGATTCAGCACCATATATACCAATTCCAGAGCTACATCATCTAAAACTGCAGCTTGCAATCTTGCATTTCTCAAGCCCATCAAAAATCTCATATTTATATCATAAAATCTATCTGTCAATAACCACATAAATACTGCATCATCCATAACAATCTGATGTACTCCAGGTTTGGCATGATAAATCCAATTTTTAACCTTGCTGAAAGTAGCAAATTGAAATGGAAACTCTTCTGGCTCAAACATAGCCTTAATCCAATGCCATGTAACTTTCTCAACCAGATTATCAAACCTTTTCAAATCTAAATCCTTTTCCATCCCAATCTCATACATTCTCACCAAATCAGTCCTACTAATCCTCTTTATCAAATCCCTAAAAGATCTCCACCAAGATATATTTCCATCTGCTCTTTCAATTTTAATCTTGTGAATCTTAACAGGATTGAAAAATTGCTCAATAGACCAATCAATGATACCAGGTAATTAAACATTAATTACCTCAGATTCCATTGGTTGTAACAGAATAAACTCCTTCAATTCATCAACATTCCTTTCTCTATCAGGAATTTCATCTAACTCTCTTTTCTTTCTTTCAATTTCATCTTTCTTCCTCTTCTCAGCTTCTATCTTTTCTCTTTTTTCTTTTTCTTCTTTTTCCTTCAATTTCCTTTCTTTTTCAGCCTTTTTTCTTTCCTTTTCAGCTTCCTTCTTTTTCTTTTCAGCTTCTTTCTTTTCTCTTTCTTTCTTCTCAATCACATCAGGATTCATATCATCTTTATCCCATAACTCCTGCAATCTCTCTAAACTCATCTGTTTCAATGCATTCAAAGGAATATACCCACCTTTCAGCTTTGCAATTAAGTTCTTCTTCATCTGAGCTTTTGTTGGTGGTTTTGCTGCCTTTTTCTTTCTTGCTTCTTCTGCTTTCTTTTTCTTAATCTGATCAACAAGATATTCAATATCATCCTGTCTCTGTTCCTTCAACAAATATTCATCCCATTCTGCCACTTGCTCTTTTGTCATTTTTACAAACTTTCCTTCCTCAATTTCAACATCAATCAAGTCCTCTGCATTTAGCTCAGCCTGTAATCTTTGTGCATATTCAGTATCATGAGCAGTTACTTCTGGTGGCACTGGTTTTTGCTTTTTCTTCTTTGGTTCTTCTACCAGTTTTCCCTTGCCCTTATCTTTTGGATCAATCTTTGGCAAATCTTTCTTCTGTTGAACAGCAGCAGCAACAGGTTCTCTAATCTGAAATCCAGGCAAAGATGGTTGTTGTGTAGATGTCTTCTTTGGACTTTCAACCTTCTTTCCTGTTCCTGTCATCTTGGCAGTTTTAACTGGAATGCTCTTTTTCCTAGTATTTCAACTTGTTGTTGAGCATCAGTTTTTGCTGTTTCCACTGCTATCTCTGGTTTATTTACTTCCTCACCATCATCATCTATCTTCAACTCCTCAGTCTTATCTGCCATATCAACTTCTGCAGTTTTATCCACTGACCCAATAACCTCAGTATGATCAGACTTATTCTCATCTGCCACTGGTTCCTTCATTTCTGTTTCCACTGTCTCATACACTGACTCATTTATTTCTGGCTCTGGCTCTGTAGGTGGTGTTGGAGGTGTATGCACAAACTCATCCTCCTCTGGTTGTTCCATCTCCATTTCTTCATCAACCTTCTCATCATCATCCACCACCTTGTCACTCTTATTCTTCTTATCACCCAAATTTGTCCAGACCTTCTCCCCCTTTTTGAAAGCATTTTGTGGAAATTGATAAGCATCCTCAGGTTCAGAAGTATCATGAACCACATATTTCCTTCCTTTCTTTAAACATTTAATAACAATCCATTCTAACTGCTGCACTCTCCTCTGTAATTGAGTGATAATTTCATCCTTAGCCTTATTCTTCTTCCTCTCCTTTACAAATTCAGCCCATACATAATCAACCATTTTCGTCAATTCCAAGTTAGTTCTAGCCTCAACACCTTCAGGATGTGAATCCTTTGGTGAATCATTGACATCATCAAACTCTGACTCATGCCTAGCATGATCATCAAAGTCCCCTTGGTTCTTGGTACTGGGACCACTAGGATCATCGACAGGTGTAGAATCATGTCCATGTGTTGCCTCTGATGGGGTCTTATTAATGTTACTTCTGTCCTGCTCTGCCAGTGGGATAGAAGCAGTAGAAGCAGCCCTCTCAGAATGATCAACCTCCTCCTCATTGATCATCTGCTGTGATGAATCATTTGACTGAGACACCTGAGCAGCAGCAGCCTCAGATGCCTGTTTTCTAGCCTTTTTGGCTTTAGTAGATTTAGCTAGTGTGGTCCCTTGTTTTCTTTTATTACCCCCAACTACTGTGGGTTGAGAAGTGTTGGGTGGAACCATTCTCTCAGTAGTTGGTTCAGCTTCTGTTGGTGGTACTGATGCTGTGGTGGAAGGTGCAGGAAGCATTGTAGAAAATAATGCTGTAACCTTCCCAGAAAATTTAGTATCTCTCTTCATATTTACAAAAACTTTTGGTTTAAAAGAGACAATACCAATAACTTTCTCAAGTGCAGTTATATTAGGAATTTGTTCATTTAAGAACAACTGCACAAAACGTGGATACATCAAAAATTTAATCTTTGGCTGCTCAATGTTTCTAAGCATACCAGAAAATATCAGATTTGAAAAATTAAACCTTTGACCAGTTGCAAGACAAGCAATTGCATAAGCAATGTTGCTTCCAAACTGCTCAAAAGATGATCTCTTAGATGATAAGCAGTGTAAAATCGTATGTATTAAAAACCTCCACTGATGAGAAAATAAGGTTTTCTGAAAAGTAAAAACTTCAAAAGAACCCTCATAACCCATCAATCGTAAAGTATTATACATAACAGTATCATCTAAAGAAGTTATACCTGCCTCATCATCTAGTTGTAATGAAGCTCGAACAGTAGCTTCTGTAACTACAACACGTGTATCCATAACTTCTGAAACGATTCTTTTAATCCCCTGTTCCTCTTCTATTGATGCATTCACCCAGAAATTGTTGATATGATCGTGAGATATCCTGGGTGCTACAGTGAGAGCATGACGAATATGTGAAGCACGAAGGAAATCAATGATTTCCACATACTCGTTTGCCTCAGCAGGTTTCATTAAGAATGCGATCATATTATGATCTTTTCCAATCGGTAGTTGAACAGTAGACGAAGTCGATGCCATGATAAGAAATCAAGTAATCGAGAAGAATCGAAAATGATTTTACAGAATTGAGAATCGATGAGACTTAGCGCAGTGGTTTGTATGTGTAATTTTGAAAGCGTAATGAGAAACCCTAAGTGTTTGAGAGTTAAGTACTGAAATTGAATCAGTTGTAAACCCTAATTTGACCAAATCCCCAATTATAACTAAAACAGTGTTAATTAAGAAAAATAACACGTTCAGTGATAATTGTGAAAATAACCATCAGTGGTAATCAACACTTGGTTTCTCAAATGCATCATTTATATAATAAAGCTAGCAGTGCTCACTTGTACAAGCAGTACCAACCGACCAAGGCAGTGCTGACTTAATACAAGTAGTACTTCAGATCTAGCAAGATCATATAAACAAAGCGGTGGTTAAATTTTTTTTTTTTTTTTTTTTATTATTATTATTTTTTTTACCGAAAGATAAACTTCACAAGCAGGTAAACTCCATAAACACCTGCAGTAGTTAAACTCCAAGGCATAGCAATATAACCTGCAGTGTTAATGCAAACAAAAATACAAGTATACAGTGTTAACTATACACTAACAGTGGTGAAGTGATTATTACCACTGTTTATACTAAAAGTAGTAAACAGTGATAACGATACACATTACACACAATCAGTGTTTAATTAACAAATCAGTATTAACCCAAATGAAAAACACAGTAGATATTATTCACAGAGAGCAGTGATAAGAAAAATAACTTATGACAAATTGATCATTCCAATACTAGTAACCAAGAATGTGAATCTGCCTACATCAAAAGCTTTTGTGAACAGATCAGCAAACTGATTATCAGTATGAACTTTCAAAATTTGAATAAGTCTTTTCTCATTACAATCTCTAATGAAATGATATCTGATTTCAATGTGCTTTGTTTTAGAATGTTTAACTGGGTTATTTATAATACTGATTGCAGAACTATTATCAATAAAAATAGGAGTATTAAGAAAGGTAAAACCATAATCTAACATCTGATTCTGAATCCATAGCACTTGAGCACAGCAACTTGCAGCTGCTACATATTCTGCCTCTGCTGTAGATGTAGATACAGTGGTTTGTTTCTTGCATTGCCATGAAACCAATCTATCTCCCAAAAATTGACAACCTCCTGATGTAGATTTCCTATCCAGATTAGCTCCTCCATAAACACTATCTGTATAAGCTAACAGATCAAAAGAAGTAAACTTTGGATACCAAAGGCCCAATTTTGGTTGACCCTTCAAATATCTAAATATTCTTTTGACTGCAAGAAGATGTGACAGCTTTGGATTAGCTTGAAATCTTGCACATAAGCACACTGCAAACATGATGTCAGGCCTTGATGAAGTGAGATACATAAGAGACCCGATCATTGATCTGTAAAGATGTTCATCCACACTCTCCCCCTCAAGATCTGCATGTAATTTCTTGTTTGTCTCAACTGGTGTGCTTGCAAATTTAGCATCTTTGTACCCAAACCGATCCAGTATATCATTAACATACTTACTTTGATGAATAAAGATTCCTTCTTTCTGTTGCTTCACTTGCAGCCCCAAGAAAAATGTTAATTCTCCCATGGAGCTCATCTTGAACTTTTCATGCATCAATGATTCAAACTCCTTGCAAAGACTATCCTTTGTTGAACCAAAAATGATATCATCTACATAGACTTGAACCAGTAGTATATCATTCTTAATTCTTTTAGTAAACAAAGTTTTATCTATTGCACCCCTTTTGAATCCATTCTGCAACAGATAATCTGAAAAAGTATCATACCAAGCTCTAGGTGCTTGGTGTAATCCATAAAGAGCTTTTTCAAGTTTGAAAACTTTATCAGGAAACTTAGAATCTTCAAACCCTGGTGGTTGACATACATAAATCTCTTCCTGTATAGTGCCATACAGAAAAGCACTCTTAACATCCATCTGATACACAATGAATCCCTTGAATGAAGCATAAGCCAAAAACAATCTAATTGCCTCTATTCTTGCAACAGGTGCAAAAACCTCATCATAATCAATCCCCTCTTCTTGTGAATACCCCTGTGCAACCAATCTAGCCTTGTTTTTGATCACTCTACCTCTTTCATCCTTCTTGTTTTTGAAAATCCATTTAGTACCAATTGCCCTCTTCCCTTTAGCCAAATCAACCAATGTCCAGACTTCTTGAATCTTAAACTGAAGCAACTCCTCTTACATAGCTTCAATCCAACTAGGATCTCTCAAAGCTTCAGTAACCTTCTTTGGTTCTGTTTGAGACAGAAAACAGGCAAATAAAAAAGTATTAACAGCTTCTGTATCAAGATTTACTTCATCCTCATTTGCTGAAGCTTCAAACACCTGACTTTGATTTCTTGTTTTAACAGCAGATTCAATATCTCCTATTACATTCTCAAGTGGATGATCTTTATGAGTAATGTATTTAGATGCTGCTGTTTCTTGAATCCCCACCTCCAAGTTGGTAAAATTTCCTTCTTGTCCAGACTCACTACTTGACACTTCTCTTGCAATTCTCTTTGACACAGGAGTAGAGCTCATCAAATGTAGATAATTCAATTGTTCCTGCTCCGTGTCAAGATGTTTTGTTGGTGTTTGATCAACATCCACACCTGCCTTTGTATTCTTCTGGACTGGACTCATATCACTGTCTTCTGTACTGTCTTCCATAACAGGTCTATCAGAATCATCAACATGAGAAAATGATGTTTCATCTGATTTTCCTGTTTCCAAATTCTGTGATGTCTTTGGTTGATCAGTTTCAAACACTTCTGGGGGATCAGGAGACCAAATTTGAAATAATATGTATTCCAATGAATCCTTCTTCATTCCAACTGATATTCCTGAGTCTGATCTACCTTCTCCAACACCTGTTCCTGTATTTGTACCTGCACTTGTACCTGCACTAGTATCCACATTTGTATATCTAAAAGCAGTATTAAGTGCATCAATATCAAACAGTGATTCAGGACCTTTTCCTTCAGGATTAACAGTGTTTTCATTAAAAGTGATGTGCATTGATTCTTCTATGATCCTGGTTCTTTGATTGAATGCTCTATATGATTTACTTTGAATAGAGTAACCAACAAATATCCCCTCATCTGCCTTACTTTGAAATTTACCTAAGTGATCTTTGGTATTTAAGATTGTACAAGAACACCCAAAAGATTTTAAGAAACTAACCAAAGCCTTTCTCTTAAATAACAGTTCATATGGTGTCTTGTTATGAGGCTTCACAACTAATACTCTATTCTGAACATAGCAAGCTGTGCTAACTGCCTCTGCCCAAAAGGACATAGGTAGCTTTGCATCAGATAGCATGGTTCTAGCAGCCTCAATCAGTGTCCTATTCCTCCTTTCAGCTACTCCATTTTGTTGAGGAGTTCTAGGTGCACTAAATTCTCTCTTAATACCTTTAACTTCACAGAATTTATCCATCTCATGATTTTTAAATTCTGTTCCATTATCACTTCTGATGATCTTCACTCTCTTATCCAATTGATTTTCCATCTTAGTTATAAATGATCTAAGTATTTCACCTGTCTCATCTTTTGTCCTAAGAAAGAAAACCCATGTAAATCTAGTGTAATCATCAATAATCACAAGGCAGTAAGACTTTTTCCCCATACTACTTATACTGGTTGGTCCAAATAAGTCCATATGCAATAAGTGTAAGGGCGTGCTATTTGTGTTCACAGATTTGGACTTAAATGAAGATTTGTGTTGCTTTCCCTTTTGACAAGAAACACAATGATCATCACATGAATAGACCTTTTCAGGCAAACCTCTAACAAGCTTGTTTTTGACAAGTTTATTAATGGTTTTGAAATTCATGTGACACATCCTCCTATGCCACAATTCAGATTCATTCACACTTGCTTTAGAAATAAGACAGTTTAAATCAGGTTGAGGTGTCATATTTACTAAGTCACACTTATATACATTATCTTGTCTTGGAATTCTCATTAAAATCATGTTTTCAGGTATTTTGAATTCCTTGGACAAGATAAGGCATTCAGTGTCAGTAAAATGAACTGGGTTCTTTTTATCTGTGATTTGACTCACACTTAGTAAATTATACCTCAGTTGTTCCACAAAATAAACATTATCAAAACTTAGCTTTTCACTCTGAACTGTTCCTTTCCCTGTGATCCTTCCTCCTTTTGGATTGCTTCCAAAGGCTACATATCCTCCATCAAAAGATTTGAAATCCTGTAGCTTTTCTTTGTCTCCAGTCATGTGCCTTGAGCATCCACTATCAATATGCCATAGGCTTTTTGGCTTGCCCTGCACAAACAATCAAAAAGAAAATTAATTTCTCTTGGGAACCCAAACCAATTTGGCTTTGGGTTTCCCATGTGCATTCACATATTCAACTTTCTTGAAGATTATTGATTGTGATGCACTGTTGGAATTTGGATCTGTTAATTTATCAGTCTTAATATGTGTCCAAATCCAACTAATTTTAGATTTAACAGTGTTCTTTGGCTTAACAGTTTTAACTGTTTTACCAATCGAAGAGTCAGTGTTAATTTTGTTAACACTGTTTTTGTATTTGGTTACCACTGTTTTAGTCTTTAAACTTTTGGCTAAATTTGTTATTACTGCAGCAGTAGATTTACCTGTAGCAGTGCTTAACATGTTAGCCTTTGAGTTTATCTTCTGAACTCTGGCAGTACGATTAACTTTTGATTGAAAATTTTGTTTGTTAATCATATTTGCTTTTGTCCATGACTGTTTTCTAATCCTTTGAACATTCTCAGGATTATGATAGCAGTCATATTGAAGATGACCCATTTTTCCACATATAAAGCAAGACATTTCTTTAATCACAGTAACATTATTACCCAGTTTTTGTGAAACCATTTGATTCCAATTTCTTTGATTACCTCTGGGTTTTTGATTTTGAAAATTCTGTGAAGAAGAAGTACTTGCTTTACATTTACAATTAACACAGTTATTCACAACAGATTTAACAACAGGTTTAGTAACTGAATCAACTGTATTACTAACATATCCTAACCCATGTTTAGATTTGTTAGTATTCATGCTCACATTCTCTAAGTCCAGTTTTGCCTTTTCCTTAAACATTTTCTTACCCTCTTCTAGTTTATCAGTTTTAAGATTAGAAACTAGATCAGTAATTACTATCCTCACATTCTCACATGTTGACTCAGACTTAGATGATTTAGATTTCACACTCTTCTCACTATCAGATGTCCTATCACTCTGATCATCTTCCTCAGTCCAATCACTAATCTCACCTTCTACAAACAGCTCATTATCTGATAAAATTTTAATTGGATCCGCCTTTTTAACCTCATCTGTCATTCCTCTTTTAAGTGAATTGATATCAATTTCACTTTTAGGAGGAAAGTAGGTGTGATTATAAGGTGGAGGTACATTATTGTACCCTAATCCAGTCTTAATTTTATCATGGATCTGTGAATCAATAAGTTTATTGACACTCTTAGAAGCATATTCTAATTTATTTACATCAAGTCTTATGCTATCTCTTTCACATGTGACCTCAGTAAGTTTCTTAGATAACAACTCGACTTTATCTTTAAAAGTGTCTCTCTCCCACCTATCATATTCAATGTCATATTTAAACTGTGTTGCATTGACTTCATAAGCCTTTATTTGATTTTCCAGATTTTCAATGACTGCTATGGTATGTTTACTTTTGATTTCCCATTGTTTTAGTTCCTCACACACTTTTATATTATGATCCCTGTAATGTTTAACAGTTTGTTTACAATCAGCAGAACATAGTTTATTTTGTACCTCAGTAGGAACTTCTGACTTTTTGTCAGATTCTGCAATGGCCATGAGACATTGATTCTTCACTACATGTTCTTCTTGATCACTCCAGTCCCATCCACATCCATCCATAGACACCAATGCATTTGCTGAAGCACCCTGAATTGGAATGTTTCTGGTTTGAGTTCCATTATTTCCAGCTCTCTGACCATTACCATTCTGCTCTTGCCTAGGGTTTCTGCATTCTCTAGCAAAGTGTCCCATCTTGTGACAGTTGAAACACTCAATCTTGCTCTTATCAAACCAATTTGCATCATTCCTCTTGTATGCAAAATTGTTTCTACCAGTCCTCTGCATGAACCTTTTTGCTCTCTGAGTAATCAATGCAATTTGCCACTTAATGTCCATCTCCTCTAGATCATCACCATCAAATTGTTCCAGATCTTCATTAGTAAGTGAAGAATTCACATTACTTGCAAAGAAAGATTCTAATATCTGATCATTAGAACTATTTGATGATGATCCTGCTCCTCCTGAAACATAAGTAGAACCCATTTGACTTGATTCTACCTTTGTTCCAGCCATAGACATAAAAGCAGCATTATGACTATACCCAGTTGCTTGCTTCTTACTTTCCACCTCAGACTCAAAGTTCCTCAGATCATTGTATATATCTTCTAGTTCTTTAACTTCAATGTCTGAACTCTGCCTCAAACCAACAGTATAGATTGTTCATTCATCACCTAATGATCTTAAGAACTTTCTGTTAAGATCTTCTTTGTCAATCTTAACCTTGTGATTTTCCAATTCTCCAACTAATTTAGTAAACCTATCAAAGGTTTTAGTTAGAGTTTCAGTTTTCACATGGCTAAAATTTTCAAATTGTTGCTTTAACAGAGATCTTTTATTCTTTTTGGTGTTATCATTACCACCAAACCTCTTCTCAATCGCCTCCATTAGTACCTTGGGATCTTCACAAGTATCAAATCTGCTCTGATGCTCATTCGGAATGGATAGCAACAGAGTACTAAGTGCCTTGTACTCAGTAGATCTGATTTTCCTCTCTGCTTCAGATGTTGGTGGTGCTCTTGGTTGCTTTACTCCATCACCATCAAGCGTTACTGGAATACCATTAACAACAACTTCCCACATCTGATAATCCGTGAGAAGCATATATTGTCTGATTCTGACCTTCCATAGGTCAAACTCATCAGGTTTAAGCATTGGAATCTTTGTAGCTTGAATTCCTTCATTACCTTCAGTCGCCATTGAAATCAAAACTTAATATATGAACTAAAACTCAAATACTAATACTAATAATCCCAGATCTTCCTGTCTTCAAGCTTCACAGGCTCTGATACCACTTTGTTAGTCCCTGTTTAACTTAATAAACAATCGTATGTAATAAGCCTTGAATATATTATTGAGAAGTTGCGGAATCACACTCAATAATATTAAGAAGATCAACGAATATCAATTAATATGATGAACACAATAATATACCGAAAGCTTCAATCTTATTAATGATATAAGACGAATACACTTGATGTATTAGGGTTACAGAAAACCTTGAAGCTGCGCAATACGTTAACCTATCTAGGTCTAAAGGATCTCTATTTATAACACATAGAGTCCTATACAATCTCCTACTAATATGGAATAAACTAACTTCCATAACCGACTCATAATTATCACAAAATCATAAACAGTTGTAACTACCATTCTGAAGTAAACAGTTGTAACTGTTACACATTCAGTGGTAACTGCTTCAATTGTAACAAAGACTAAGTACAAATATATAATCAGTGTTAACTGTTTCATATATAATTAACAGTTACAAATACATAAGCAGTTTTAACTACTTACGGACACATAACTATCAGTTGTAATCTATCTTCAATCAGTTGTAACACTTGTCTTCTCTTCAGTTTTCTTCTATCAGTTGTAACTTCGTAAAGACAGTTTTAACCTTCAAAACAAACAGTTTTAATCACTTGTACTCTGTCTTCTCATCAAGACTTCAACTCAGACCTGAAACAATTTTGACCCAACACATTGTTATTTGTTGAGAACATTTGGATCAATTGATATCAATGGTCATATTCTCTCGAGGATATTGACTAGATATATCAAGTATCTTGGAAACTTATTATTTAAACTAATTTCATTTTTGTATGTGCCTTTTCATTGCATTTTCCTAACTAGTTCATTATCACAGCAAACTATTTTTGTTATGTGTCGTTTCAAACCTACGAAACTCACCAACCTATGTGTTGACATTTTTGAACATTACTTTTCAGGTAATACTAGTGGAACTAAGACCGAAGATAAGAAAGCTTAGAGGACCCGCTAGGTTGTATTAAGCTTTACTTCAAGACTGTTTGAAATTGTTGAGTTATTGCACTATGTTTGTTTGGGAAGGCGTTTTTGCCTTGACAATTATATAAGAACTAATGTTTGCACAATTTTGTTTCATTGTTGGTATGTATGCATAGCATGAACTGCTATTTATGTTATAGACATCATGGCACATTGAATTTTATATTTCATATAGACTTCTTTATAATAATGTGTTATGATCTTATCTTAGTCGTACCTCGTTGTTTCCGCTTTAGACGGGGTGTGACAAATTGGGCCTACTAACACATCAAAAACAGTACTCAAGTTTTCCATTTTTATGCACGTTCATGATGTACAATCACATCCCAAACAATATTATCGCAAAAAATTTTATGCAATATGACAAAATTCTACACAAAAGACTAAGGACAAGCAAACTTCTTTTCTACACCCCTCCCCATACTTAAGTTGGACAATGTCCTCATAGTACAAAGCAAAGTAAAAACAAAGTGAGAAGGAGAAGTAGAACATAAAAACTCCCCTAAGAAAATGCTTGAAGCATTACTCAGTTGAGTTTCGGGTCAGTACAGTTGACTTTCAGCTGCTAATCGGCTTTCCATAGACAAGATTAAACATGATAAAATAAAATAGAAAACTAACAATCTACCTACGAATTAAAAATATGGAAAACAAACAAAAAATTTAAAAACACGGGTTGCCTTCCGAGAAACGCTTGTTTTTATTCGAGTCTCTAGCTTGACTCCACCCTTATTTATTTGAAAATTGGGTGCCTTTCCCCACACTTAAGATGAAGTGTGGATGGTAATAACGATAAATAACCCTTGAATGTTAGTATATAAAATAAATGAAATAAAATATATGTTTTGATGGAATAAAGGAAAATTGGTAGCTTCAATTGTGCATATATGTACCCCGGCTTTCATGTGTTATCTTCTATTTTTTACTAAAAAACAATATATCGTTTTCACCACCAACCATTTTTGGACCTCTGATCATAATTTATTTATTTAATTTAATATAATACTTAACTAAACACGAGTCAAGTTTTAGCTAATATGGTAGTGCATTAAGCATACACTCGTCTTTGAACAAAAAATAAATAAACATAAAAAAATCGTCACGTTATAGAAGGATAAAAAATCGTGGTTGATATAGTCGTAGAAGAATAGATATGGGTTAATACATTGATTGATTGATTATTGTACTTTATCAAAATGCTCAATTTCGTTATCAAACTATCATTTTGTTCAGTTTACTTACTGAACATTTAAAGAACCAATTAAATTGTTACTTAAGTTTTAAATAATTCGTTCACGTCATGCCGCGTAATATGTAAATACACATACGGAGTATTAGTTACTGTAGTTTACGAAAATTTTCAATTTCGCTACTGAACTTTCATTTTTGTAGAATAATATCCTATTTATTTATTTCATCATGTAAATTACCTTCTCTTGAACATTCATCAAATACAAATAGATATATTACATCTTTTCTTGATACCATCGAGTTGGTAATTTAGCCTCGATTTAGTTATAACGAGGATATCACATTTGTAACCCGGTTTCATAAATTGAGTAATTCAATTGAACCAAATAAAAGTTAAATAATAAAATTTTTGAGTAAAGTAGAATAACTAATTTGTTAATTAATTAACTAATAGAATAGATATTGTTGTTTCTACATACTTGCATGGCATATCAATTCTTAACAAAAAATATTAGTCTGCTCAGAACACAATTTGTAAAATCAGAGTCAATTACACTCTTTGTGAAGTAGCATTTTTATCGGGTGAAATCAAGGGTAAAAAAAAATTACATTCTCGATCCCTTAAATATTTTACTTAAACACAATCACCCCTTCTTGACTCTTATCTTATAACTTGCTGGTTGTAAGCTTAGGTGGAACCAATCTTAAATTATATATAAGAAACACGTTATGATGTCATCAAAAATTTAATTGGCTAATAGGATTGCTTGATTTGGTTAAATTGACTAAAATTAAGGAGACAGTGACATCATAAATAATAATTAATATATGCACAACTAATCTAGAATTCATAGTTATAAAGGACTCTATTTATATGATATTGTAGTATTAATTAATTACTTCGTATAAATACAGTGACTAAATCAAATTAATGGATTTAATAAAAATTACAAATAATCATTTGATACAAATTCCACAACCTACTAAAGTCACGTTGGCCTTTAAATTAAACAATTACTATTTTATATTTGTTAAACATATGGATAAATTACATATTGAATATAATTTTTTTAATCTATAAAAATCTTTAATTATACTGTAATGATTCGAATGTAAGGTTTTTATATGTATTTAACTTACTATTATGTATTGAACTTAGAAATAACACGTCAACTTATGTAGATAAAAACATGTAAAAGAAAACATACACTAAATGGTTTTAAAATTAAATTAATACTATAGAGGGTTTCGAAATTTGGCGCATGCAATAATAAAAGGTCTACATTTCGATACACTACAAAACTATAAACCAAAATTTATATTATTTGAAACGACTTATGTGTATACACAAGCTTGAATATAAAATCAAATACAAATTCAACGGGCCGTATATATATACACGGGTTTAAGATCTAGTAACATATATAAGATAGATATTACCGGATGATTGTAAATTAATTACTTAGAATTAGTCATTAGTTATGTGGTGCCATAACCTTTTGTTTTCTACTTGAACCATTTGCCCCACAACTTACAAATAATTGCTTGCACCTCGCAGCTTAATTGGTTTTACACATCATCCCTACCACCTCAATTATTGTAATCCGGCCCGACCCGACCCTTTCATTCATTTCATTTCATTATTTTTATTATCCACCGAATAAACAATTTTCTTCTTATTATTGTTTTTTTTTAACTCAAAAATATCCGTTTCTTAAGATCACGGGCAGTGCCGG